>JAGQAX010000016.1:23258620-24003328 GCA_019142605.1 Cephalopholis sonnerati
GTTCACTCTAACAAACAACAGGTATGTAAAGTGAAGCAAGCTGGTGGCGTGTCAGACAGAATTAAGTCTTGCTTTTCTCAAACGCTGTACTGATAATTCTTACTTAGGAGACTGAAGACGGGGAAAGAGAACAGCGAAATGCAAAGGGCTTGGTGATCTCTCAGGCGATGGTCATCATGAGGGGCTGGATCAGTGTGTCCTTCAGACAGGGTTTGCTCAAAAAGGGTTGGTCATCCGTGTTACGAGATGAGAGGCCAGAGATTGAAGTAAGCAGTTTTGTTATATTTGAAAAACAAAACACAAAATGTACATACGGATGCTTACGTCATTGAATATGATTTATTTGCTGGTTGTGTTTTATAGATTTGGAACAACATAATTTCCATGCAATTCAAAGATGAGGAGTGCACAAAGGAATGGAGACAGACTTTCACAATGGATTTTGAGGGCAAGTACAGACAGGTATGTGATACATCTTTTACAGATCCATGTTCTTTTTTTTGTTTAAACTACAGCATGTTAGATATAATCTCATGTGTCTGTCTGGTTTCAGGAGTCTCCTGTGGATCAAATTGAATTCTACTGCACAAAGATAGAGGAACTCAGTAAATCCCATCCACACGTTGCTGCTAGTATTGAGAGGTGTGCTCTTGAGGCTGTTACATATTTGTGCCAGGTATGACGAGTTCTCATGGGTGAATTACAAATTAAACATTAAAAAATTGCACTTTTCTCACATAGAAAAAAGTAACAGATTCACTGCATTTATTTAAGTAATGCATGGTAATGGGCTGGACAGTTATGGCCAAAATGATAACTACAATTATTTTTAATCAATATTGACATCACTATTATTTATCAGGTTCACTCATTGATTATAGGGTCAAAATGTTTTTATTGCACATTCACTTTTAAATAATCAGAATTCTGCTTCCACTTGTGTGTTGTGCTACATTCCTGCTAATGGACAAATCTTTGCATCAAAGTAAGACTTAAAATAAGATTCTTCCTTACCTGAATTCAGAACATCTCCTAGAGGCAAAATATGAATAAAGGTGTTTATTGAAGGACACTTACCTTTGGCCAAATGGAATGTGAGTTCATTCGTTATTTAAGTCCTTTGAGAGCTAGATGGATACAGTGACATGCTGTACAGCTTCACTGTTGAAAATGTCTGAGTTGACCCCGGACAAGGACAAAGATTCAGTGAGGGGATGTTAGCAATGGAGTACTTCTTGGACTTCATGCATTAATAGTACTACACTTTGTGGTGTTTTGGCACCGACACAAGAAGAGTGCATCTTTACATGATTTGTTCTTACTTAACATCACTTGCCATAAATCCGAAATACCTCCAAACAAGAGATGACTGTTCGTTTCGAGGGAGCACTTCACCCTCTGCTTCAGACATTTGATTTTTGTTCTCTCTTGTGTACTCTTCTACTCTGGACTGTAGCTGAAATATTCACAAAGTTGCTGTAGGTTGCACATTCAGAAGCAGGACAGCTGCCTGGACAGTTAGATTTGAAAACACTTTATTTGATACGCAGCAGAGTTTTGTACAAGCAGAGCATGTAATATTACAGTTTATCATGTTAATTTAATTGTGGTAAGCCAAAATCTTGATCAAGATTAATATTTGATAAAGTGTGTAGCCTACATGGTAATGTTTGTGGCTCTTTTACCTTGTATGCAGACCAAGTCTGAGGGAAGGCTGTTTGAGAAGCTCAAGATAAACTCGAAGTTCGGGAAACTCATCTCAGCCATTATCCAGAAATCCTGGCCAAAGGACCGTCAAGGAAATTATCGAGAAGATGAAGAACTGATCCTTCAGCACCTCCTCTCCTGGACTGCTGCCAAAGACATTTTCCAACTGCATGGTATCTCCTTGGAAAAAAATAAATCATTAAAACAGGCACACACCAGATAGAAAAAAATCATTAGGTTAGGAAGGTAGACAACCAGGTCTCAGGCCTTCTGAATTAATGGCACAAGTAGAAGAATTGTAATTATTGATGTGGTTTTAGACAAAAACGCTAACATGTAATTTTTGTCATTGCAGGTGCAGATGAAAAGCTGATTGAGAAGCTCTCTCAAGATGCCAGGGACAGAATTGCTATAGCCATATCATCATTCACAGCCATCAACAATCAACTGGTCCATGGAGACATTAAGATCAGCCTGCTCAATATCATTTTGGAGAAGAGAGACGCCTTCTTAGATCTGCTGAGGATTGGTAATAACAGTCTGCTTGCTATTAAATATTTCCAAAGAAATTTGTTCAACATTTAATAATGAATAACTTCAGAATGTGTGTGTTTTATATTATGGCAATGCACTGGCCTATTAGAAATATAAACGTGTGTGTGTGTGATTTGAAATTAACAGATTGCCTCTCTGAGAATGAGCAATACAAGGATATTACCAAAATGAGGAGGCTGTTACAGTGCAGACAGGATGAAGTGAAAGCTGTGTATCATGAGAAGGAGCTTGTGGACGTCTTCTTAACAATGAGCCACAAACTTGAGGAACACATGACAGGTATTGAAGGTAGTCTGTCAGTTTGTTTTGCAATTAAACGCCTGCTTACACCATTTAACACATGCTTATTATTTTTATGACAGTTGATGTTGTCGACATGGAAGAGAGACAACAGGTCAACATCGAGATCAAGCCCCTGAACTATTTCATGGAGGTTCATCCATTTGACCAAATGCCTTCACCCATGGCTGGTATTGTCACCTACTTCAATCTGAGTGAAGAAACCAGACACATGGCAGAGATCCTGTTCACCTTCAGAGACAGCTATATATTCAAAGTGTGCTGGGAGAAACAAGCCAAACTCATAGCCACTGAAGAAATGGAAGACGAAAACCCTGGCGAAGATCAAGTAGCGGACATTATGGCAACACCAGAAAGGATACATGATGAGATTTTCGAGCCTTGCTTTGCTGATTACAAAGACATCTACACTTGTCTAAAGAATGGCACCATAAGGCTTGAGGAGGTAAAACAGCTCTTCAGAGATTATGAGGGCAAGTACGAAGAGCTTGCACAGGACCTGGACATCATGTGCAGAGTCGATAAATCCATTGACAAACAGTGGATCCACAGCAGGGTTCAACAGATCGAGCAGTATCACGAACTTCATCTTGCTGTGGCTTCAGCTCAAATTATCATGATGGTCAAAGAGACTCTTCACCTTCAAGGGGACTTCAGGGCTCTGGAGACTCTCACAGAAGCTGTAAGTGGCCATGTATTGAACAAAGTACATTGCATCCAAAAACAATGCACATTATGTTGAAAATTCATCAGACTGAAAAGCTCCCTGTGTGTACCATAGGTGCATTAAGTGAATGTATTTTGATTCCCTTCTCCTTTCAGGATCATGCTGACTTTCAGAGAGAACAGCTCAATCGGATTGACAATGACTTGATGCAGGCAAAGATGGTCCTGGTGGACATCACCGAACCTCGCAGACTGTGCCTACAGGAGCTGGGACTCAGAGGACACTTTGTGAAATGGGTAAAAGATGCACTTGAAGGTAAGAATAGTTATCTGCTGTAGTCACAGTGGCACTTTATTTAAAGGCTCATTAAGACAAATTACTAACTTTTTAACATTTTTTTTAAAGATATCAATGAGTTGAAGGTGTTTGTTGACCTGGCTTCCATCTCGGCGGGAGAGAATGACATGGACGTGGATCGTGTCGCTTGCTTCCATGATGCTGTCCTCGGCTATTCTTCAATGTTGTATGAGCTCAAACCAGACTCTGGTTTTCATGTCTTCAAAGAGGTGCTCAAGAAGCTCTGGAGAGCTTTGGAGAATGACAGCAACCTACCAAAAAAACTGGTAAGAGGACACCTTGCTTATACTACTACTAAAAACACTAAAGCTTAAAATTTGAGAATTACAAACAGTTAGGGTGCTTGGGTCAGTCCTGACCGTATGAAGTTAAAAATATTTAAAATCACAATTAAGAATAATCTTTTTTATAGAGGGACAGTGCACGGCATTTGGAATGGCTGAAGACCGTGAAGGACAGTCATGGGTCAGTGGAGCTGTCGTCTCTCTCTTTAGCATCAGCCATCAACAACAAAGGCATCTACCTGATCAGCGCACAAAATGTGAAAAAGGTAAATAACAGCATCAAAGATGGTGGCGTCCCTATATCCAGGAAGCACAGAGGTTGTCTCTGAGAAAAGTGTTCCTACAATGAAAGTGTATTTCTGTTTTTCAATCCAGTTGAGTCTTGACACCGCCCTGAAGCTGCAGATTCCAGAGGAGCATGATGAAGGTCAGCAGATGCGCGGCTATTCTCTGGAAGACCTGCGGGAGCTGCAGAACAAACTTATGCTCATGTCTGGGAAGGGGGATCAGGGACAGAACGAAGTCGATCACTTTGCAGAGGTATATTGAAATGGTTCCTTTTTATTTAATTAACATAGATTGCTTCGTATAGCATAGAAGCCGAAACGCTACTCCTAATACTACCAATGCTTCTATTACTGCTTCTGTATGTACTGTGTTTAAAAACCCTAACAAAAACCACAGAGATAAAAGTAATGAAAAATAAATAAATAAATAAAAGGGATAAAAATGTATGACGAAAAAGTATTTATCACATTTGAAAGGGAGAGAGCTAATATCCATTATCAGTGATGAGTGTACTTTGTGGATGAAATGCAATGAATATGGACTATCTCAATGTTTGACAGCTGTAGCATACACAGTATGCCTCCTGATTACACTATACATACAAAAATGAGAGCATCTGACTATTTATTTTTCAGGTTTTTGCCAGTGTTCAAAGACTAACTGAAGCATTCATTGCCCTCTACAATGCTGGGAATCCTCTGTTTAGACACTGGGAAGCACAGATCAACTGCTGTTTAAGCGGCGAAGAACCCAGTATTATGATGGACTTCAACCTGGACAGTGTTCTCGACGTTGTCATTGTGGAGGGCAGCATAGAGGAGCAGCTTCCCGACCTTTGCAGGAAAATGGAGAAATGCCTGAAATATTGGATGAATTTTGTGGACAAACAGAGGTCCCAGCATTACTATCTGAACTACTACACAGCTGAACAGATTGTCTACCTCTGCAGCAAGCTGACTCAACGAAATGTGATCAATGTGGAGGACCAAGTTCTCATGATGCTCTCCTTTGTCAAGCCAAATTGCACAGCCTCAGACTTGAGGCAGGTCTGGCATGCACTCCAGTATGAGATCCTCACTAAACCACCAGAGCAAAATGAAGACATTGAGTTTCAGACTTTTGTTATGGTGCCAAGAAGTGAGCTTGGAGGTCCAGACTTCACCAGTGAGTTGGACCCTCTGCTAAGTCTTGTGGAACAAGCAAATGGTTCGCAGAAATTTGATCTGATATGGAATGCCTATATGAAAGACATGAAGAATTATCTTCCACATATCCTTGATATAAAAAGTCTTGGAAGACTACTGGAAATACTGACCAACAAAAAAGATGAGAGTGACGAGGATGAGAGTGAAGAAGACATTTCTGATAACAACATTGGGGATTTCATACAGAGGCAGCTACCTCAAGGCCTGGCCACAGGAAATCCAAACCTCATTGTTTGCCCGCACGACGAAGTCTTGACATCTTGCATCTCTGTTTACATGAGTAGCAAAGACGAGACACTTCCCACTTATGATGAAGTCCTCCTGTGCGACTCCTCAACACCATACGAACAGGTGGAGCTATTCCTCAGACGCTGTCTCAGCACAGGCTACAGGGGTCAGAAGATATACTCTCTACTGTATGGAGATCTGCTCACTTATGATGTGAGCTCTAAAGTTGAGAACTTTTTTCAGCGAATGAAAATGCAGAGCAGGAAAGACTACAGACTTGTTATCATCTGCAGCTCGGAAAGAGAACACGCCTATCTTCCTTCAGCCTTCAGCCAGTACAGATTGCACATGGTCCCCCAGGAGCCACTAGCAAGAATCCAGAGGTACCTTCACAAGCACTTTGTTGTCCCAGCAGATCAAGACAGTGCTGCAGCTGTATTCAAAGACCGACTGTGCGTTGGTGTCGTCTCATCCAAAAGGGCTGGTGTTGGTTAGTATTTATGTCCAGTTCTCAGATATCTGAAATTGATGAATATTTCACTCCTAAAATGATTGATATGAATGCTAATAATCCTTACTTTTACTTGCAGGTAAATCTCTCTACATCAAGAGGCTGTATGAAAAACTGAAGCGCTCTACCAAAAAGCCGTCAATGATGAAATGCATCCGCTTGATTGAACCAAATGTTGATGAGAATGTTATCGTTCAGTCTCTGTTGAACACCCCCAAGAGGAAAGAACTCATGATGTTCCACTTTGACATCACATCATCGGTAATAATGCGTCTCAAGTTAATGCTTAGTTTATTGCAATATAGCCTTATTATTGGGATATGTCTTGACAGCTTACATATGGTGTTAATGGACTGTGTTTTGTATGATTGAAAAGGTGCAGAAAGGTCTCCATGAGTTTCTTTTCAAGTTGCTGATTCTGCGCTATTTGATGGACTCTGAGGGGAAAACATGGAAGTGCAGTGACAAGCAGTTGTATGTCATTGAAATTTTAGAGCCGACTATCATGGCAACCAGGAATGCTCCACGACAGGTATGAGTTTACAAGTTTGGCACTGATGCTGATCATTTGTAATTGGATTTTAAACTGTTGCTTACGCTGTTGTTTTCATCTCCTTTTTCTGCATAGGGTCAAAATGTGAACAGCACGTTCACAGACGTGTTTCCAAATATTTTCTGCCGACCACCCAAAGAAGTGCTAATGCTGGAGATGAGCAAGCAAGAAGATCCTACCATTGTGAGCATTAATGACCCACTGATGGATGATGAAGAATTCAGGAGTGCAGCCTTTCAGCGGCCATACCAGTATCTCACACGGTTTCATAACCACATTGATCTTGATGTGTTCACATATCAGGGTGTTGAAGGGTCTCATGTTGAATGTCTTCAGATGCTTCTCATGTTCTGTGGAATTGTGGATCCATCCTGGGCAGAACTGAGAAATTTTGCATGGTTTCTGAACCTTCAGCTGCAAGACTGTGAGACATCCGTTTTTTGTGATGCCACTTTTACTGGAGACACGCTGGCTGGATTCAAAACCTTTGTGGTGGACTTCATGATTCTAATGGCAAAGGACTTTGCCACTCCATCTCTCAGCATCTCCGACCAGAGTCCTGGCAGGCTGCAAATGGACCTGACTGATGTCCGGGATGAAGACCTAGCTCCTTTCCTGATCAGAAAGAGATGGGAAACCGAACCACATCCATACATCTTCTTTAACGATGACCATGTGTCCATGACCTTCATTGGTTTTCATCTTCGGCCCAATGAACAGAACTTTGTTGATGCCATTGAGCCCACCTCTGGAAGGGTAATAAAAAAGAATGTCATGACAAGGGCATTGTATGAAGGCCTAAACCTACAGAAAGTGCCTTTCAACATCGACTTTGATCGCCTTCCAAGGGGGGAGAAAATAGAGCGAATCTGCAATGTTCTTGGAATCCAGTGGCCTCTTGACCCTGATGAAACATATGAGCTTACAACTGACAACATACTGAAGATGCTGGCAATCCATATGCGGTTCAGGTGTGGCATCCCTGTCATTATCATGGGAGAGACGGGGTGTGGCAAGACGAGACTCATCAAATTCCTTTGTGAGTTGCGGAGGAGTGGAGTGGCCACTGAGAACATGAAACTGGTCAAGGTACATGGAGGGACAACTTCTGAGATGATTTACACCAAAGTCAGAGAAGCAGAAGACATAGCTGCTATTAACAAGCAAGACTACGGATTTGACTCTGTTCTCTTCTTTGATGAGGCCAACACTACTGAAGCCATCAGCAGTATTAAGGAGGTTCTCTGTGACAAGACAGTCAGGGGGGATCCTTTGACGCCCAACTGTGGGTTGAAGATTATCGCAGCATGTAACCCTTACCGAAAACACACAGGTGAGATGATTGAGAGGTTAGAAGCTTCTGGCCTTGGGTACAGAGTTCGAGCCGAAGAGACAGATGAAAAGCTTGGGTCTATCCCTCTCCGCCAGTTGGTCTACAGAGTTCAAGCATTACCACCAAGCATGATCCCTCTCGTGTGGGACTTTGGACAGCTAAACGATCACACAGAGAAAATATACATTCAGCAGATTGTGCAAAGAGTGGTTGAAAGCAAAGTAATCGATCAAAGTTACATCAAGTGGATCACTGATGTCCTCTCAGCATCACAGAAGTATATGCGGACAAGGAAAGATGAATGTAGCTTTGTCAGCCTGAGAGATGTTGAACGCTGCATGCAGTCTTTCGTTTGGTTTTACAACAACCACGTCATGTTCTTTGCAGAGCTTGAAGACTTTGAGAGAAATCAAAATGCAGAGAAGAGTGAACGGCATCACAGACAACCTGAGGTAAGAGACCCTGTGCTCTGGTCTCTAGTCATGGCCATAGGTGTGTGCTACCATGCCTGCCTGGAATATAAGGATAAATACAGACAGAAAATCAGCAAAAGCCTACCACCACCATACAGCCCAATAAAGGTGATGCAGGAAATCACACTCATGCAGGATCTACTTCTTAGTGGCGTGCCAATGGGGGATACTATTGCAAGGAACAGTGCCCTCAAAGAGAATGTCTTCATGATGGTTCTCTGCATTGAGCTAAGAATCCCTCTCTTCTTAGTTGGAAAACCTGGAAGTTCCAAATCTCTGTCTAAAACTCTGGTGGCAGATGCAATGCAGGGCCAAGCTGCTCATTCGGACCTCTACAAAAAGCTTAAACAAGTCCATTTGGTGTCCTTCCAGTGTAGCCCACACTCAACTCCAGAAGGCATCATTAATACCTTCAAGCAATGCGGACGCTTCCAGGAAGGAAAGAACCTGGATGAGTACATTTCAGTCGTGGTTCTTGATGAGATCGGGCTTGCTGAGGACTCTCCAAAGATGCCACTGAAAACTCTTCATCCACTGCTAGAAGAGGGATGCATTGATGATGAGCCACTGCCACACAAGAAGGTTGGATTCATTGGCATCTCCAACTGGGCTTTAGACCCTGCAAAGATGAACAGAGGCATTTTTGTCTCCCGTGGTGACCCTGATGAGAGGGAACTCATTGAGAGTGCTAAAGGCATATGCAAATCTGATGCAATGGTTTTGGAAAGGGTCAGGGATTTCTTCCAGCCCTTTGCAAGAGCCTACTTGAACATCTGTCGCAAACAAGGCAAAGGCTTTTTTGGCCTTCGTGACTACTACAGCTTGATTAAGATGATTTTTGCAGTGGCAAAAGCTTCTCAAAGAAAGCCCACTGCAGAGGAAACTGTGAAGGCCGTGCTGAGAAATTTCAGTGGCAGGGATGAAGTGGACGCAGTTAACGTCTTTACCAAAAGACTGCACATTGCACCCAACCTGGAGAACATCAGTGCCATTGAGTTTGTGAGAGAGAACATTCAGGCAGTTGGACAGGAAGAAGAATGTCGGTACCTGCTGGTGCTAACAAAAAACTACGCAGCCCTACAGATCCTGCAGCAAGCCTTCTTTTCAGAAAGTGGTCAGCCAGAGATAATCTTTGGATCCAGTTTCCCGAAAGACCAAGAGTATACTCAAATCTGCCGCAACATCAACAGAGTAAAGATCTGCATGGAGACAGGTCAAACAGTTGTGCTTCTAAACTTGCAGAACCTCTATGAAAGTCTCTATGATGCCCTCAACCAATACTATGTCTGCTTGGGAGGACAGAAGTACGTCGACCTTGGACTGGGAACCCACCGTGTGAAATGCCGGGTGCACAGAGACTTCCGACTAATTGTCATTGAGGAAAGAGAGGTGGTGTACAAACAGTTCCCAATACCTCTCATCAACAGGCTGGAGAAACACTACCTGGACATTCACACTGTCCTTAAATCTGAGCAGAAGAGGTTGGTAGATGAATTGGAGAAATGGTTGAGACTTTTTGTGTCTCTCAACAATCAACACACAGCAGCAGCTCAGGTTTACAAGTACCAACCACCAGACGTCTTCATTGGCTACCACTCGGACACGTGTGCTTCTGTGGTACTTCAAGTAATAGAGAAGCAGAAGGACAGTATGGAGATCTCAGATCCTGAGAGGAGAATACTGGATGAGGCTAAACTCATTCTGCTCAGATGTGCCACACCAGACTCAGTTGTGAGGTTGGACTGCACAGGCCTTCCCAAAGTGGAGAGTGAAAACCTGGCCAGGGTTTACTTTGAAGAGCAGAATAACAGCTGTTTGGCTGACTTCATTCTTGCTCACACAAGGCAGGAAGTCCATTGCTACTCCTCGTTCACAGAGGTAACTTTAAACTTGTCATACAATGCTACTTTAAAATATATCCTGAAGCTGTAAGTATTAGGTTTAAAGCCTCAACTGTAATTTTAATCCATAGGTGACAACATTCTCCAGACTTCTGACAGCATCTGATCTGGAACCTTTGCAGCAAGTGTTGCATAGTGTGGAGCTTCTCTCACTTCAGCAGTTTGACACAGAGCACTCCTTCCTGAAGAAGATCAGGTTTGTTGATATGTTCAGAAGCATGAAATAAGTATTAGCAGGAATGACTCCTATGATCTTTTTGTATGATCTCAGTCTAAAGATCAAGTCCTTGTTTTCTTGTAGAAACGTCCTCACTGCCGAAAATGGAAACGGTAACACTGGCCCCTGCAACAAGATCCTCCTCATTCAGAGTGATTTTGATGAAGCCTCTCATAGTGCAAATCTCATTGCATCTGCAAAGTAGGTTCAGCATTTCCTCTCGGCTGGGTTATGCGCTTCTGTGTGGTTTCGTCATATTGAATTTTGCTGTTCGTTTTTAGGTATTCATCCATAAATGAAATCAACAAGCTAACTCAGGAGAGCATGGGAAGCAGGGTGTTTGTCTACTTTATCACCAGACTGCCAAGAATGGAAGGCGGGACCTCCTATGTCGGCTTTCATGGTGGTAAGGCTCCACCTTTACACACTTTGTTTTAAATGTTTTATCAAATTGTTGGGAGAATAATCTGAGACATTTAATATCTACAGGCCCTTGGAAATCAGTTCACATTGATGACCTCAGACGGTCTAAAGACATCGTTTCAGACATCAAAGCCTTGCAAAACATGACGATCTGTCAAATGTTCGAAACAAAGATGAGTCGGCCTGAAGGTAATTGATTGATAAATAATTGAGAACGAATGATAATTTCCTCTAATTAAAAAATTTGTGGCATTAAATTTATTTTTTTGTTCTTCAGCCATGGAGGTGGATGACATGTACACTGAGACTGAGCAGGAGGAAGCAGAGTCAGAGGAAAATGTGAGTATAGACATTTATTTCAGACACTCACTGCCATAAGAGAACTATATATTTACAATATTGATTTTTCAGCCTTAAATTGAAAATCTACATTTATAACATTGGCCCTATGTGCATAAATTCTAGACAAAAGTGTTCCCTCCACACTCTTTTTTTCTGACAGCAGTAACATACTCTTTATTCTGTGCTGCTTGTGACACCAGTTTTTAACCAGCGTATCCTCCTGCTGCAGGGCTGGGATAATGTTGTGGATACTACAGCACTGGTGCGGAGCTGTGTGCAGAGTGCAGTAGGCATGCTGAGGGACCAGGTGGAAAGTGGCTTCCGCAGTACTCGGAGAGTTGAGATTCTGCTGATGCTCCTCAATGACAGTGATGAAATAAAAGGTACTAACTGCAACTTTTTTTCAGTGTTTTTGTTTTTGTTACAGCAGTGCAGTTCTCAACATGTTTGCTAATTCTCGTCAGGGGAATTTCTACAAACTGTGAAGAAGCACCTTCACACGTTGCTGGCAACTAACGAGGGCAACACCTTCTCAGCCATCAAAAGCAACTGGGTCATGAAGGAGGCCTCAAACATTGATGCCTTGCAAGAAGGAGGCACCTTTAGGTGAGTGTGTCAGCTGCAACATTTCTGTGTTTGCTTATATTTTTTTGAACAGCACTGTTAACGTTTTGGGGGTCATGACAGGCACACCTTATGGAAGCGCGTTCAAGCTGTGGTCATCCCTTTCTTGGCACAACTGGTTTCAGTCATTGACCGTGACCAAAACTTGGACATCTTGCTAGATAGAAACTGTGGTGAACATGTCAAGAGGCTGTGGCTAGACATCTTTGGCAATGCTAAGCTGCTGAAAATCCCTCACCTAACGATGGACCACAAGTAAGTAGCACTTTGTATAAAGGACACCAAATTCTTGTAACTGGTAAAATTGAACATACTGTTAATTTTTGCCTATTATAATGTCTTAAACATTTTTTCTTTTCACAGCTCAGAGACCAGAACAATCCTTGTACAGAACTACATTGCTCAAAACAGGAACGTGAGCTGCAGCATGCCCTTCAGCTGGAGGATCAAGGACTACTTGGAAGAACTCTGGGTTCATGCGCTCCAACATGAAGGTAATGGCCCGTCATCAGGTACTCTCATAACTGGCATGTCACCGTCATGATGTTGATGTGTAAGTTAAATGTTTATGTCTGTTAGGCCACACTCAACAAGAGTTTGATGAGTTCTTTTGGAAGACACCACTGGGACCATACATTAAGAAAGCGGACCAAGAGATGCAGACGGAGTTTTTCCAACGCTACCTTCAAGATTTCATCTTGATGACAATGAATGTGACCTGTCAGGAAGATCTGCAGGTTGTTTTCCTGTCTAACTTAAATCATACTTTAAGTGTAAGGCTGCATCTGTGTAATGGTGTGTTCATGCGTATACTAATGCTCATTATTGCTTTGCTAGCTCCTCTCTGGTGCTCTGAATTGTTGCGTCAATGAGCTGCGATTGCAGCTCGATGCTATGGATACACCAACATCGCTTCCATGGGTCCATGCTGCTTATCACGAGTTCAAGAACCGACTGCAGAACCTCTCCAGAATGATCTGCATCGAGCCCCAGGTGACCCAGCACCTCTTGCAGAATCATCATATGAGAGACGGGGATGAACTGGTGAGTCTGTAAAGATTATTTAAGTATTTTAAATAACCCTTTCATTTTTCCTAGATCATCCTGCATATTATAACTTTAAGAGTGAATTATGTTAGGGAATATCTGATATTTATATTGCTCTTTTAGTGGCCTGTGATGTGTAGTGATCATATTGCCCCTCTCTCCAAGGTACTCGATGTGTATGCTGCGCTTGCATGTGTGGAGTACCTGGAGCCTCAACTCCTGGACACAGATGCCCAAAGACAAGCCTGGCTCAGACAAGTCAAAAAACTCCAGGTTCCCATTGAGCTGATCTGCTCAGAGGACAGTGTGAGACGCTATGGTGAGAGGAGCAAGGCGATGGTCTGCAGAGTCCAGTAAGTTAGTGTGGGACTGTTATACTGTATATGCAGAGGTTTTTAGGTTGTCTTTAGAAACTACTTTAGCTGCATTGAGTTGGATGGTTATTTGTTCGTGTTTCTTTGCTTGTAGAGCTGGATGGAATCGGATATTCACCCTCTCGCTCTTTGTGGAACACATGTTGTTGGGCATTGAGCAGTTAGAGAAGAAGCTGGCGCCTTTACTTCTGAAGCATACAAGAGGGCTCTGCCAGGTTGGTCTTGGTTCTTTGTACTAATCTGAATCTTCATTAATTCAGTAAATTACCATTAAACTTAATCCACAATAATTCCGCCGCCAATAATGAAATGTATTCCATCTGCTCTCTCAAGATACTGGAAAAGAATTCAGACCTCAAAAGTAAGCGGTCATTTGAGGCAGTAATCGGATTGCTCAAAGCTTGCAAAGATGGAGCCGTCGAGCACATCTTCAAGTAAGAAATGTTATCAAAATCTCTTCTGCTGTAATTTGCCTCCACCCTGTGTCTTCACCTCTTGTTTATGTTTTTTCCAGGTTTGGTCTTAAAATATGCCCAGTGTGTATGGGAGACCCACAAGATCCGCTCTGCCTGCCATGTGAACACATCTACTGTGTAGCCTGTATCAAACAGTGGCTGATCCCCGGTCAGATGTACTGTCCCCTGTGCATGCAGCCAGTCAACGACGACTTCCCCATGGTTCCCTCAGATGCCATAAGGTTGGTTACTGCATGTGGATACAACAACCGGAATCTATTTAAACATTTGTTCCTCATAAAAGGTGCATGTGGTTTTACTACACACACACAAATTCATTCTTCATAGAACATTCTGGGTAAATCTGGCATACAAAGAATTTTAACAAAAAGCTGTTTAACTTTTGTCTCTAGGGTTCTTGTCAACCAACACGCTCAGTTCAGGAAGCAGTGCAACGCTTTCTTCATTGAACTGGTGTCCACTGTGTGCTTCAAGGACAACTCTCCCCCCTGTTCCGCCATCATTCTCCATCTGCTGTCCTTCCTCATGGTCGAGGCCAACACTGTTCCGATTCTCCGAGGTAGGACGCTGTTTTTACCTGAGTCACTTGTATGTTTGCACAACCATGACTCTGCTTATACATGTTTTGTCAGCTCTGACTAACCCTTTTGTTTGTATATTTATCAGTTCATCGACAAGTGTTGACCAAGGTGCTCTCTCCGTTTGATGACTCAGTGGATAAAAATCCAGTGGTTCGGTCAGTAGTGCTCAAACTCCTGCTGAAGTACAGGTGAGGTGCTATGGTTACATATAAAGCCTACTTGCGTATGCTTAAACATTTTTAGCTGTCTTTCTCATTGTAGTATAAATTGTACTGTTTCCAAAGCTTTGATGAAGTTAAAGGGTACCTGCAGCAGCATCTGGTGGCAGTTGAGCAGAGCAACATCTTGGAGGAGAAGGACAAAACTGAACTCTACTTGTTGTACATCAACTGCCTGGAGGTACACATGAATTCTGACCCTGCTGAATATTTGAATTTGGATTGTAGCATCGTGCCATGGGGATTTGACTTTTGATTTTAAGGTCACCATTTTATTTTATTTCATTTTTTCCAGCACTGACGGCTATGCCATTGTTAGACTATGAAGTTTTGATTCGTTAAGATCAATAGGTCATAGGTTTTACGCCCTGAAAACAGTCATTTCCACATTGTTCTTTAAAAACACTGCCATATATGTTTTGGAATGTACCACACTGAGGCCATATGGTCGTATTTAATTAATTTATTCAAAACACAAAAGCAAAACAATGAGCCACCAGATGGGTAAAGGATACTTCACAACAACAGCTTGAGTTTTCTCACCTGGAAAAGCCACTAAGTCCCTCTTGCCTGAGGTAGCGTATGGTACCAACATGTAGCACAGACTACAAACTCTAGTTCTTTTGTCAACCATGTGTTTATTGTTTACACGTGGAAAGCAAATTGTTGCAACGCCTGTGACTTTAGAGAAGCAGGAGGATTGTCCAGTGCTGTTGTTTCTCCTTCATTACTGACTCTAGCAGTGGCCATGGTGTTTTAAAAAATGCAGCTTCAGGCAGTAAGCTAGACCGTGTCATCTTTGAGGTGTAGTTTGTTTTTAATTTTTCCTTCGTATGTGCTCAAGTAGGTGAAAGTAGAAAGAAAAAAGAATACTGGGAGAATGGCATATCCTGCACTTGATTTGGAAGACTGAAATTTGAAAGTTTATTTCGATCAGTTGTCAATTTAGAATTGAAATTGTGACACCCTTTGTTGTGATACAACTTGTTTTCATCTGATATATGAAACTTTTTATTTCTATAGGATTCCATGTTTGAAAGGTTGCAGTTCAGGTCCATCGCAGACCAGCGGGTGTGTCTGCAGGATGAAAGTGACTTCCTGACTGACTACCTGCAATCACATGGTCAGTCTGCTGAAGCAGCCACTGTGGAGTATCTACAGCAGTTGGCCAGAGTGCGCATGGACCTGGATATGGCTGCAAGCCTCATTGTGGAAAAACTCAGAACTGCAGGTGTGTAATTTTGATGAAGTACAGTATAATGGGCCGTACTCATGCTGCGTTTTTTTGCCCTTAAATCCATTGTTTTCAATGCAGACGTGTGGCAGGGGCGCACAAAAGCCAGAGCAATGCTGTGGTTAGCTAGCGTTCCCAGGTGCGTGTTTTTCGTGGCTTGGCGGCTGCGTCCTGAAATATACAGGGTTGCAACTTTTGGAGCACAGCAGCGCACACCAAATGTCATGTGACGAGGAACAACCAATCACTGCCCATAAATATCTTTCTGTTCTTCTGTAAATATCAGTGTTAGATATGGAGAAGAAGTTGATCATTTTAGGCCTATACACTTAGAAATCAATGCCTGGAAAAAGATCAGCTCAGCACTTATGATATCAGGTAAGTAGACAATGATATGGCGCTTGTTATGGTCACTTAGCAACCTCAGACACAACCTGGCTTGGTGCTCTTGAAAGTTGGCACAGAGTAGCACCCAGCACCTGACCTCGCGTTCTTCAGGCGATTAAAGATGTGGCATGTGTACTGGCCCCAAGTCTCTCACACATTGCACATGCATCAATGATTTGTGATTGTGTTTTACAATGTGTTCATTTTACTAAAATGTGCTTCCTCTCTTTTTAATCATAGCAGAGGCTCAGGAGACTGGTCAAAGTGGAACCACAGCTTTCCTGACCAGCGTGGTGAACTTGTGTAGGCGCAGTAGAAACGACTGGTATCGCGTCTACTTGATCCGTAAGATCTCCAGCCAGCACGGAGTGGAGTTTGTCCTGAAACTCCTTAAAGTGGATGAAATGCGCTGGCTCTTCCCTGATGAAGTGCTGCAAAAGGTTCAGTTACCCACATTGTGATTTTTAGTGCTTCAACAAAGGCAAGGTTTTACTCCAGATGCAATGCTAGTAGTAACTAAAGCGTGGTTCAATTTTCATTACACGCAGAGTGAAGAAGCCACCCCAATAGACCAGTATCTTGTGTGTGGGGAAGACTACAAGACCATCAGAAACGCTGTCGCAAAGGGAGTTATGGAGGGCAAAATGGATGGACTGGACGAGACTTGTGAGGTAACATTACATCACTTACTTGTGGGTAACTGAACATCAAGTCAGGACTCTGCTTTTGTGCATGTCTTTGTGTTTACGAAGGTATCTTCTCTTTTTCCTCACAGGGATGCAAATGCTTACCACAGTGTACAACAGTTTATCTTCTGTTGGCACTGTACAGAGAAGTCACGACTCTATACAGAGAAGCCAATGCCAGCTTCCATCCCAAGCCTGAGGTAGATCCTTACAATAAGACCTAATGAGCTGCTCTGATATAATGCATAATGTTTTTTTCACCCATTTGCATAGATTACAACAAAGAAACTGTTCTAAAACTTGTTCTGAGTTCATCATAGTTACTTGGAACTGGGGAGTGGAAACCAAACCCCAAAATGCAGCTGCTTGCTGGATATGTTTTGGTTAAGTACATATCTATATATTTATGTGTGTACTCACAGCAATTGGAAGCCCTGATGAGTTACATCGAGAAGTCAAAGGTCCTTGCCAGCCCACAGATGAAGGCCTTTGCTAGGGGTCTGGTGACCAACAAACTCGAGCTGTTGGGTGTTCGTCCGGGCGCCTCCGGTGCCCGTTGTGTGTTGGTGGACTTGACTATTCACCTGGCTGCTGTCTTGCTCTGCGGAAACCAGGGGATCTTGACTCCCCTGCAGCAGCTAGCAATGGCTCCTGCCAACATGCAGGTGTGTATAGTCAGTGTTTTCAGTGTTTTAGGATTGGGCCTTCTCTTCTTTGAAGTGAACTGAATGTTTTAATCTGTTGGCACAGGCCGCCTTCTTGCCTAGCATGCCAGAGGACATGTTAGCAGTGGCTCAACAGGCTATGGGACAGTTGCAGTGGTACCGTAAGTCACAGACAGGAGAATATAAATGTACTCTAAAATTTTAATTATCGTTGAAAATTCTATCTAAGTAATTTTTTATTTACTCTCACCATAGTTTGTCCAAATGGTCACCACTGCACCATTGGAGAGGTACGTTGTTTCATTATGACTCATTAAAACATTTGTAATCAGCCATATTTTTTTGTAGTATTCTTTTCATATTCCTCTAAGAATTAATTTTCTAAAATCCTGTTTCTTTTTCTCTAGTGCGGCCAGCCCATGGAGAAAAGTCATTGTGTAGACTGTGGTGCTGAGATTGGAGGAGACAACCACAGGCCTGTGCAGGGATTTCAAGCTACTCGCGTGCAGTAAGGGGCCTTAAAGTTAATTCGGGGACAATTTTAATACAGTGGAAAATTCATTTGTGTATTTTTTCTTTGAATTTGTATTTATTTATTCATTGTCTTCTCACAGGGGTGACCGCACTCAGACAGGCCACATCCTCGGCGACCCCAGTCGCAGGGACAATCCAGACATGCTGGACACAAAGAGCATTTCTCCTGTTCCTTTCACGATGATCCGCATGCTCACTCACATGGCCATGCTGCTCGGTGCCTGCAACCACCCACAGGTAGCTTAAATTATGAAAACAGTTCTAATGCAGTATATTGTTATGTGTTTAGAGGTGCAGACAAACAAAATGCAATACAAGCTGTCATTCAACTGCTCTTAAAGAGGGTGAGTCTGGCTGCTCATCCACTTTATTTGTGTTTCTAGTCTATCTCTGTGATCATCAAGCCTCCAGTCCCTGATGCAGGCGCTTTTCTACTTGCACACCTGCGAAAGGACCTAGAACACCTCATCAGATCCCTGGGTAAAGGCACGGATGACACAGTCAGCGCTGTTCACCTGCTCATCAGCAGCCTCATGGTGCCCAAACAACAAACTTGTAAGGAACAACAGCCCTACTATAAAACTATTATGATCTGTGTTCTAGTGAAGTGCAGCTTTTTACCTCTATTTTAAAGGTAGCAAAAACATGTTTCCAAAGTTTAAGCACCTAAATCATATTCTGCCTGTTCCTGTTCGTTTGTAGCCTGCAGGACAGTGACAGAAAATAAGAAAGGGGTGCCCTCTAGTGGTCAGAAATTGGATTGCAATTTGTGTACACACATTGGATGTTATAAAGATGTATATGGAGTTAATTTAGGTCACTTAACTTAACAAATGTGGGATTTTTTTGGTCAGGATTTCCCTCCGCCATGCTTCTTCTAGCCTTCTGTATGATCCAGGGATTTCAGTGGTAGCTTACTATAGCAACTTCATTATGTGCATTTATTTAATTTATTTTGTGAAATGCCCATTTAAAAACTAGATTCATTGGGTAACCTTCTATTATTAAACAGTTAAACTGGCCTTTCCTTTTAGGGCCTGTTCCTTATGCCAATGTGCTCTCCACCAAAGAGGCTAGAAATGGATGGGAGATGGAAATGAGCAACGTCATCATCACACCTCAACTGAAGGTAGAAATACTTTTTAATAATGCACTTGTTTTAAACTGAAACAAAGACAGCACATATTCTAATTTCAGCTATTAGCTGTGCCTGTTTGTAAGAGATCTGCATCTAACACGTTTTCTCCTGTCACTTCCTCCTCCACAGCACTTGGATAGGCAGCTAAAGGAAGTGAACACATTCATCCGAGCTGACTCTCGCATCTCTGCCAATCCAATCATGAAGCTCATGTTCGGAGAACCTCGTCTCTTCTTGGCGTCACTTCCCCAAAATTCACTGATCCATGGTTCGGCTGTTTGGAGCTGCAGGGAGAAAGTGTCTCTGCTGAGTCTCACCCACATTGTAGAGCAGAATGACGGCAAAGACACCCTGCCGGTACTCTGGAGATTTCTGCATAGGGTAAGAAAGCGCTCTACGAAAAATGGAGTCCAGTTTCATTAACCCAACAGTTTAACCACAAATTTAAAAAGTATTTAAAGGCATACCAAGCAGGAATTCTTGGTTACTGGTCTGAAACAAAACGTTCAAACTTGGCCCCTCCTCTCTACACTGCGTGTATGTACTCTGCAAGCTCCTACTGTAGGAACGTTATGGTTTTTGTAATGGAAAAGCCGATACTTTAGCAAGCTAACTACCACCACAAACCTGTCCGTCAGAAAAAAGGTCAACTTCATGTCACTATTCTTTCCCATCCTCTTTTTCAGTGGACACCAGCGGAAATAAAAGTGAAAACTAACCCGAGGTTCACTCTCGTTTTGAAACAAAATTTGTCCTTTTGGCATTTTGCTGTGCTATATTTGCTTTTTTTTGCACTGTGTCTGCATTTTTTTTTTGCTTCCTCTTTAATGCGTGCTGATTGCACTTTGGCATGTGGTCACTGCCTTTTAATTTAGTCCTCACTTCACCTATGTGCTGCTTTGGCTGGGGGCTACGTGCCCAGAGACATCCTGAAAACAACAAAATAAGAAGAAAATAAAAAAAATAGACAGGTAAATGGCAGGGTCTCTGATTGAGATGGATTACTTTTGTGTGAGTCTGTACATTTTTAAGAAAATCCTGCATAACACATTATGAAAAGAAGAATTAAAGCTCCAAAATCATTGGTTGAACTCAATAATATACAAGAGATATGACGTGATGCCCATCTAAACACACTGAGGCCATTTCTTATTTTTGTTTTTTAAGGAAGCAGAGGTCCGACTGGTGAAACACCTTCCTGACATCCTCACGCTCCAGAGAGATCTGGTCAAGAAGTTTCAAAACATCACTGATCTGCCTTGTGGCACCATTGCTGAATTCCTCCACACTCAGAAAGCAGGTACTGAAACTAACCGTCTACGCCAGCTTTTTCAATTGCATGACTCACTCACACAAGAGATACAAAGTTCCACGCATTTCCTAATTACCTCTTTCTCGGAAATGTCATAGTAAAATAGCTGGCAGCGTACAGTTAAAAATCCTGCCTGCCAAGGAATGAGTTGTTTTAACCTGGGAGGAGACAATGATTGAGTATTCTTAAAAGAGCTAAATCTCTTCCACACGTGAGATGTCTTTAAATGCTGTAGTCGGTCTGTCCAACGCACTGCAAGTCGTGTCTCCGGTTGACGTTTGTGCACTTGGGATGAAATTTTGTTTTCCTCGTGTGTGCAGTTTCGCTGAAAGCCTGGTATGATAAATACATCAAAATCTTCCTGACAACCTGGAATCAGCTCCGAGTGTCTTTGGCAACGAACGGTAAATACAGACACACTTAGTAACACTAACACCGGCCTGTCCAACATCGTGATCTGACCTCAAATGAAATGTTGTCGGTCAGGTGAGATCAAGATCCCGGCTGATCTCTGCCAGAGGGACCTGGATGTCGACAGTGACTTCAAGGTGCTGTTGCCACGGCGACAAGGCCCGGGCCTGTGCTCCACAGCCCTCGTCAGCTACCTCATCGCCCTGCACAATGACCTGGTCTACTGTGTGGACAAGCACACTGGAGAGGAGACCAGGTGGGGGCGCTCATGCCACATTTTTCTCACTTGCACATGTTAGGCTGTAAGAACACAGTGTATGAACTCTGAATGCATACCACATTTGTGTGTTGGTTTTACTGAGAGATTATAAAAAGGTTAGACAGATAACTTTATAATTACCAAGTCTTAACTAGAAAGGTTGAAAAAAAAAAAAACAACAGATAAACTCCTATGATTCAGAAACACTGTGTCTTGGCTGATTGGTGTGTTTATCCCTCCCCCAGCTACAAAGTGAGCCCTGCGGATCTGACTGACCTGCATGTGATTCGGTATGAGCTGGAGAGGGACCTGATGCCTCTGGTTCTGTCCAACACCCAGTACAGCATTGAGAGAGGCCAGGAAACCCTTCATGAGTATGACCTGCCCAAGATCCAGCAGCAGATCGTCTCTCGCTTCTTACAGGGCAAACCTCTCATCACTCTCAATGTGAGCAATCGGAAAGCACGTGCAAAGCACAGTTATGACACCTGTTTGTTAGGAATGAATGTTAAAGTACTGCATTTCTCGTGTCCCTTTTCCACAGGGCATTCCAACACTAGTGAACAGACATGACCGCAACTATGAGATTATCCTGAAGGATGTAAAAGCAAAAGTCCCACAAGTAAGTTGTGACATACAGCACAGTAGGTAGCCCACTGAACTTGATGTTGTAGAGATGATATAACCTGTATCTGTGTGCCAATAGGAGCCCCTTCAGACTCTCACCCTGTTCGCCGTGGCTGGGGAGCTGCACTCCTACAGCGAGGTGTGTGAAGCCTTGTCCACACTGGAAGTAGCCCTCGGTTTCCTCGCCATGACCGGGGGAGAGCCTCACATGCAGCTGTCCAGCTACCTGGAGGAGGTGCTGCAGATGGGAAACCAGATGGCTCCACATATCCTCAAGGTCGGCCTATCTGGGACACCGGTTATTTTATCCTGTTGAAGTTCTCTCACTTCCACAGATTTTGTTACTTTGTATACAAACAGTTTGCCAAAGCTGCCCGTAAGAGCAACTCTCTCTTGTCTGACTTTTAGTGCTGTTATGCTATACTTTTACTCTCAAGAGTATTGGATTTAAAATGAACATGGTTTTAATCAGTGTAGGGCTTTTTTTTTTTCTTAATTTGCTACACATGAGAAAATTCAATGTTCTCCCTGTTTTGTTCACAGGCCCTGAGCATGTGCTGTCTGAAGCATTGTGTGGCTCTCTGGCAGCTGCTGGCCTCACTCAAATCAGAAAATATGCTGCGGCTCAAGAGGGTAAGGCATCACACACTGCTACCAGTATGGTGGAAATGGTATTATTATCATAATTATTATTATGATTTTGCCTGTTTCATGCATTCCCTGTGTTCTTCAGGATCCATTTGTTGAAGTCTCAGAGAAGTACAAACAGGCTCTGAGCGAGGACGAGCAAAGGCTACTGACTGGCTTCTTTTCTAAGAGCAGCGCTGACACGTTTCTGCTGGAGATGCATGAGTTCCTGGTGCTGGTCCTCAAAAAGCCCAATGCACCTGACACCTACAGGCCTGACTGGAGGTAACACTTTTTTCTTTTTTTTAATAAAATTGAACCTTCGCTAAGTCCCCGCACTGTGACTAACTGCCCTCCCTGAAGAAATATCATCATATTTTTGGAAAAATGAAACAGTGATTCCAGAGAGAAGCAGACAGAGGTGTCAAACTGACTCAGCAGCAACAACAGGTTAAAAAGACAAAGATAGTTAGAAGCTAAAGCCCAACTATAGGCTACAGATCACAGTGGAAAAGTGAACCACCACATCACTGCTGATCGACACAGAAGACAATGAATATAAAGGGAAACTTAGTCGATATTGAACCAGCTGTGTGGCATCGCAGTGTGTGCAGATGAACGGTGTTTGGCTTCACCCCCGTGCCGCTGCCAACACTTGGACCTTAACCGCCGGACAGGCAGGGATCTCCCCAGGCACAACATTTAGCTCCAAATCCACAAAACCAGCCTGAAAATGAAGGAAATCTGAAACAACTGCATTAGAGTCAATGGAACACAGCTGTGTTGTTGTCGGACCCTGGTCGGGGCCGGCCTGATGCTACATTATGATTAGCCAGTCTGCGTCCAGGGGCGGGACTTAGCGAAGCGTCAAATATTGAAGATATGGAAGACCCAGAAATGCTGACCTATCAGAGCAGGGCTTTTCTTGAGAGGTGCTTTCAGACAGAGAATGAATACAGGTGTTCCAGCACAGACGGTATGAGGAAAATTAAGTGTTTTTTCGAACACCAGAGCATGTAAACATGTTCTAGTGGAAACCCAAACTACAAGTGTGAATCTTAAAATGAGCACAATACGTCCCCTTTAAAATCATGTGGAAAATAAAAGCTAGATCATTCAAAATAAAAGTCAGGAAGAAAAAAACATTGCATGCTGTGCTGTTGGTCTCAGTTGAAACAAAGCGGCTGCTGTTTGATTCATTTTGAGCCACCTTGGCGGGATTTAGTGTGTTGCATGCAAACAAACCTGAGGTTAACTTTGGTCAGAGTTGGCCTTCTACACATTACATTTGGTTGTCCTGGAAAAGCCAGGGACAAAAAGTCAAGTTGTACAAATTTCTGTTATTTGATTGGGCTCTGGGACAACCCACGAAATTGAAACACTGTGCCTAAGTAAATACTGCGCTATTAAGTAACATGGCCATTAGTACAGTATAAACAATTCAAATTGTACCTCTAGTCCTAAGCCTCAGTGAAGTGTGCTAGGTATTTAAGCTAGATAGTCTGATTTTAATCAGACTGGTAGTTATGCATGTGTGTGTGTGTGTGTGTGTGTGTGTGTGTGTGTTCACATGTATAAAGTATGTTTTGTCTCTCAAAAGCCTTAAAGACACACTGGTGTCTTACATGGAGCGCAAAGACCTGGACACCCCCCCTGATGTGGAGGACCTCTTCCCAGAAGGGATCTGTCTCTCCCAGTATGTTGAAGCCTGGAAGTTCATCATGGCCTTCAAACAGGAGCGCAGCCAGAGACAATAACGTCAAATCCCTCAGATGAAGTTTACAATCATGGTGAATTGACAGTATTGAAGCCGTATGAATGTGTGGTATCTTCTGTGTTTTACACATATTTATGCAGAGATGTGCCTTTTTAGCACACATGGTAAGCTTCATTGTGCCACAGAATAAGTGTGCAAGATTTTTTTTTGTTATTATCTGATCTTGTTTTGTATTTCTATTTTCCTGAGCACCAACGTGTACGATTTCCGTACAGTTGAAAGTCCTCTTTCTCGCACTTTACTTGTAATGTGAATATGTCTGTCCCGAAGAGGCAGAAAAACAATCTGAATTCTACTCAGGTACAAATGTGGAATAACTCAGATCTGAAAAACACACTGACCTACGTCACTTTGTCAAGTATAATGTGTCTTTTCACTTGTGTTCACTTGTCTTTTCATTCCTCTTTTGTATCAGTGTTTAATCATGTTTTGTTGTGTCTTATGCAAAAGTTGCACTTGCCTTTCTTCCACCTTTTAAATTTACTGTTATAAACAACTTTCCTTAAACCTTTTTGTTCTTTTACATTCCAGTTTTTCATTTATTATTTTTTAAAACTTTTCATTTAATGTTCAGCATATTTACACAACACAATATACTCTCATTGTCTTACTTGCCCATTTAGTATAGAGTTTTTTTGTTAAGTGTGTGTTGTAATTCATACAGTTTCCAATAAAGTGTAACTGTCACCCTTTGCGTGCTTTTACGTGTGTTATTTATTATGAGGTAATGATACACAACAGTACATACCTCATGCTGGTGTGGCACTAGTCTGAATGGTGCCGCGTTCCCTTGCTGTTCAACCACTTGGTAATATTACTGGAATTTGTCTAATTATTTGTCAATACGTTACAGAAGTAGAAATATATTTTGGTGTATTGTAAATGCTTCCATCTGCCATCATAGGCAAACTGCATTATTTCCTCAGTAAGCTATAAATTCGACTCTGAGTCGTCTTAAATCCTGTACTTGTAGTGGAGTGTGACAGTAGAATATTTTTGCTCAGCAGGGGTTTGGCAGCAAGTACTATAATGAAATATGGATGTCGTGCTTAGATCCACCTCCTGTGAGACTAACATCATTTATGGCTTATGCAGATGCCATTGTGCCTTTTGTCATTTTCGTTTCTTGTGTGATGCTGCCATTAGCTTAAAGGGTACTGCCTTAATCACAAAAACAAAACAAAAATAAAACATATTTTATCAGTTATATCTTTTGGTATCTGCCCATAGAGCTAATTTTGGTTATACTTTGCCAGATTTTGAGATAGCCATCTCTGACATTTCTGTTCCTGGTCCCTTATAATTCTCTCTGTGTGCAGTTGTAAAGATTGTCTTTTACAGTTGATTCTCAACAGCATTACCACTGTGGATCACAAGTAAATGACTCCGTATTTGCATATTACATCACTGCCTAAAGGCCAACAGAGGCTATCGTGATGGAGTGCTCAGGAAATGGCTGCCTGCCTAAGGTTACGTGACTTTCTGACCCTCTGTTGGTGGGAGCTCAATGTGTTCCTGATCAGGCTGATGGAAATGATAAGGACAAGACAGCCACAAGACTGCTGCTGGACGGCTCCTTAATTCAATTTCCTCGATACCAAAGCAGTGTTTAGCATAACAATGACAAATGGAAGCATGCGCCTATGAAAGTAAACCATGCCAACGACCACCCTCTGGGAGTCTGCACTTAGTATATATGATATCCATAAGAGGAGTCGTAGAGTGTCGGGCTTCCAGATTTCACCCAAATTTGTTTTTTCTTTCTTTTTTAAACTTTATCTCAGTGTCACGATGATGCATCTATTGAAAACTTCTTACCATGCCCGTAAAATTAACCTAAAATGCATGTAAGGTGTACCCAGAGTAAATTAAAAGCTGTTCCATGTTTTAGTACATGCACACGGATGGTCTCTTTTGAAAGGTAACACTCTGAAGTTTTTCCGTAACAGTCAGAATCACTGTAACTAAAACTGTCATTGAGGAATGGAAGTTTGAAGACACTGAAAATATGTTTTTTAAAATCTCTTCATGAAAAAAAGATGCCACAGATGACTATAATTGGGACTCATTAGCAGGAAAACAAAAAAAGGGACCATAGCATAAGGCCTAACCTTGTCCAAATTCAAAGCAAACAATAATATGACAGAAAATAAACATTTCACACAATTTTCAAAGGTTTTGTTCAGGCACTTTTTTAAAAGAAGGGTCAAATAATGTACTGAATATGTGACTAAGATAAAAAAAACACATCAGTAAAGACAGAAATGTCTTTTTAGGACTTAACTGGGTATAAAAACACTTCTAGAAAACCTAAATTAATAAGAAATAAGAAGAAGAGTTTTTTTTCTTGAGTTATTAGAACCATCTGTTTATTATTAATGTACATTTAGAACTTTCTATGTCAAAGATAACGGGCCCTCTTGTGGTCATTAGTTTCATTGGCTACAAGACCTGTCTGTCATCAGACCAACGCACAAATGTGACTTGCTATTGGCTGTCTCTACAAAGTGAAAAGAGTGGAAGGCTTTTCTTTCAACAAGCTATTCCTGAGCTCATGGCTGTGTCCCTTCCTATCTTACACCCCCAGTGTTATTTATAAATGTAAATTTTATTCTTTATTCCCTTGCTTGAGGCAGTAACTCTTAACCGTGACCTCCAGCATGCACTGCGGCGGTTTGCACTTGAGCGTGAAGCAGTCTGGATGAGAGTCAGCACCTCCTAATGTGAGGCCGTGGTTCTCTGCCGGTGGATTGCCCCCTCTGGGTTGGAAGAGAGTTACTGCCTCAAGTGAAGGAGTTCAAGTATCTCGGGGTCTGGTTCGTGAGTGAGGGTAGAATGGAGCATGAGAATGATTGGAGGTTTGGTGCTGCTTTTGCAGTGATGCGGGTGATGTGCCGCATCGTCGTGGGAAAGAGGGAGCTGAGCCGAAAGGTGAAGCTTTTGATTTACTTGTCCATCTACGCCCCAACCCTCGCCTATGGTCATGAGCTTTAGGTAGTGACCAAAAGGATGAGATTGCGGATACAAGCGGCCAAGATACGTTTCCTATGTGGGGTGTCTGGGCTCAGCCTTAGAGATAGTGTGAGGAGTAGAGCCGCTGCTCCTTCACGTCGAAAGGGGTCATGTGGGGTGGATGGGGCATATGATCAGGATGCTTCCTGGGCGCCTCCTGCTGGAGGTGTTCCAGGCACATCCCACTGGTAGGAGGCCCCGGGGCAGACCCAGAACACGCTGGAGGGATTACATATCTCATCTGGCCTGGGAACGCATCATCTTAAGGTTTGAGTAGCCTTTTTAGTCATTATATTTTGGTGTACATGTTGTTCCCCATCTTTATTGTCACAACAGTGCTTCTGCTATATCTGGCAGTTATATGGAATTTAGGACAGAGTCTATGCCATCCCATCTTGTAATGCAATGTAATAATTGATAAAGTCTCATTTTTTTCCTAGGAAACCAAAAATCCTACATGTCATCCAAACTGAGATAAGATGGGATTTCAGACTTAAAAAGTTTCTGTAATGAGGCCCCCGATCTATAAATCATATTTGTTGTTCCATGTCGACAGACTGAAAACCAGATCTGCCGCTCCACCAGCCTGAGGTGACGCTGACATGTGCTATCTAGCCATGTCCCCGCTGCTCATTAGCAAACCCAAAATGTGGAAGTACAGTACATGGGGTTAATAAACACACCCACAAATGGGTCATGAGGCGTGATTTGCACAACCCGGTCCTGTCGAACAAGCCTCACTGAGCAAGTTCAATCACTTTCACTTCCACTTCTGTAGACTTCAAAGCCACCATGCCAACGGCACAAAGGGACGGATACAAAGAGGCCAAATTCTTTCCCCTGCTCTCTGTTTGTTTTTTGTTTTGTTTTTGTCTTTGTGTCTTGATGAGGAGGAATTAGGGGCAGAATTACTGTGCATCGTGGCTCACATTTAATGATATTCATGGTTGATGGACGGCTGGGATCAGGTCACAAGCATGGGGGTATTATGATTAACAGAGTTGGATAATGATGTGTAGAAATTACCTCTTTTGGTTTGCAGCTAGTATGTTGGAGTTGAATCGCAGGCATTTGGTCTCTGAATAAATAGTTCTGCTTGGCCATTAATGCAGCAGTTATCAGGACCTCAGCCACAGTTGTCCACTTTTTAAAGCTTTAGCTTTAGAGACGGAGTTTGACGCAATACCCATTGAAGACCTCCTACATCGAAAATGAAGTTTTATCTCATTCACATATCCTTATGGTGTTTTTTAAACATGCTAAGACATATTATTTGTGAAATATGCAGTCAGTGCCATAGCTGAGCATTTTCCTCTTGCAACTGCAGTGGACGAAGACCAACACATCAACACACCTCGTCACATGTTAATGTTTTCCATGTCCAGATACAACGTGCAGTGTACCCTGGGTGGTTTGATTGTTAATGTTCTGGGACCTTGTGTCAAGTTCTGCCTGTTACGTGCATTGTCTTCTTTCAAAATACACCTCCATTTTCACAGGTAATGTAACATTTACATACAGACTCTTTCAAAATAAACACACTACGTCAGTACAACACTGCAAATTGATGTTTCTCTTCCTTACAAAAGCACGTGGCTAGGTTTAGGACACAAGAACAAGGTATGGCTATATAATCTTACTGGACGTGACCACTGCTGTCACGGGTGAACGGTCGGTGTTTGTTGGACCCATTCACCAGCGCTCCCGCCTGATCTACTTGGACTTGCGCCGCCTTAACTTTTGCTCTTGTCCCACAGCATTTCCCTCCAGTGCTGCCGTTAAACTATAACAGCAACTGGCCGTGTATCATGCCGACATTTTGTCGGGTCTGACACCACAAGTCACTGCCTAAGCGTTAGATTTCGACGACTCCGGAATCACATCAACTTGCAGGGTGAAGCTTTCCATCACTGTGCATAATGAGAGGCCAGGCTACATATTGGTATTTTGCAAGTTAGGCTTCAACTTCACTTTCAGCTTGTCGGAGCAGGCGTTCAGGAACAAGGTTTATCTGACATTAGCAACAAATTATTAGCTGTCAAGCTGAAGCTCATGGTATCTATTACTGTTTACAAGCAGAGATTTGTGTGTTTGATGAGCAGAGTCAAAGGTGAGCAGGTACATTCGAGCTGCAGGCGAGTGCCTGAGCAGTGGAACTAAACTGCATACTAAATGAGTCCCTGATACAACAAGCAATATTGGGCCATCTGGGAACTTCTGTCGGCCTGGTATTTGTGGTGAGAATCTGTCTTGTCGGTCTGTTGGTGTCCCTTTTCCCTTTCTGAATGACAAATACAGACTACCCCTGCCTGCTGGTATGGAGAGAGATTTCCTCTCCTACAGGCAGAGAATGCATGTGTTAGTTGGCTGTTGGCTGTATTTTTTGAGGTGTTTCGAGTGCAACTTTTAGGTAGAAACACAGGTCACATGGAGCAACGCAACTGTCGGACTTTGTCACCACTAGTTTTTTGATTTTGGTTTGGTGTGTCTGGGCCTTAAGCCACTTTAAGGCAAGGAGGGATTTTTATTTTCATAGAAAAAAAAAAAAAAAAAATTGTAATTATGAGGAACAGAGATGAGTTTTGAAATAGGTGAGATGAGTTGAAATGGACCTGTTGATGATAATATAATGCATGCATTTCATGTCATGCCATGTCATGTTTAGGGCCACACATAATGCTTATGAGGGCCGCCATAAGCATGTCCACAGGCCACACTTTGAGAAACTATATTTCACACCACATTTAAAATGAAATTAATTTTTTACTAATGGCAAACCTTGTAACAATGTAATCCTTTGCTTTTTCCCCACATGGCGCCTGATACTCCCTCTTCTGTGAACTGTTAAGGAAGGTAAATAATGTCACAAATAACATTTAAAAATTCAGTGGTGTTAAATCTAGGTCAGATTTTTAATCAATTCTCCCCCTACTTGTCTTCAGTTACTCTTTTGTATCTTTTAACCCTTTGGAGATGCCCTATGAACTTCCCAATCCAGTTAAAATAATATAAAGTTCAGCCTTGAATCGTCACTGTGCCTTGATCTGTGGAGCAGCTTCACGCTTAACCCTTTGCAAAACAGCCTCAGATATTCATCAAGTTTACACCTTGGGGGATCCAATATCATCTACAGGCTCTGTCGCCAGTCAGGCGCTCTCAGCCAAAAGGGAGCTAAGATTTTAATGATTGTGGTATGAAATCAGTACCCTGAAATACCCCTGAGACCTCAGAAAGCACACCAACAGGCTACTGTATTTTCTATGGGGCATTACACATGCTTTACTGGCGGTCTGGGAAAATGTTTTCTTTAAATTAGCCCTTCAGGGTGTGCTGCTGTTATTGCATTATTATCAAATTAGTGTATTTTAATTACTACGTCATCTGAAATGTATGTGCCAGTAGGTCACAGTGGGGTGAGAGCAGAGAGCGTGTCCAGACTCTCAGGTTGCTCAGCCTGCTGTGCAACGCTGAGATGACGGAGAGAGAAACCTCAGTGAGCACATCTGTGAATTATATTAGCTAATTGTGTGCACTTCTCCTTGCACTCAACACTTGGGTTGTCCTCCAAGCACAAGGAAGAAATTAAGAGCACTGCTGCCATGTTGTTCTATTAAATACGTGAAGAGAAAATACAATTACTGGTTAAGTGGGAACATACCACATGGGATTATGAGAGGCATAGCATTTCAAGATTTTAGAGGGAGTTAATTTTTTGCAATGCGCATGACCAGGTATCCCAGCAACACTGTTGTAAGATGTACATGCAAACAAAGGGCAGAAAATAGATGACATTATTGCAGAGAACATTCAATAAAGATTTCCTTGCATTTGAAATTCATGTGCAGTCAAAGAGACTTCTTTGGTTGGCCATTCTGAATTTGCCTCTCCCATGTCTGTTTGATGTGAAAAACAGATAAATAATGAAAAGAAAACGTTCAAAAGAGCATTTTTTAGAATTAATATTATGGGCTTTCCTCAATGGAAAATGCTGTTTGTGCCCAATACTGCGTTTCCAGTCCAGGTGGAGCCTGCTGCAAAACTCACCTTGGGCAGAGAAATCTTAACTGTACCCGATTCATGACTACAGCTTGAATTTCAATACCAAACTGTCTGCTACGGGCAGACAGCTCAGCCTTTGCGTTCCATAACAATAAAACCACATATTGAATCAGATTGTTATGGTAAGATGAGAGCGTGTTTGAGAAGCCCAGAAATATGTCTAGCATTTCCCAAATAATAAGAAGCAAAGGTAAGACAGGGTTATGTGTCAGGTACTGAGTTACATTTACATTGTAAGAAGCTCCTGCTGCTCTCACTGACTTTTGTTTCAGGGGAAAAAGGGCGCTGTGAAAAAGGTAAAGGCGCTGGACACAAGCCAGAATTGCTAATCTGTGCAGTTTGTTTGTAGGGGAACAATTTGGAGCACTGTCACAAGGCTGGGGTACAAATGATCTTATGTTACAGAATGGTTTCTGCTGTGCTTTAATAGCAGTGTCTTGTTCCCTCAGACATAGGCATAGTATTTGGGGGGGGGCGCAGGGGACATGTGCATTTGTCCTCCCAGAAGCATGAAAGCATGAAAGTACCAGAGAACTTTTATTTTAATTAACTGCTGGAAGGTGACTTATACATGCAATACTGCCCCCGGTAAAGTAGGTGGTGGCAGTATGGAACTAGAGCTGTAACAATTAGCCGATTAATCTGTTAGTGATTGACAGAAAATTAATTGGCAAATATTTTGATCATCAAATAATTGTTTTATTAGTTTTTAAGTTATAAAGTCAAGAATTTGCTGGTGTTATGTTTCATCCATCCATCAATCCATTCATCCGCTTATCTGGAAGCGGGTCGTGGGAGATTTAGAGGTGCTGACTCTCATCCAGACTGCTTCACACTCGGCTACAAACCGCCCCGCCATCATGCTTCTTAAATGTGAGAATTTGCTGCTTTTCTTTGTCATACATGATAATAAATTGAATAGTTTTGTATTATTGGACTGTTGGTCAGATAAAACCAATGTGATATGGTCCCTACTTGTCACATTTTGCCGCTTGAGCAGAAGCAAAATGAAACCAGGGGCAGCCTTTTGCGTTGTGTCTTGATGCAGGAAAGGTTGGTGGTAAGATGGGTTTGGCGGTTAGGTTTGGGCTATGAAAAGATTGCGGATGTTGCCAAAAAACACCCCCCTTTGAGTGACACAAATGCAGCTGCAAAGGAGGTGGTGTGTCCCCAAAAAGGCAACACCTGCAGTTACATTTTTAATGGTTGACATTACAAATGAACTTGAACGTGTACAGTGGTACATCTACATCTAACCTGAACATTTCCTCTCCTAGCCTATCACCCACAACCCTGCAACACGGACTAATAAGCCAGGCTGGCACTCAGGCAGATGCTAATCATCCTGCCACCAGCAGATCTTCAGCTGTTCCTAGACTTAGCACTTCATCTTTTGAGTCTCTGCCCCAGACACCACACAGAGGGAAAGATTATAGGTAGTGCTTAGAGCCACCTACCTTTCTGGCCTTTGGCAATCATGTCCAAATTTGACTGAGGAGGACTTAGTGGACCTGTCAGGTTCCCACCCAGGTTTTGCCTCCCCACTCTGATTATGTGTGTGTCCCTGAAAGCCCTGTTTCTCTTTTCTGCCAAGTGACGGATGGCTGTTCTTTAAAAATACTGAAGTGCTTGCCATCTTTATACATTTAAGGTTTTAGTCATAAATGTCACTAAATTGTTGTTATGTAAGATTTCCAAAAAATTTGACAGTGTAGCGTTTTCATTCTTGGACAGGTTTGGGTTTTATAACATAAATCAAACAACGGAGTATCAGTTTACATCAAGGCTGAGAAATGCCTGGAGCTTTTACAACACAAAACTCTCCTTTGAAAGAGTGAAAACAGTTGCTGCCTGGCACACAGCAAAGAGTGTTATATAATACAATTAAATACTGTTCTCTCCCTCCTCTTTGTCCCCTTGTCTTTTTCCTCCGTTTGCTTTCTCTCACACTCTTCTTTTTTTTACTCTCTCTCTCTAGCTTTCTTGCATCTCCCTTCATTCATTCTCTTCTCCCTGATGTGCTTTGTTATCTGACGGCCTTTGGCTGTGAATAGATAATGACTGTGCGAGAGGTTTTGTTTACCATGGATACCAAAGGATTAGAGTGATTACTACTGGTGCCAGTGTTGTAACAAGCCGGGGAAGCCTTCCACAGTGTATGGAGGTGCTGACAGTTATCCTGTACAAGATTAGAGAACTTGGATTATGGGTTGTTTTTCTCCACCTGGTGATGAGAGACTAGAAGAAAAGGCCGAACGCAACAATGCCAAAACCCCCCCGAGGAACAGAGTTGTCCTGGGTGAAAGTAAACCACAGCCCCCATATTTCTTTTGAACATTGGTTCATTCTTTGGTGTTATGTTAGCTGTAGCCCATGGGGCACAGTCTTCGTTGTGGAAATGACGTCACTTTCTACCTTGACCTTTCACCTTGGTATTCCCTGATGCTTGCGGCGGTCCACAGAGGAAGATGGTTCCTCTGCCTCCAACTAAGCTCTCCTGTGGTCAGGGCCCAAGCCGGTGTTCAGTTTCACAGCCTCTCTCTTCTTGGCCCCAGCACAAATACACAACACCCTCTCCGATTGCACTTGATAATATTTATCCTCAATTATAATTCCACAGATATGGATTCTTGAGTGGAGTACAGTGGCAGCAGACAAAGCAGAGCGGCCTTGAGCCCACGACTAGGCCTTGCTGAGGTGGGTTCCTGCATGAACCCCAGACAATTCGTGTTCTCTTCAGCAGTGGGGCAAAATAAGCAAAGTAGCCATTAAGAGCTCCGATGCATTGGAGAAACACTGGGCTGTATATTTGTCCTTGTGTTGAGTGCATGCATTGCTATAGTGAAATGTGAAACCAGCTACAACACACACACACTAAGTGTCACACGTTAGGGGTGGTCACAGTTTAAATAAATGAATCCAGCTTCTCCTGAGCTGCAGCCTCGTCTGCATTCATCCCCCCAAACTAGGCAGTGTCAAAGATAAGTGTATTAATGACTTCAGTTGGACAGCACGCCATGAAGTCGTAAATCAGTCACACACACAGGTATGAGAAAAACTCCTGACTGGAGAGACTCTCTCAGACATAATAAGATGATAAATAATAAGCAGATGATTAATAATTTCCAGAATAGAAACAACATTCATAAATTCTTCCTTAACTGCTTATTCTATTAGGGGTTGCGGAGGGGCTGGAGCCTATCCTAGCTACACCCTGGACAGGACGCCAGACTATCACAGGGCTGACACAAAGAAACAGGTGATCATATTCGCACCTACGGCCAGTTTTGTCTCCAGTTGTTCTAACCTGCATGTCTTCGGACTGTGGGAGGAAGCCGGAGTACCCAGAGAAAACCCACGCTGACACGAGGAAAACATGCAAACTCCACACAGAAGGACTCCCTCACCTTAGGGTTTGAACCAGGAACCTTGCTGTGAGGTGACAATGCTAACCACTGCACCATTGTGCCACCTTTCAGAATTTTTTTTCTTGCTCTGTTTGTATGTGTGTGTGTGTGTGTAATTTGACAACAGCTAAAAGCTACATAAGTTAGCAGGCCTGTCTGCCTGCGCAGAGAGCAGATCATTGAACTGGGTTGTGGGTTGTTGGGGTTGCGGTGACAGATGGGTTGAATTGTATGCTGTATTTGGATGATTTGTGTAATTTATGTTTCATAAACAATCTAGCAACTTGGGTAATGTTAGACAAACACAAAATTTGTGGATCCAAATATGACAAATATTCAGATTTTTCCTAGGAGAAACAACAAAACTGGAGGGCGCTGCGAGATGGCCTTGACATCAAGCGGCAATCTCCAGGGCTGAAAAATTAAGCCAGCATGAAAATGCAAAATGTCTATTTGAGGCTGGCTCCATAAGAAAGTGAATCCCCTTGTCAACCATTATGAAATGCTCAACTTAACTTTAGGAATAAGCTTGTTTACAGCCTGGTACAAAAGCAGTTTTGATCTGTATAGCTAATTTCAACGTATGTCACATACGTCACATGCACATCACTAGCGTACCATGTGACATATACAAGCACATTACATTGTTGATATTAAAATAATTCTGCTGACTTTTAGTTTCACACTGGATGCAAACAGCAGTCTTGCAGGTGAAATTTCAGAATTTGTTTGTTTTCCACTTCACTTGCTTCAGTATGAGAGCAGACAACAACAACAACAACTCCATATCTGATGAGAACTTCAGGGTACTTTCACACCTGCCCCATTTGGTTCGGTTCAAAGAGATTCAAGTTTGTTCTCCCCATAAGTGCAATACGTTTGGGCAGGTGTGAACACAGCAATCACACGCAGGTGTGCACCAAAACACCTGGACCGAGACCTTCTTGAAGACGTGGTCTTGGTCCGGTTACAAACAAACTTTTGTGCGGTTGTTTGTGGTGAGAACGTGTTCTGACCTCGATCCAAACCAACTGCAGTCACATTACGCATTGTTTGGGTTAAACATGAGCATGTTACAGTCCTAGTGTCAGTCCTGGAGCTGCGCCTCATTTTCAAACTGTATGGTTCAACTAAAATGAACAATGACAGCAATATAGTCCACGATGACCAGCGCTAAAATCAACCCCTGTTGTCCCTCTATTGTGACATTAGAAAGTGTCACATTCACCTTGCTAGTGTATTTGTCTTCAACATTTTGTGTACTTCCTTAATTTTTGTGGCTTGGAAATTCTGACCAATCAAGAGCAGCTTTCATTTGATCTGGTCTGCTTGTAAATGCTGCTGTGAGAACACGAATTATGAAGCTTTGTAACAGAATTAGTCCCTGATTGGGACCAAAGCAAGCAAACACTAGGTCTGAAAGCACCCTCAAAGTCATTGCTAACATCCAACAATTAATTGTAGTTGATATAAGGCTCAGCATTTTTGAGTAGTGATGAATTTAAGTGAAAACACAATTGCGACAGATGTGCTACATTAAACTCAGTGACCCAAAATATCATGCTAGCTAGCAGCTCTTTACCACATGACGTCAGGCTAACCTGTGATTGCGAAGGAGGCTCATAACATTGCATGTATTTTAGGTAAAAATCAAATCTATGTTGTACATAAAGAGCAATATTTAACTTGGCCCTTGAGGGAATATATGCATCCCATTACCTGTGGGCTTTATTGCCTCAGACTGTGGCACCCCATATGTCCTGAGATCATCCGTCTCATTTCTGGTCAGCCAACATCCAGTATAAGCTGGAGCTCTTATTGAGGATCAGCCTGTGATTTGTTGGTTGTCTTGGCTATTAGAGATGGCATCAGAGGATTGAGGATTTTCTAGCAGGGGAAGTAGATGGAAATAATGAGGGGAAGGAGCGGCTGCCAGCCCCTGCTTTTTTAACCTGCACACACATAGAGAGATCTGTGTGTAATATTGTTGTTACTGGCAGGGCCTATTTTGGGCAAGTCAGCACTACCCTGTGATGCCCAGGAACGACATGCGTGTCATTTCCTGCCAGGGGCAGTCATTTGGTTATTACTGCTGCTCACTGGCAGCCCGCTCATGTTCTGTCTCTGATTTCCAAAATGAAACATGTATATTTTTCTTCTGTCGACAGCAGCAATATTTCCAGGCAAATCACGATTGCGAATCGTGAAGGTTCGGGGTTTTAGAAAACTTCAGTTTATAATGAAACGTATGAAATGTCTGAACCGGACCGTTTATAAATATGCTCCTGAAGTGCCTGTGGCTTTGAAAAATAGCCTGTTTACTCTACCTTGTAATGCCCCATAGGTTGGATTTCCAAACTGTATACACAAAGCTTGCACAAACAATACAGACTAATTACAATGTATCTTGAGTTACATGATATTTAGCTGGTGATAACAGGAAGGTCACATGTAATTAAATGTTATTAATGAGCATACTGACTAAAATGAATGTTGTTTGAACGTTCAGTATCTAAAGTGAATCAGCTCCACCTTCTTTCCAAATATGATTTGCAGAATTCATTGGTCTGATGGGGCCACTGTCTGCTTACATTATGCTCAACCCTCGGAGAGACAGAAAAATGGTTTATGTAAAGTCTGAGGCTCAGTTCCTAGTGTGTACAACACACTATGATAGGAAATTTAACTTTAATTGTTTGATTTTCTTTGCAAAATTTGATTTTAACAAGGCCATTATGCATTTGTGTGAAACAAAAGCGGCAATTTTGTAAACTCTGATGGTTATGATTGCCAGATTTCCAGTACCAAATTTAGTAATAATGCCTTTGATTAGTTATGACACAACAAAGTAATTGAAAAAGATCAAACGCAGAGTTTTAAATCCACTAAATAACGTGTAAGCCTCGACTTATTCCACCCAGTTTGCTGGCAATTTATTTCGCTTTGGTCTCCCGTTATTAAGAAAAAAAAGAAAAACAAAGGGGATTGGCACAAAAAAGCAAGAAAGAGCCTTGATGTTTTTAAGAAGCAAGAGGTCCACCCTCACAGGGCCCCACAGCTGAGCATCAGTATTCCACAGTCATCAGATTGTTGGCTTGGCTGATAGCACAGCCGGTGATGTGGGCTGTTAGCCAACGAAGGACTAATGGCTGAATTACTGGCCACAAGCAGCTGGGCCCATCAACCAATAGACACAATGAGGGTATATGTGTTTGCACTCTATGCACTTTTAAAATCATGATGATGGAAGAAGTGAGTCGGTTAAAGCAGTGCAGCTCCCTGTGCTGTAGCATTACATGGTGTGAGAGGAGACACTGTGATACAGAGGGGGAACAGCTCTAGGATGTCAGAATACACCTTAAATTGCTCATAAAGGGGAGGAAAGATCATGCTAGTCTCTTGACCTCTGGGTTTCAGGCTCAGCGTAGAGGTCCTGGGGTGGATAACAGTAATGAGCTCATGAAAACAGAAGATACCATACATGAAGTGTGAGTGTAGCAGCATCAGAGGTTTTTCAAGTGAAATGAAAAGACGCAAAACTCTGGTCGCGAGTGCCACAGCAACTAGGTATTATTTCTTTGACACACTTAAGTTAGCAACACACTCACATGTAAAAAAAAAATATATCCAATTACACATTATAAGGACATGTAAGAGTTGTGAATTATTATCCCGAAGCAGACAGAAACACAAGTCATATTGCCGTTTGTGTCTTTATCCCCTCTGATTAATTAAATGGACTTTATCAGTCGTGCCACGGCTCTGTGCAACTGTTAAACTCCTTGAGGCGGAGAGGATGAGCAGTATTGGAGGAAGAACAGGTGATAACCTAGGATGGCCTCCCACCCACGCAGATATCATACAACTGTCTCCTAACTAAGATAACCAAGGTCAGCTCAGCCTGCGGAAGACAATTTGTTGTCTAAGCAAAATGGGTATTAAATGGAGATTAATTGTTGTGTGATTCGTTTAAGCGTGTGTACATTAAAATATTAAAAGTAAAAAACACACTTATGAATTGCCATGTACTTGCGTGCCCTTGAAGTAACATTGTACGAATAAGAAATATGGACCTATAGTCCAATAGCCAATACTGATATTGATTTATTTGGAACACTGTCATTTCACACTACAGTCTGCAGTTCATGAACAAAAAACACTCTCTTTAGGCACTTTGTAAAACCATAATTGTTTCCAATCATGCCTCCAATATCGTCATTAAAGAAATAATGGACGTAGCCTCCGTGACATCACCCATTTGTTTGTGGACTGCTGTTCTAAAGCCTTGATTTCAGTGTCTCGGTTGCATCACTTTGGATTTTTTCAGCCATAAATGACCATATTTGGACAAGAGGGTGGAGTTGTGGAGGAGCGAGGTTTGGCTCTGACTCATAAAGTGCGGTGAAGAAGAAGAACACTGATGGACTGCAGACATTTTGTCATATATTCAAAAGAAAATACAACATCTATACCGTACTGTGTACCCCATTAAGGTTCCACATCATTGGTTATGATTATCAGATGTAATTTCAGTTTATCAGCCTATGATATATATGCCGTCAACGTTTTTTTACCACTTTGAAAACAAGTTTAAGATTCCACAGGGAGGGGACGAGCAGTTTGTCTTTTAAAAGACATTTAGACTCATCCTTTTTTAATCCTCTGGGTCAAACTAAGGTTACTCAGCAGCTCTCTGAGTCAGGCTTACTCTGTCAGACCTTGACACTGGACCAAAATCTGGTCAGCCATGTAAATCTCTGACATACATTATGCAGATGATCTAAAGAACAACATTAATAAATCTGGTAATGGGCAGGATGGAAGGGAGAGGGGCTGCTGAGGGGAAAAAGTGAAACAAAAATCAAATAAGTATTTAATTTCCTTTTGAACTTGTGGAAAAGCCTCAGCGTGCGCCTGCTTTACGTCACTGTATGATGACTTTAACACACAGCCTCTATCCTCCCTTTGGACTCATCCATCTGAAGGTCTTTAGTGCAGATAAGCAGACAATGAGGGATCAAAGTTCATGCTAGAGAGGTGTTTAAAACACACCATGTCCCTCACTGCGCAGCAAGCGCTGCCATTTAATCACCTGCCATGAGGATAGACACGGAGAGATAGGGGCCAGGTCATTTCTCATGCTTAGAGGATTTATGTCCACCGTGGCCCTCAGTGCAGAAAAAGGATCTTCTGTTGATCTGTCTCCACCTTGCAAACATGTAAATCTGTCATTTCAATAGAAAAAAACCTTAAGATCTTCAACAGAATGTTCCCATTTGGGACGCTCCTCTGAGTTCAGAGGAGCTATCGGAGATTTATATCTTTCCATACCTATACATCTCCTCCCTGCACTTCTTATGATCTTCATCCATGATAACAGACAATTTATTTCCCCATTTGTTATCACTGACAGGGTCCATTCCTCCCAGCACATTAAATAAAGCTCACAGCTCTGTTAAGTTTCTGCAAAACATATGATAACAAACAAAAAGTATATGTATGACTCTGGTATGAGCAGCAGAGTGTGTGTAAAAACCTTCCTTGTCTTGACTCTTCTCATACTTAAAGAAAAAAATGCCTTTTAAACTCTTTTAGATCACATCCCGGACACTTTGTGCACCTATTTAACAATTTATGACTAAAATATTACAAAAAACAATTTCACAATCTTGTGTCGAATCCAATCATGTTTTCTTCCTGTAAAACAAAATATGATGTGTGCCTACGTAAGCTTGTACCAATTTCAGCCAATAATATCACAACATCCTCCCAGTAATTAGTCTGCAATGTTTAGCCACACAGAGTTAGTTAGCGATGTAGCAACAGCATGCTACATCAGTGTGTTTTTGTTTTCTCAAAATACCATGGTTACAGGGCGCAGGCTTGATTCACTTTAAGGAGAGTGGTATCTGTGACAGTGGACTGCTTCAGAAACTAACCTTACATGAAGTCGTTCCCTCTCTCTGATGGATACCAGCCTACTATCCTGTTGGTTTTACACTGTCGGGCCTCACTGTTATGACATGCCCTCTTTTCAATGAGCTAACATTTGTTTTCATTTCCAAAACAATGTGGCTGAGGTCTTATTCATTCATTTATTCATCTCTCCCATCTTCCTCCTCCTGATCTCACACTGAGGGGTGTGTGTGTGTGTGTGGAGCCAGCAGTCTGCTGTAGCCAAGCGGCAACCTCTGAGGCTGAAAAGTGAGGCCGTTGCGAAAGTGCCAAAAACAGCAGTTCCTCTAATGGCCACTTGAGGCTGTCTACAAGAGCGAGTAAATCCCAATAGACTCTCATGTTAAAATACCCAACTTTACAGCAGAAATAAGCATGTTTACAGCCCGGTACCAAAAAACAGTTTTGGTCTCTATAGCTAATTTCAACATAACTGTACAAGGGGTGAATTTTTTTATGGCTCACCCATTTATATTTTAGTTGAGCCCAAAGTTGTGCATATTTTAGGGCGAGGATACTTGAGTCAGTCTGTGATTCAGATCCAGCTCTTGCTCTTCCACAGCTCCACCCTCTTGTCCAAGTATGGTCACTCTGGCTCTAAAAAACAAGATGGCCACGGCTGAAATGCTTAATTTGAGGCTTCAAAATGGGGGTCCACAAAACACGAGTGATGTCGGAATAGCCTCATCCATTATTTTACACAGTCTATGGCTGTTGCTCTGTACCGTGCCAAACTGTAAGCCCACCCACTTTTTAGCTGGCCAAACAAATGCAAAGGATTTGATTTAGGTACCTCTCGAAACTGTACCCTGATTAAATATTCCTTTCTTACTGGAAAATACATCAAAGTACAGAAGCTAAAGACACTAACTTTTGTTTCACTGTGACTTTAAGTAATCTTTTGTAGTCATTTTCTTTATCTGTTCTTGCAAAATCTATAAGATAAAACTGGATAAAAACAGAGCAGCTGCCAGCTGACAACATGCCTCCTTTTAATGTTCAAGGCCGCAAATAAGACAGCACTAACTTACTGGTTCTACCCTAGATACAAACAGCATAACAGTCCATACCTCCACACAGGCAGCACACACACATACAGAACAAAACAGCAGTAATTTGTGTCTCATTACACACACACACTTAGTTATTCCCACCCGGTGGCTCATATTCCAGTAAGCGAGCTTCTATTAACAAACCAAAAAGACGTTTTCTTGTGTTTTTTCAGAGCCTTTGTTCAGTAATCAGCAGAGATGTGGAAAGGTTGTTGATACTAACGCTGTACGGCGGAGACTTCCGACGCGCTGCTGATGGACTGTTTGCTTGGACAGTTCTCCTGCGATTGAGAGGTGATGATGGCCAGAGGGAAGCTGTCAGTCAGAGCTGGCCGGTGCTGCCGGTGCTAACAGGTGTGAATGTGTCACCGTCTCCATGCCTATAGCTGAGCTGGATGGAAATGCACATGTTCAACAGCTGCAGGGAGTATTTGTGTATATGTGTATGCTAATGGCAGGGTGGTGGGATTATTCTCTGAGGAGAGGAAGCCCTGTATCCCTCCCTGTATTTTCTGTGAGTCTGTCGTCGCTGCAGCTCCTCAGGGTCTCAATGTAGTGAACCAATACGCCAGCTAAATTCAGCTCCCAAAGGTGAAGGCACTATAGTCTTGGTTTGAGGTGACCTGAGAGCCACAGAATGTCTTGTGTCACCCTGTATGTCCCCTAAATAATTCAGTGAGCTGTGACGACTAGGAAAGCCAACTTGACTTCCTTTGTGTCAGCCACAAGGCACTCTGGGTTTTCAGCGGATTTTTGTAATATGGCTAAAACTTGTGGTTTTGGAATGGCCAGCTATATTATCTACTGCACTGGCTGAGCTCACAGAAAAAGCAACTTGAGCTTTATTCTGCGCAGATTGTGGTCCGTGGCTCTTCGCTCATTAGTCTAAGATCCAAATGCAGTGCTATTTATGGCTATAGATAGAATTTAGGCTTTTTTAGTGGTCTGAATGAAAAATAATGAAGCAATGTTTGATCGGACAAGAGTATTTTCACCATCCTTGCACAACCCTCCATGCTGCAGTCAGGGGGTGATTTCAGGCCACTGGATCTGACACCAACATAGCCACAGCAACACAGTGATACACAGCATTTGCACTGCGTTTGCCATGGAAACAACCAGCGGTACACTGACACAGCATCTCCCTCACCCAGCGGTCTGCAGCATGACTCTGGATGCCGGTCTGATCCCAGAGACGTCAGCCTTCCTAATCATCACATCATCCTGAGGAAGATGGAGGACGCCAGGGGATGATGGCATGCCTGCTGTCACCGCATGGGACAGCATGAGGTAATCTGTCCTCTGGGGAACTCCTCCCTGTGCTCTGCCCTATAGGGCTCAGCAGCAGCCAGTAATAGGCAGTGTCACAGAATGACTGTGGTCTTTTTTTTTGTGTCTTTTCTGCTCATGTGTAAACCACTTTCATTTCTGCCCAGGCGTTACCACCGGCATCCGCCAATTTTTTGCATCTTTGACGTCAATATTTGGTTTGCTCTTTGATACTATAAATGGCTCATTTGGTTTTTGCCAGGACTGTTGAAATTCATACATTATGCTCTGTCACATCCGAGACAGCCAAGCTAGGACACATAAACTATATAGTTTTGGTTGCGTAAAATAAGTATGTTTGACAGATCAAGACGTTTGTCTAGTTTCATAACATACTGGCCAGCCAAAAGTCAGATCAGTAAATTGCATGTTGGATAGATTTGCTCTCTAAGCTCCCTAAAGACTGTATCCTCCAATCCATTCCCTACAGCATTACCCCGTTGTTTTCTAACTATTGAATAAGACACAGGTACTTACACGGAAAAGCTTTCCTTTGTGTATCTGATGTTTTAATCTTTATTTTCCATGGACCTTGAAATTCCAAAGGCTTTCACTGACAGAAAGTATTCGGCTTATTTCCCCCCAAACATCTGTTAAAGTTAACCTTGATGAAAGTATTGGCTGCACATTTAGCTATTGTTATTTCTCTTAGCCTTTCTATGGAGGAAATAATGATCTGTGCAAAGCAAACGCTGTGCGCCCAGCAAAAACTAATGGCATTGTTAAAGCAGCAATTAAAACACCTCACAGAAATGAAACAAATGCAGAACATGTCTATTATGATTGGGAATTAACCCTAGCTGTATTGTTCTTGTTGCAGGAATGTATGAGACAGACAGAAAGAATGTAGGAAATTGGGGCCTTGAGGCTAAACTGTAACACCACAGCATGTCCTCGCTTTCATCTACAAGCCTTAGGTGCCAAACACTCACCTTTATCCAGCCATCAAACCAACTGAAAAAATAATACTTATTTTGTAAAGCACAAACACAAAAGGCAACTCAAAGTGCTTGACATGAGAATTTATATGAACTGAAACAACATTTAAAGAACAATAAACCACATATATGACTAATTGCATTTTCCAGCCATAGTGCACAGGATTCATTTTGTTTTTTAGGGGTGAGTTAAATAAGGTGTTGTAAAAACTTTATAATCTGTATCAACAATAGCGGACACACAAACGCTCAGCACACCGTGTGATATATTGGCTTGTATTGAACCTTTTAGACCTTTGATTACTATCCATGCTCAGCCACAGTGTGCCAGTGAGTGTGTGAATGCATAAAACCCTCTCTGATTGAATTTGCCTCACTAATAACACCTTAAAAATATCTCCCTTTCTTTCCACAAGAGGTGTGATTTTAACTACGATTAAAAATTGACTCTCAGTTTTACTGCCTTGCTGTAAAATGTTGCTCCCCTGCAGTACCCGTGCTGATCTAGTGATGGCAATCTGGCTCCATTCAAACAGGTACACTCACATCGCTTGACAAGTTTTTAAATGGGCCTCTGTCCCAGCATGTTCAGTCCAGGAAAAGGAGAATTACAATAAGTTATTAAGATGTATTGACACCAGATGTGCCCTGCCCCGCTGTTCTCGAGCTAGAGCGAAAAGGTTCAAGCACTAATTGGCCATCTGACCAGCCAACATGGTTCATAAGCAGTCAATTGACACATGAACACATGAATACATACATGTATGTATGCACACATGTGATCTCTGTTGCCATACGCATGAAGGTTTTTAAGGCAATGCGCACTGAATTTACAGAGTAGCCACCATAATAACTGAATTAATGCAGAACATAACAGTATACAGTGCATTTATACATTCATGTTTTACACACAGAACCAAACACTTGTGATATATGACTTTGATCAGACACATGTATGTCACTTTTTTCTGGGGAATCATTGGCTATCAAGGATAAGTTTTACTCCCATATACATACATGGAGAAAATAAATATTAGAAACATCTTCCAATAATATGCAATCAAACATAAAACTACTGTAAACTATGTCCAGAGGAAACTCCACTGAGTTTAGTTAAAGAAATTAAGGTAGTATTTTATTTTGCATTACCCAGTACAAATTTCTATTTTTCTGGGCACTGACTGTGTTTTTTCCTGAGTGCTGCATGTTTGAGTATGCTATCGGCCCCCCACACACTCGGTTGTAAACCATGGCTATAACTGACGGCGATGCATGGGGTCAAAGGTTATCAGCAAGAGTCCTCCCTCTCAGATGATGTCACTGATAGCCTCCAACAGACTGAGTGAGCTCCCTTCAACATAAACACAAGCTGAAAACAAATGTCCCTGCCATGACATGCATTTAAATATTCCCCCAGGCGGTCTCACACGTATTTGTGTTTGGGATGTGTTCATTTTGCATAATGGTTACTGAGGCCGTCCCTCAGACTCTTGGGCTTTGATCACCACTGAGATTATACCTGTCAAAGAATCCTTTCACACAGCTCAATTGCTTCTCCAAACTGTCTGGCCTGTCTATATGAAGACCCCTTATTGTTCCAGACCCGTAATTGTGTTGCAGTTGTTAACTGCTCACACTGGACACACACAGACAAACAGTGGACGTCTAATTATTGTTAACTGACCGAAGATCTTCACTGTACTTTGGCAAAGATTGTGTGTACAGCTGTGTACATTTTCAGAACTGAACAGAGGCGGTTACATTGTTGTTGGTAAACAGGACTAAACTGAAGATGCTTTTATACCTTGTACACACAAAGCAGCACCTCTACAAAGATGTCTTTTGTACTCTTTTTCTGTGGTTTTTGCGCTTTTTATTTTGTTTGGTGTTTAGTTGTGTTCATCTATTATATTTAGGCAGTCATTAATATTCAGATATGAAAAAAAAATGCTATTTGCGAACTGGCAACAACACATCACTGTCCTGAAATAACCATTAGCCCATACGTAATTATTATCATAAATAACCTTAACAAATTCGCATTATTATTATTACTGGTTCTAGTATCACGGTTCTGTATGAAGTTTGTCCAAGTGGTATTTCCGTACCCTCACAGGACATGGCTCATGGGCTCATTCATTGTCTTGATTACATTATATTTGTCAGATAACCCAGGTGAAGTTTGAGTTAAGTGTCAATATTTTATGTTGCAATGCATGTGTAATTTATGTAGACGATAGTAGCTTTCATTTATTGCATATTGTTTAATATACTGTATAGCTGTTCATGCTTATGATAAATAATAGAATATAGTAGAATATGAGTTTGCTAATTAAAAAAAAAAAATCAGGGTGGTGGTGGGGTGGTGATAGACCCCGAGACGTCTCGGCAGATTTGGTCCCACCGACCTCTGGGCAGTACATTTGAGGAGTAATAGAAACTGTACACAAAAAATGAGGCTGAGTGATATGATTAACTGTAGCTGTAGGTATTAAGTATTAAACTAAGTATTGTACATGAAGTATTACTAAATATTTTCATTTGATTATACAGTATGTCTTTTTGGATTTCCTTAAACTCATACAAGTGAAACAATTTGACAATAAACTATTTAGACTACTGTTAAAATATTGTAGGATCTGATCATGTACGTGAACGCAACGTTCAGGACGCTCAGCAGGGCGCCTTTTTATTGCTCGTAATACGGGCTAAAATCATTTGTTCAACAGTAGTTGAAAACCTCCTCAGCTTCTAGCGGGCAGGAGGGGGCTGAGACTTGGCTGGTGTTAAAACGGCAATGTGGGCCCAAGGTGCCATTAGTGGCTGTGGAGCAGCTGGAAGTGATTCCAAAAACATGGCGAGGAGGAGGCAGTTTAAAACCACATGGTTTCAACTGGATTTTCACACTGTTCTTGGCAATTTACAACTAATGGCTCTACGCAGCCTCGATGTGGCTTTGTTTGTGTTCGTCAAAAGGGAAAACACTGATCGGCCGAATTAAAGATGTGCAGTCTTGGTTTAATGCACAGCACGGCGGCGTGGCTACTGTATCATAGGTGTTAATGGGCTTATGGAGGGTATATGATCCCACATGGAGAGTGAAGGAAGGCCATCTGCTTCCTGTCTCTGACCCAGAGAGAGTTTGTTTTGGGTGTCCAAAAGTGCAGCCTTGACTTTGGTTTAGGTTTAGCACAAGCCAGATAGTTTGTTATTTTTCTTTGGAGTATCATTTTTGTGTGTAATTCTCACTAAAAATAATGAAAGCTAACAATAGGTTAGTACCACTTAAGGAAATAAGTAAATAAATCTAGATATAGAGAGTGGTAGAAAAACGTGGATCTTAATATCTGTGGATTTGCATGGATACAGTCAGTTCTGCACGTAGACTCAAAGTCCAGAGTTAAAGGTGATTATTCAACCTGGGCCCTAATTGTCCCATTTTGTGTCTAAGTGATTAATTGGAACAGGTTTGAAATTGGTCTTTTATTAAGAGAGAGCAAGTGACCAGGCTGCAATGTCAATGTTAATACTCAGGGCATGTTTGCATCGTGAGTTTACATTAACCAAAAGTGCCTGTTTTTGCCACTGACAGGCTCAGATTCTTATAAATGTCTGACAAGATTATTAACAGGATCAATACAGAGACTGACCTTTTTATTAGAGAGTAACATCCTTTTTGTTTAACCAGAAACGCTGCCCAAAATCACTGTCATCAAACCCACCAGACCCCGTTTAAATAATAGGTAATTTTATCATTGTCAAACACACTTCATTCAGAGTCGACAGAAACAAAATAAAACTCACAAAAACCATCTTGGTTCATCTTCCCACTGTTTTAACAATCACCTACTCTGGTTTGATTGTAATTAACCTTAAATTCACCCAGGTACATGTGAAAATATGCTGGCTCTATACATGCTAAAATTGCTGATTATTTGAATGGAGTTTGGTGGGTTTGGCAATGATGATTTTAAAACTGTGTTAGATTGTTTAGTCACTGGTAAAAAAGTTGTAAGCTTCAATGGACCTGTTGTTCTTAAGGTTGCAAATCCCTGCATGATAACGTTACAGCAGGTCAAGAAAACATACTGATGGCGATGAGTAATGTTAGTGTCACTGAACTGTCTGGAAATGTGCGTGGAGTTCACTGAAACATGTTGCTATTGTATTACATCACACTGTTAATGGCTGTAGGGTACTGATAGTTTAATTAATCATATCCACGTTGAACGTAATAGTGTCTCATATGTGAGTTTCAAACACATGCTTTCCCAGCATTTACAGGACTGGAAAAGAACTCTAACTATAAGGAAACACCAACTGTATCTGTGTATGTGAATTTGTCTTTATACAACGTTAACCCAGAAGTTGTCATTAAACAGTTAACTCCTGACAGCTGGTTTAGGTGATGCGTAAATACACCTTTAACATTTGCAGCCTGTTGCACCCACACAGCCAGATTGCAACCAGTAAAACCACTGATTTCTCTGATAGGATTCCTGTGCATAATCTTAGTCTTGTATGAGTGGAAAGCACCTAAACAGTCTCTCATTTCCAGGCTTTTGTGCTTGGCTGTCCCTCATACAGTAGAGTAGGTAGACAAGCCTGTTTAAAAAGCCCACCTGAATAAACTTCCTGTGCTATCTGCCCTAATTATGGGATTATCCCTCAGGAATTCTTATGAACGCAGCAACACACAGAGATACACACCTACGCACAAAGAAACACAAGCATATGTACCCACACACTGTTTTGTTAATGTGCGGAATTTGCAACACGTTGTAACACTAAGTACAAAATAATTTTAATAGCTGTTCTAAAATTGCATGTAAGTGCAATGAAAGTGTTTTAAATTGGAAGGCATTTGGGCTGTTTAATTATTTTCTGGTAATTTCTTAAGTAAAAAAGAGCAAGACGTGTACAACATACAGCCTGTTGGAGGGAAAATAAGTTTGGACTCATCCTTTAAACTACTATGTACAACCTCTGAATGCACCCCAATCTGCTGGTCAGAACTAAATGACCATTATTCAGTGTTAAATTCACCGGATCTAATAGGCTATGAGTTAGATTGAATTTATCAGATTTGCAATGTTATTATCCAATCTAAAACAAGAATATTTTCCTCTCAGTTTGGCCTAACACACAAACAGGCTCTCCACTGTAGATTGAAACGAGGGCGGTGCAATGTCCAACTAATCAGCTTGTTGTTTCCATCTCTTTGAAAATAAATGGCCCTAATAGCACATAAATGTTGCCTGTTTTGTTAATAGCTGAACTGGCCATTTCATCCACAGATCAGAGAATTTGTTCGGTATCTCCGTGATGTCTATCTTGCATGTTTGCAGTCCATTTGCACAAGGTTACAGTGGTTAAAGATTCAGAGTCGTGCGTTTAAAACATTGTTCTCTGTAACTCAAGAGCTCAAACCTTGCCAGCAACTGTGTCACTAACTATAACTATCAGATCTTAGATTCCAAATACTTCAGTGATTTCAACTCAGGCCATTAGGCCTTTAAATCCACTATGGAATTACCTCGACATATGCAAACATATAAAATCTATTGTTTTCTGGTCTGCATAAATAGTGGCAATTTTATAGATTGCTTGAAGCGGACAAGGGCCCACACATGTACATGCACAACACAAACACACACATCCAGATACACATAGGTTTCTGGTTCATTTCTTTCAGTCTCAGGTCCACTGTGAACACTTTTCTTTTCCTCTGAGTCTTTTAAGCGTTAAAATGACTGTGATGCATTGCTTCATTGGTGTCTCTCATGAGGGCTAAGACCCAACGAGCTTCTGTAAGAAAGCTCTTTACAGTCAGTCTTTACCAAACAGCAGAAAAGATCCACTGAAAATGATTTAAAACCAGATTCCTTTCACTTCACATCAGGCCTTTATCTTAGTGAGGCTCAGACCGCCAACAGTGTCTGACTGCTGACCTGTTGCATCATCTTGAAGGATGCTTCTAGAGTAAGGCTAATCCTCAGAGGCCTCTGCTGTAACCAGACCATATATTTTTCTCTCTCAGAAAAGCCATGCTGATTTACATTTATGGACCATGGCAGCCTTACTGTATACAGTCCCACCGCATCAGTAAAAAAACAGACTTCTATTCTAAATGTGCAAATGTTTGTATCTCTTGCTTTAACCCTTTTATTGTATCCCTGTCAGCACATATGAATCAGAAAAGTACAGAAGATCTTATTGTAAAATACACTGTTATTGCTTTTTACCCTTTAAACCTCAAGATTTTCCAATTAATTTTTGATACTTTCCCCCCATTTTGACATACATATGTTCTGTATATACTTTTCGATTTGCCATTTTCCATAGCTGGAACTAGATCTACAATTCCTGTGCTTGATTCACATACATGTGCACTCAAACTGTTGAAATTACAAGCTGATTAGTTGGACATTGCTGCCCTAATTTTAATCTACAGCAAACAACCTGTTTGTGTGTTACGCCAAACTGAGACGAAAATGTTTTTAGATAGGATAATAACAAATCTGATAAATTCAATCTAACTCATAGCCTATTAGATCCAGGTGAATTTAACACTGAATAATGGTGATTTAGTTTTGACCAGCAGATTGGGGTGCATTCAAAGGTTGTACATAGTAGTTTAAAGGATGAGCCCAAGCTTATTTTCTTTCCAACAGGCTGTATTTTGTATATGTCTGGCTCTTTATATAAGTAATTATAAGAATTTAATTAAATAGCCCAAAGGCCTTCTTATTAAAGCACATTTCATTGGACTTGTACACAATTTTAAAACAGTCATTAAAATAATTTTATAATTAACGTTGGAGCATGTTGCCAATTTTGTACCACACTAACAAAACTTGCACACACTTGCTGGGAATTATGCCTCTTTTCAGTGGCATAAGGAGGTTATAACAGGCCCCAGTTCACGCTGTTATAATGGGCCCTACAGCATGCTATTTTGCGTGTATTGTCTTGACATAAAGAGAGACTTGACACTGGACAACATCAGCTTACATATTACCCAGCAATCACGCCATATCTGATGAAATATATTAAAAAGAAATGAATAATTTTAATTTGATTTAATAGTTTTTATAGTATATTTATAGATTTTTTAGCTTATATAGAAACTCATGGAAGTTAGTTTTATATAGCGACAAACTATTTAAAAAAGGAAAAGAAAAAAGTAAACCATGACACAGATGGGTTTGACTTTTTGAGGACATATAGGGCCTGCTTTCTCTACGGGCCCCTGCACCCCAGTGCAATTGTACTGCCTGCACTGTCTATATTTACATCCCTGCTCATATTCCAGATGAATATGTAACAGAAAAGTCACCCTGTATAGTTACAAACTGTAAGCACTGCAGAAACTAAAACATGTATGTATGTTTTCATTGGTTTATAATCACCTGATTGTTTTAGAATGAGCCATTTATATATCTACTTAAAGAGTGGATCCTCCTCCATGGAGTTCAGCCATGTTGTTCTACAGTAGCCCAGAATGGACAAACCAAACAATGGCTCTAGGTAGAACGTTTTCATGTTCTTGCCACCATAGTCCTCCTACACACAGGAGAAATTACAGTTCTGCAATCTCACGCAAACTGTACACACTAGACCAGCGGTCCAAAAGTGGGTCGTGGGTCCATTCTGAATCGACCGTAAAGTGACTCGCAAATGTGTCAAGTGTGTAAAAAACACACTTTATTTTTAAGTGCAGTGAATTTCCGGCACAGAGCTTTTATTTTGAAGTGCTGTTTCCAGCTGTTGAGTGAGTGACTGATGGACAACTACTCGACAGAGACAGCAAACTAGCTTGAACACATGGCCAAGGACAAGTATGACGCTGAATGTATTCTGGACCATGTGACTAGACCAGTTGGGAACCGCTGCACTAGACCTTTAATTATAAACTTTTGAGTATTGTGCTTGACTTGTCATGTACCTGAGTTTAAACTGATTTGTTTGACCCATTTAAAACAAACCTTTATGTTTCACACTGAGGAAAACATTCTTTTGTTTTGTTATGTTGGTACATTATGAATGTTGTCCTTGCGGTAATGGTTGAGGGAATAGTAATTATTTTTGAGGGTTGGTAAAATTGAGGGTTAGAGTTACTTTGTTCTACATTTATGCACTTTATACTGTGTGCCAGGAAATGAACCACTTCAGGTTTGAACCACTCGCACAAATTGTGGACTCATACTCCTATTTTGTTTGCATTGCAGCAGTGTGTTTGTAATGTGTAATACAGTGTCTCCCAAAAGGCAGCCATTCCTTTGAGACTCACACTCAAATGGTAATCCATATAATAAAAAGTATTTAGTGTCAATAATGCAAACCACTTTACAAATAAATGGCTTTCTGTGTTTGCTTTTGGTTCAACTCAGAGATATGTATTGTGCAATGTTAGTGTGACCCATAGTCACTTTAATGGGAAATATGTCAGGTTGAAATATACCAGAATTTCCTCCTATGTATTTATATCAACCGAGAGGTCTGATGACTGAGGATGGGATCTGAAGTATTGCTTGTGGGAGGTGGAGCTGGAGGTGCATGGGGGAGTAAGATTGGATAGCAGTGTAAGACATGTGTCTGTCATGCTGGCAGTTTCCTGGCCTTGACTAGTGTCTCCACCACCTGGGGATGATGGGATATTTACAGAACGTGTGGGGCGGATGGAGTGAGACCAGAGGGCGGCAAGGCGCCCCAGCTCCTGCATCTCGCACGCATGTGCAGGAACTTCTGTATTTTTAACATGTGATGTGTTTGGGGGAGTGTATGGACGTCCAAATATTTTCCTAACTGATTTTCTGTCAGCAGCTTTCTCCAAATTACGCTTCTGATTCATTCTGTCATGGATGAAAAGGTCCTTTCAGTGCGAGCGCAGGCTAGTCCTGACCAACCTGAACTTCAGACACAAACTCTAAAGACTTCTTAGTTTTAAAGCTTTACTAATTCTTATGTAATACTTTCTTAAGCTGATGATAAAACTCACTCTGGTTGGTTTATATACAGTTGTTCAGTTGCATTTAGACCCCAGTGAAAACACTTTAAACAGTAAACTTAAGTCCTTGACCTCACTTTCCCCACTGGCATCAATGCGGAGTGCTGATTGCAGAACACACACCAAGTCCCCATTCATTTAATGCCAGCAATGCTTTCTGCATTTGATTGTTGTTGCTAGGCAAATCTCAATTATTCAAACATTGATTTATTCAGCAGCATTAAAAAAACCTCCTTAAACGATGTGAAGGCTGTAAAGATGACAATCGCTGAGAAGTGCTTTATGGGTGTGTGAAGTGCAAGAGCCAGGCAGGGAGATGTATTTCACTTTAATTTCCTCCACGGACGGCTGCTGACTGCCCCGGCAAGGCACACTCAAGGATGTTATTGCTCCACTTTCACAGTCTGATACTGTACATGATAAGGAAAAATAGAGTCTCTTGGCAGAGAGGGCACAGTGTAGGAATTTTATGAGCTGCTGAAAATGTCACTTTAACAGATATTTTAACTTGTAACATTATATCTCAGAGAGCGCTTGTGTTCATGATACACTGTAAAAACAAAACTGCTGATATTATAAATACAACTATTCAAATTATTATTTTCCTATATAAAAAAAGCAATACTTTGGAGAGTAAGATCTTAATAGATTAAAAGAATAAAAAATGCTTAACTCTAACCTGCTCTCAATACATTTTTTTTCCGTCTTTACTGACAGGATTCTCATGAGATGTCCTTGCAGGCCACTGATGTTTACGGTCTCTCTGTGATTTGGCAATTAATGATGCTTTCAGCAGGAGAGTAGAGGGGTCACAGCCTCATGCCTCCTCCATGGATGACTGAGCCTCCGGTTACACAACAGGCCAACACTTTAGTCTACCTTTTTACTGTACTTATAGATATTATATATGCATAACAGATACCAGTCTTCTAAGCAATTTTTGTTTTTCACTTACAAGACTTTTTTACATACATAAGCTCAGAGGTGGACGAAGCATTCAGGTCTTTTTCTTGAGTAGAAGTAGTAATACTACAGTGTGAAAGTACTCTGCATTTAACTACAAAAGTATTACAGTTCCAAGAGTAAAAGTACTCCTTATGTAGAATGGCCCATTTCAGATGCATATATATATAACTGAATCGTAATATTTGGTGTGTTAAATTTTGCAGCTGTTAAAGGTGGAGCTATACTTTAAATCACTTTATATACTGTTGAGAGGCTTAACCTATAAGAATATATTATAAAATATATTATAACCTATCTGTAAATTTAGATTACTAATATAAAACATGAATAAACTAAGTCACTAGTAACTAAAGCTTTAAAATATGTTATCATTTAAAGCTTTAAAATAAATATAGTGGATTAAAAATAACAATATTTACCTCTGAAATGTAGTGGAGTAGAAGTTGACAGTAGCATAAAATGGAAATACTCAAAGCTGAATATTTAAGTATTTCCTTCCTGGTGTGATATATTTTTCCATAAATAAAATTTAAAAACTTTACGAGCCCTTCGGATATTGACACAAAGACTGCATTCAGGCTCCAATTTCCCACCAAGTTGTTCCCAAGCAAAAGGAAACAAACAATATATTGTGTTTCCTCCTGAGAAAAGTTTTACAAGTGTTAGTAGCTGTTGAGCTAACCTGGAAATCTGTTTTTTTTCTCAATAGAAAATAGGTGTAGCGGGGAAAATGATCACATCTGCTGTCGTTAACTTGGACACAGAGATACCAGTTGTGCCACCGGTTTAATGCGAGGGCACGCATGTTGCCAGCCGTCCAGGAGTATTAGCCGGGACACTGAGTAGTGAGTGTAGCAATTAACGCCCGGTGGAGTGGTGTTGTCAATGTTATGAGGTGAGTGACATGAGGCAGACCATGACTATAACAGGTGGAAGCAAAGGTCAGGAGGGAGCAGGTTTCTGGAGGAGGCCATTATCAAACATGTAGGGCGGGAAAGGAAATTAAATTTCCTTACTGGCCACTGTTAAACTCACGTTGGCTACCTGCACAGTAGCCAGAATTTACCAGACTAGCAGGGTGAGTTTGGGGTGGTGGTGCTCCACCATTGCATATTGAAGCACTCTCAGTTGAAATCAGTATTTTGTGTGGCTTCTGTTAGCCCCTGTACAAATGTTTTTTAACCACTCTGCACCCCCAAATTGACTAGCTGGTTGTAAACATGGTGGTTTCCCCAGTTTCTTTCACATATATAGCCCAGGTCAGAGAAGCCTGAAATGTAGGATTGGTCTTCACAGTTCTCCAGAGACGTGTATGGCTCTTTTGTCCAGTATGTAAGCTGCAGTCCTGCCCTGCGTGTCTAGACAGAGGAAGAGGGAGAAATATCCGCCAGCATGTACTGTAAAAGGACTCATTCTGAAGGGAGGGAGTTTAATTACTTTTTCCTTCCCGATAACCTCTTATTAACTCTGACATTTACTCTCTCTTGCCAAAAGTGAAAATAGAAGACGTACAGTAAATACTTCATTTTTTTGGAAAACAAAACAATTGCGGGCAACGTTTGATTAATGTGCTAGACGTTTGTCGACAAGCCGCAGCAACTTTGGTCACCGAATGTGACTAAGCTCACTTGGTTGGAGCGGGAGGCAGCAAATGTGTCATCTAAACATAGCTGCTTACAAAATGACATAAAATAAAGAGCTCTGTTGAAACCTGTCTGTTCTGCCTTTTGGCCAATGAAAATATCAGATGTTACTATTTAAGCCGATTGAACATTTCCAACGTTTTCATGAGCTAACAGTGAATGCAGCTTTGCTTTTCCTCTCCATTAGAGAATGCATAATAGTAATGCATCAGTAATGGAGCCAATTGTAACTGCCTGGTGAGACTGTATGTCTTCTAAAGAGAGCGAGGACAGAACTATAAATCAAAAAGTGAAAGTATTACTCTGTAGCATCACTGGTGACGTTCGCTCACTGTGTGGCCTCGGGATATTAAAAGACCACAAAATGAACCTGAAAATAAGAAACACAAATCATAGCTGATACAGTAAATTAGCTCAGAACTAATTTGATCTGAATGTGTCAGTGTTTTCTTCATCCCTGTCGGTAGTGTACAGCTCGCTCGGCCAACCCAGACATATCGACTTTCAGTCATTACAGCGTTTTAGATGACTGACAGACTGAACAGGCCTTGTCCTGCCTCCTCCCTCCGTCTCACTGGCTACTGAGCATCTCCTGTCACCAGGCCTCGCAGTGTAAAACCACCGGCTCAGCCGACGCGTCATGACTGGCAGCGGAGAAAAAATAAACAGCTCTGGATTATGATAATTGGTTGGTCAGCTCCAGCTCGAGTGCAGCACTGAAGACATGCTCAATTAATCAACTGTTCTGCTGAAACCTTTTATAACAGGCACAACAATAACCTTTTAACAGATGGGAGTCATTTTCCTTAATTAAAAACAGAAATAAATACTGCCTTATGACAACAAAACCACTCTGGTTGTTACACACACTTCAGCCATCCGCTTAAGATTTTTCTTGCTAAGCCAGGGGTAATCAAGTCAATTGCAGTGAGTGTCTTTTTTTATGACCTTGTGCCTGTTATCTTAATTGGACCTTAAATCTCATGGCGCTACCTTTAAAATATACAGAGACAGACGAGGCATAGAGGACTCAGAAAGGAAAGTTAGGAAAAATAAAATCATATTTGACAAAGTGTGATATTACTGTAGCATTAACAATCGGCAAATCTATTTTGAGCTGAAAGCAAAAGTGATCACATGTGTATGATAGCTGTGGTTCCTGCATTTTCCATAGTTTAATACAATGTCCCATCTGATCACGTATCTTTAGCACAGGTGTGTGAACTGTGGACAAACCTAAACTGTCACTTTTAATGAAAGGGACAGTCAACATCAAAAACAAAAACACATATTTTTCCTCTTACCCGTGGTGCTATTTATTCATCTAGATTGTTTTAGTGTGAGTTGCCGAGTGTTGGAGATATCAGTCGTAGAGATGTCTGTCTTCTCTTGGATATAATGGAACCAAATGGCACTCAGCATGTGGTGCTAAAAGTGCCAAAAAAAATACATTTGAAATACTCAACAGCAATGTCTCTTTCCAGAAATCATGACTCAGTTACTCAAGATAACCCTCAGACTTTGTTGTGAGCAGTTTAATGAGAAACTTATTTCTTTCTACTGAGCTACACCTGCCAACCATGTCACCACGCAGGGGAAAGCGTGCATCTACTGCTAGCTCATCTGGCACCACTAAACTAGATAACATTGCATCTCAGCTGTGGAAGATATATCTTGTGCTGTCACAAGCATGATCCTCTTGTCCATAGACACACTTCTTCTTCTGTGCGTTGGCCGGTGTAGTTCAATAGGGAGAGAATAGTTCCTACATGAAACTGCTCACAGCAAGGTCTGTGGATTATCTTGAAATATTGCTTTAAGCAATCCTTAGGTGAAGACTTAAGAAATGAAATGCTAATATTATAAGTCTATGTTATTTTTTGGAATCAACCTCATTGACATTTCCCACAGTAGGCTCATTTGACAGTTTAAACAGAATTGCATCATCAGGAAGAAATCTCTCAGCATTCAGAGAAAGTTATGTCTTATAAATACAATACTTGTATGCAGAATTTTTAGTTCAGTTTGTTTGTACTACACTAAACCTTTAAGCTCACTCTCAGGGTGGAGCTGATGGCACTGAACCACATACCGCCACGCCAAAACAATGATATGACTATGTCTAAAAACTGCACAGAGCTTAAGTGTGGGATTAGTACGAGCAATTTCCTCACATTACTCATCAGAAGTGCATCTTCAGTGTGCAGCCTTAAATAAATATGATTAGTGATATTACTTTTAGCCAAGCTATCCTCTAGTTGTCATGTCCCTGTTGGGATGAAATGTCAGAACTTTGTTGTATGTGTGACGGAATACCTGCAAAACTAATGACGTTTCTGTCAGCCTGTACTATGTGTCTAGTGCTAATTAGCAAATGTTAGCATGCAAACACACAAAACCAATATGGTAAACACATTAAACATACCTGTTTAAGTTAAGCAAATTTATACTTGTGTGTCAGCTCGATGCAGACCCTACGCACATCAATGAGCATTTAATACAGGTGCTGTGGTCTGTCTGTGAAGGGCTGTTAAGTTCAGTTGATTCACACCCAAAACACACATGTAACGTGGCTTAATAGCAATGATTCCAAACACAAGTACACAAATCAGCTTCACTATAACTCGCAGCATTCAGAGACAAGCCATTTGTCTTTCGCTGTGCACATTTTCCCCCAAAATACAACATGCTAATGTTTTTAGCACAAGCCTATGGCATTTTACATTGTATAAATTAGCCTAATGGCTAGCAGACTTTTCCTCTACTCATATTGAGCTAGGGACAACAGCAACATTTAACAAAGGCTCCGCTCCATTGCGACTCACAAGGTTCAGTGACAAAACAACTGTCTTATTCTAAACACGTTTTCCAAACAAATAAAACATACCAACATTAGTAGCACAAGCCTATGACATTAAACATTGTATAAATTAGCCTAGCGACAAGCAAAGATTTTCTCTACTCATATGAAGCCAGGATTTATCCCGAAGTTTAAATCCCCAAAGGATAAATCACACACAAGACTTACAATGCTATTCTGTGGAGGCTTAATTGTCTTCACAATTTATTGTTTCTTATCTGTGAAATTAAAGTAAATTAAAGCTCTGTTTCCACTGAGGGAAATCGTTTCAGCCTACAAAAATGGACAGGAGGTCTGCGTCGCCGCAGCCCGTAGGTACATTTCTAGCGAGGTGCATGTGAGACTACGGTGTAGGGTACGGCGTCAATTTGATGCAGAGGTATAAATCTTGTATTAGTATTGCCACTAAGATCCTATTAGCCTGCTGGTGTTAGCGTTTAACTCAAAGCACCACTGTGCCCAAGTAGGTCCTACTGAACTATACCTCACACTACTAGCATGGCAGTAGACTCTTATCCTTGTTATAGTCTATTAAGCATTTATTCATTCATCTGTCAGTGAATGAATGTCACGGAGCATTTAGGCTAGTTTATTCAGTGATAGAGCTCCTCCATCAGTGTCAAAGTGGTCTTGGCTGTATGCATGGCCTTGTGTTCTAGCAGAGATGTGAAAACAATCTTTCCAGGTCTGAGAGGACTCGTCACCACAGCCACAGTCCACAAACTCGCTGCCCACCAGCAGACAGGCCTGGTCACTCTGAAGAATTCGCAGGCACATGTTGATAGCTGTCGCTCCCTCTGTCTGGGTGTCATATATCAGTCTACCTTTCAGTCTCACTCGCCCTCACCCTCTCTCCCCCTCTTGCTTTCTCTTTTCATTCTTTCTTGTCCTCGCTCAATCAACCCCTATCCGTCTCTGTGGTCCAATAAAAAAGAAAAAGGCACTGTGTCACTGAAACCACACTCAGTCAGACAGACTGTAGAGCTGCTTTGAAAGAGCCTCTCTCACCGAGTCAATTTCTCTTCAGAGTGACCTGGACTGCTGGCGCTGGGCTAGTTTAGAGCGGACTTTGGGAGGAGACAGACTGTAATCTCACCCATAATCCATTTTAATCAACAATAACACACTACCTCCAGTCCCAGGGCGAGGCCGCAGAGCCTTTCTGAGACCCAGATTTACATCTCAGTGAGGCAACGCTGAAATATGGCTTTGATTTATTCAGGTTTTATTTGGCACAAATTGTCTGAGTTACAGATCACATAGCTCAGCCCTTTTCCCCCCAGGCGTTAATAGAAAGTGCTCTGAGTTGTGCTTAATTGCAAAAGAAGCATTTCATCCATTGTAGTCTGCTAGTTTCAGGTAGTGGCTGCTTGACGTCGTCTAAAATGACATTCATGAAATAAATGACTCCTGAGAACTTTAACAGACTTAAACTAACTTCAGACTTTAAGTAACAGGAATTAAGGAATTTAGGGAAACATGCAGACCTGAGTGATGTTTCATTGGAGATTAATGCTGTATTCCACTTACTGACATACTTCGAAATTCCCATTCACTTGAATTGAAATCGTTATTATTATACTATATTACCATTTTTCTGTAATCTGGTGGGTTACTTATAAAAGAAAAAAACCCACCTTTCCTTGTGTTTTGTTTGTGATAGGTTAGGATTTAAAGTAATGAAGGAAGCACCTCCATACAAGCTGTGAATGAACTAGTAATGTAAATTGCCTAGCCTAGCTTTAATCAGTACTGACAGAGTGATACTAAATCAATACAGATAATCCTGTTGGTCAGACGTAACTGTGGTTGTAACTTTTGATAGATACTTGTTGTTGCAATTGGAGATCACCTTAAGATGTGATTGCCCTACCCCCCCAAAAACTAGCTAGTAAGTGGACCTTTCAGATTATTTTGTCACATAAAGTATCTATAAATCAAAACCAAATATAAGACTGCATAAGTCCTCACCCTCTTTACTGTGACAGCCCCACTGTATTTTTAGACCAGACACAGCATGACTCTCTCAACAGTACACAGAGTTAATTACACTTGCTGAAGTTGTACCCTTCCCCATTACACCCCTATTACTGGTCCCATCCAGCCCTGACAAGCACTCTCTTTGTCCGGCAAGTCTCCTCCAAGTGACAGGATGTGTTAATATCACTTGGTTGATTGGATGCGATAAGTCTTGCACGCTGCTGATTTTTTTTTCTTGTGTACTCAGGCCCAGTGTCCAGCAGAAAGCTCTGCCTGCATCCAAATCTCTCGGCTGGCTTTGAATTGGCCTCTTTGTCCGTCCCTGCAGATCCAAATCATCAAGGCCAACGCTGTGCCCTTGTGCGCCGTCGCCATGGGAACGGGGACCGCGGCTGCCAAGTTTGCTGTTTGCTTTGGCTGGAAATCAAAGCGCGCGTGGAGGTGGGGATGGATGGGGTAGAGTGGGAGGTGATGTGGCTTGACGTGGGATGGTAGAGGTGATACAGCGTCTTAAGGTACACCGTGGCTTTGTCCCCCTAAACAGGAAGCCACGGTACACTGGTCCTCCCTGAGGAGAGAGATCAGGTTTTCCTGACCACCTCTGCCTTGTCATCAACCCAACATGCTCCTCCTGATCCTGACAAGATCTGCATGTGTCACAGCCTACAACATGAGCCCACCCCCTGCAAACCCTACCATACCCCCTGCAACTCAATTTGTTTACTTTAGCGTACATGGCTGGACTCCTTGAAAACAGAAACAACGTGCTGCTTTAAATGTGACAATATCAACCACCTCCAAAAAAATCAATAAAGCCGCTGTTCACAGCTCATAGGCTCAGCAGATCGTCTTACACGGCTGTAGCATGATTCTGTTGCGAGTGACAGGTACGGTTTTGTTATCGTAGAGAGGGCTAATCACTGTTGAAGCAGCTGAAAGCAAACAGGCTATTATATACCAGAAAACCACACTGTTGCTGTTTCATTCCCCGCAGGCTCAACAGGAGAATTTCTTTTACAGAGTACGGATCATTTATGTGCCAATTCATCAGGTGCTGAATTTGAATTTATCGCCAGCTCCGTTGTACAAATAAAGTTATCTTGGTTTGTAATTTCTGTGGGTGCAAATTCATATTCGATGGACAAGGCCATTTATCACTGTCAGAGCCACGACTCACTTAAAGCCCCTTCACCAAAAGAAATCCTTGTTTTGACAGGCGTTCTGCAGGCAGGCCCAGTTGAAGCTGGGACAGGCACTGTAGGGGGTCTTCTGGCTTACATGGTTCTGACGTCTCCGGGCCCTCTCACATTCAGGTGTAAAACCCCCTCGAGCAGCACAGCCAGGCTAACATTGCTTGGGACTTGCAGCGCCACAGTGTCTGCTGCAGCCCCCGAGCCTTACCGCCTGCAACTAAAATAGAAGCAACCTCACACCAAGACATGGCTTCACAGCTAGCATCTAAAAATCTGAATATTCAAAGGATTTGCAGCTCATCCATCATTTTTTAAACAAACCTGATTTGACTTCTTGCAGTAGCATAAGTACATTGGGAAAAGTCAATCATAAATCCTATTCTAGATGTCCATAACCTCTTTCTTCTCTCTTTTTTTAATGGTTTCATTCTGCTGGTGAAGGAACACACAGATGCCACAGTCAATGTAGGTTTGTTGTAGCTCTATGCCTGGGTGGATTATGAAGGCACAGATATGTAAAAGGTCCCACTGCCTCTCCTGATCAGGAACAAGACACATGCACTCAGTGGTGATTTTGCTTCTCTTTGTAGTTTTTATGCATCTTTTAGTGATTTTGTGTGTGTCTTTTTGGTCATCTTGTGTCTCCTAGTAGTCCCTAGCTCTGTCTCTTTAAGGAAGTTGTGTGTCTTTTTTAGGTTATTTTGTTTCATTTTGGTCATTTTGTGTCTCTTTGTGGTAATTTTGTTTCTCTTTGTAGTCATTTTCTGTCTCATTGTGATTATTTTGTGTCTCCTTGTAGCCATTATGTGTCTCGTTAGAGAAATTTTGTTTCCCTGTAAGGCAATTTGTGCCTTTTTGGGGTAATTTTGTTTCTTTTTGGTCATTTTGTCTCTCTTTGTAGCCATTTTGTGTATCTGTGGTAATTTTGTGTCCCTTTGTAGTAATTTTCTGTCTCCTTGTGATAGTTTTGTGACTCCAGAGCAGTCATTTTGTGTCTCTTTAAGGGAATTTTTAGTCACTTTGAGGCAATTTTTTTTCTTTTTGAGGCAATTTTGTGCCTTTATGGTCATTTTGTGTGTCTTTGTAGCCATTTTGTATGTCTTTATGTCTCTTTATGGAAATTTTGAGTCTCTTTATAGCCATTTTGTGTCTCTTTGTGGTAATTTTGTGTCCTTTTCAGTTGTTTTGTGTCTTTTTAAGGACATTGTGTGTCACTTTGAGGTAATGTCTAATTTTGTGTCTCTCTGTGGTAGTTTTATGCCTCTTTGTAGTCATTTTCTGTCTATTTAAGGTAATTTTGTGTCACTTTGATTTAATGTGTCAGTGTGTCTTTTTGTAGTCATTTTCTGTCTCCTTGTGATTGTTTTGTGTCTCCTGGTAGCCACTTTGTGTCTCTTTATGGTCTTAATTGAGGTACTTTTGTCTCTGTTTGTGGTCAGTTTGTGTTTTTGATGTGTTTTTTTTGTGTCTCTTTGTTGTCATTTTGTGTCTCCTTGCGATTGTTTTGTGTTTCTATCTGATCACTATGTGTTAATTTGGAGGTGAAGGCCAGTAGGCTCCTGACACTTTTGGCCCCTGGGCCTGTGCCTGGTAGGCCCATTCAGTAATCTATCCATGGCTCTATGTTGACAACGTTTAAGTCTTCTGTAGCAAAAAAACATAGTCTATTTAGCATCTCAAATGTTTTTTTTCCACACATTGTAAAACTGTTGTGTGAAGGTTTTCTATGGGGTACAGGTGGAGCCCTTTTGGGCCCAATATCCCAGATGATCAACAGATGATTCCCCATGCCATTCACCTCTGTTTCCTGTTCAGCAGCACAGCGGATATCAAAACCACACATGTTCCTTCAGCACTCTAGATTCCCTGTCTGGGAATGGCCCCCTGAGGGTCAAACCTCGGCTTCTTCCTCCTCTTCCTGCTATTTGCAGGTCAAAGGCGATGGCCTGTTGGCGTGGTGTTTCCCACCACAGCTCTATTGGATTCACACTGAAAACCGACATGAAGAAAGAGCAGTGGCAACTCTTGTGCATCAGAAGGCGCCAAAGCAGATAACATCTTGTTGGGGTTAATGCAAAGGAGGTTGTGTTTACTAAAACAAGCCGAGACACAAGCAGAGAATTTATAACCATCAACTGACCCCAGGAGAACTGAGCAGATGTAAAGAAGAAAGAAGCCAGATGGGAGGACAGATAGCAAGATCTGTCTCTTTAGGCCTCATGAGAAGTTACAGGATGCAATAGAAATGATACAGCGCGACGATACAACACACTCTCTGAAAATGACTTGAATAGATTGTTTAACAGATGAAATCAATCTGAAATAACCTCCCTGAAGAATATTATGAATAAGGAGAATTTGACTGGATCTCAGAGCATTTTTCTTGGGCCTCATTAGTGTCATGACTGATTTCCCCTCCAATATTGAGCCCAGGTCTCCTTGAGGGACCCCTGTACCATGGAAGCGGATCTGTCAAGTGGAGTGATGATGATGGGAGCCTTTTGACACATGTGTACTTTTACAGTGAGAGGGCATGCATAATGCATGTGGCTTTAACCAAACATCCAGCGCCCGACTCTACTGAGGTGTTATCTGGTGTGTGACTTGGGCTCTCTTCCTGAGTGGGATGGTGTATCAAATTCCTGGAGGCCCTGCTTCCTCCAGTGTACACATGTAAATACTCCCAGGCTGCAAGTGAATACACACACACACATGCATACAGATATATGCAAGAATACATTTCCCAGATGATGAAGCACCAGATGTTGTGTTGCAACATTCCCATTTTGAGTTTAATTGGGAGAGAAATTATCTTTGATTCAAACAGGATTAACGCAGGATAAGTGATTTTCTACATGAGCAAAGGTGGTAAAGGCCACTAATAACTTTTTCATTGTATATTAGCACCATAGCAAGCAAACTAACCACTCTGACAGAAATCACCTGATATAGAGGATTTTTTTTTTTCAAAGAACACACACTTAAGCTTTCCTTAGATGCGTACTAAAAAGATGTTCATGGTAGGAAGAGGGGATTTGGAGCCTCACAAATTTCCACCTTCTGGCCATCTTACAACCATGTCTGGCCTCTCCCCTGAGCCCCAGCGGAGGCTGCGTGGGCTAACTCCAAGACATCTGGCATGATAGTATGTCTGCACTGTCAGGTTAGGTTTGCAGACACAAACAGAGATACAGGCTAATTGTCCAAATAAATGTTTACAGTAACATTTTGTTGTCATTTACCATGAAAATGTTTCAAATATGAGGGTCCCTTAAAGAGAGGACCAGACAGAATTTACATGTTATGTAATAACTGAGGCAGCTGGAGGCATCTGGTTCATTGCAATAACAAGCGGCAACGTTTTAATGATGCTTACCAAGTCCAAAGTTTGCTTTGCATTTCATATTCAAACAGCGTGCCAGAGACATGGTGTGAGCGGAGTGGATAGTTTTTGGAAGGTCTTTTTTCTTGAAGACTTGATGCATTAAACAACCATTTCTACCTCTGTCCTAAACATTTGTGCAAACTTGTTATTTTAGGACTGTTGTGTAGAGAATGGCAAGATTAATATCAACACTGCCATGACAACCATTAGTTCACACAGAAATAGAAATATTTTCAACAACTTTTTAGAAGCTTTATGTGTCATCAAAACATTAATGTAGCAGCAAACAAGCGTTTGCTGTGTAAAGATACAGTAGCAGAGAATATAGTCATGCTCCCTCTTTGTGTGGTGTAATAAAAGCTTCTCTGTTCTTTCAATCTGGTCTCACTCCATTGCATTAAATATCAGCGCTTGGTCAGTTGCCCTTGGTGTCAGATACAGTTGGACAATGCACTCTTTAGCGTCTGTATGAGATGCACCGGGCTTTTAACACACTCCAGTGTAAACCCAGCTGTGTCATTATCAGATGGTCAAAACAACAAACGTAGTATAAAGAGCAAGACAGTCTGCTTGGGGCAGGTGGGAGGGAAGGTGGGTCTTACAAGAACAGGACTTTTACCCATGAGATCAGTGTTCTTGTTCGGTGTAAAACTAAGAGTCAACATTGAGTTATTTTGTCACATGAGTCGTTAGTCAAGTGTATTGTTAGTCACTCATTTGTCATATGAGTCAACTCATGTGACTAACATCAACCACAATCTTTTCCTAGCCCTACGCAAGTATTTTTTTTGACTAAACCTAACTACCAATCCCTTCTTTCCAAGATACAACACAAAAGGCTGCCACCAGCGTTATTATAGCAATGCAGGGGGCTTCCTCCCAAGCGTCAATATATGACAAGTAGGAATAAGATCATGTCCCACTGGTGTTATTTTTTCCCCCAAGCATGTTCTGCCTAGTCCAAAATGCACTTGGGAAAATAATGAATCCCTCTGGCTAGCTAATGGCCGCCTTACCGCTGACAATACGATCTTGAGCCACGGTGGTTTGGCATCGTTGTTACAGAAGCATAATGCCCACCCTCCAGTTCCCTCCTGCTTAACATCATTAGCTCTTTCTGCACTGTTGTTGTTGTTGGCGCTGTTCGCATTGTTAGCACTGTTAGCTGCTAGTCGGTTGAGCCACCTCTTTGTTGAGAGCCATGTGCAAGCAATCCTGGCTCAGACTCTGAAACAAAGGTATGCTCTGAATATTCTATACAGCTCCTTTACATTGACCATGCAACTTTATGCCAACAATTCTATCAGCCTTAATCATGTTAAAATGTAGTTGAGGTGTTGATTGTACAGGTTTTAAGAGTATGGTTATCTTTAACTGAAGGTCTGTCATCAGGGCCTCTTATAAGCCACGTTCGCCCCACAGCCATCCTGATTACCAGAGTTTTTTAAGTTTCGGATGAAAGGGAATCGCACCCAAGGTGCCTTCCAGGGCCCATTTGACCGGCTTTTACGCTCTATGTGCATTTTATGACCGCATTGTGGTTTCAGCCAACTGTGGGCCTTCCCTGAAAATGAACCCCTGACTGCGAGGAGCAGACTTATATCTGTGTGTTTATATCTGTCAGAAAAAGGCTAGACTCAGCACCATGACTGAGGCTCCTCTGCTGATGTAAAAGTTTTGATACTTCTCTGAAGCGTGGAAGTACCCTCCAGCCAGCTTGCTCTGATGGGGTCCAGGGGAGTGTGGATGTGGAGACTGTGCAAGTGTACCCACGGTGTCAAAAATAAGCTTTTTGACAAATGCAATTTCTGTAGCTTAATGATCTCTAAAAATGTGTTAAAACCGCAATATATGCTGCAGTGATGTGTAAATGGGTCCAGAAGGCAAGATTCTCTCATGCTGTTATTCCTGGGTTAGAAGTGTTATGTCTGACTATATTTTTCTTTATTCAGGGCTCTTTCCATTTGTCCTTTTTAATCATAGGAACATTTCCAGGTACTATTTCAGAAGCTCAACCTGAACCTGAATTTTCTCTGCAGACACTTTTAATTCTTGGCCCATAGTTTCTGATCCCATTGTATTCTTTCTGTAATAGGCCCCCTTCATTTAATATCACAAATGACATCAGAGCTTTGCCTGTTTAATTTAGTATGTTTATGAAAAGTTCCACTGAGTTAGGGGGATATTTGGCAGAAATGGAATATAGAATAATATGTATATTTTCTTTAGTGTATTATTCCCTGAAAATAAGAAGCATCAAGCAGGTCCTCATCCATGAAGTCCGACAGCATGGAGAATATGGGAAGCATCAGATAGTATTCTGTGTACTTGTATGAGAACAGACTGCTCATACAGTGTCTGGAGGGAGGAGTCCGCCATGTTGCGGTGACATGTTTTTACAGAAGCCCAGAGAGACAAACTAAACACTGGCTCTCAATAGGGCCATTCGTTGTCGTCATTCAAGTTGAATAGCATTGTAAAAACAAAGATTTTTAAGGTGAAACGACTTCATTCAGTGTTTTTACCAGCTTAATTTGAATGGTCTGTTTGTTTTAGAAAGGAAGAAACCTTTCTAAATAATTCAGTTCCAGGTAAAAACCTCCTGAAAAATGAACACTGAAGGAACCTGGAGTTCATGCTTGGCACATGCAAGAAGTTTCAGCTGGTCTGCAGTCTCTACCACTAGATGCCAGTGAATTCTACGCACTGCTCCTTAATGACAATGGTCAATTACTCATATGAGTTTTATTGACAGTTAAGAAGAGTGGTATTCTCGAAATGGTGGATTCATTGGCTTTAAAATATGCTAAATTTCTGCTAATATTCTGTAGTAACCTAGGAAATCAAGCCTTATGGTAATAGCAAGTTATTATCTGTTGCAATCTAGAATGTTAATTAAACACAATTTATTCAGTTTGAAATTTGTCCTGTCAACTATACATACAATGCAGAGATGTGGACAGGTAACACTGGATTGCTAACAGTTGGAGGAGAGTGTTATGCAGTTCAATATATGATTCACACAGCAAGGCTGATGCTGGCTTCATCCAGCATTGTGTAACACGGTAAGTGTAGCAGGCTGTAAGTGTGTGAAGTGCCGGGGCTGAGGCAGCTTCCCCTCTCATTTACAGTAGGTTGTGTGAGAATATGCAGAGTGCAGGTCCAGGCCTACAGCTGCTTATTTATTATGGAGCAGTCACGGCAAGCAGACAGGAGCGAGAGCAGCAGCCAGGAGGGGTCCTCCAGGGGCCTGGCCCGGGGGCCAACACAGTGTCTGACAAAAGCATAAACATAGGGGACCTCCAAACCCACAAGGCTGCACCACTGCCAAACACCGCCCACCATACTTACCGCCACCATCGCACCCGTTACATTCACCACCGTTTCAGAAACCTTGCTTTCGCAGCAACAGTTTGTTTTAGAAACGAGCATTTTGGGCAGCAGGAACCTGACACTGCTTATGTTATGATTTCGTAGTCATGTACTAATTAAGCATAACAGGAACTGTGCAGTATTGGCCCTGATGAAACGCTGAGGACGATGGACAGAAAAGAGGTCCAGTTATTCGGAGTGTGTTCATTCAGACCTCACCTGTCAGCAACAGACTTGGTTTAAACATACACTGTCTGCGTAATCATGCCAAGGTACACCAGAGTGAATATACACCGCACTGTACTTCTGAAAGTCATGTTTTGACTTTTGACAGAGACTTTTGTCCATCTGAATAACATCAGACCTCACTGAATTCACTGAAATCGAATAGATGCAACAATCTGCACGGGTCTCTGGAGCTGTTTAAACTGATATGATAACAGTCTCATTGAGAAATTCTGTGGGGACATTGGGCGTCTTATCACAATAAATTGTTCCTATGCCTGTCGTTGGTGCAGCCTGTACTGAGGTGCGTGGGTGGACAGACGGAGGCCTGCAACTTCTCTTCATTCAGTACACTTGGTGTTTCCAGAGCTGAGCCCTGCACTAGCTCAGACAGCATTTCAACACCATGGAGCCTGTCTCTGCTGCAGTCAGGCCAGCAGCTTCCACCCCCTCCCTCCACCTATCACTTCCGGAGAAAGAAAGAGAGATGTCTCAGCTGGACTCGCATCAAAGGAAAAGGAAAAGAGAAGCGGAAGAGCTTTGACGCATCTCAAACTACTCTTGTGGAATCACTTCAAAGACAGACCTGCAAAGATAGCTGCAACCCCTTTGATCGAGTCAATGTAATTCTGTACCTCTAAGTGTCTCAAAAACAAGTCCTCTGACAGAGCATCTTTAAACCATTTGCCTTCATCTGTTTCTGACCACAGCGTTGTCCTTAAGGTCTTCCTTCACAAACATGAACAGACTTTATTAGATTTGGTTTGGTCATTGCCCAATTTGGAAACAATAGATGACGTGTGTTTAGTCTGAGGTGCCCAATCTTGGGATGTTGCACTGTTAAAATGCATACCAGCAATAAAAACACAGTATTACAGCTGTTGCAGGCATCTGATTGGTTCTCTGCTGTCAGCCAGGTTTGAAACAAACCAAAAAAAAGCATACTTCCGCCAATACATGTGAGTAAGAAAATGAGGTGGCACATTTTTCTGCTCTGTAAATTCATTTAGATGGCTTAAAGCCAATATATGCCAATATTTAAAAATAAAAACATACCTCCAAAATAAACACAACATTTCTGCCCTTTGTGAGGCACCACGCTGTATTCAGGAGAATCCCTCTTGTCAGTCACGTCATATGTTTGGACGTTTCTATTATTCCTCCCCTACTCCGGTGGCCTGGTCATGCTTTAACAATGAGGGCTGACTGACTCCAAGACACACAAACTTATGTGTTGGAATGTATCTCATGTTGTGGAGGGTTACTTAACGGGGAGCGAGCAGGCCGAGAGGTGTCACGTTATTTAATTACGCACAGCTTACAACTTCTGTCTGCCTACGGGGCCACCGCTGGCCTTATTCTGATTTAATATGGTTACTTTTGCAGAGAAAATATGAATATGAGCTTTTGTTTGCATAACTTTAATTAGCCCTTAATTAATATTGTCATCTCAAGAACAGGCCTCAAATCAGGCTGGCAAATTAAGGCGACAGTGTGTGTGGAATGCGGCTCCATTTTCAAGACAAACTGACGTGAGAGACAGCAGACAGAGAGGAAGAAATCCGCTCATTATGAAAACAGAATGAAATAGACCCCGGCCTCACGCGTGGTATTGCTAACATGACAAGACAACATCTGTTTTCGTAGGGCCTCCAGGCTCAGCCTCCAGACAAAATTATGTTTTATTAAGGAACTAATATTTCCTTCTCAGTGGTGTTGGAGATGGAGAGAGGTTTTGTGTATCAGAAACTGAAACTGTTACTTGTTGAAATTGAGAGTTACCTTGGTGATGGCCTTGTCTTTGTCATTATAGAATTCGGTGAAAACTGAAACCAAGTCCCACTGAGGGAAATCAGCATATGCTTGTTGGAGAAATCACACTGTACCTTTGCTCCTTTGCAATTATCCCATCCCAAATTGAAAGGATAGGAGATGTATACATGCATAATATGCTGGAGCAGCATTGGGAAGGAAAGACAGCGTAAACTCCAGTAAATGTCAAGTGTGTAAATAACTCCTGTGCTTGATTTTGGGTCGATGGGGTCTCACTGCCACCTCACATTCTCATTTCCAGACACACAAAACCAGAAGTAGTCTCCAGGGCCGAGTGAACACCACATGAAGGCTGTCTTTGTCCTCTGTGGCACTGTAGCTTGCTAACACTGCAACCCTGGCCTGCGAACAGCAGTGTGTCACCCAGGAGGTGTCAGCCCAAACGTGCCAGTGACTCTGACATCAGCCATTTCATTTTACCACCATGTTTGTATTTTCATGTGTGCTCGCATGTACATGCCTCTTTGTTTGTGTCGACTGGTTTAGATGTAGATAGTTGGTCTTGTTTGGCTTTGGCTGTCTGTGTGGGTGTGTGTGCTTCTGTGGAAGCATTGGAGTCACTTATAGGTTTGCCCTGCTCTTAGCTCACTTCAGAAAGGCAAGGTGGTATTGTATTTATGAAGCAAGCATGACATTTTCTGCCACTGACACTCTCCCTTACTGGAGTTATAAACAGACTCCAGAGAAGGCCACCTCCTATAATTATTCGCTCGCTTGACCCTGAGTGAACAGAGAAGTTGCTTTCTCCACGCCAAGTTGTTTGCATTTGTATGAACACAAGCATGTAGACATGGAGATTTGTATGCCAAATTGTGGCTCTCACACGCTACACTATGCATACACTAACACACACAAACAAACTTACCGTACTTGCGAGTGGAATCATTATTTCCTAAGGTGTATGTTGTCTTAGTGTTTTTACTGCTTAAAACCTGCCAGTGTCATGCTTCTATAAAGCTGTCAGTGTCAGTGTAGGCCCCTGCAAGTCTGCTGGTTTAAATCCCTCTTAAGGCAACAGAGTTGTGTTTCTGTCGACCTGTTTATCAGCTCAGGTGAACTGCCACCTTGCTGGGTCACCCAAGTGCTGTTGGCCCTGTTAGCGCCATGTTTCTCAGTCGTCTAACCTATTTTAACTCATGAAAGCTGCAGGTTTAACAGCTCGTACAATATGATGGTTGTACATTCATTGTGTAGAGGTAAGAATTTTAGGACAAATATATATATTGACAAAAATTATGGATACACTGATTGTTTGCTAAGAGCATAAATTAACATACCCACCTACTGTCAGCAGGTATCTTAAGTTACCTACCTTGTTTTGGAGCTTGTAATAGTCACAGACTGTGCTGCATTCTATCGCCCATGTCTCAGTTTGGCATGTAGACATAAGGCTGGTGGGAACCACTTTTTCCAGAAGTCACATGACATGTTTCCAGTCTACTGGCAATGCCAAACCAAACGGCCAACCTGCATACACTCTATACAGTACATGCAGCTGGTTTAGTTCCAAAATATTCTGGGAATGGATCCACCAGAGGTGCTGTGTGTGTGTGTATGTGTCTATCTGTCTGTGTGTGGTGTGTGGACATGTGCGTGTGTGCTTGTCATAATGAGTATGAATGTACCATGCCAACTTCCAGTGCCCACATCCACCTATCCAGCGCGCTGTAGTGCAGTACACATGTCCTGACTGGGCCAAGCCAAATAGCTGCTCACTCTCCTATTCTCCCACAGCCTCCGAGCCGGACCGGCAGACAGCAGACAGGCACGCTCCACCTCTTAGAAAAAACAGATGCCAGATACCACAGCACACCTTGCTCTGGGTACATAGCAGTGTACCACAATGTACCACAGTGTGCTGGAAGACTCATTGGACAGCTTTGGCCATTTGGTGGGAGGTTTTATTGAAAAAAGTAACACAAGTGCATTTCTTTTTTCACAATGGGCTATGGCCACAGGCAAATTAAACCCATGGCAGCCTTAAAAACAAAACAAATTTCTTACAATAGCTTCCCATTTAGCTTTTTTTTCTCTTCCAAAGGCATTTTAGTCATGTTTTGAACTTCAGTGAATCACCAGAATCCAATCACCAGAATAAGAGTTGGCATTGTACGTTTCTGTAAGCTCACTGATGTGTGACATTTGTACGTTATTATGTTGCCAATATGTTGAAACTTTACATTTCAACAATACTGTGCTTAATGTGTGATTATGTGTAGGGAGAAAAAACACTTTGTTATGGTTCAGAAAAGATCATGATTTGGCTTAAAAACCCAGTTGTTGCCACGATCACAGCTGCTACTTTACAGAGTGGTTGTTCGTCTTGGTGTCACCTCCTGATGACAACATTAGCACATTTACATGTAATCAGAGCTATGTCACTTTAGAAATGTTGATATGATACATATGAAACAGAAACATACAATGCCAACATCTTCTCTTCATGACTGGGCTGTGAGTGTATTCACTGACACTGCCATTCAGGAGCAATCGCCATGCTTCAAGTATCAAATGTAACCAGTAGCATGCAGTTGAAGAGGTCAAAAGTTTGAGGGGTCTCTCTGCAATAGTGACAGGCGTACGCAGGACAACTCTGGCCTCTCCAGAGAAAGCCCCAAACACCTGACCTTCCCACAACATTCAGTAGGAGCTCAGATTGTAAGGATTTATGGGAGAAGGTGAGAGGCTCTGGCATAGGCTCTGCCCTATGACCGACCCTCGGGGGTCCTGCTCTCCCTTGTGTGTTGACAGCATTACTGCGCATGTGGACCCCTGAAAGATTGGGTGTGCTTTTCTCCCAATTGTTCTGACCCCTATAAACCGTGGCCTGGCTACCAATAGGCTTTTCCGCTTGGAATATCTCACCCTTAAATGGATCTCTCAGGTATAGGGGCCTCTCGACGTGTGCCTCCAGTGGGCTACAGGAGCCCCAGGACTGGGTTCATTAACTCTGCATTGATTGCTAGAGCTTTGAAAACGTCCGGCAATGGCAAGGATAATATGACTCTATGAAAAGGCACTGGGAGTCCCCAAAGACCAATTATGGCACAGACAAGTAGGTTAGTAAAAGCTTAGACGTGAGCCTTGTATGAAATCCACATTTCTCCAATTTGAATTATGAGAAGTCTTGTTTGAGTAATGATTCCTATTACCTCAATATTATCATAACAATGAGGTGTTTATTTTGCATGACCAGTAACTTTTCTTATTGTACAAACACAAGTAAAAGCTCCCTTGCTTTTGTAACTTTATTAATTAACAACAAACATTTTCTTGCTTATCTATGCAACAGCGATACCGATACTTTTCCCAACAGAGGCTCTTGGTCAGAACATTAGTTTCTAGTTATATTTTGGTAGCAGCTCTGTTTAATGCTGTGTCAGGCCTGTCCGTGCTACTGCCTGTGGAAACCGGTTTGGGTGTGATTGATGAAGGCCCTAATGTGCTGGACCCTCCCAGGTGAGCGGGCCCTCAGAAGTGTAGTGCTTCAAGACGCTGTGCGATAACACTGGAGCTGTCTTCCTTGCCACCGTCCTGCCAGGAGCCTCATTCATCATGAGTATGGGATACTGCTCACTTCACGGCAGGGCTCAAATATGAGTCGACCCTCCTTCCAAGGGTGTTGCAGGGGAAATACGGGAATGGCACTCCCAACATGACTCAGCTTTCAAAAGAGCATTCATGTCTTAATCAGTAGCCGGTGCCTTTGAATTATGAGGCAGAGAAAATCTTTAAAAAGACACACTAACTCTTCCAATTTTCCGAACATGATATCAAGTTGTTCCTCTAAAACAATGTCCCCAGGCTGATGGAAATTCTCAAAACCCCTAACTGCTTTAGAAGTTTATACTTTACACTGGAGTGTATCGTGGGGCTAACTGAGCTGCGATGAGCTGAGGTGCGCCAGGTCCTGCCACAACCTCCCAGGAACCAACCCACTCTTCATTCCTTCAGACTTTTTGTGAGAGAAAGCAGTGTGGTTTCCAGGTCCTGATGGGCTCGCTGGCAGATGGGACCGAAACTTTCACTGAGCACCTCTGTTCCCAATTGCTCACAGAGAAGCAAGGATTTACTGCGACCACCTGATTGTTTTTGATACGTCTTTACTAGTTTACCCAAGGTATCCCCATGTAGCAATTATTGTGTGAATAGACTTATTATACATGTAGGTCAAACACTACTCCAGTTCAAAGAAATGCCAAGAGAAACTCCACGTTCACTGTTGCTCTTGATTGCATTACAGTTACATTGTACTGCTGTGTGTATACACATACAGAATGCTTTGGAAATTGCCAACAAATTATCACTTTGATTAGTTAAAGTACTGGGATTAGGCATGTCAGGATACCAGAAATTTAGCAGTCCATACCATTACCAGCAAAACTCTTGATATCCAATTTGATACTAAAGGTAGAAAAAACAAAAACAAAACAATACATTCCATGCACTTAACATTCATTTATTGAAAACATTTAAATCAAATGAAATTTAGATTTCACTCATCACTGATGATCCACCTCGAATGTATTACAAGTGTGGTGGGTTCATAAGATTTTGTGGGTGAGGAAACATATTAAAGCCTACACTATATTTACATATTTCTCCTCCATTGTCTTTGTTGTTCAGCACTTGAACATTTAAGATGTGATGCTTGGTCTTTGTGGTGACTCTATTTGCCCCGCCCCTCCTCCACTGTGATTGAATGGCTGAGTAAAAAGTGACAATGAGGAGTGCAGCATTTTACCCAAAGCTGAACATTTTTCAACCCTTGGTACTCAGAAAAAAATGCCAGCTTGTGCAGTGCTCAGTGCAGAATAGATGCCCTTCCTCATCACAATGCTGGCATTTTTTAGCGTAGTGTAAATACATTGTGTTCCCCTTGGAAAAACAAAATACACTGGCCTCTTGTTGACGAGTCAAGATGAAGCCGTCGCTGCAGCTAAACTTGTGTAATTGTTGTTTTTCTGTGTTGGTAGACATTCTTCTTCTTTCTTCAGCATACTTCTAGCTGCAGACTAGAATTAATCAAATCCAGGGTGTCACTTGTAGGCCTTAATGGTGCTCTGTCAGGTCCATAAGAATTGCATCCCTAGTACCTACGGTACTGGAGATAAACAAGTAGCCTATCATGTGTTCGGAAATTTGGCATCTACTTGGTACTGAGGCAGCATATGCTCATACAAGGATTCATATGCTATCTTACAAAAATGCACACACAATGGTTCGTATGATTTGTAACAAATTAGTGCCCGACAAAAGACATTACATACTTAACATAAATTTATGTAGATTAAGTTTAGGCAAGTAAAGTTACATTGGTTAGGTTAAGGAAGAAAAAAAAAAGCATGGTGATGATGAAAGTCCTGTGTTTTGTGACATATCCACCACCTTAACCTGCCTCCTTATGCGGACTATTTCCTTCGATACTCGGCAGGGCATTGGTCACGTGATCGCAGCCTTCCAAAATACATGGGTTATACATGAATTACTGGTTCATGATTACATGAGATGTGTGCAAATTTTCATGCATTATTTTTGTAGGTATATGAATGAACAGTGCATGAAAACAGTCTGACTGAAGTATTGCGTCTTGTGACATCTCTCAGATGTTTTAAAATATCTGTACTTTAGCACCCCATGTAACATTTACACCTTGTAACTCGCTATATGTTACAACATGTTTAAATATATGGTAAGTGTTAGTTCATGCATTTGTGAACAGCTGTGAATTTCCCTTTATGAGGCCTCAAATGTCAAACTTCAAATTGTTAGCTAGTAATTGATAACATGTTATGACAAAATTGTATCCAAATTAAATGGTATCCGTTTTGAGTGGTTTTTAATACATGAACACACAACACATTTTAACTCACCATGAAGGACTAATAAATATTAAATGCAATTTAGAATATTTACTATAATGAGATAATTCTAAATAAGTAACAGATTTTGATCTAAAAACAAGTTCCTGCTAAAATAAGAGCCACTTTAAACTGACCAAACGTATTGTATTTGATTAATTTAATTTCTTTCAATGTCAGAATTTGATTGTAGTCACAATAAATTCAGCACAGTGGCTTCATGTTTGCTGGTTGTTGTAGTCATAAGAGCTTAATGGTGCATTACTGCCAACATGTAGAGTGGTGTGATGACACTGACATAATAAAATAAGAATAAAAATGTCAACAGTATTTATAATAGGCCATTAATTCCATTTGAATTTTGACTTTGTATTCATAGTCTAACCTTTCTTCATTATAATATATGGCTCTCTGTAAACAGCGACATGGCTGTTGGTTGTTGAAATAAGTGTTGATCTTGGTGATGCATTTGGTTACCACAGCCCTTTGTAAGCACAGGACACATGTTTCATATTCCTCCCCTTTAATTAGGCTGGACTGGAAAACCTGACCACACTCCTTGTTTTGTTGGTGTAGGCCTGTGGAAAGGTGTGCGGTGGGCCTGAAAAATTAATGCATGCGCGGCATCTCTCTCCAGTACCTGCAAGATTTATAACCAAGTATGTTGGACTCACCAAAGTGGTCAGACTTTTAAAAGCATGTAAAACAAGGCTTAATTTCAACATCTGACAGTTGGTTACTAAGCCAGTTACCACCAATAAACAAAACACACACTCCTTTTCTTTAACTATTCGGAAGGTCTTGAAAATAAACCAAAATATTCTCTGCGGTGACTGCCCTGCCTAGGTTTGAATAGGGCAGTTCATGTTTAACCACAATTTACATTTTACCAGAACTATGCCTAAATTTGTATTACACCTCTGAACAGAAAAGAGTGTGTCCAAACGAGTGGGTGGCTGTATCACACACACTGGTTGTCATCAGTTTAGCAAACCGAACAAGCATAGTATTTGGTGGTTCTGTTAATTAATATTTTCAAATATGCTCTATGCATCTTTTTAGTATGCATTTGCAAGGACAGTTTAGATTGGGTAAAGGACTAAGAGATTACTGTGTGCTTGATTACTTCATTTTTGGTATGTACTATGGATTACCTGAGCAGATAATCAAAAGATAAGCAGGATATTTAGTACCTGAAATGGGGAAACGTCTGTCAGAAACACAGGTAGAGTCAGCATCGTTGGGTCTTGAGAGTTAACATGTACAGCGAATCACCAGAAGAGAAGTTCCAGTAAAAATGGAGATGGGCAAGGTTTCCCGTCCTGGACGAAAATACACAAAAATGACCCGCATTTCTTTCTGTTAAAAGGCTCTGTCACCTTGTTTGTTTCCCCTAGACGTTCCATGCAGGTCGAGTTGGTTGAGCAAACAAAGACGATTGTAAAAGTGGAAAATAGCAGGCTTTGGTAATTAAAAAGAAAAACAGGACAGCAAGGCAGATGCCACACTGGATCATTCTCTACTGTAATGATCCCTGTTTTTCTGACAGAGACATGATCACTTTATTCCATCTGAGGTGTAACAGGTGGTATGGTCCACATTAACGGAAAACGCTAAACTAATCATCGCCAGTTCTGGATTAGTGCTGGAAGTCACACCCATAATTCATGCAAGTTATCATGGGGGCAGGAGATGGGACACTGTTTTGCATCCAGTTTATCTGTTATTCTGATAATTCATTTTCATAATTCTAATTCATTTTTATAGTTATATAGCTTTTGTTTAAAGTGTCTAATCTTTTCTGATTAGTAATCACTATCATTGAATTTGTTTCCTCAATGGGATTTTATTATCCATAATTTTAGCTGATGAAAACCTGAAAGGTCAACTGCAGTCTTCAGCCTTTATTATAAGTGTGTTTTAGGTTGAAAAAAATGTATTGTTTTTGATTTGATAAGTAGAAACCAGTGAGTATGAAACCCTTATGGCATGATGATTTGATGTTGCATGGCCATCATTGTAATCCATGAAAATATGAAGAGACCTATTGGATTTCCTTAAATAGAGACAGCGTAGAAGAGCATTTGCCAGCTATGTCGACCAAGTGCAAATGTTTATTTTAAAAGAGATGTTTGAATATTGTTTTATTTCCATATACTTGTGGACTTGGCTCAGCAGGTGAGTCTGTCTCTGAGACATGTTTGAATTGAGAGCCTGGATTCAATTCACATACTGTAGGAGTCTATAAGCGGGACAATGTGAGTAAAAGGAAAGCTGTGATAAGAGAATCTGTGTCACCGTATCCAAGTAAAATAAGCGAAAGACTGGCATACTTTATTTTTGAACATGGTCATGGAATATCAGGTCTACCCAGTGGAAAAATACCGCAGGTCAAATCAAATCCAGGGTGTCACTTCTTTAGTCTTCCTAGAAGTTTTGGGAAATTTAAGTTTACTTTTCGTTATGTTTGTACAGGATTGTGTTTCATGTGCAATAAAACACCTTTTGGGTGACTCCAATAAAATATGAATGTGTGTTGCAAAGTCTGCTGGCTCAACTAAAATTCTGTCTACATGGAAGATTGTACAGCTGGACCAAAGATTTTAAATCAAACTGCTACTGCTGGTCAGCTGTGGGACACTTTTCATTTTGATCTCAATCTTTTGAGCTTTGTGGTATTTTTTAGAATGAGAATTAATAGTTTACAATCTAATCATTATCAACCCAGTGAGGATGATGTTAATAAATCAAAAATATATAAATGGGGCAAACCTTTACTGGTGAAATCAATCAGTCAATCATCCTGGTAAAAGCCAGTGAGTGTGACTAAGGTGAGTTATAACAGTAGCCTTGTGTCTGGACGCTATAGGAGGGACAGTTTTCTATTCCTTCTTAAGTAAATACTACATATGCAGTGGGTATTAGGCTCCATCACAATCCCTGGTTATTTGGCAGGCTGTTGCTAATGGAAGCATGGTCTTGAGTGAACGTCACAAGCACATGGCTGAACAAAGAAGCCCTTTCTGTGGGCCAGAAGGTGCTGAAAGGCAGGCTGAGGGTGGCAGGTCTGTATGGAGCACCACTATCATGCTGGGTTTCATATACCAAAGCTCATAGACAAAGGTGAGACATGTTATCGCCACTCCACTGCCCCAGACCTCTGCTGTGGGGTAAGATCAGTTAGGAATATATACTGTTCCATGACATTTGGAGATGCTGAGGTGAAACACTCTTCATGTGCTCCATACAGTGCAGAATTTCTCTGGCTCTGCTTGCCAGACACTGATGTAACCTCTTTAAAGGACAACAGTCACCCTCCGTAATAATTTGCAGTTATTATATGCATCTAACAACTCATTAAGCGTTTACAGTCAAACACAGGAAGTGGTGTGTGCTGAGGAAGGCACAAAAAAGCTGCATTCTGCCCAAGTTTCCTGGATTGAATGATGGGATCTGAAAGTGGACATGGCAAAGCTTCATACCTCATTGATTCTCTGTGCCATAGTGTTTTTGCATCATATAACATCGTAATTTAGACCACATGTGCCCACGCATGCCCTTCAGAATAGGAAGAGGTGAATGTCTGAGACAGTTAGCAGGGAACGTAAAACATAGTCCCTCAAAATTCTTACGTTGGGTTTCTGCAGTTAAAGACCTGAGAGAAAAACAGGGCAAGGAAACATTCATTACCAACTCATATTATACTCAGCAGCTGAGCTTATATAACACAATTGCCTTGTATCTGCAAAGAACTGATTCACAAGTGCTCTGCAACAGCTTCTAGTCAGCATCATAAAGAAATGAATATATGGATATTAAGAGGGAATAACAAGATGATACATCACTGATGTATCATTCATAGATGCATGTGCCCCCTCTGTTTACACACACCATATTCCTTCCTTTCTTCCTTTTCTTTCTTTGGGGCTTTTACACTGCTGTGCCGTAACTTGCCATCTCCAGCCAATTTAATTAAGGGAAGAAGGCAGAGGAGAAGTGGTTTCAAACATGGCAATATGAAATTTCAACCCACGTGAATGCACACCAATTTTTCAGTTCAGGTTCACCATGTTAAACTTTTGCCATCTGACCTTGGTTGATCAAATAGTGGGCATCACGAAAGCATTAAGAAGACACGATGGAGGTGCTGACAATGTTGATGTCTGAGTACTCGACATTACGGCCCTTGCAACTTACAAGGACAGCTTGAAGAAAAACTGGACCTGGGATAACATTTCAACCAAACTTAAGATGACTGTTAAATTATCCAAATCATTGACCATGACCTTTCCATAACCCAATTAACCTCAGTAGCTGGAGTAAAATGTGCACATACAACAAGCGTGCCCACTTTCAAAATTACTCTTATTATCTAACAACAGCTGGTATTCCCCTTTTTTGTGTGTCAATGACAGGCAGAGCAATGGGTGGCCGTACTGTATGGCACGTTTCTGAAGCTGTGAACAGGGAGGGCTGAGCGTGCTAACCAAAGGAAAGCCTCAGGGCCACGCGACAGGACCCGTGGAGCCACTCGAGTGATCCCCTAGCCACTGCATACAGTCTGCCTTTTACCTCCTTGTGTGTACACAAAGGGGAACTTATCCCAGTCCCCCCGCCCTTGCCCTTACCTCTCCTCCTTCTATCCCCCCCCTACCCTTCATAATGAGACGGAGTCAGGTCCTGCCACTGCATAATAAAAACCTGCCTCCATTGCCGAACAATCACAGCAGGCTGGGAAGGAGAGATCATCTAAAATGAATCCAGCAGAGGATGGGTGACCTGATACTGTCAGCAGTAAGTGAAGCACAAAGGGGGTGACTTTCTTCCACCTCTCATATAGTGCAGGAGCTGCAGAGCTCCACGTGGATCTGTTCATTATTAAAAGGGAAGTTAAACTTCTGGTCAGGCAGAGGTTTCACATTAAACAGTACATTTTTGTGTGCCATGTATATATGGAATTTAATATGCTAAAAAATAATCAGATATCAGTTATGATTTTGTTTTTAGAAATTCTTAGTAGTCAAGTTTTGGTATGGTTTAAGAGAAATACCTCTATAGGTTAACAGACAGACCTGACCTCTGGATACTTTCATCCACAGTCACAGCTGAAGTCTGAAATAGATCTCTCTCATTGTGTCTGAGCTCCACCAGCCACGTGTGTTAGATCTGTCACCAGCACAGAGTACTGTAAAATGTTACGTTTCCTCTGGCAGTGCCTTTACAGAGCAGGAGCATGGAGGCCACACACAGCTCTCAGAGATCCAGAGATGAGAGTAAATAAACCAGGGGAGCCATCTCTGACACCATGTGTGGCTACGTACAGTGCAGACTGGTGGGAAAACAAAGCTGGGTCAAACGTGATTAACACCTCACCTTTTCTCAGGATACTCTGTTACAGTCGTGTGTGGCGGACCCCAAAGCCTAATGACTTCCCTGTGAGGTCACAATTGATCTTGACCAAAATAATGTCAGATGTCTTATCATCTTTTTAATATTCATGTACAAGGCCCCAGAAAAAAAGTCAGCTGACAATTTCTCTCCACTACACCAACACAGATACAAAGTGATTTGTAGCACTAATAGTGTTGTAATATTACTCATGTCCAGTGATGTAGTAGGGGGTATACGCAGGTATACAGCGAATACCCACCTCTTTGGCTGTTTACAGTATACCCACCCATCAGCACAAAAAGCCATTAGAATATATATAAGAGTACACCTATTTCCTAACCATCTACCTGGTGGTAAACCCACTTCATTAACTGCCACTACAGCACTACTGTTTTAATAGACTGATCGTTCTTGTATTCGATCAATAAAGCATACATCATCCAGGAGTATCCCATGTTTTGCAATGTATAATATGAGCATATGGATATCATATTTTTTTTATTATTACAGTATGATCTTGCAGAGTCATTATAGGTCAAAAATTGCCTCCAAATTAAAAGACAAAATACGTAAGGTATTGGTTTTATGATGTACCAATACTATGGTTAATGGTAGTAATAGGGGCAAAAACAAAGGTTACTATATTGTAACCCTGGTTCTATATCGTAACGCGATACTGTAGTCCAAGTTCTATTAGCACAGGTTCAAAGAAATTAGTTAGGTTTAGGGAAAGACCATAGTTCGGGTTTAAACAAGTACTTAGTTTAACTTAGGGGCCTTCATTTTCAAGGTCACAATAAAAACACTTGGTTAAGGCAGCAGTTGTAGTCATGTGGGTAACAGGACATGAACAGCAGTCCCCAGTCCGATGTTTGGTTGACTCAACCATCCTCTCTGTCCTCCCCCCTGTGCAGACTGTCGCTCTGTAACAGCATCACCTTACTACCTCGTATGCTACTGTCAGAATCGCTGCAGCTATTAGAGGGCTTTGTCACTTGGATGCAAGCATATGTTGTCTGGGGCTCTTGGTCAAAACAAAAATGCTGCCGTTTTTCTTTGGACAATCTCCAGATATCCGTCAGACCTCTTTTTGCTTCTTCAGCACCTTAGTAATTAGTTCAATAAATTTCTAAGCAGTGCCTAGAGCAGGGCCCGCAGGCTCCATGCAGCCCCAAGCTGTTTTTCTGATGTATTTACGATTAGGCTAATGTTAGTGTTACAAGTGTTTCCATAATCTTTTGCTTTGGGATTAAAGGCGTAACAAGTGTAAAAGAATGTTTGATTTATCTATGGCATTCTGCAATGGGAGAATGTAAGGAATCTAGTTGGACAGCTAATTCTGGCCATAAATGTATTAGCAGAGGTTGAAAATTGTTAACTATCCATATGTTCCACATGCCTGTGGCTCAGATGTAAGTCAGATTTGTAGGGGGTACTCAAGTAAGTGCCAATCAAGACAGATTGTTTATCCAAGGAAAGCCTGTAAACATGCACCCGAGTTTAACCCCTCTGCAGGTTCTCTGTGAATGTCACAAGGTGCCGAGGCACATTCACCTTACAGTATTCCAGAGCAAAGCAAGCCATCGTCACCAGGATTAAGAGTGACAATGCTGCCATTTCAAAAGCTATACACTCTGAAAAGTACACGGCTAATCTGTAGTCCTAACCAGGATTTGCCTCTAAACTGCTCCATAGCCTGTGGTCCTTCTGTTTGTTGTCGTCCATTGCCGCACATAGACTTTAAATAAACACAGCTTTGATAAGCTAGGGGCCAGACAGTCACCTCTGACCTATAGCAGTTCCGATCGGGGTCCTGGGGCATGAGGTTCACCAGGTGACACAAGCATAGCTTTAAATTAGCGGCCTTTCTCTGCAGAGGGAGGTCTATAAACACTGCGAGTGGATGAGGGAGTGTTGGAAGGAAATTGACTTTGTCCAGAGTGTGTTGACCTGGAAGAGAGCAGAGGTTAAGAGGTACAGGGCCCAAAGGAGATTGGGAGGTTATCATGGACATCATTCATGAATAGGAATAATTTACACTCTATTGCTATCCAACTAGGTCCCATAAAATCACAATTAAAATTTTAAAAATCAGTTCAGCATAGATCAATATAAAGTTCTGTATTTCAGGTACGCTATACTGTATGTATGAATGGAAGTTTATTAGAAGGAAGCTTTTCATGCCATTTCAAAAAAGTATGTCATGTGGCTTTATTATAGACTAAATTTGGTTTCCAATTCTTTTATTTGCTACCGTCCTACTTTCACTGAACTTATTCTTCCTCTCCCTGAGAGTGCATATATATACACTTAAAATTAAAACAGTTACCCAAGACTTCTGAAGGTAAATTCAGGAAAATAACTTTATATTATAAAAATATTTCCTTCTGCAGAATAAGGGTCCTTGGCTTATTTGTAGTGGACGTGGCCATAGGTGCAGCCAGCCAGTGGCAGTCTGAGGCCTCTTTGTAGGCTGTCGAACATGCACCAAACCACAAATTATCATTGGAGCAGGACAGGCCTCCTGCACCATACGCAGACCCACCCCATGCCTCCCCGAAAGCTTGGGATTTATGGCTTGTGTCCAAATAAACATGTCTGAACGTTGCGGCAGCGAGGAGCTGTGGGTGAGCATGCATCTGAGTGAATCAGATCTCACACCTGTATGACTGATGTGGCCTGCTGCCAGGGAATACAACCACACACTTTCTTAAATAAATTTAAAAAGATTAATTCATGTATGCATACATGATGTTCGGTATCTCTCCTTGGCCCTATGTCTCTTGTTTTTCAGCTTTCCTTTCCTTTCGCCACTTCCCGTTCTCACCGTGTCTTTCCTTAATTCAGTAAACTTTTTTCATGGTAAATGAGGTGTGCTGTAAAGTAAACATTGCTTAGAGATGTTTACTTTTGTCTCTGTATAATTTCTCGTCTGTACAGTAGTCACACTTATACAGGTAGAGTGCTGAGTGGAAATCTTTCCAGTGGTTCTTCGTCATTTGTAACCATCTACCAGGGTGGGATTGCTCATTTTAATATTCCCTGGCCCGTTAAAGAAATTAGGGGCATTTCTTCTTCTACTGGTGGTTTTGCAGGTTTTGACGGACTATTAATAACGGAGTTTCAGAGGGTACACTGTGTATTAATTACTGTTCATATATTTTTGCAGTTAATGCCCTACAGAGCCGTCATTTAGAATGTTCTTGTAATGCTGAGTATGGTTAAAAGACCCAAGAAAAAGGACTTTTACATATAAATTAACGCTTGTAACATTCAAGCTCTTTCCAAACAAGTTCACACAATGCTGATTAAGCCTATCACTGCCAGGGAAAACTCTCTGTATTTCTCAGTATACTGGAGTTGTGGTGTCTGGTGTCTTTCCTTTGCAAGGATGCGTTGTATGTCAACCGGCCAGGGCGAAAGGAGGGAGAGATTTTTGTATTTATTTGAAGTTAAATTTGTGTCATTTAAGTTGTTTTTTTCTTTTTGGCATTGCTTACCATTTTGTTTTCTTAATACCTCATCTGTGCTTTTGTATTATTTTGTGTTTTTGTATTTTTTTTTTAAAGGAAGGGGTAATCAGACCATAGTGATGGGGCAGGTTCAAGCTTTGAAGAAAAAATTCTAGAGTGGATTTCCCAGATAAAAAAAGAAATATGGCATTTAGAGATAGGATTAAAGCAAAAAAAAAAAAAAAAGAATAAATAAATAAAAAATTTGAAGAGAGCAACCTTAGAGGTGGTGAAGATGTGGTGAGCTTTCATGCAGACATATGTCTTTTTCCACTTCCAGAGTGGGGGGGGAGAAAAACGTTCTGCTTTAACAGAGAACTTGGACAACCAAAACAAAAACCAGAATATACTTTATCATCAATTAGGTGAGAAAAACGTGTATTAGAAGATCCTATTTAAAATCAAATAAATTGATGTCTTTATTTTGCAAATAAAATCAGAGCCATCTACTAACTGATTTGGCATGTAAGAAGGTTGTTAACAGGATGGAGATGTTCAGCTAAGGCAGAAATAGAGACTTGTGTGCCATCTGCATATTAATAGAAAACCATATTCTCGATTGACAGCAAATATACACAGAAAAAAGTGAGTTCTTGCACACAAGAGAGCGCAACCCAGTCTCACTCCCAACTCGTCAAATACATATGCTTGGTCAGTGGCCCTAGGCATCAGACACCACTGCACAAGATACCCTTTAGCGTTGGTATGAGATGCAGCGGGTGATGGTATTTTTGGCACTTTGAGCACACAGGAGGGGAGGTGGACGGGTCAAACGAGCTCCAGACTTTCACCTGGAAGACTGCTGTTTGTGTACCATGTGAAACCAAAAGTCGAATTATTTTAATAACAATGTAGTGTACTAGTATGTTTAGCATATTATGTTAGTGATGTATGTCACATGACGTTACATTATATTAGTAACAAACATACTTATTTTAAGCCAAACCATTATGTTTTTTAAAGGAGATGGTACACATTTAATAAGCAGAAACTGTATGTACCCTGTAAAAACTGAAGTTTATTTTAAAAAGATACAATGCATGAAACAAGCATAAATTCCTGTACGTCCAAAACTGATGCTGGAGGAGTACCTGGATGTGTAAGGGAAACTTACTAAGTGTCAGCTGTTAGAGACAGTGAGAAAGGCCGGGATCCTAACCTGTCAAAAATCTGTCAGTTATAAATTTGTAATCAATTATATATCAAAAGCAGCAGAGATCCGTGACGCACCACAGCAGATGTTTTTCTAGCATCCAAGTCTTGTACTGTCTATACTGTATGTAAGGATAATCCCTTATATAGACAAATAACAACCTTGTACAGTATCTGCTTCAAACTGTGGGAATTGCTATTAAGGATTGCTTTTTTTTTGTATCACAGACTTTTACCAGCATGCTGTGAGCAGTGTTGGCCCAACAGTCAGTGTGCACCAGCCGACGGTAAGATTCTGCTTTTGGCATGCCGTGTTGATGACATCAGTAATTTGTCACTCCGCAGACACACTGTGATTTATGGCTTTTCCCATGCAGCAAAACGTGCCCTTGGTGTTTCTTTATTACATTTAAAACCTATTACTGTAAAATAGGCAGATTACTGCATAATACATGCTTGGAAAAGAGCTGCAGGTTGAGCAAATATGGTGTGTTTTATACTAATAAAGTAGCTGGGTTATGGGTAAATGTTTATATTATTTTACAGCTTGCCTTGAGGAGGGAAAAGATTTCCATTTATAACCAGAGTGATGAATGTGAGTAATTACCTTGTATTGTAAGCAATATACTTCACCCCCTAAAGCTTCACACTGTTTTATGATTTGGATTTCACACTCATAGACTTAAAGTTTTAAAAAAAAAAGTCTCTACATTTAGTGCAGTGTGTCCCCTTGTTTTTCAGTTTGGGTTGATGTGTTCAAGTCAATGTTTTGAGTTCAGGGTAAAAATATGTCCCTTTGATATCAGTTGGACCTTTTTAGTTCAGTAATTACCCAGACTGGCACCGAGGGACTTTAAGCACTGATGGACAATCTGCTTGCCAGGCAATGGGCAGATTTTTGTATATTTGCCCAGTGACTAATTTGCAGAAAGACATCCTTGTAAAGGCCACCGTCATCGCTCTCTGAGGGCAATCTGGGTGCTGACACGTCGTGTCTATCAACTCATACATGGCTGTCAGCGCAGAGTACACCATCCCTGCCAGCAAGTTCTCTCCTGCTTGCTCATATTGTACAGTATCAGTGGAGAAAAGTGAGTGACGAGGAACTATAGAGCAGACAAAGATGTCTTTTAGCTCATATTGACACACACTCGGTTTGATTGCATTCTAGTCAAGTGCTGAAGGATCATCACCACCCGGGATATAACATAAATAAATGCTGTACATTGGCACACGTGGATCCTGCTCGAGGATGTTTATGTGTGGACACTGATTATTTATCTGTTAGCATGTTGAGGTAAGGATACCATGTCAGTTAACAACAAAGCAAAAAATAGCCCGGAGGTTACAAGTCTTAACAACATCCTTTAAAGAGGACGTGAAAAAAACAAACAAAAAGAAAAAATGCTTTCCATAAGACATTTAAAACAGAGCCCTGTCTACTTTTTTCCTCTTTTTATGGCCTTACAGCAGACAGGCACCCTGGAAGTGGAGACCTATAACGTGCTGATTGGGAGAATGAGTTGTACAGTTGTCAGCACTGGATTGATGAGAGTCAAGGGAGCATTGGTGTTGATGCTGAAGGGGTTAATGTTAGCTCTGGAGGCAGGAGGCAGTCTTTACTGGGAGTCCCATCACTGTGGTCAGTATGGGAGTTGTTAGAAGTGTTCATTAATCATAGTCCTAATTTGTTTTCACACTTCTGTGCTGACACAGGCTGAATATTATTACAGTGGCAGTTAGGTGGGAATCTCAATAGTCAGGGTTGTGATTGGATGTGGACAGATGTGTGAGCCCTCACTTGTGTTCTTAATAAGATTAAACTTTGTGGAAGAGCGTAATTCAGCCTTAAGGATTAAATAATGCTATTTCTGAAAAATGTGCATTTAAATAACTTATTGCCTGGTGCGACAATGTCGTAACAGCTGGTACTGTTTTCATCTTGTCAGCTTGTGAGTGTGTCGGTCATTGTGGTAAAACATGGTCCTGGAGACACACACTGTTGCTCAACTACCACAGAAGTCATTTTGAGTATTTTGCCAGGTGTTTATATGTCTGTCTGTGTGTGGACAGATTTTGTTTACGCAATAATATCGCAACCCAGCACATTCTCAATACGGCCACGTAACATATCGACATATGGTTATGGACTTTCCACGTCCAGATATGACATGTAAGGTACCCTGGGTGTGTTGGTTCTTGACGTTGGTTCACACGCGGTTACGTTTTGGCAACACTTACATGTGGTTGGGTTTAGCCAATAAAAGCACATGGTTGGGTTTAGGACAAAGCAACAAGGTTTGGCTTTACAGTCTTGTGGGAGGCAAACACTGGCCTCCTGAGTGAAAGTTGGTGGTTATTGGACCCATCCACCACCCCTCCTGCTCACCCTACTTGGATTTCTGCCGCCTTAATTTTCGTTCTTGTTCTGCTGCGTTTCCCCCTGATGCCTCCAGGTGCCATTAAACCGTAACAGCGACTGGCTTCATATCATGCTGAAGTGAAAGGACAGCTTTTTTTTGTTGGTGACTGACGCCGGAAGTCACCACGCACTGGATTTTGAGACTGGGTTGCAACTGTGCAAGATGCAGCCACAAAACTTTCCAGGTATGTAGTTACCATCAAAATGAAGACTGAGTTTGAAGATGGGTGTGGTTCAAGCAAGGATGCCAGAAAGAAGGTGTTAGGAAGTAGGGAAGGGGCCATTCGCCCCCTGGTTGTTGAAATCCGACACTTGAGGAGTGACTTGTGGCATCGGAAACCAAGGAAAAAAGGCAGTCTTTAATGATGGCATGATACACAGCCAGTTGCCGTTACAGTTTAGCGGTATCAGGCGGCGTCAGGGGGAAATGCGACAGGACAAGGACGATAAGTTGAAGGAAAAAAAAAAAGAAAAGTCAATTCGTCTGTATCTTTCAATTATTTTGAAAGAGACTGTATGTAAACGTTAAATTTCCCTTGAAAACAGAAGTGTATCTTGAAAGGTGACAATGCATGTCACAGGCAGAACTTGACACGGTGTCCCAGAGCGTCAACAACCAACACACCCAGGGTACCTTGGATGTCGTATGTGGAAGTGGAAAGTCCATGACCAAAACGTCAATATGTGACGAGGTTGCAGTGAGAATGTGTTGGCCTCCCTGCTGCACATTTGCTTTAAATCACTGATCGCTGTATCGCGACTGGAGTGATCTCATCTCAAGATGGTCTCTAGTTTTATTACATTTATTTAAAAAATTATAAAGCAGCACATTTAATAGTTTGAAGGATATCACAGTTTCAACAGAGCAAAAGTATGTAATTTCAAAATGGCCGCTTTAATTAGCATGAGCAATAGTGCACTATGAGAGAATTTACTAAATTGATTACACCTGTCCTGTGTGTAAGCCACATGTTGCAACACACGTGTGTAAAGAAAAGTGTGTTACCTGTTTAACCAAATGTATTAGCATGACTCCCAAGGGGCCTGAGCTATAGACTTCATAAAGCCAAGGGGAAGTTTACCCTGAAAGCTCACCTCTTGAATGACGTACCAAGTCTTGACAAAGCCACATATCATTAACGTCATATTCTAACTATGAATGTGTTTACTTTTGTGTAATTTGGCAGCAACTGCAATGTGAGTAACACTGAAGAGAGCTCTCTCGTTGTTAGTGTTACATTCAATTACATTTTTTAAGTTTCACAATTTTACATTTATTTCTGTCATTGCTATCATGGTGAGTAAGTCTTAAACAATACTAAATACTAAACAATATTCAGCCTTCAGATTTGGCAAATCTGCCATTTAGCGTTGGGTCATAGTGGTAGATACAGGATCAAGTACTTCATTACAAATTTAGCTTTGAAGAATGGCTTTATGGCTTAACGGGGGATCGTCTGGTCTCTTTCCTGTTATATTTATAATGACGTTTTGCATTGAACAAATGTACTGAACTAGGAGTCAAACCAAGGAAAACACTACACATCTCCTCCCCTATGTGTTGCAGGAGTTGGCTCAACTCAATGAACCACAGCCTCATCCATCAGAGAGGCTATACATTAAGTCGACTGATCATTACAGCATCTGAGGAAATGTCCTGTCCTCAACCAAGCTTGATTAGGAGGACTGAATTACTGGCGAAAAAGCAATATACTGTTGCTAAATTATCCTTTTTTTGGTTTTATTTTGAAATAAAGAATCGTTAAATGTGGCCAGACAGTTGTAATAGAAATATTAAAAAATACAAGAGGTTCTGAGATTTGCACAGTTCATACTGAAATATTAAACATCATTATTGCAGTTTTTCTCACCCAGTAAATCAGCAGTATTTAAATAAAAATATTCGTACATGGTGGAGACCTGTATCTCTTCTTATACTATATATGGTATAAGAGGTATTTGAAATGTATTTAATATTGTTTGCCCATTTTTAAATATAGCTCATATTCACATTAATAGCCTTTTCACTTAAAGTTGTGGAAAGGTAAAGAAGGAGTCACAAAAGTAAAAGACCTCATTGTTTGTCCCCACCAGTAGCAGATAAGGCTAAAGGTTGCTTTGGAAACTCAGCCAACTGGAGCCAGAGTCCAATTTAGGAAAACCACAAAGTCAACATGAACGCGTGCGACGGTTTGGGAGGGAATCAAAAAAAAGTTGTGATTATGCGGGCCGTAATCAGAAGTCAAAATATATAAACCAAAAGGCCCTTGGATACAGTGACACATCACCATTAATTTCCATCAGTTCAGGTAAACTATCATTCTGGGGCACAGGCGGAGGCACGATGACACATTTACAGTATATATAATGTGAGACTGTCACTACTGCAGAAACCATATCCTTTTATTTATCCAAGGCAAGGCCAAATGCTGCCATGGTTACGTGCTTCCTTTAGGTGTTTTAAATCAGCCACATCTTTTGGAGTTGAGACATTAAGCTAATATCTTCATACTTCCCCACCAGCGTCACAAGAAACTGAGAGGCAGTGTAAGACCGGCAGGATGTAAGACTGTGGAAACACTAAAGAAAGAGGTGGTTTTTGTCTTGTTTTGAGAAACTGTAGCCAGCCTTTTACCTTATACAATATTAAAAATGGACTTTCATTCATTCACACAGCTAACACTTCAAGATAAATTCAGGCACAGACTGTTAAAGGATCTTTTCTCCAACACTTTATGTATAGCATATAATATTTTTAGCTCTAATCTAATATATGTAATCCAATATATCTAAGACATAACATGAAGCTTGTTGTGGCCACATCAGGTTTTATATACAGTATATATCAGTATTTTTCTAACCCCGTTGCCAGGTTTAAATAGAAAAGCCTGGTTTATCAGTGGTTGATATCAATCTCACTAAAATATTAAAATAACTTTAACATTCAACACATCACACTGTACAGTATATGTGAAAATATATTCCAATGTGTGCAGCGCTCTGTGAGACTCCCTCTGTTTTTCTTATCTGGCTGTGATTAGGATGCAGCGAGCTGACATTGATCAGACTGCCGTGGCCAAATTACGCCTAACCAGCCGCAAGTCTGGAGAGCAGTTAGACTCCAATTAACACAGGCCAAAGTGATTTCCCCAGGTTGCATCACATGTCGCATGCAATGGTAATTATGGAGTAAATATTCAGCACATGCCTCGCGTGAACATGGCTATTTCCCGGTAAGATCTTCCTGCCCCATGAGCAGGCTTCATAATAAACTGGATTGTTTGTAGAAATCATATCATATGAGGAGGTTTGACTGTTTCTCTCTAATTCAACATGATCCTTATGAATAAAAAGATCTGGATTACAGAAAATGATCTAAAAACACAAGAAGATAAACAGAATGTTAAAAGAGAGTTTGGCTTCAAAACTTTTGCAAATGTTAAATCCATGGCTTTTTGGTAGTCCTTGGCATATTTAACACACTGCTCAACTTTAAGGGTAAGCTCAGTATTTTTCATCATGGACTCTTTTTTCCCATGTTTTGTGTTTTAAGTGAGAAATTATAACAACATTTTATGAAACTGGTTCAGTAGTAGAGAGGTGCAGTCAGTAGTGGAGAAACACTCTGCAGTATAACCACCTAAGACATGTTTGCACCATCAATTTACATCCACTTAAAGAGCTTGTTTTTGCCACTGACAGGCACTGATTATTATTCTCAGTGTCGTTAAGGATCAAGATCCTTTTTGTTTAACCAGAAACAGCCCTGAAATTGCTGTCGCCAATTCCACCAGACTCCATTTAAATAACCAGTAATTTTAGCATGTACAGAGCCTACATATTTTCACATCTAACTGGGTGAATTAAGGATTTATTTTAACCAAACCAGAGTTGCTGATAGCTGGAACAGTGGAAAGACAAACCAAGATGGTGTTTGTGAGTTTTGTTTTGTGAGTTTTGTTGTTTAAATTAAGTATAGTTTACAATTATAAAAATACTATTAAGACAAATGGAGTCTGGTAGAGATCGTGATGCCGATTTTGTGGCTGTTCCTGGTTAAACAAAAGGGATATTATTTAATAAAAAGGTCTATCTCTGTAGGGATACTTTCCATAAGTTGTCAGACACTTAAAAATAATAATCGGAAGATGTCAATGGATAAAATAATCACTTTTAGCGGACATAAATTGACAGGGCAAACAAGGCTGAAGTGGTTGCATAGCAGCCTTTTTCGTCTGCACAATACTGCGTCCAAGTTGAAAACACCATATGAATATGTTTCACAAATCAAATGAACAAGAATCAAGTACATTCTGATAAATCTGATTAATTATTCTTCTAAAATTAAAATAATGGGCCTGTAGCAATACAAAATATCTATCTACTTGATAAGATCCTGAGCCTTGGCAAGTTCAACAACCACTAAATTTAACGTTGTTATGTCTATGATCTTCATTTATAGGAAGTCTGACAAGAGTATAAAATATTTCACCATCCTGCTCCTCTCTCCATCATGTCTGCCCTAAAGCACGGGTTCAAACAAACAATCGAAGTCATGAAGCATACCACAATAGCCATGGTAATGTCATTATCAGCACACGCTGACTGGGAATCAAGGTTAGGAAAACAGCTCAAGGTAATAAAAGGCTGATATGTAAAATAAAAACAAAATATAGAGGTAGAAACCTTTGTGTAAATTTAGGTAACCACAGAACAAAGACATAAGGGAACTTCTGCAGTGCAAAGTGTATTTCTCCAATCCAGCAAAATACACTGGACAAGTTCTACCCCTCCTTTTAAATCCAGGTCTTCATCACATCTTACATGAGGAAAACTACGGTTAGCTAGTCATTTGCTAACATGACAAACATGACAAATAGGGCACACGTCAGTGACCAAAAAGAGTCATTATATCTTGTCAGAATTGATAGCTAGGACATTTTTTTTCCTCCATCAGTCTGGAGAAAAGTCCTTTACACTGCCAGTTTTAGCACAGGCGACTCCCGCCACTGGTGTGGTACCTGTCCAAGAACAACTTGTCTGAGGTCGCCGCAGAGCCGGAGTCTGACACAGTGATTATAGGTGGTGCTCTGGGTGAGGAAAGCTGTGGTTTTCGTGCTGAATATCTGAGAAATCCATTGTGAGCTTCACCTTTTCTGAGGTAGCACTTGACTGAATTATTTGCCGTAGGGAGGAAGCGAGCGAGTCCCCGGTCTGTTACTAGGAGCTATATCTCAGCCATGCTGCAGTGTGGATAGGCCTGGGTGTTAAGTTTGTATATTCACATGCGTTATGCATTTTCAAGAGTTTGTTCATTTGTGTGAGCAGACAATATCAAAATAAGTCTACAACAAGCTGACTATGTTAGTTAAAATGGGTACAGATGTTACATAAGTGAAAGGATGGGAAGATTTGAGGTGATTGCCACTATAGATGTCATTCACTTTGCTTCACTGCGAAGTGACCTTTGAGGGGAAATAAACTATAATCCACACTCCAATGGGGCCATTGTGTTTGGCAGCACTTACCTCATGTGTACCAGCAGAGACCCTCCATGCAAATCTCCATGATGGAGGGATTGAGATGTGGGGAGCGCCTGTGGGTTTGGAAAAACTATATCTTTCTATCTGAAGAGCCATAATGTCAAGCATGTTACAGTCCATCAGCTGGATACCTGCCACAAATAACTTCAACCAAGTGGGCTCCGGGAGCCGTATCACAAACTTTGAGGTTCTTTTTTTTCCTCTCATTTTCAGACAGAACTGCCTTATGACATGCTACAGCAAACTCCAAAATCATACACTTGACATGTAACATCTTTTGTGTGTGTGTATGCGTGTGTGCGTGTGTGTGTGTGTGGTGGGTGTGAGGGTGGGCTGACATACGTGTGGCATGTTTCGGGGGGAGAAAAACGGTAAGCACGATGCGTGTATGGATTGTCATGACGTGTTTCGTGCTGCTCAAGACACATTGTAAACTCTATCAGTCACCCAATAAATCCTGCTGGAGGGAAAACACAACACAAGATATATGGCTGTTTAATGATCGCAAGCTGAGGTGGAGGTGTAGTGGACTGGACTGAGCCTGAATAGGGTGTATGGGTTCAGCGTGAGTTGGAGGGGGGTGCAATCCACTGGGACTACGCTCAGCTCGGAGCCTACATGGGGGTAGACACAAGGCCCTAGTCACAAGGGGTTAATTGTAGGTGTTTAAAGAGCACATGTCGTTAAAGAGCTGGTGGGTGGAAAGAGTTCTATTTATACATGGCAGAGGTAATGAGGTGAAATTATTCTGTCCGACAGAGATGGGATGTGACCACAGCAGGCTGGTGGAGACTCTCCTGCCCTGGCTCGGACTCCTGAGAATGTTTTCAGTCCAAATACGGGTGCTGAAACGTAAGCTTGCTAATTAATTCCCATTTACATACGGCCAGCTGTGGTTTCCATTGCGCCCTACAGCCCAGGCGCCTTGTCACAGCAGCGGGCGATTGATTGACTAATTAATGATTCCCCAGATGCAACAATTAAATTGAAATTAACTTAATAGGTCTCAGACAATATTATCCCACAGTAATGTTTTCATTACTCATGTTTACATGATAACACACATAAACACAGACATCCACGGCGAGAAATCACACCAGCAACTTAAAGGCTTTCACAAGGTTTTTTTTTTATTCTGGATCCCTGTTCATGTGTAGTGTTTTATAGACGGGGATACACTTCTGTAACACTCTGCTTTACACAAATCTGTGTGTTTATAGCACTGTAGTTGTACTGTGAAAAAGTAATGTCAGACTGATTAAGTGAAAATATCCCTAGTGATTAAACAAGCACTCCCTGCTCCACTAGAGGGAGCAACTCCATAGGGATCAGATACAGAAGAGATGAATACATGATACTGTTTGATATTGAACCAGTCATACCCTCCTGCTGTAAGAGCCAGGCATGATACATGTTCTACATATGATCACAGAACATGAAGTTTTCCCTTAAATTCCCAAATTCCCAGGACTGGACTCAACAAGTTTGATAAGTTTAATGTTTATGCCAAAACATTAATGAATACAAACAAGCATAGTGGAAGTAAAAAGAACAAATAATTGTAAAAACCAACAACATTCTGTTTATTAAACACTTCTGCAGCATTGTGAACTGCTTATAAAATAACCATAATGCAAAAGAAAATGTTTTAATGACTGAGGGGTCTACCTGATAGTTGTTGATAGTCAGAACTGTATATCTAGATTTCTTTAATTTTTAAACTATATATTGTAATCATGACACCCCTTATTTGTACAGTATACTTATTTCCTCACCTTTTTTATACATATTTATCCATAATTGTCATTTTTAGTATACTCCACTCATTCTTGATTATTGTGACAAAACTTTTTGGGGTTTTGGACTTTTACACTTCAATTAGGCTGGGAAATATATTTTCAAAGATGATGGGCCAACCTCTCAGTGATTTAACTCTTTCTTGAATAGCAAACATAATAGATATGAGAGGTAAGATCTGACAGAGATGACGTGTTATGGAGCTGATATAATGTCATATATTTATTAATTTCACAGCAGTTGTAGTGATAAGTCATTTTATTTTTCAAAGTTACCAAGAGTTATCTTAATGCTAATCAAAATACTAATTTTTAAACCATAATTCTTATTCAGTTTTGATTTAGCAAGGCTACAAAGTTGACATGTTCTCACCCAATAGCATTATTATTTGATGAATTTATCATAAAAAAGAAAGCTTACCAGCATCTGAGCAGCATTTCTTGGAAACCAGGGAGTGAGACAGGAGTCCTTGAGATGTGCTGTAGCTCACTTTTATGCCCAGTTAAATGATGTTTTTGTAGTAATTTTACAGAGTAGACAAAAATCTGGGACACATCATTAAAGGGCCAGCATTTTCACACACACACACACACAAAAAAAATCAAAATATTTTATAAATCATGTTTATTTAATGCATATAAATCTTATAAAAAATATTGTTTCACACTAAAAATGAAATTAGCATGTTGAAAAGTTATAATTTTAAGCTCTTTATTTTCATCTATTTTTTTTTTCATATTTTATCCCAATTCTCAGGAATGGGTGAGTTACATGTTCATAGATTGCGACATAAATGAAAACCAGCTGCAATGTTGTGACAGCTTGTATTGTTTCTACCTTGTGACTCTGTGTGTGTGCGTGTGTTTCATCACGGCAAAAAAAAAAAAAGATCCTGGTGGCACCTACTGTAGCGGGGAGAAGCATTTGTAGTGCTTTACCAGGTGTTTTAGTGTCTATCTGTGGACAGATTTTGTCTCGGCTTTAGTGTCACAACCTTGCAAGACAAAAACAAAATTTTACTGATGTCAAGCTGAGATCACAATGAAGGCTAGGTTTTAAGATTAGCGTGGTCTTAGCAACAGATCCTGAAGCAGGGGGGAAGGGAGAGAGCCATTGCCTCCCTTCCAATTTACACCCCTGGACAACATTTGTTTGAGTCAGGGATTGCTGTATAACAGCTCAAGTGATTCCTTCACAAGATGGTCTCCAGTTCTCTTCTTGTTTCAAATGTTGAAAAATACAATGAAAATGTGTGACTGCAGTGATGTACTTCTACATTATCTTTTACATGGTGGTTGTTTTAGGATGCATTTTCTTCTCTACTATTGAATTAAGTAAAGAAACAGCACACATGTTGTGTTCTTTACTGGTCAGTAAGGTGTATTCCATGGCCAGGTCTTTGGCTCCTTCTGTCCGGAGTTTTGATGGACACTGGATGGAATACAGCCTGAGGATGTCCACTGGGGAGAGTTTGTGGTTGCCAGAATCTGATCATTGGGAAGGCGCATGTAACCGAAGAAAAAAGAAAACAGCAAACTGAAGAACCTGCCAAAATCATCATGCAATTTCTGGAGCACTCTAAAATGCCAAGGGAAGCTGGATCTCCTTCCTTTGCTTGATAGTTTTCTTAAATTACTGCTCAACTTCCTCTAAATCCCTGTTAAGCAGCATTTTTCCCAATTGATTTTTATACATTTGGAGAGCAGAAAATAGAGAAATAGCAGAACACTCGAGAGAAGTGAGAGTCTGTGATTAATAGATGCATGCAGCAATGAAATGTCTGTCATTCATACTGCGTTTTCCCCTGGCGCTCAGGTTACACGGACTGAAACAGCGTTTGTCCATATTAGTGAGGGCCCAGTTTTTACCCTTCCTGTCTGCCTGCTGGTAAAGGAGAGAGGCCAGAGCGCTATGGCATGACGGTCAGTGGCACCCACCCTGCATTTCCATCGGCGCCTGCTGTCCGCGCCAAGCCTGAAAAAGGTGAGATGGCTGATATATACACTCTCACACACAAGGCCATCAAAAATAAGTGAGAGGCCACCTCAGTCTGGTATACTTTCAAGAGACAGAAATGTGAATTCAGTCTTATGGACAAGCAGGATAAATCCATCCTGGCCTCAGCAGGAATGTGAACTCTGAGTCAGTAGCACAGCTAATACTATGGAAGTCTATTTCCGCCAGTGTTATGAAATTAAAAAAAGACCCTGTAAGTCATTGTAATGAGAAACTGTCTTGAAATAATGACTTAGTATCTCAAAATAATCTGAAACTCAATGACTTAGGATCTAGAAATGACTTAATATCTCAAAAGATTTAGAGATTTGCTCAAAATAATAACTCACTAATCTCAAAATAATACGTTAGTATCTCAAAATAATGAAAACTTTCTCAAAATAATGTTTTACTCTACTCAAAATAAACTCTTAAAGTTTCTTGAAATAATGACTTCAGGTCAAAACACACTGGCGGCAAAAAACAAAAAAACAAATGCCCCTATCCAAAAAATAATCCTGTATCATTTTCAATGTACAACCCCACACTGCTGGCAGCTAAACGTACGTCGGCGCACCAGAATGCGCAGACCCACTGCACTTCAAGTCACTGTCTTATTTCTAGTCACCTGGAATTAAATGCACTTGCCCCACACTCACTCTTATTAAACATACCAGCTCTCGTAGCAGCTCTTTTTCTCAGCTCCTATGGCAGCTCGACTCCTCTCCTCACCATTGATATATAAAGAGAACTCTGTAGCTGTTGCTTTGTCTTGTGTGTGACGAAGAATAAATGAGGGAAGAGTTGTTGTTGTGGCTGAGAAATATCCCAAGCTAAATGACCCACAGTCCTGTCATTATAAAGCTATTGCCTGGTGAGCCATAGCTCTGGAGGCTGGCAGTTCAAGTGAGAAATTAAGTTTAATAAGTCCACACATGATTTTAAGCTAATACATAGATGGAAAAAGTGGACCTTAAAGTAAAAGTAGTAATAACTTTGTGTGACAAGCTGCAGCGATGCGTCCAGTGTGTGCCATGGGTGGCAGTTAATGCACTGTATAATGGCAGCGCTGGTGTGTTTTCAGCTTCAGTATCTCAAAATAATGAGAAACTTTGTCAAAATATGACTTAGTATATCTCTCAGAATAATTAGCAAGTTTCTCAAAAATTAGTATCAGTATCAGTTCTCATTATTTTAAGAAATCAAGTAATTATTTTGTAATTAATAGGTAATTAGTTTATTTTCATCACACTGGAGGAAATGGGCCTCTTCATAACACTCCCCAACTATGAAATAATTTGATCAACTCAACTCAAAGCACAAAGCGCTCACTAGCACAACACATTAGCTGCCTTTTTAACACTGTAACAGAAGAGAATAAATAAAACTCCTTAACATTGGTGACATACTCGCAGTTGGCTCTCTAAGCGCTGATAGTTAAAACGTCATAAGTTGGATATGTATTTCATTACGTGTTCTTCTGATTTAAACACAAGAAAAGTGGCCTGCCTCAGGCAAACCCACACAAAACGGTGATTCACTGCCTTTGTAAATATTCTTTTTGGCTGTCGTCTTTCGGTTGCGTCTCAGTATGACTTTTCCAGAATAAGGGTGACCTGCCGTCGGCGTACAGGGCCTGTCTGGTCCTTCCTTGCTTTATTAATTCATTTCAACTTTACAGAAATAATGCAACTTCTCTTTCTTAAAACTCATCTTGAGAAATAACCAGTTACATACTATCATTATACAGCTTATATTTACATTTACCATCCTACATCCTTAGACTCAAAGGTTAACTTAACTGTGTGGCATGAAGCTTTTGAAAATTAATAATCCCCAGATATTGTACAGAGGAGTTATATTCAAGCTTGCCTTAAAGCTGTGCAGTGTTATGTAAATTATAATGTCACTGTCTGGAATTACAGCTAAACCATAAACCTAAGCACTAAATTCTGACAGCAGACAAAGTCTCAATTCAGTTTCTGTTGGCTTTAAAGTGAAGCCCAGCAGATGAACTGAGCCATCAATCACGATTAGAAGACAAAAACATAACTGCATTAGTCACCTTTGTCTTGGCGTATGCAAACCTGCTTGCTAAAGGAAACCTGATATGATATTGACACACTGAAAGACATTTAATAATCATGTACAAGTTCTCAGTCTGGGTCACATCCTGAAAACTGTGACATCATTCAGATTTTGCAACAACCTATGATGTCTGGTTTTTTTTATTTTTTTTATTTTACAGGATATAAAAGTTAAAAAAACAGACAAAGAAAACAAAAAGGAAAGCAGAAAAGGTGACAGGTAAACTGGCTCAGATTTGGTGTTTTACTTGCGCACTTGAATGCGTCATAACTTTGTAGAAAGCATTTTGAATCTCAGAGACACACCTCTATTAATTTCTAACAAATGAGAATGATGTCATCCAAATTAAGAGGCCTGTGTCCTCTGATATATTGGAATTGATGTTGCTCTGAAAACTTTTTATTATTAATAGATACAAAGTTTGTTCTTTTGCAACATCCAATCAAAATATGTAATGCACTTGGAACTCAACAGCTACTTTTCAAATCCTGGTCTTTAATGACTTGTCATTTATAAAGAAGCATTTGGGGTCAAATAAGGGCCAGGATTCCATAAAGTCAACTCCAAAGTGAGTTTAATATAAAGCCTTTGCCCCTCTTCCAACCTCTAAGCACCTATAGCTGCTGCAGAGGAAAAACTCATCAACATATCCCTCAATTAAGCCACATTTCATCAACACCAGTCCCATCAGGACTGATCAAACTATGTTTGCTGTGTTTTGTTTTGGAAACCCTGCAGTGGCCTTTTGATGGGAATCACAGGTCTGTCCCGGTTAGGCAGCTGCTGGAGAGATCATCGTCTGAGTTTGCATGGCACCCGCTGAGAGGCCCGAGCACCATGGGAGAGCTCTCCCAGATAATTTCCATAAATATGAGTAATGTGCCCCTTTCCCACTTTGGTGTAGGTCCCTCAGGGAGGATGTGGGGATAAGTGCGTATGCCGTGACATCCACAGACCAATAAGTTATCTGCAAATGTGTTTCTAGATTTACTGAGATTTGTTTATTGCAGTTTAGTTGCTAAGACCAACATTTTAATGAAGCCAGGATATGACCCCCTGACTGGTAACAGCTTCCTTATGAAAAAAAAAAAGACATGGCTGTATGTGTTTAAGAGATAATAACTCATATACATGAGAACTGCTATGTTAAAGCCATCACTTCTAGCATGTGGTGTCTAACATATTGGCACATGTAAGTGAGCATCTGGAGACTCTGCGTGGCACTACTCTGGGCCATGGGTGGATTTCTGAACAGGCCTACCAGGCACAGGCCCAGGGGCCCAAAGTGTCAGGAGCTACTCTGACCCTCACCTGTGAAATGTCACTCAAATTAACATGTACCAACCAGGAAGAGACTCAAAATGGCCGCAAGGAGATGCGAGGGAACTATAAAGACACACAAAATGACTACAAAGAGAAACAAGAAGACCATAAAAGAGACACAAAACGACAACAAAGAGATGCAAAGGAACTATGAAGAGACACACAATGACAACAAAGAGATGCAAAGGAACTACAAAAAGACATAAAATGAGAACAAAGAGATGCAAAGGAACTATGAAGACACACAAAACAACAACAAAAAGAGATGCAAAGGAACTACAAAGAGACACAAAATGACAACAAAGAAATGCACAAGAACTACAAAGAGATAGAAAATGACAATAAAGCAATACAAAGGAACTACAAAGAGACACACAAAATGACCAAAAAAGACACAAATACACCTCAAAGAGACACAAAAAGACTAGAGAGAGACATAAAATGACTACAAAGAGACACAAAACAACCAAAAAAGACATAAATATACCTCAAAGAGACACAAAATGACCACAAAGACAAAAAAACAGCCACGAGCACATGCAAAATTACCAGAAAAAGTAACAAAACCATAAAAAAGATGCATTACAACCACAAAAATACAGAAAATAAACAAACAAAAAAAATGAGGTAAAACCAGCACACAGTCTGTGTGTCTTGCTCCTACCAGGAGCTCTAGATCATCATATTTCCAAAACTTAATTCTTTTATAACAACATGTTGTGCTGTTTGACAAAAGAGGAAGAACACATACATCAAATTTGGATTAAAAAAAACCAAACAAAAAAACAACAACGACAGCAACAAATGAATGACTGCAAATTCAGCAGCAACTGAGGTAAACGATTCAATGACTCAATGTCTCCAAACTCTGGAACTCCACAAACTTGAGTTATTTTCACATTTGCCATCCATGTCTCTCTAGTTTTATTTTCTCTAAACAGTAATAAAATACTTTATATCCCACTGTCACGGTCCATTTCATTTAAGACTGTCATCCATGTCATCTTTTCTGTTTGGCTAAGGTTGCACTGTAAACCCTGCATACCTGCTTTAGGCACAATTAAATTCATACAGAAAGGTCTGCACGGGTCACAGGACGGCTCGTCCAAAATCAGAAGAACCCAATAAAACCCAATGCGTCTGCCAGTGTTGTCGAGAGGCAGTGAAAGAGAGGGATGGTAATAACTTTTTATCATTGTATGGACAGACAGGGAGGGGAGAGAGCATAAAACAGTGAAAACACAGGTACAGTATCTAAGGCTCAGCCTTCCCATAATAAAGTGGTATATTCTTGCTTATTATTTCACGTAAAATGTGTCAGTTATACAATAACAATGAACACAACACAGCCAGTATTTTAACCACTTCAATGCTCTTTGTTGATAAAAAAAATATTGCCTGTTTTTAACAGCAGTACCATTTGTATCTTAGTACTTAATAGCCAATGCAAATATTAAACTGAAACCAAATTCAGTGCTTCTCACTAGGTTTTTGGATGGACTCTGAAGGCTCAGTTCTTGTGTGGTTATGTAATGTCCCATGCAAGAAAATGGGAGAAATAATGACAATATTACACTTACATATAAAAGCTTAATACTGAAATAGGAACACTATATTTTAAAATCATGAAATACAAGGAGAGTAGTAATTTTTGCAGCTGTCAGGGTTTAAATAAATAAAAACTAAAATGGGCTTTATATGTTTCAACAAGAACTCCAGCTCACAAAATTCATGTCGCTCCATTCCCATTGCAGTCGTTACAGATGTTTTTCCCTATGGGAATAGTAGGGTCAAGGGGCAGGACCTCCAGTGCTTATGATGTTTTATACTGACTAACCCCTGCATAAATCGATACCTCAGACATGAAAACATTTGAGTTGATTTTGGGTTATTGTGCTTTGACGTGTAATTTGTAGCTCTACACTCACCCAGCTCTTCAAGCATCCCCTGTACCTCCCCTTCATCGCTTCCACACACACACACACTGTAAGTTCAACTGTGCTCGGGACGGTAAATCAAACTCCTCTGAGGAAACCATTTATAAAAGTCTGACATCCGGCTTCCTTTTTCTGATTGCTGATTACACCTCAGAGTTTCTGAATGCAGCTTTGCTTGTCACCTCAGGACCGGCGCAGGACGAGATTAAGAAACCTCCAAGCTGTAAATTAACCACATACATTATCTATGGCCCCAAATTTGATCCGCTGATCACCGTCTCCTCTTTGCAGCAGGCAATGTGAGGCCTCCTATCCTGGACATGATGAAAGAGAAGAGAAAGCTCTTAATGGCTTTAACAGCGTACTGAATCCCTGCCTTGTCTAATATTAAATCACTGCTTATATTTCTTACAGCTGGCTAAGACTTGAATGGCAACTCAGAGAGAAATCACAAACCAGTGCCTTGCAAAAATATGGATTATACCTCAAATAAGTCAACATAAGTGCATCACGGTGTGCCTGAATGGCCATATTAATATTGTTGCATGCTCTGAGTTCCAGTAACAGTGCTTATAACATGCCAAGGTCCTGTTTTTTTTTTTTTTGTTCTTTAATCCAGTGGCCCTTCAGAGGTCAGCTTTTAAGCGTGACATGCAAAGAACAAAAAACAAAAGTCCCAAGGCTGTTTTAAGACTTAGGATCTGCAAATGAAGTGTATCGATGGCAGCATAAATCAGATTGATTTAATTTTAATAGCGGCATCTCCTCCTCTCGCAGAGTTAAAGATGAATCCACATGCTCAAAATGTCCTTTGTGTAGGCAGGTCAGCGAACGTACCTGAGACAAGGTAAAGTATTGTGAGTACGGAGCAGCTGAAGTATTACATTATATCAAAATGCCTCAAGGAGCTTTTATCATATTCTTAATAGACTGTATTAAAGTTTAAGCCTTAAATATGATAGTTATGGTACTTGAGAAGGAAATAAAAAATGTTGCACATTTAAAAATTAAAGGTGCAAATATACTTTTGTTATTAATTGAACAGCAAAAATTATGTTGTATTAAGCATTCAATCATACGTACTGTATATTCCTAGGCAGTAATTTGAGTATTTATTCGACTAGGCAGCCCCCCATATATGGATGAAACATACGTAATGTGAGGGTTCAATGTGTGGTGGTTGGGTCACTGTTGTTGAGAGTACACAGCAGGATGGAGGTGGATATGCTCTTGTGAAGCACTTTACTCTTCTCCACACTACAACAACAACATTTCCTGGTTACACTTCCCTGATAGTGATCACATGTCTCGTAATTAACCAATGAGAAGCTGGAAGGACTTAAACTGAGGTAAATGTGTGTGAGAATTACGGAGGCAGATCTAGCAAATTATTTAACATTTTTTAACAATGCTGCTGTGAATATTTCAACATGTGGATAATAATCGTGTTCATAAATATGTAAATTGTTAACTGTACAAGCCCTGTAAATGTATGTTTAGCAAATTACTAAAACACATGAATGAGCTTAACTTGTAAACCTTACACATATATATATATAAAACAATTACTATGCTATCACAGACAATCACGTCTAATCATAATCATAATTTTTATGACTGGTTCTAGTGTATTGCAGTTCAGCTTGTGGTGTGTGCAAGTGTTGTTGCCATATCCCCAGCATTGCTCAGCTGCTGTGGGTAGGTACCATCCATATACCTGTGCTGTACTGTCTTTCTATTTCATTACTTTTAAATGTGTTAAAAAGGGAAAATCTAGAGTGTAATATAAGTACTATGTAGGTTATATCACTGCAAAGTATTGTAGTTTTTGTGTACGTAATGTAATAAAAATGTCAAAGTATATAAAAAAGAGTGTGTGTATGTCTCCTGTGCGGCCTAAATCATATTCTGGCTCCTAAAACAAGCACTCAATGAATAAAACTTCGAGATTCCCTGATTTAAGTTCTTTGTTTCAAAATGCTCTAAAATTGTCAGTTTAGCTGTTAAGTTTCTAAAAATTTCTCCTTTCCTCCAGACTCCTCTAAAAGGTCGGCTTGCAGAAGGTGAAAATTGAAAATGGTCCCCCTAATGTTACATAGGTGAGTACAGCCCTGCTATGTTCAAACTGTCTTTTTAAAATTCTAGATGAGCACACACTCGTGCAAAATTTATATTACGGAAACAAAGCATGTGTTTTCTCTAAACATTCTCTCTCCGACCTCGTCACATATGGCCCTTCAACGACGAGATACAACATGAAAGGTACCCTGGGTATATTGGTTGTTGACGTTCTGGGACGCCAGTGTCAAGTTATGCTTGTTAAATGCATTGTCTTCTTTCAAAATACACTTGCGTTTCAGCAGGGAATCTACCATTTACACACAGTCTCTTTCAAAATAAGCGCACTACATCAGTAAACACCGCAAATTGACATTTCTTTGCCTTTAATAACTAACCCACATGGTTGGGTTTCGGAAAAAGAACAGGGTTTGGCTTTATAATCCTGCGGGATGTATGTAATTGTAATTATTCGAGCTTACATTTCTAAATATCGCAGGTTTGCACTGCTGTCTTACTACGTCAAAGCTCTTTCTCCTTCATTGCTCTAAGTCCCATCCATGCCCTGCTCTAAACATGTTGTAAAAAAGGGTAAAAGACTTCTTTCATCAGTAATTGATAGGTGCTTGTTTTGGTTCAGTGGCGTTGTGTCACTCTTGCCACTATGCGTTAGGAATATATCAGAGCTGGAGCGGCGTGTGAAGGTGGGGAGATGGTGGAAACAAGTGTGTCATGACCAGAGAGAGTGGCACATACGCCATGCTTGTCAGGATGACTAATAGCCCAGGGCAACAGGTCTCACTGTGGGGTGTTAACAATCAGCCAGGCCTCAGTTGCAGCCTGACAGCCAGCCACATGACTTGGATACAAGTTGGTCACCTGCACTTTGAATATCTTAAAAGGACCTTTGTCTCAACGAGCTTTAACCAGCTTTTCATGGTTAAAGATAACATCGTTCCCGGATGTTAAAAATGCCTCACACTACATACAAGTTTCTTAAATATTAATAATAACTAACTGAAAATGGCTTTCCAAACAATTAGTGACACAAAATGAAAGACATTTGTATTAACGCTTCAGAACAAATTACACAGATGATTTAGTCTTTTGCTGAGAATGAGAATCTTTATTTGACAAGTCGGCTCAGAAGGCAGTTCATCAATTCAGAGTGACATTTACACTCCCACTGACCCATAGGGGGTAAGAGAAGAAAAGAAACCTGTCCGCTCAGCGCTGTGCAACAGTATCCCCTTCACATCCAGAAATCCATGGCAGTGCTCTGCATACAGTAGCCAGCTCATTTAAATGCATTAAATGATTGTGTTTTATGCTTAATGTTAATATTTATCAACCTTTGGGCCATTGTGTGATATATTGTATATTATAGTTAGATAATTAAGCAATACATTTAATGAAGGAAAAACATGTCTTGCCCTGTAATTACCTTGTAATATTAGACGGAGTGAAACAATATGTTAACTGTAGACAGCCACCGGTTGGACCACTTTGTTAGACGCCTTGGTGAAAACTAAGAAGCTTGTCTGTTGGCCAGCTTCCTGTACAAGGTGAATTCCCTTTCTGTGAATGCAACTGACTCTTCTCTTCTTAGAACTTGTTCTGTCACCATGTACAAGTAGAAAGACATCTTGACAAAAAAAAAAACAAACTTGTGTCACAATCTCCTTAAAATAAACTATTATTTTTGCTTTGATTTGCCGTGTTTCTTTAAAAAAAAAAAAAAACCTAAATATAGAAACAGGTTGGTGGAGGTGATAAGTAGAGCTGTTGCATGTACAGTATTTAGACCGGAGCGGACACGTCAGCACTGTGGAGCAGTACTCGGGAGACCTGTCTTCTTCCAGACTTAGCAGTACATGCTGTCATTACACAGTACATTGGATATTATATACAGCTAGTCACATGCATCCAATACCCCACATGCTGACAGTGAGAGATTTGTACATTTGTTGACACAAAAATAGCTGTTTAAGGGCTGCTCTTTTGAAATGTCATCACTTAAGCAAAAGCATTAAAAACAAAGATTAAAATTCAGAATATACAGCATTAAAAGCCTAAATTTTAGTTTCAATCACTGTTTTCTGAGTACCTTTAACTGACCTTATACAGCCTCAGGTTTGCTGTAATGTAATATCCATTGTGAAATAATTGCAATTGCACAACACCTTAGACATGATACCTGAACATGATGTACAGATACAGATGGGTACGTGTTGTTCACACCTGAGTGCTGGCCATAGTGATGTCATTATAAAATAAGCACAGCTCTGCTCCACCCCCCCCACTCAACAGACTACTGGTTTCCATTTTTCCAGCGCTGGTTGACGTCCCCTTCCAATCGTGCCTGTTCACTTGCACGTCGGTGTAACGCAAGAGCTCAGGTTTGTTAAAGCAGTGTTAACAGCCAATTAGTCATGAGCAGAGGTGACGGATTTTATGTTGCCCTGGAAGACAAGCGTTTTCCAGCGGCATTTTATTTTCCAGGTGTGTTAAGCCGATTTTATATGGTGTGGGCAGACAGCCTTGCCCACCCTGTAAACAGTTATGTAGAATGTGTCAGGACAATAAAAAAAAGGACCACCAGAAATTTGTTCTGAGACTTAATTGACTTCTATTCATAAGGAAATCAGCTTGGTGAGTGCCGATAGGTTAAAGGCTGTTCTGGACATAAGTATTAGTGTTGTTTTAGAATACAAATGTGTAACACGTAATAGTTTAACATAATATAAAATGTGACACTTACAGTCATGTCACCTTGTTCTTGTTTTTTGGCTGTTAATGTTTTGAGCAGCTTGGTTTGCAGCTATCTGATTGGCAGTGGTGTGACTCAGGGTAAATGCAGGTATACAGGGTTTACACACCTCTTTTTCTCTTTTCTTTTTCAGCCAAAAAGCCACTGAAATATATAGGAGAGTATACCCACTTCCTCCTTCGTAACCCACCTGTCTACCTTGAAGTACATCTGCCTCATCGACTGCCACTACTCAGCTGATTGGAGCAAAATCAAACATGACAAACTGAACTTTATGTTATCTGCTACTTCAGTAAATTTACATCTATCATCTAAATTTAGATTTAAAAAAAGGGTGAAAATTATGGAAATTTGAAAAAGTCAAAATATCAATCAATCAAAAAATGTTTACGCTTTTATGCTGACATAGAGAAGATGGTGTATGGTGTATGGTGTATCGTGTACCGTGTACTGTGTATCGTTTATCGTGTATCGTGTATTGTATATTGTGTGATAAAACACAATGCGACAAAGTGCAAGGAAAACAGACTTGGCTTACTGATCATGACGTACATAAAGGATGTAACTTAAATGTCTTTTGAAACCTCTACACGGCTGGAGAGATAAAAACATCTTATCAGAAATGTGTGGATTGATACAAACACTCAGATTAATACTTGGAAAAAAGTGACACCTCCATCGTGTTTTCCACATTGTTTTTGATCCTTTGAGGTTTGACTGGCTCTCTTTCAATTACCTCATGTTGTTTAACCTTCATCTGCAGTGGTTTAATGGCACATGGTTGTGGAAACAACTGCTAATCTCGTCCACCTTCTGATAACAATTAGTTAAATAGATAATAACAGCAGTGGATAAAAATGTTCATATACCTGTATATATATATAATTGTAAAATTCCTAGTTGTGCCTTTAACACATGTTGTAAGGTGACTTGTGCTTGACCAAAACCTGGCATAAACTCCGTGTTATGTTAAAATCTAAATGATATGTGTATCATATTTCTCTCAAGCTAGTTGTTTTTGTGAGTCATGCAGTAATCTGAGGGGAATATTTTTCCTCCCAATCCAGAGATGTGACTGCCTGAGGTCTTGGCAAAGTCCTGCACAGTCCGGGAAAAACTCCACTGAGCACTTGTGATTAAGTGTCTTTATTTAAGCCCATGAACTCAAACGAGCAATCAGAGCCAAACCGAGGCTCCAAACTTCCTCAAAATCATGCTGCTGGAAGCACCGAAGAGTGTAACTGACCGACTACCATCATTCCTCTCCTGTCAGCTGGCACTGCACATTTTACTTCTGTTGTTAGATTCACTGAAGTTGCAAACTTTGCAATTAAACGAAAGATATTAAAGGTTTTGCTTTGAGGTAATATTGCCATCATTTCTTTTTCTGAGTGAGGCAATACTTATCCTACCTACTGTATACCACATATACCCCTCTATATGAATGCTGTTATATTATTATTGTAGCACATAGTGACAAAGGAATTATGCATAATTATGGCGATGTGTAGTCTTGGTATATAATATTTTCCAGACAGATCTGGGACATCCTGTCTCTTGGCCTCAATCCAGACGTCTACAGTGGCCTCATTTCATTGTTCTGCTGTGCCATCAGTGCTGCGGCTCTGTGTATGTACACACTAGTTTATGCTTGTATACAAAATAAGATAACCTTTTAAGTTATCCTTACACTCAACAAATTGTATTTAATCTGCACTACTTTAAAACATCAGAAGGTGGTGCACGTAAAATAAAGAAAGAGGAGTCATCAGAACAGGTTGACAGATACAATGTGTCTCCATGATAAAGCATGTTTTGCTTTCTGTGGTTTTCATGAATGAAATCATGTTCCTGTGCGCTGGCAGCCCGGTCTTGTCTGTACCTGTCTGACGGTGAAATTCCCACATTCTCTCTGTCTCGCTCACATCACTCGCTCTGATGAACAGATAATGTCAAGGAAGTTGGATCGAGGACGTGTTTTTATTTAGTCTTCTCAAAAAAAGATCCTTTAATGGGATATGTGATCAAGTAAAATACACAGCACTGGTGCCTCGTGATTTAACAACCGACTGCTTTTATTTGTTGTGTCACTCTAAAGAAACAACTAAATGCTCCATTAAACTTTGTTAATTATGATAAGCTCTTAACAAACAAAGCTTCAAGTGGGATTAAAGGGATGTGATTGTATCTGCCTACGTGTCACACACAGGTATGACACCCGTTGGGTGTGGGGATCTAAGTGGGTGTGGGTGTGCAGACGTGTCTATTTTTAGAAACATTTAAAGGGAGGATGAGGTCAGAATTCACCGTGTTAAACTCAGCACACACCTCAGAGTGATTCAGTGGCACTAACTTGTGAGACCTGGTCTGGCGGGTCAGCTCAGATGTTGAGGCAAGAACAGACAAACACCAGGGAACACTAAGTCACTGTCATGACTTTCTCTTTAATGTAAAGTTTTGACTATTAATGGTGTCATGAAGTTGAGTTTTGATAGGTAAAGCCTTATTAATTTTTTTTCATCATGTGTTGTATCTGATGTTCTGCACATTTCTGCTGACTGCAAATGAAAAAGTAATCTTTATTTAGTTCAGCCAAAGTTTTACAAAAAATGCTGATGGATGGATAAAAAGATTAAAAATACAATAAAACAGTAATAAAGAAAAGAGCAGAATGAATATAGCATCAAGGCAGTAATACAGATTTTATAAGATTAAAAACATACTAATGTTAAGCTTATTGAGGAATAATAAATCTTAACAAATCCCTCATTTAAGATAACAATGCAGGACTTTAAACCGTATCACATGGCAGTCATGGACAGAGGAAGTTGGATCTCCTCACGTGCAAACTCAGTAGCAGCAATGATTTCATCTATGCCTGCAGATGCATTGAAAATGTATGTTTTTTAACAATGCAGTGGTAGAGGTGTGGTTAAGTTTAGGCACAAAAATCACTTGGTTATGGTTGGGAAAAGATCATGTTTTGGCCTCTGACACCCAGTTTTAGTGGCACAAATGCAGCTGGAAAAGCAGGGATGAGTCAGTAAAATACACCCAGATTTGGCGGCTTATATACCGCTGGGAAAAAGCCTACATGGTTCGGCGAAAACCACCGAGGCCCAAATGTTGCTGGGAAATGGTTTGCTGGTGCCACAAACACCAGTGTAAATGCCACAAAGGGTCACCAAAAAAACATTTGGTGATTTTGGTTTTGAACAGTGATCTGCAGCTTGGCATCTGTCTTCCTTGACACTGGCATCCACCAACTACTTCACCTGAAGACGAGAAAAGTCAGCTTATATATTACATCACCTCAGAAATGCTGATATGACACATATAAAATGTGCAAATGTAACATGCATACATGCAAGTTAAACCTGACAGTTCATTCTTGACCTTGGCAATATTATTTCGGTAAAACAATTTTTCAGGACATCACGTGATATTTCATCACACACATATTACAGATGTTTTAAAGGGTAATGCACTGACTGTGTTTGTTAAGCCATGAGGATACAAACAGGTTCGTAAGGTTCCTTTAAGTATTATGATGAGTGAACTTATTTTTGCTGAGAATTTAAATTGCAACCCTTGTGGTCAAAAATAAGCATGGTGTGTAAATGTATTATTAATTGTTTGGGTTTTTTTCCTTCACAAAACCTTCATGAAAACCAAAATTACAAACTTTACATTCCTCCATTTTGGTTTCTGAAATTTTCTCAAAGGATGGCACAGGATTTGTGATCTGCAGAGCAGACATATAAGCTGTAGCAGACAAAAAAAATAACAGTTTAATTTCACTTGGAGTTACATTTTTGGTTTTGCTTCAGTATGCTTGTCAATGATTTTAAACGCCGGATATATCAGTCAGGTTTAACAGATAGAACATTTCAGGTATGTCTACAGGCATGATCTGAATGTGTCACAAGAACACCTGAATTCCTGTTGTGATAAGCGCCATCATACATATGTCATTCATACTGTACACCAGGGAACAAGCAGGCATCTTAATCCTCTTGTTGATGACAGACAGACCTACACAGTCACTAGATGGAAGCTCTAGGGATGCTACTCTGTGTTTTTGTATTTCTACGTGTGCATGTCTTGCCAGTATACCATTTCTGCGAAAGCCTGTGTGTCACAGCAGGTTCAGACAGCCAACACACTAACCTGTTTAACTCACTCGGCGCCTGAGCCACTGATGGGGGCCCTTTACTGCCCCTAAAACAAGCTCCTGGGCTGCAGCAGCGGTTAGGACCCAAACCAAGCCTCCATTCACCTCATCAACCCAGCTGTTTATTTTCAGAGGCATTAGAGGAAACACTCGACAGAGCTTATCAGATCCAAACAGTCGCACGTCTTTGTTATTTTACACACAGGCCTCCTCTCAACTCAGCCTCATTTTCAGTAATTGTTTTCTTTCTTGCTTGGTAGAATAACACGGTGGGCTACATTTAACACAAGTGGTAAGGGAATCCGTCAGTGTAAACAAGGCAGATACAATGCACACTGGGATTTTATCTGAGCCTTTTCTGTTATTCTGTGTTTTTTAAGGGCAGGGCTGGAGCAAATATTGGAGTGTACGTGTGTTAAAGTGAAACTGGTGAAATGAAATACAGGCGGTTTGACGCAGAGTCTTCAGCCTCTCTTACAGACCTCTGTTTTCCTCAATTACTGCTTCACTAAACATCAGACCCACACAGGGCCAGTACTGGATCTCTAGAGATACTGGACTTAAGTTTTTTATTTGACTACTTAATTTAATCTTTCTTAAACAAACTATTGTCTTCTCACAGCAGAACAGAAATCCCTTGCTTTTTAAAATGTGGTGCCAAAAGTATGTTGTGATGCTGAAGAAAGAGGGAGTTGTTGTGACACTGTAGTACGTGTGTTCAACATGGTGGCAGTGTTGCACTGTCTTTGGGACACCTGAAGCCCTCGGTGCCACCCAGTACCAAGCAGCTGGAGACAGTGCTGCTGATTATGAAGCAGCCATGTGGATCAACAAGCTGATTTTTTTAATTTTTTTACCAAATCATGATGCACAGTGTTCTGCACATGTCAGCTTAATTGTGCTGCAGATTGTGGAGACACAGACAATACACAATTGTCTAAATTCAGAAAACAGTGAGTGTGCTGAATCATGTGAGATCCAATCATTTCTCCTTATCAAAAGAGACAGCCTCAGTAGAGAAATCAGCGAGTTCTCAGCAAGCAGGAAATGTTTTCAGTCACTCATGACTGACAACGCAACCTCTGTTCAGCCGCAAGGTCCTCAGACAAGCCAACGTTACAGCCGAGTATCAAGGCAAACATGGTCCAAATCCCCCAGTCCACCTCCTCGTGCTGCCAGCAGGAGCTCTCGTAGATGGGCCGAGCTCCGCTCTGCCAACTGCGCCATAAAATAAACACACAGTAAATCCAGCATGATTAACATTAATCATGATCACGTCACTGCTAATGCACTGACTGAGGGCCATACAGTGAAATCACGCTGACCTAGACGCTTGTCTCCTTGTAAGGAGAGTGGGTCGGCTCAGACAGAACGCTGAACGCTGTGATAACGAATAAAAATTCATTAAATGTGAAATTAAACAGTTGTGTGAGTGAATGAGTCTCAGACCGAGAATGACGTGACTTAAATGCACAAATCAACATAGGTGTTAGACATGGCAAACTTCACTTTATTTGTGTGACCCCTGTATCTGGAGCGAGCGCCTGCTTTGAAAACATGCAACTTTTGGGAAAGACATTTATTTAAAAGGCTCTTTTCAACTGTGGCAGTGCCAGACACAGTTTGACTAAAAGGTCCCGCAAGGCTTGTAACTTATTGTCGAGGATTGGATTTCAGCTAAAATTAGCCATCAGGCCCGATTTATTACTCTGATTGAGGAGTCTGAAAATGCCAGTAACGGGCTCCCCATTATATAAGCTAAGCCCTGAGTTGAAGATATAATGTTGCAGTTTAATTCAGCCCACATCACTTGTGAGTCAAATGTGTAAAAGTGGTAGTAATAGTAGCTTAGGTTTCCCCCAAAGTATTGAACTGGCCTGAGAGAGGCTTGGAAAAACAGCAAAATCCCCTACCAATTTTATGGAGGTGGCAAAACAAGCGTCTTTCCTTAGGTGACTTGACTTATTAAACCCACTGGAGACTGAGAGTTATGAAACGGGAGAGCAAACTCAAACTGGCACATTATGGCTCAGTCAGTTTTAGAACAAAATGCCCCTCAGTTTGGGTCATGATCATGATCTTAATTCAAAATAATTCAGTCCTACAGTGTGGTGAAATTAACTGTAATGTGTTTAGTTACGAGAACCAGTGAAACAGAGAGAGCTACTACATGTAATTAAACTATAGTTTAAGTGCATTTTGCAGTAGCTTGCTGGTAGTTCAACTATTTGCATAGTGATTCAAGTAGTTTAATTATATTTTTCTGCCATTTTTGTGTAGTTAAAACTTCAGCTACAACCAGTTTTTAGCCATAAAAGGAAAGGAATGACTTTGACCACCATTAGGTATTGATTATTGCATGCAGTTTTAAAGGATACCTGGCTAAGCTGAGTTATCCTGTTTGGTGCAATACCCCCGCCTTCATCCAGTGTGAAGTAACTGGTAGCCATGCTTTCAAAGTGGCCTCCTCAACATTGTAAACAGAGATAATTCATATAGCATAGCAGCCATTCATAACGAAATGTTTCTGTTTATGAGGCCTGTCGCATCAGTTTACCATCATAAATAATTTGAATATCTGTTGAACGCACATCTCTCTGTGCTGTAAAACACCTCTTTTACATGAATAATTTACCCTGTTTTATTACAAATTCTTTATCATTGTACTGATCTGTCTTTAGACCAACAGAGGCGACAGTGTTCCTCCAGAGGTTTGCACACAAGCTCACCTAAAGGACAAATGTCCTTTTGATTGAAAAGTCGTTTCCTCGTCTCTGTTTAAACACAGGTGTTGATTCTGGTGAAAATGACTGCTGCTACTGCCTCCCTCCCCTCATTCGCTCTTTTAAATATGAAACAGGCCAAATGGTTCCTCTGCTGCGTACACTGAGGCAGGACCTGTGGACACTCCAGCAATTATCAGAGATTATTTGACATCCCCCTGCACCCCACCCCAACACACACACATACACTCCCTTTCTCGTTTTTCCACCCTCTAAACTCACACGAGCGACAGGGGATCATAATAGTTTGCAGTTTGAACAGGTCTGCTGCTTGAAAGCGTGTACCGGCCCTGCTGCCAGGAAACAGTCTGTCCTGCCACACTGCTGTAGTACATGGAGACAGGCACTGCCCTGGCTCTGGACACGAACAAGAATACGGGCCAGACAGCCCCCTTCTCCCCTCTCCCCCTAATGTCACGTACTTCACCCAAGCGTGGGTGTATCTCTGCTGTGTCTGCAGAGTTTTTAAGCTTCTCGAATCCTCGCAATACGTGCAGACAACGACGAGGAGGCACAGAAATACTCCCGTAGCAGCAGGCGCCAAAATATGCTAACAGCTTTCTGTGCTTTTCTTTCTTTACTTTCTGCTTAGATTATCTGAATAAGTTTTCCTTCCCATGGTGCACTATGGATTCCTGCGTGTCTGTGGTTGGCACAAAGGCATGTCTCGTGGCACAGATTCTGGCCCGTGGCACTGGCGTCCTTCAAGCCCACACCCAGTGCCATGCTGCACACTCTTCACCACTGACATCCTCCACTCTGACCAGAGACTGTAAACACCAATGGAATGGACCACACACACACACTCCCAATGTTTGAGTGAGCTGCTTGGTGCAGGAGCATGCGTGAAGGAACACACACACACACACACACACGATCGGACTTAAAGGCCCAATCAGTAATTTTGTCTTTTTTGGCTTTATAAATTACAAATATATCCTCATGGTTTTGAAGGAAATTAAACAAAAAAATAATGTGTTTCTAATATAATCATATTTCAGTATTTAGGTTAGTTTCACCCTGAGTTTACAACCATCACTGATATAAACACATTTTACAGCAAATATCAATAATCCAGAAGACAGATAGAGCATATTAAACATTACCCACGTAACAATATTTTATCCAGAAGGTTCCATTTCCCCAGATAGATGTTTATAAACAGTATTATAGTTTTACCCGAGGAGGTCCTGCAATGAAACTTTTTACCTGCCACTCCTGCTATCTTCTATTACAATGTGACATGCTGATGAACTGTTAGTCAACTGAAAAGTTGAAAATCCAATACTAAAAAAAAAAAACACAGATCACACAGATTTATTCAATATGTCTTTAATTTCCCCAGAGAGCACAGTAGTATTATTCTAATCTTTTAGATTACTGCAATTACTGAAATGCTGAAATGCAGCAGTAAGGTAATTATTTCCCCAAAGCCTGTCAAAATGAAATCAGCATGATGTGAAATATTGTTTTTGGTTTTATTTAATTTTAAATCAAAGTTTGCAGTATTTAATTTCTTAAGATGTCTTGTTAAAAATCAAACGATGTGATCAGGATGATAAATGCTGTAGCATTTATGGGGCATTCTTCAATTATAGTCTATTTTGGTCTGGAAACTTTTTGAATATTCAACACATATTTGAATAATTGTATTGATACAATATCTAATAATAATAAGTATCTTTAAGTGATATAAGACTGCCATAGTCATTTCTATTACCATGTGTTTTTTTTAATCACAGTAAACAAGAGTGTGACTATTGTGGAAATGACATCATCAAAAAGTCTTTTGATTTTTGGGCGTGTAGCGTTAGCATAAGTAGTAGTATACACAAAATACACAAAATTAAATGTTGTTTTTTCTTATCATTTGTACATGTAAAGGAAATATAACCTGTTTGGAAGCCAAGAAACAAATTCTTCCTTAAAAAAAAACAAAAATAAAAGTTATCTCGATTTCTTCCAAATTCAATTTCCTCCATGGTGCTTACTGTCCTCCTGCCATGTGCTCTCCTGTCACATGACTGTTGCTGTAGTCATCAAGCTATTGAGCATACAAACTCAGGTCAAGACAGATGTAAATGTTATGAAAAATGACAGAAATATACCACTTTATCCTACAACACATCATTTTTTTGTATTTTGAATTTGTATTTGAAGTACACAATAAATTCATATTAAATTCAAAATTAAGCAGAGTACAGGAAATACTGCAACAAATTCACATAAAAGGCCATTTTTTTTAGACAGGGAGGTAACATATGACAGCTGAAGCGTACCCTTATAGTTTTTTTTCTATTAAGTTCAATTTAATTTATTACTTCATTAAACAATATTTTGATTAATGGAAACATAAAATCCGATGATTGATCTCCTTTTAAAAATCACGGCCTTAACAAACAGGTGCCTGAATAAACAAACAAACAAAAGAATATGAATTTAAAAATCAGAGATTGACAAGAATACGTTTACATAATATCCCACTGTAAATAGCACTAGTGTAAATCAGAGTAGATGGCACAGTAATAGGTGAGGAGCTGTAGGAAGTGAGCTGTTTGTACTGCACGACAATGTGTACTTTGCAGGCCTCTGCGGGCTCGAGCCGCGTGTATATAATGGCCAAGCTGTACAGTAGCTGACCACTCGGTGACGGATGCCAGCTGACAAGTGGGACCACAACACCTCTTTTAAATGTTAACGCCCGGAGCAGAGCCTCATTTCTCATGCCTGTTAGGCACTGCAGCTACTTATAGCTATCAGTTCCTGCATGCAAATACCTCGAGTAAATTTAAAATAATAATGCAAACAGTTAACTTGAAAATGACAATAAACATTACACTGTCCTGTCTCAATCATCACAGCAACTTGTGACAGTGGCAAACTTCTCTACTTGCAGTGTTTTAAGCACCTTATTAGTTTAAAGCCCAAGGCACCAATCAGTCACTGAAACTGACTTTCCTGGGTTTATTCTGCTATGAGCATTGCAGACTGAAAACATCTTTGCAAACACTCTCTGAGCACCGAGTCATCCTGTCTTCTGTTCCCTCCAGCAAGCAGTCTCACTTGGCGAGATTTACAACCCCAGGCAGGGCTGGCGGATAGGGACCTACGCAGGAGGGTGTAGGCAGGGTGTTGTGCTGTCTTTCCTGCTTTTTGCATTATCAGCAGCAGGTGTGCCATTTAAACGGGGTCAAGTTGTTCCCCTGCACTTGATTCAAGGGGTGAGGATGAGGCAGGGCTCGATGAGCACAAGTATCCCCGTCGGCTGACATTCATGAAGCCCTCGGCTGCCATCGTGCCCTCCACATGACTCCATTGATTTATATTGGGCCTCTGTGGTCAGAGTGGTTTTACTGGTGTGGTTGCAGCCGTGCCCTTTTCACTAAAGCTTACGTCAAATGTGTAGCACACGGTAAATAGCTTTGCCAATCCATCTAAATATTAGGAGGAGGAATGAAGGAGGGATCAAAAACAACTCAAAGTGACTCAAAAGACCTTTTTACACAGGCCGAGGCAGGCTCCATCTCGCTCTCATTGCTCGGAGGGAGTCGCCAAGCTGCATGTGTTTTCTCACCAGTTTTAAATAAACAAGCCCAGCTCCAGATTTAATGAACAGGAAAAGCAGGCTGATGAGAGAAATCAATTTATTTAAGGACTGATGCCACATGATAAACAGTAAGCTCTCTGCGTTACTTAGGGTGCATTTTTGGAAGTGCAAATGACTGCATGGTTGCCAAGAAATACAAAGCAACACATTTATAATAGCCAGTGAATTTGACAGTGTAAATATAATTTGAAGAAATGATTTTAACGATACTACTGTAGCCCAGCTGTTTCCTAGAAGCTGAGATAATTTGGGAGAATACAGCTCGAGGCTGTTTGTTCGGTGCTGAAGCTTAATCAAGGTGAATCCCCCTCGTGCAACATTTGCATGATGGCCACAGAATTACACAGGTCAACATTAATACACAACCGCCCAGCCCAGATAAAAACTGCTATCTCCATGATCTGTTGACTTTGTGAGCAAGTGAGATGGGTAAATGTTAAAATGGCTAAGACCGGAGCAGTTAGAGTGCAAACATGTCACAACAGCTGTGAACACAGCATGGTTTTTAGATGAGCTGAGAGAAGATCTTTGTGTAAGAGTTGAAATACAAGTCGCGCTGGGTGAGCAACAGCAGCGAATCCCTGAATCCTTAAAGCCTTTGTCTGGCACCTCAGATGGGAGCTGCTGTAAAACTGTATGTTAATGTAAAACAAAGGTCCTCTGTGTGTGTCAGTGTGTGTTTGTTTTAGAGCCAGACCAATAAATCTGTCAGGCTGACATATCAGCCGATATTAGCTCATGCAGAGAGTATATTGGTAAAAAAAAAAAAAAAATTGTTACCAGTTACATGTAATTAAATTACAAAATAAATGTAACTGTAATCAGTTACAGTTACTGAGGAAAAAATGTAATTAAATTACAGTTACTGATCAAAATGATGGTGATCACAAAGGGATTAAAGCCAAACATACTATTTTTGATAAGAAGATTTTATGTAGAAAATTGCTCAGGAAGGGTCCAAATTCCCCACATCCAAATTTAATCAAGCATTCAAGCATCAAGCTGTTACCCCACCTCACAACACAGGGGACTCAAATCTGCTGCCAACACCCTGGTGGCAGACATCACAGGACATCCCGCAGAGGTCCTGTGTCCATGCTTCGACAGGTCACTGGCACGCCTCACGGATGCTCGATCAGGTTGGTATCCGGGGAATTTGGAGGCCAGGTCAAAACCTTGAGTTTTTTTGACAAGTTCCTCGGGCCATTCCTGAACAGTTTTTGCGATGTGGAATTGTGCATTGTCCTGCTTGGGTTGGGGGAGTATAGGGAAGTTGCTGTTGCTGTGAGGGGAGGTACTTGGTCTGCAATGGTGTTTGGGTGGGTGATGCATCCATATGAATACCAGGACCCGAAGTTTCCCAGCAGAATAATATTATTTACTTAAATTATTCACAATTATTCTGTGAAAGAAATCATTTGTTTTTAAACTCTTAATTGTCTGTATCAGCATCAGCCGAAATAACTAAGTGCTTTGTGAGTGTGTTATCTGTGCATAAATGATTACATAAACATCTGTGTAGCACTTGTCACTTGTTTTCTACATGTTCTACTCCCACCTCTGTGCATACATACATTACATGAGTGTATATGCAATATTGTGTGCACACTATATGTATGAGAATGTGTTTGTGCAGGCTGGTGGACATGAAATACCAAGTCTTGCCACCTTAAGATTAGATGATATTTTGAAATAATTCTAGTGTTACAGCATCTATAAAAAAGTGAAATGATATTTCAATAAAAACTTTATTCTAAATTTTTAAAGAAAACATAAAAACATGGCTGCAGTAAAACTGCATGGCCCTTAAAATCAAGTTTAATTTATTTAATCTTCATTTAACCAGAAAAGCCTTATTGGGATTAAAATGTATTTTTCAAAAGCATATGGCAAATTGACTGTGTGAGACTTTTTACTATCTATCAACTCTTGAAGACTAGTGAGTTAGTCATAATGGGAGACATAATAAATAACTTCCTGTAAACATATTTATTGTCAGTTAAAATGTCAAGTTAAAGGGAGCTCATCTTTCAGCAACACAGAGTGCTCAGGCAGAGGAGTCTTTTACACCACAGTAGGGAAAAGAGAAATGTACAAGAATAACACAACCATGTCACTGATGATTTTTCAGGGGTCGAAAAGGAGGAGATATCATAGAGAAAAAAAAAAAGCATAATTCCACGACAGTAAGCAGGACTGGCTTTCAGATCAGAGGTTGCAAAGCATTACAGCCTCAACGCTTTTATCATCTCCAGCGAGGGGGCAGCCGGGTCGGAAGGATAAATGAGGAGGTGCACTCCACTTTAGTGTCAGGTGGGTTTCAGGTTCCTGCTCCCCAAAATGTTTTTAGTGTTGACTTTCACCTTGTAGCCTGCCCCCGGCTCTCCTGGGCCTACTTATCATGTACAACAAGAATGATGGATGACCTGTGGGAGTGATCATCAGCTTCGAGAGCTGATGCAGCAGCCGGCTCATAATTCTTTGACTGTGTAGAGATTAAATTAAACTGGAAACCAGTCAGAGTACGGACGGCTATTACTTTTCCTGATCTTTTTCGGAGAGTCGCTCAGACAGTGTAGAAACAGGTGCACGATTTGTTTGTCACCCATGTTTGTCTATGTAAATATATGTCCGTTTGGCATGCCATTTACTGTTTTCCCCCTCTTTTTTTCCCCTCAGTAACATGGAAAGTGTAAAGGCTTGGTTAATGTTTAAACTTTCGCATGTAATCATTTATTCAAATCTTTAAACAGTCATGTATTAGTCCTTCTCATTTTAAAGTTAAAAACAGATAACCCAATCTGTGTTTTGTGTGCTTTACATACTATGAGATAACATACCTGATTTACATGTAGGATGAACTGAGGACCATCACTGAACATGAATGTTTTATAGGAGGGAACATGCATTCAGTGGTTTCTATAATACAAGGAAACACAAGGTGTGACAAGACCCAGAGCTACAGTGCAAACACAGATGACATTCATTTGATTTATAGCTAAGCAAATACATTACAGTGGTTAACTCAGGGCTCCAGCTCAGGATATATACGCTGATTTGCTTATTTAAACAAACAGATACTGAGAACAGTCAACAGGCATTTCTCTGCACCTGTGTTTTTATAACTGTGCACTTTATAATCTGGGTACAATATTCTTCTGAGTCAGTCATGATGAATTTAAAATATATATATATAAATTTTCTGACTTTCCTTGTCTTTATCAACAGAACAAAGAAAGTAGGAAATGAAGTAAATGTTCAAGTTAAGGTGTATTTTTAATTCTCCCATAGCTCAGCGGTTCACAAGTGGTGGGTCGCTGCCCAAAAGTGGGTCAAGGGTCCATTCTGAATGGACTACAGGTGACTTGCAAATGTGTCAAGTTTCTAAAATGATACACTTTATTTTTCAGTATGGTAAATTTCCAGTTCAGAGCTTTTATTCTGAAATGCCGTTTTCTGCTGTAGAGTAAGTGACTAACCGACAGCTACTTGACAGGAACAGCAAACTAGCTCAAACATGGCCACATGTAAGTATGACATTGACTGTGTTTAACTTTGGGACCTTGAACTAATGACTAAGGAGAAATCTCGACCCCATGGCTGGACCAGTTGAGAAGCTGGTAGCTTTTAAACTTATACTTGTCTAAGACAGTCCAAAAACATTACTAAAACATTTACAACTCTCACAAAATCCAAACACTAGAGTGCTAAAACTAAAATTTGTGATGTCATCAGGTATAAAGTGTGAAGCTGCTCTGTAGACAAAGGATAAGAAAACGATGTTATAGATGACACAGAACGCACCCAGGGGTACATTTTCTGTTTCACAACCAAGGACATTAAAAGGAGAAGAAGAAGAAGAAGAAGAAGAAGAAAAATCAGCCTACCATCCACTGTCTATGGAGCAGCTCCAGGTGTTATACTTGATGACATCACAAATCTGAGACTCTGGTTGTCTGGTTTTGAGTGATAAAATGTCATGTTTACAGTACTGACTAAACTCTCCTAGGCCATGGAAATAACACACTGGAATTCTTCTTTTTTGGTGGTGTTCCCCTGTGAAGGCTTTTCCAGCTATATGCTAAAGAAAATATCCACACACATGACTGCGCACAGAGGTGTACAGTACCATAGATATCACTGTCGACCAGCCTTAGTTTCATGCATGTTTTAACTGAGCATCACGCAAACTGGTGGTATGCATGGGTCAGGCAGGTGGATGGGCTCCTCTGTCAGGCAGGTGGATGTTCAGAGAGCCTGTCTGTAGACAGGTCTGTCTGTCCTGGAATGTGCCTCTTTGATCCCTGGATTATGGCTCATCTGCTCCTCTGTGATCCAAGGGGCTCCTCAGAGCCTATTGATATATTACCTGTCTGTCATGATATGCAGATCGTATCACCTGCACGGATCCTTAGCTAGGATTTGGCAATTTGTAATATTATACCAGCTACAAATTAGTATCTATGTAGAATGAAAGAATACAAAAAAATTGCAAGAGGTTGGTTATTATAATTGAAAAACATGTATAGTTTGTACTTGATGATGACATTTGGGTCACATCAAAAGCAAAATAGAATAAACACAAATAAAAAAAATAGAATAAAATAAAACCAAATAAAATAAAGTAAAATAAAATGAAGTTAAGTAAAACCAAATAAAATAAAATAAAATACAATTAAGTAAAATAAATAAAAATAAAAATAAAATAAAATTGCAACCAAATAAAATACATCCCTAAAGCTGCATAAAAGTTTCAGGTTTTTAGAATCATACAAAAATGAAATAATAAAAAAAAAGTAGCAATTTTCATACAATAAACCAAACAGGTGCCTGCACAATCGAATAACAAATATTCAACAATAATGAAGCTTCAAAGTGTTGTAAGACCATTTTGATCAAACCATCCAACTAATTGCCAGCATCAAAGCACTGCAACTACTTTACAAGTACCATTTTACAAGAGTATTGCTACAGTGAAGTGAACGTCCTGTGACAGAGTTGAGCAACCAGTAATGTTTTTTTTTATGAGGCACATTCCTTCTGAAAAGGAATGCCAACTGAGTGACCTCAAAAAGAAGAGCTGCGCTGGCTGTGGGCTGAACTGTGCACTGAAGTAACCCATCAGCTCTTAAATCCCATCCATCTATTGGCTCGACTTCACTGGCCCCTCCTATGAGAACACGCTGTCATAACTTCTCTTTATCTCTTTTCGCTGTAGTAACGATGACCCTGTTGATCAACAGAGAGGAGTGTGCTGATAATGCACTGTGGAGCAAAGCCGTAATAACTGGCTAGACCAATAAGAGCTCTATTATGATAAAGATTACATGGAAAAAAGAGAGCATATAGTTAAGACAAGGGTTTCTAAATGTGTAGTTAGATATGAAAATCCACGTCAGAACAAGTGCCCTCGTAGTTGAGCTGCATCTTGCATTCTACATGTGGGAAAAGACACACTTTATTTTACATCAAACAACCTACGGCGCACAGGTTCTGACTAACAGAGCTCCTTCACATTAATTTCAGACAGCTTTTGGTCTCCACCGCCTCTCTTGCATTCCTGGAAAGGGTGCGTCAGATAAAGAAACAGTATGGAAGCAGATTTCTGTTCAGTCAAGGGACTCTCCTTCGCTCGTACAGTACATGTGTAAATGAGTGTTAAGACGTGTAGGGAACTTTTCATTCATTTGCAGCCTCAAACTACTGTTAAAGTTTTATCTGTCAATTACAGATTATTTATACAGTTATGGTAAGTAGTCACTGTTTAGCTGTTGCAGGCTGTCACGCATAGATCTTTCACTTTGCCCGGAATTCACTAAAACATTACACAAAAGGGTAAACATGGCACCATTTTAAAAGTTTACTGAGTAATTATTTTCACTGCTATCATGTCTAATGTCACTCAGTAGGAATACATGTTGATCTAGGAAGTCAATAAATTGACTTTCCCGCTGAGTAACTCACAGCTTTCTCCACATTTGGTGCCAACACAGGTTGTGTTTTCCTTTTAGTATATTTAACATGTCATCACAAGGGCGAAGCCATTCATCTCCTCTGTGAGGTAAGCCACCCGAAGACAATAATTCACAATGTGATGTTATTGTAGGAAAGTTATAAACATGTAATGCAATACAAAAGGGATTCATTGTAAAGATTACAAATGATGCCACAATAATAAGTTTGTTTAGATTTATTTAAAAAAAAAAAACAAATTAAGAAATAAATGTTTTTTACCGAGTTGAACCAATGAACCTACAGAGAGTTCAGTAAATGAAATATCCTTCACCACCAACACAAAGTGTACCTTCCTCAACCTCACCGCAGCTCTTAGACAATAATTACAGCCTTTTCATGTTTCATGTGTTTTACATTTCCTCTTTCGGATGACAGTGCAATGAAGCATTCCTCCACAAGTCCCACAAAGTTTATCCAAGTGTGGTTTGGAGGCTAAACCTATTATCTGAGTATCTGCTGATCAGACAATAGAAAAACTGAGAGAGGCTGCCACACAGAAAGGCAGCGAATGTGCGACAAACACATGCATTTAACTGTGATTTCATAGTTATTGTAGGAAAATAAACACAGACAATGGTAAGTCAAACATTTGCCATTCTCAGCTGATAGGCTGCTGATTCACTGTGGGTCTCATGACTCAGTCGGTCATGTATGCCGGTTTATGTCTTTGCGCCGTAACGTCAACAGAATCGGCCTTTGATCCAGCCATCGCCTCGGCTCAGACTTACAGTCTGACCCAGCGTTTAGTTACAAAGTGGGTGTGCTGAGGATATACTGTGGCTTCCTTTGTGGCAACACTCTCATTTGGCACCATGTTTAAGGGAAAATATAAAATTTACCCTGTATTTTTACTCGGCACACGTTTAATCCGCTGGCAGTTTCCTGCCGCAAATCCTTCCTGTCACACATCACACATCATGTTGAAAAAATAGCTAATTTCCCCATAGGGCAGTCCTTGCATTTACCCTGTATGTGACTCAATAGACATACTATTACACATACACTATAATTAAACCTGTGTTATGAATGTACCCACCCTTCCACATACCATTGTCTGTGCAGTTAGTGGGTGCAATTAGATCCCTCACCTGTCAACTTTGATTATCAGGGAAAGCCCCGCTCATGGAGGAGATTCTTCCTTTTTTTAATATAATCTGAATTTTTTGTCAATAGATAGACAAAAATTTAAATTTTTAAAAAGCATTCAAACAAGGGGATTGGCTATTTTTCATCTTCCTGTACGTTGAACTTAAAGAAAAAAAAAGATTACACTACTTTGGATATACTTTGTTGTTATCCTTGTTTTGTGTTTCACTAGACAAATATGCAAACCTGTATACAATATAACAAAATAAGTAAATAACAAATATTTTTCAGTGTGAGATGGGACATATGCACACATTATTACACACACAGACAGTTATCACATGTTCAGCTTTTTCCTTTCTGATATTCATCCTCCAGACAGTAGTGCAGCGGGCAGAGGGCCAACAATCTCAGACAGTATTAGGCTGCTGTCTGAGCTAATACTCAGATGATACATCCTCCAGACCACGAGTGATTCATTACGGGACTGTCTCACAAACCCTTTAGTGTATAGAGCACCTTTTTACATAACCAAGGCACATAATTAACCAGGCTGGATGGAGATGTTTTATGAAGATGCTCTCTTTTTATAGCGCATGGGTCTACTGCTTATCAGGAAACTTCTTTTCCAGAAACAGTCTTTAACGTGGAACACAATAAATATAAATGACACAAAGTGATTATCCCTGACTTCTAGGCACTGTAACAGTGACTGACACTGATAGCAGAAACCTAGCCAAACGTCAGCACACAATATATAAAGGAACATCTGCTGCACAATCGAATCAGTGTAGAGAAGGTGAAACTGTGCTCAGTGGTTAAAAAAGGAAGGAAGAAATTACAGAAAACAGAAATTGGCATAAACAATGAGGATTTGAGGTATTTTTTAAAAATATAAAGGGGATGTCACGATGTCATTTAAAAGAAATTAAGGGAATGCCATGGGGGAAAATATAAAAACAAATGTGAAAAGTCGGTGTGTTATACTATGCAGGTACTCCTCACGGCACAACTGCACCTAATTGTGCTCATTATTAGGCTTTTGATGCAAATTAAACTGCCTGTCAAAACTGAGAATAGTCACGAGCATATTTCATGATTGGGGTCAAAAGTCAGACAAAACTTACACCGTTCTGCCGCTTTGTGCTGCTCTTTTTTTTTCTTTCGGGGGGAAATCTCTCAGCCTGACCTTAAAACACATCTACTTCCCATTTTCCCCCCTCACACCCAACGCACCCTCCCACTCATTTGACCTCTGACAACTGGGGCCCCTGTGCCACAGCCTATTGATTCCTTGGCATTGAACTTGAATCTAGGGGCCACAGAGACGACAATCAAAGAGGCATTGTCTCTCTCGAAGACAGATTGCTGACCAAACAATACTTGTTCACTTTCCTTCATTTCTCCATTCATAGAATGAACCACTTATCCTCAGCTGTCCTGGACTTTTTGACCATTCAGTTCATGTGGAATGCATGCATTTCCTGTCTATAGAAGATGTCCTATTTACTCTGACGGATCACCGGATGATAACAATCTTCATACGCCCCTTGGCGTAACCCGACCAGTGTCGGTGGCAGGAAGTCAGAGAGGTCCCTCGAAACTACTTACAAAGAATGGAGCGAGAAATCACAGGCTCTTACATCTGAATTATAGCAGAACATCAAATATATTTCACATCCAGAGTCATATATTTTATGTATTTAAAGTTTAACTTGGTATTTTATTCACCTTGACCTTTTTTTCCCATGTTTATTGTGTCTAAGTGACTAACGGAGGCAACGATTTTTGAAATTGGTCCAGTATTGAGAGAGACCGCTGCAGCCAGCAACTGCTAAACAGGCTGCAATGTAATGTTGCTGGGCAATTGTGCATTGTCAATTTACATCTGCTAAAAGTGTTTGTTTTTGCCACTGACAGGGTCAGATTATTCTGACAACATGTGACTGTTTTGGTAAAGAGCAAGATCTTTGTTTGTTTCACCAGAAACAGCCCAGAAATTGCTATCGCCAAAACTACCAGACTCCATTTAAAAAGTCATAATTTTATTGTAGTAAAAAACACTTAATTCAAAGTGGGCTGAAACAAAATAAAGCTCACAAAATCCCTCTTTGTTTTTCTTTCTATTATTTTGACCAAATTAGAGTTGGTGATTGTTGGAACAAACCTTCAATTCACACAGTTAGATCTGAAAACATGCCGGCTATATACACATTAAAATTACTGTTTATTTAGATAGGGTCTGGTGGGTTTGTCGATAGCAATTTTGGGGCTGTTTCTGGTTGAACAAAAAGGATCTTAATCTTTAACAAAAAGGTGTATCTCTGTAGGTATTATTTCCATAATGCTTTCAGACATGTAAAATAATGAGCCTGTCAGTGGCATTGGATGTAAATTGATGATGCACAAATGTCCTGAGTTATATTATATTGCAGCCTGTTCACCGCTATTGGCTGTAGCAGTCTCGCTCAACATTGTTGTCTTAGCCACTTAGACAAAAAAACACAAGAAAGCAGGGTCCTAGTTGAGAAATGCCGAAGTCACCCTTTAACTTGACAATAATAGAAATCAACAATGCTGCTGTAAATTTGTGCAAGAGGCCACATTAATTAAACTGTCAGCAACACACTGACTGCTTCTAATGACAATTAGATGTCACTGTCATCGCCCCTAGTAGCAATGTGGCATTAACTGTATATTAAGTAGACATGGCATAATTGCAAACTTAATTTTTCAGCATAATTACCGGAAAAAAGTCTTAATGACTCCACTGGAACAACAGTATGAAAATGTATGGTTTACTTTACTTCAAGCTGAAGTGAATTAGAAAAACAGTCACTGACTTCTGCTGGTGTAAACATGAGGCATCTGAGTTTCATTACAATGAAGAAATTAAATAAACAGTAGCCCGAAGAACACTGGTGGATGCATGCTTCATTAAAGAGCAATGTTGTTGTAAGTGACTAATTAACATGGGGCACCCTTTTGGTATTGTAAATATACAATTTAATGAATATACTCCCTGATTGGAGTGAGAGTGGACCCACAAATCACTCTTTACACAGTGCAGTAAAGTCTTGCACTGAAAAGGGCCAGGAAAATAACTGAATGTTATACCTTTACCATTTGAAACTGAACTGAATCAGTTAATACACCATTCAGACCACAAATGTGGGATTAATTATCTGGATTAATGAATACAAAATACTGGAAACAATTTTGCAAAACAGAGGATTCCCCCTGTATCATTTTTTTAATGCAGAGCCAGTACTGTTTCATTTTTCTTGTGCTCCAGTTTCACTCCCTTGACCTTGCATATGCGCACAGAAGAAAATGCAACTTTTTAATGTCTCTAGCTGCTGGCCAGTAAGCATCAGAGAAATGATAAGCTGGTCATGACATTTAAAACTCTCACACAGCTTGATAAAAAAGCCTTTGGAGTGCATTAACAATTTGACAACAGTAAAACAAGTCATCCATTTATTCATTTCCCATAACTGCTTATAATGTCAGGGATTGCGGAGGGGCTGGAGCCTATCCCAAATGTGGGTGAGAGGGAGAGCACACCCTGGACATCTGTCCCAGGGCTGACACATAAGAGCCAGACAACCATTCACACTCACATTTACACCTACGGGCAATTAAGAGTCACCCATTAACCTAATCTGCATGTCTTTGGACTGTGGGAGGAAGCCAGAGTACCCAGAGAAAACCTACTCTTACATGGAGAGAACATGCAAACTCAGCACAGAAAGGCTCCCCCACCCTGGGTCTGAACCTCCCACCCTTGGTTCGAACCAGGAACCCACTTGCTGTGAGCCAACAATGCTAATCACTGCACCACTGTGCCTCCCGTAAAGCAGGCGATTTTCCCAAGATGGAGACCTTACCAAGGCAGCTATGTTATGACCCTGATAACTCTGTTAGCAGAGAGAGTGTGCACAGGGAAGACTGGGAGGAAACTACTGAAAATGATATCCAGTTATAAAGATATCCATTTTTCTTGCGTGAATTTTGCACTACCAAACAGAACTTGCAAGAACTCACTCTACAGTAGCTGGATTCTCATGATCACATGAGAATGCTTCCTCTAATCAGCCGACTATGGGTGTTCACTCCTTTTGGTATGATATCTTACTCCATTTTAAATCTGCTCTCTCCTCTGCTGCTGTCAGCTGTCATGTCAGGCCCTGTTCACCTCAGCCATCGTATCCAGAGTCCAGGACAAGCTCAACAAGAGCTCATTCCTCTACCATCTTCTCCACACCTTCTCATCTCATCTTCACCACCTCTATCACCACCAGTGTCTAGACCGTGGGGGTTCCCTATTCGACCATGGATTCATAATCCTTCTTAAATCATACCTATCTTGATGGGGTCTAATCGCCAAGACTTTTCCCATTTTTTATTCTTATGTGCCCATGTTAATAAATATTCTTTTTAGACAGATGGTTCATCCAATAACCTGCCAAGTATTTTTTTTAAGTGCCTGCCCTCATCCCAACAGTTTCCAGTGACAGCTTCTCATATGGTTCTGTGTGACAAACATTCTGGCACGTCAGGTTACCGACCCACCCAACATTGCCAATTGTGTTTCTTGGAAAGTCAACCAATCCAGGGTCTTTGCAATGTTGGGAGAGAACTTTGCCTTGCATGTGCCAATCATGCATCCTCTCTCCCATGCTTATGACTCACTACACTCAGCTGACATGCAGTGGTACATATGATGGACAAGGTTTTTTTAGTCTCCCTCAGCTTGCCATCAGTGACCACCCACTTCCTGTGCCAGTGCAATTAAAACAGGCTGTCTCTCTTCCCAGGGGTAAGTGATTTGAGTCTTTTTCTGCGTTTCTCACCAACGGTGCAGCTGTTGCTGACCAACCACCACGTTACATGAGGCAATAACTTGTTTTATAAAGAACGGTGCCACCAGCGGGATTCAAGACACATTCTATTTCCCTTACTTCCTACTTCCTAGAACTCATAGAGCCTGCACCTGATTATGCTGATCATAAAACAGCTATAGTGATATGTTTGTCTTGGCAACTGAATCACATTCATAGGCATCAAACATGTATTTCTGCATTCTCTCTTGCAACAGGAAATACCAGCCTTCCACACGACAGTGTTCCAGTACTACTGTCTCCTCTCTGGCTCCTATAAACATGACCACACACACTACCTGAGTCTGTAGAAGGAGTTTAACAATGAAAAGCATGCCTATCTAAGTGATAACAGTGGCTCCACCTGCACACAAGCTGGACTATGGGAGGAGACGCAACAAGATTGTTTCTTTTCCATCACACAGACTTGGCTTCTGCTGGCTGATAATTGCTGTCTTTGTATCCAAGGAGAATGTGTAATGTTACCTTTAGCTCTCCCTGCAAAAACCAATTACTCTGTTTCTGGGTGTGGATGGTTTTGTTCATGCTTTGTGGTGTCAGGGTCCTCAGTGCGTTTCCTCCCCCAGTCAGTGATGAGACAACCGCATGTGTTGTCAGTCATCGTAGAGGCTCGCTGGCTGGCTCATTGCACGGGTCATACCATTTAGAAGGCGTATGAGGCTGTGGGTCATGCTTCTTGGTTGGTGCTGAGGATGACTGTAACAAAACATTGTGACAACAAAAGACTCTGTAACTAGGTTGTCAGGGCATTTCGCAGCAACCTGGGCCCGCCTAGATGAGGTTTTAAAGCTGTGATCCTGCAGTGCCGACAGCAAACAGCAAGGCCCAATCCCAATACACCACTTGCCCCGACCACTTCGCCTTTACCCCTCTATTCTGCACATTTACAACCAGGTGTAGGGTGTCCCAATTCTTGCTGGGATATACTGTAGGGGTAGGGTGAAGTGCAAGGGCTACACGACCCTTAGGATGCAGATTTTCAGGGCACAATTAAAAAAAGTGGTTAAGTGTTATGAGAAATCATCACAAAAATACCCACAAATGTATTTTTTTTTGTAAATAAAGACATAAAAAGTGCAATAACCATTGTTTTATTTTAGTTTAATGTTGTTTCAATGCATTAACATAAGAAATTGCGAGTGTGCCAATGTCTTGTTAGCGTATTAGCTAATGTTACATTGTTATTGCTGATCTTTGCATGACAGTCCCACATTTTGACATTTTTCCATCTCGCGTTCCTCTTTATTTGATGACATATGTCACCCGAAATTTAACTTAAGTCCAGTAGCAAAGTTGCTACACTTGTTACTGCACCATTAATACCAGTGCAGAATGCAGGGTAAGAGCATGGGTTGCTAATGTTAACCTACAGAGCACCACTAGTTGCCTTTTAATGAAACAGCATTACTTTGTATTTGATGGCTTGTTTGATCAATTTATAGCGTGAAAATGAAGCTCTAAATGAATTATAAGCTTCCTGACAGATGCAAAGGGAGACATTTTTTTCATGCTGCAGCATATTAGCAATGTCTGGCAACAGTAGTTGCGTCTGAATATGTAAAAAAAACCAGCATACCAATGATATGTATTAGGGTCTTAAGGGTTTGTCCCTTTTCATAGGGGAAGTTTTCAACCACTACTCTGTTCTGAGGGGCAAGGTGACATTCAGAAACAAGGGGAAGGGGTAAAAATATGAAATGGGATTGGGACAAAGTCTACCGTGTTCTGTCCCTTGCTGTCATCACAAATTGCGATTATATAGCTATGGTTATCATTTAACAGATTGCTTATAAAGATATTGCATCTAAACGCGTGATGTTAAATGGCTGTTGTATGTCAACAGTTAGGATGCCAGGTAGACAAAACTCTTGGAAGGCTGAGGTGAAGTCATTATGTCAAAACTCATTCATCATTCACCAGACTTAACAGTAAAAACACTCAGACAAAACAGCCCAATTTCCAGGCTCTCAGTAGCATTGATCATATCAAAATGTCATAATAATCTATGATAGAAATAGAGATTAATAGCCTCATTTATGGGTACTGATTGAACATGAAGAAAAAGGTCAACTCAGGCATATTGAATGTCATGTAGCGTACATGGATAGCATTTTTCCCCCTAATGTTTCTCTTTACAGTGTGAAACCGGGGAGCGACAGTGATTCATATGTCAACCTTTTGCACAATTCCCTGTCCAAATAGCCAATCAGGATCCATTTAGGCAGCAGTGGCCTGGAACATGAACTGACAGGCCTGGCAGAGGTGTTCTGCGCCACATGTGAGCAATGGAAGTCCTCAGCAGTCCAGGGTTGAAATCCATACTGTGGTTTGCACAGACACTGCTGATTACCACACTGCTGGTGCAGACGTGCAGGACAAGGTTGTCAGGTCTAATCGTCTGATGGACAGAGAGTGAAGTCACCCCAGTAATGAAGAATTCCTAGAGAGTTTCACTTCTTTCAGCCTTTAATTAATTTGCCACTATTGGTTGTCAGTCAAAATCCTCTATTTTATTGTAAAGGTGCTTACCATGGTTATATGTAGAACCTCAAAACTTTAAATTAATTATTAAGTATTAACTATTTCTCTCTTTTTTGGCTTTATTCCAGAATGTCAATGTAATATTTCAATATTTGTGTTTTTGAAATGGTAATTCACAAGCAATACACTACCAACAGTACAGATAACTGCACAGCAAAAAATGTAAACAAAACATACATAAATGCATAGCTAACTGGCAAACAGCACTGTTATTTTGTTCTTCATTATTTTTATTTATCCTATGTAAACTTCAGCCCTTGGAACGAAGTTCTGCCGCCAGATCACCTTTCAGGAGGCCTGCAATTTCAGTGTCCTGCCTCCACGCTTGGATTAGTTTGGTTTAAACAAACTGGCTCTGGGCTTTGTGAACCTATTCAGACCACAATCATTGTTGAGGGCCCAATCAGACACTTCGAGCCACAAGTCCTTTTACATCTCTGTTTTTACACTTCTTGGGTAATGGGACTGTTTTTGAATATAACAATATGATGAATAAAGTCGTTTTTTGTTATGATTAGACACAGGTTGTGGTAACATTGTGAGAACCTGCCAATTTTTAACTCTAAATTAATTGGCTAACCCGATTGTATATGTTTAAATCAGGAAGTTCTCATGCACTGTTCATATATGAAGCACAGTTTGTAAATAACGCACATTGTCATGAGCCATTAGTTTGTATATAACCCGTGTAATCGCGAAGGCTGCAATCACATGACCAATATGCTGACAGGATAGAGAGGAAGTAGGCTACATATGGAGGCCGGCTGGGGTGGCAGATGGGTTCCAAAGCATAAAACTTTCTGGTAGACCAGTGCTCCTCCTGTATGAGGATATGTTTAATTACATGTCCTCTGTAGCAAATTTTACAACATCCTTTACAATATAATTGATAATACTCATGACAGTTTCTGCACCTGCCTAATATGGTATGCTAATGCTGCTCAACATTGCTAAAAACAATTCAAGCTAAACTCTTACAATAAGGAAAATGAAAATCACGCCTTCTGTATGATGTATCCTCAACAATTTGTCATCTAGTGTTTGTGCCTCATTGCTGACATTACCTGCAGTGTACTAAGAACCAAGGCACCATGTTGGCTAGCTTCACTGCTAAGACTTCCTCTTTTAAAAGCAGGACTCCAAATGAGCTCCAACATGAAACCCTTTGTTTACAAAAGTCAACCTACTTGGCAATGCACAGATTCAAAAACAAAAACAACAAAAAAATGTCCCCAGACTCTCCTGTGTTTACTTTGTGAACTTTGCCCAATTTGTCTCAATTTCTCAGCCACGTCACTGAAACTGTATATGTCCTGTCAAAACCAGGCAATATATGACAGATCACCCCGGCTTGATTCATCTAGAATTTGGCATGTTTTGAAGTTGTGTACTCTTTCCATGGCGCCACACTAAACTGCCCAACATTTAATTAATTTCCCTTTATTTACACTTGGACTTTGCTTCTCACTAAAAGACAAAGTACGCCTATGCATAAGTCAGGGTTTTTAATTATCATTGAATACCAATAAAAGGTTCCTGCCAGGAAAACTTGGCCAGTGTTTGGTTTGCTCTGAGTCCAACACAACTACAGTCCCATAAAAACATTATCCATTTACATTCCATTCATTACCACCTCAGGACATCTTTGAGCTCTGCTCCAAATGTTTGGAAAAGCACATTTTCAATTTCAGAGCATTTTATGCCTTGTGCGAATTTACTTTATGATGCGTAATCTAGGACACAGCAAACCTTTAATTTCACACTGATAGTTTTAAAATCAATTTGAAAATCTTGGATTCCGGGAAGGTGCTTGTACTGGGCAAAAGGGGCCTCATCTCATCCAAGGCTTCTCAAGTAATTCTCTGGAATATCCTCAAGGGTCTAAGTTGTTTATTAAAACCCAAAGCATGACTGTTTTTGCAAACTAACCACGATCCATCCATCATCATATAGCAAGTAACCAAATTAGTCTTCTTCCACTTAGGGACCTAAAGACAGAGTATACTGGGCTTCCTGTATGCTCAGAGGGGATAAAGGTGTTCGGAGAGCCTGCATTTGATGTTACACAGACACCATGTAAACACCATCATCATATACGGGGCACATATGACGCCTTACCTTAAATGTAGAAACAGTACAACATAAGTACTAAAACACCTCTTGAAGTTTTGTTTTTGCCAGAAGTTCATCAAATATCCAGCAAAAAAAATGTGTGAAAGCTAAGTTTTGTTTTCAGTCTCTTACCAAAAAGAAACATGTGTTCCTTTTGACTACTATTGGAGTTCCAGGATCAGCTTCTTTTTGGCTCTCATAAAATAAGAGCAAATAAATAAGGTGCTGATATGTTAGTTTACCTCTGTGCTAACACCCCTCTCCCTGTGCCTTGCTGAGACAAGAGAGATTCAGCTGAAAATCACTGATGACGAATCGACGACAGGACAAAACCAAAACACGAGGTTTACATTTCCACATGGCACATTCTGTGTAGGACTGTGAAAGCACTTCTTTTTTTCTTATCCAAGCATCCTGCATACTTTATAAATCAAACCATCAGTGTGAGGACAGGTTGATGACGTCATTCACGGTCGATTTCCAGCAGCCGGCAGGGCTTTGATTAGAGCAGTAAATCTCCTCCTGTTTGTCTGTCCTCTGGAGTGAAAGGGCAGCTTAATGGTCAGCCCTCCATATGTGACTGAATATTATCTGTCTTTAACTGGGCTTTGTGGAGAGGCTTGTGTTTGCCAACACTGAAATTCTGGAAGAATTATGTACTGCAAAATATAGATGATTAGAACAGTTTAAATTTGCATGTTGATGATTGTTCCAACTCGACGCCAATTTCTGATGGCTCATGCCGTTACTATTCATTGTTATGATTGCTGAATTCAATTTCATGTTGAAAATATAATATTGATGTATGAAGAAAACTGCACTTTTTGATAAAGTGACAACCAAATACTGTCCTTAAGGAGGTCACAGTGACTTTAAAAATATGACACAACTGTCCTAAAATGGTACCAAACAAAATCATTTGCAAAAAGTGGTCTTAAAACGACCTCCTTGGAAGTAAAGAATACATTTTCTCTTTATTTATTTATTGTTTAAGATCAAAGATTTTAATTGGTAGACTGCAATGTACCTGAATTAATTTTCGTTGCAATTTCTTCCCACATACGTTGCTTCATGTTTGCTGCTATTTTCGGATCAAATCTATTTTTCACTATGTCCTCCTTTGTATTTGATTCCTCTGAAGTATGATTTTTTTCTTCCTCTGACCAATTTGGCTTTCATGTCTTCTTATCTCTTGCCATTTTTTTTTTTTTTACAATAAGGCCGGCTTTGTAAGACAATACTTAGGTGCGACAACAAGTAGCCAAGGCAAGCACACGTTCAAGCAAACAGATGGTCTCCATAGAAACAGTAGAATTTTACTGCTGTAAAACCACTTTCAGTACAGTAAATGTCTTAACATCTTTCCTTGACTAAGGAAACCTTTAAGAAATTCTGTAAAAGACTCTTAAGTAATTTCCCCTGCTAAGAAAAAAACTAAACCTTATGTGTCATGCTTAAGAAGCAAACTTCAGATGCTTTGTACAACCAGCCTCAGTACCATAAGTGAGCAATATCTACTTGTGTAGCAGAGATGCAGTCAGCAGACATCTAAAGGCCAAAACACGCCGCTGCTGAACAGTGTGCTTCAAAACAGCCACTCCTATTATTTTCCACACTGGTGGAGGCTAGGCACACCTCGATGCTTTAGGACGCGCCACTTGTGACACTTCGTTTCATTATTCTATATCCAGCTTTGCCACCCCTGAGAAAGCACATTTTATCCCCCAATTACTTCTTGCTTGTACATCCCAGCTGCTGTAGCAGTTCTTCTTCTCTGCCTCTGTGGCAGCCTGACTTCTCTCCTCATTTGTGATGTATACAGAGAACTCTCACCTCTTGCTGTCACTGTTTCTCACGTGTGTTGAAGATTAGTAGTTGCTGAGATAGAGAAATATCCCAAGCCATATGACCCATAATCTTGTCAATGTAAAAACATATTGCCTGGTGAGCCATAGCTCTGGAGACTGGTGAAAAATCAAGTTTAATTACTGGGTGTCCACGCATTATTTTAAGCTGATGGCTACAGGTCTTTCAATAAAAGTAGTAATAACTGGGTGTGGTCTTCTCTTGAGGTGCTGCAGTGTGACGCTTTCTACCAGTCTTACAGCACACATGATATGCGTCATATGTGTTTTCAGCTTTCTTCTCTAGCAAACCATAGGGCTCAGTCTGGTGTTGAGGTGTTGATTTTATTCCAAAGGAAGTACCACTTATATTTAATATGCATACATGTAATAGTTATCTATCAGATACATTTTTACAGGGACGTTAATAATGGTACACCTCTCCAGTATGTTTTCTTATCAGTGCTCGTACCACTTAAAGAGATCTCCGCTATGGCCTGAGAGTCTAAAGGACAGCAACAGTGTGAGAACAAAGTCCAAAGCCAGAACTGTATCACTGTGAAACAAAGGAGGAGAAGTGACCGTGAATATGAAACCAACACTGTTCCTTCTAGCACTACACCATATATGCTAGGTCTTGCATCAGCTTCATGTATATATAATTGATTGCCGAAGTACCGCAGGAGTCACGTTCACCCCCACGTCCAGAACCTGCACAGAATATAATGAATGTTCAGGACTGTCTCATTACTCCAATGTACACACGGAGAGTAACATTGCATCCCAACATGCATTTGACTGTTGTCCAAGCTGTCATTGCTCAGGGAGCCTATGGTCTTAAGTGCTCAGCCGGTAAACAAATCAGGGTTTATTAAATACACACTTGTCACTCTCCACTAGCCATGCACGGGAAAATTTATTTTGACAAACGTTGCCCCACAAGACTTAAGTGTCCCTAGCTGACGCCAACAGATAAATACCTCTGAATTAGGAAATGGATTGAATTTAGCCAAGGTATGCTTTTAAAACGTGGATTTCTCCCTATCCCTGTGAGCCTATCTAAGGTCAATAAACAGTCAATGAGTGACACATCTAATTGCTTAATCTAATTGTGTTGCTTAAAATGTCTGACTACTGTACATTAAGGCTACGCGGTTAGCTAAAAAAAAGTGTCAGACCATGTTTATTTACAAAAGTGTTAATTAATGTAGGAAAGTGTGCAGGGAATTCTTAAAAGAAAGAAAGAAAGAAAGACTGCACGAAGGGGAAAAAAATTAAATGTCCACACTGCCCATACATATGCTGTCAAAACACTTAAGTCGCCAAAACATTACGGGAAAGTAATATTCCTGCGTACGCACAGCGTGTGTGCGTGCATGCATCTGTGCATGAGTGTGTTTATGTTCCTGTGCCACATGCAATATAGCATGCTCATGTGAGAATACGTCTTCAGGACTGTGAACATGCATTCAAATGCAGTCATTCTGGTGAAAAGGTCAGACTGAACAAATGGGAAATCTTTACTCATGTCTGGGCCAAGGTGCTTATACATCACATTCATGTGACACTTTGCATACATTTGCTATAAGTGAGGTCAGGAGACTTAAAAACAGTCCCTTCAACATCGTGGCATCTAGTAGTTGTCAGCTGGCAGGATTTTTTAGGCCACACAGAGGGAGTCCCCTTTCATACAGCCATCTGTCTGATCGTTGTAATACAGCAGGGCTGCAGTGGCACAAGTGAGTTGTCCAACCTGCCAACTAGCAGCGGGTGATTGGGCAGTGGAAAAAGCAGTAACTCTGTGTGTTTGGGTGTGTGTGGTGAAGACAGAGTCAAGCTGAAGCCAATGCTTGGTCAGGCTGGTAGCACTATATTGCTTACATGTACGCTGCCAGGAGAAAGCATCACACGTGCCTAAAGAGACAATAAAAGGGATTGAGGAGACTTTACTTTACTCAGAGAGATCGTAGTTACCTGCTCTCCAGCGAAGCAGATGTGTTAGACCACAGAGTGTGGGGAACTGCAGTGAGAGCTTCCAGACCTGAAGGAGACCTTGCCTGTTGCCCTCAAACATGCACACACACACATGCCAAGTCTGTGGCAGGTCTCGCCATGTTAAGCACCAGTGGAATCGTGGTCTTTGAGGCTAGACAAAAACACAGTGGAAAGGTGGGAATGATAATAACAGCGGGAGTGTATTTCATTTACTTTGCACTACTTTGGCAGTTTTGCTAAATTGATACTAAACTTCTCTGCTCTTGTTACAGATTCTGTGTTTTAACGCTACATACTGGACTTTGTCACAGCTGACAAAGCTCTGAAAAAAAAGAAAGAAAATGCTACACATTTTTGTTTTGGTACTCTCCGGTAACTGATGCCATATGGTCAGTGTCACATATAATCTTTGCTATAGGTCCACAGAACACAGCCAGGTAGGTGGACAAAAGCTTTGCAGACAAATAAAAGAAAACATCCCTGCACAATTACATAACGAATTCACATCTAATGCTATTTACATTCAAAACAGGTCCAAGCAGACTCATGTAAGTCATACAGCAAGAAAGGGTTGTTTGTGTGTGTTTGTGCGCGCACTAGTGTGCTCGTGCTTTTGTTCGGCTACACTGACTTGACTTTCTAAGCGGAACTCAATAATTAATTAAGAATTCTTTTATATTTTGTCCCCTCTTTGTTTCCTATTGGTTTTCTCCCTTTCAATTTTGTCTGCAATCAACTTTTAACATCTCCCCTTTTTCTTCTCTCTTGTGGGCTGAGTCATTACCATAACAACAGAGTGAGGCACAAAAGCCCTATGGGCATGTGACAGAGTTGTGGGATGGGGGCACATGGACTGGGAGAGAGGGACAGAGAGAGAGAGAGAGAGAGAGAGACTGCCCATGCTAATATCTGCAGCTGGGCCTTTGGTTTTGTTCTCTATGCAGCTGGGCTGGATGAGAGAGCCTGGATTCCAACACACCCCCATCGGCATAAATCTTGCCATGCTTGAGGCTGCAAACACTGCAACAATGCCACTGGGTCATTCTATGCCAAGTCGGCTGGGTCTGCTCATACACACACACACGCACGCAAGCACATGCTCACAAATAAATTGTTGTTGTGTGGGGTTGTTTGTAGCTACCAAGGCGTTTTTGTTTTTTTGTCTTGTGGGATGCATATATTAATCATTTATCATCTGTTCAGTCAGAGGCTAAATGAAAGCCCAGACGATGCTAATTATTCCTTTCAGTCTCGCTGGCATTGTCTACAGAACAGGACCAGACAAGATTGTGTCATGTGCAGGGGTCAACTCCAAGAGTCATTTTGATGATCACTCGTCACTTAAGGTCAGCAGCCTTCAAGAATAATTACAAGTTAGTCTTTGCACTTGCAACTCTGCAGTTGTTGAGATAAGGTTGTTTGGGTGATGACTTTTGAAATAGAGACAAACAGATACTAGACGTGCTGCAACACTGTGACAATCAGATGTGCTTTTTAACCTCTGACATATTCAGCGCCCACAAGACTGCGCCACCATCGCGGTGGAATGCACCCCGACTGAACTGGCATGGATTAAAACAAAGCGACGCTCAGCCACAGTGACAAACTTGTTCCCAAAACATTTGTCCCCAGCTTTCAGCCTATCATTAATAACCCCATAAAGAGCTCTTTATGTCTGAGTGGACAGTGTCACTTTTTGGAGTCAACTTTGATGAGATGAATGTGCGTGGTGAGCTTGAATGCTTCGCAGCTGGGTGCGAGCCGGGCGCTGGTGACAGCGGGTACCAGGGCACAAATCCCATGGCAGAAAGGGCATCTTTGTTTGGCCCAGGTGCTCTCTGGATGCACTGCCCTCACATCCTGTGCAGTCTCATTCATTATGCATGAGCCGTACATTTAAAATCATGAGCTTCCTGTCAAAAGCCAGAAAGGGCAGGCCTGGCCAAGTGCGCTTTCTGTGGCTTCAGAGGGAGAATAGAAGCGTAACATTTTCAAGGCATTGAAAAGCCCTAAAACGAAGGCCATTGTGGCACGGGCAAGCATTATAAAAACACATTATAGCTCTAACTTTCCGAGATACAACAAGGGCTCGTAAAGCAGTCAGTGCTTTCAGCCCCATTGACGTGGACTTTCACAGTTGCCTATCTCCTCAGCAGGCTCTGTATGGACCACATAAATATGCATTGTCCGAGTGACACGAAATGTGTTTTGTGCAGCTTTTTGGAAAGCTTTTAGCTGCAGCAGTTTGTCATCAGTGGCTGCCATAACGAATAACAATGCAGAGTCCACTCCTCTCATGTGCCCCACTGCTCCCATGAGAAGATGTGGCTCAGTAATTACTGGAGGATTACAATAATCTACGTTTGGAAGCGTAACCTCCCCCTAGCCTTTGTGGCTCAGCACGAGATGAATCCAGTACAATTAAGCCATTTTGTTTCACTGCATGACTGTTCATTAGCATTATCTACACCAGTGGCTTCAGCTCTCAGACTGGGTCCCCCTCAGGTTCTCATCATTGCATCAGTTCCCTTGGTTACAGCTCAGTCTCCCAGAGTCTGGGGTCAGGAGGGTCAACGCCTAATGATGTGATCAGACTACTAGAGTTACTCCTGCAAGTATCACAACTATCTCAACAGAGGTCTCTCTTAGACAGCCCAAGTCATGCGTCCGTCGTTCTGTCGTACCCACACAGGAAAGTGGCATAAATCACCAGAGTGGCTGACCTCCATGTGATGCATATTCAATCCATTAAGGTCCGTGCTTTATAGTTTAAAGCCAGTTAGCCTTGCATCAGTGGGGTGCCACACCTCTGGTGAAAGGGATCACAGCCCCGTGTTGCAGCCATAGCCTGGAGCAGCTCTTCCCACCAGCCAAGCACTCAATATTTGACCAGAACCTTAGCAATTGGTTCACGCAGGGACACCGCAGGTGGGGACATTAACCATTGAAGAGATACTTCTGCTGACTGTCTGGGGATGGAGCTGACCTGTCGGCGTCCTGTGGGCTTGAAATGATCATCTGGGGCAACTCAGCGCAGTTTGGCTTAAACAGGATTTGTGGAGGGAAACCCCTTTATCAGGGCTTACAAGGATGAGACCATATAGCTGCTTAAGCAGATCCCTGAGTTGTGATCCTGCTGGGAGGAATTCTCATAAAAGTTAAGACGTCAGGGAATAATAGGCGGTCAATTTAGGGTTGCATCATATCATGAATTTCATTGTACTATAAAAGTTAATACTATCTGGTGAGACAAAGATTTACAGTATTACTGCACGATGCTTTTGTTCATGTAAGTCATACTGAGATGTAAATAAACAATATTAACACTCTTAATTACAATAAATAAATAAATAAATAATACAATAAGGCACATAAAAATAGTGTCAGTGTCCTGTGGCTCCTCCTTGTATTTTAAATAATTTCACAGTTATAGTTAATATCTGTATTTTCAACCATTTAGCATAAGGTAATTATTTTCAAATGTCTTTTTTCACAAAGAGATGGCAAGAGTCTGGTTTCCAATAGGTCCTTGGGCTTTACAGGACATTGTCCTCAGTCTACTGGTCAGCAAGTCTTATCCTGATTCCTGTCACCCCTCATCTTAGGCCAAATCTGGGGCCAGACGTAGAATATTGGCCGGTGATGAAAGGTAGGATATACCACCCACTGTTACAGATTTAATCGTGAGCTGTTCATGCCACAAGCAGCAGCTCCAGCAAAATCCTGTTTGTTTACACTATTAAAATAAATTGCATGTTGTAATGCTCTACATGGTACTTAGGAACAGTTAATTCCAGATAATGTATTCAGGAATGTAACACACACGCACACAAAATGAACTCATAACAGAATACCTTTCAGCTCACAGCAGGGTGTGTCGATATTTGATTGAGCTTCCAAGTTTGACTTTCATTTGCTATCCTGACAGGCTGTCATATTAAATATGTTATTGGTATACACTGAGATCACCCATTAGTGAAATGGAAAAATTAATTTGGCAGTGGTGTAGACTCCACTGTGAGGTCAGTGTCTGAGGGCCAGGATCTGGATCGCTAGCAGCCTGCTGTGGGTCTGTCTGTCCCACATTATAAGCCAGTTATCCCCAAGCTGCCATATATCCAGTCATAAGACCCAAAAAGAATGGCATCAGTCACACTTTAATGGATCCTGGATTGTTGTGCCCTCGTCCCTGCACCCCACGGAGCCCGGGGGTGGGTGGTTGGCTCCGCTACAGTCTCGCAGGAGCTGCCTACGTCTTCCCTTGTGACCCTTAACTGTTGCTTGGGGGCAGACTCAGCATGATGGCTAGTAACCAGAGGGCCGGACCCTGCTGTGTCATGCTACTTACTGGCCTCAATATTGTCAAATTAGTAACCAATCTTAACTCTTGTTCTTTGAAAGTACCCATAATCACACTGACAGCACTGAGGGATCTGTTTTGCCCACTGCAGGTGGACAGAAAGGAACAAAAGCACTCCCACTCATCCCGCTGATAACACCCTGGAAGGAAGTTGCTCAGGATGTTGTTTCCATTCACATCAAGATTATCATGTTGCCTAAAATTCTCAACCATTTCGTGTAGAAAGAAAAGGCAAAAGAAGGTCACGCAAAATATAATTATAGTCATTCATATTCATTTGTTACCCTGAGGGTGTGATTCTGCAAATGGAGGACGAAGGAAGGAGAGAAAAAACATTGTGAAGTTTGAGGGGAGACACCTCAGGTGTAATATACCAAAAAAAAAAAAACATAATATAATTTTAAATATATTTTTACAGCTTTTCTGAAATTTTAAGTTTAAAAATGCAAATGAGTCATTGTCTAATTAAATAAGCACTGACTTGCAAACATTTCCAGAGCAGAAACCTGAACATTGGATAACACCAGGTTTTAATATACTTGTTTCATTTTGTGGACATATTATAGTCAAAGGTTTTTACAGATGGAATTTTCTCTTTTTTTATCACTCTTTTTTATATTGTAAACAGCCATAAAAAAAATTTAAAAACTCACGTTGTTTTTAGAAATAAAGGGTTATATAAATCAGGCTATGAATGATATATGAACAAACCCCTCAGTATAAAAACAAAAACAAAAATCACAATATAAGTAGGAATATCACCATGAAACTTCCCCAGTTGATTGCTTACATTGTATTACAGGTTTTCTAAATTTTCACAATTTAAATATGATTATCTGATTAATAATGCACTTTTTACATACAATTCCAGAATATAAATCCGAACTAAAAGACATTGAAATGTGTATTTTGGATGGTTTCTTTCCACGAGTCTAAATGAAAACATGTGTAACATAGCATACATAACATAGCAAATCTCAAAATTGGCCTGTGCATGAAAAAAAAAATCACTTGGGGTGTCTCAACTTGATTTGGGGGACATACACATTAGATATCTGTAGTACTAATATTATAAATAAATCTACATGCATGTGTAACACATTAAGTGTTGTCTTTAATCCGCTGGGGTTTTTTTTTGTTTGTTTGTTTGTTTTTTATTGAAATTGCTTAGATAGTCTACATCATATTTATATCATTTCATTTTGGAAATGGTACATTTTGTTTACCCTCTGTGGCACTGACCCACATTCAAATCTACTGCTTTCTGGAGGAATTAGCTGTGACCTCATTTAGCATCAAATTGTTTCTAAAAGTTGACAGATTGAGCTCATTGCAATAAGAACAATTAACTTCTGTAAAGGCAGCCTCTCAGACCAAGAGCCTGCTATCTGATCATTGGTACCACTTAGTGGGGACCTGCTGAGACCTCTGTTTATGCATTAACTGGGCAGCAATAATGAGCACTGGCCTCTCACAGTGCATGAGTCAAATCAAATTCCCTTGCCAATTAGAAGGAGATTTACACGAGGCCCTGTAGCACAGAGGCTAATCTTCTTGGGCGATCTACGGTGTTCCTGCACTAAAACAGCCTCTTATATTCTCATGGACCACTGGTGCTGGCCCTCGTGGTGGGATTTGTTTCTGTTTTCATATGTTTCTGCAGGATTGGGAGGCTGGAGCCAGTCTGTGTGTGAGCATCCTGCTTGTGGAACAGACCTGGCAAACGGCCCACTCAGGACATTTGACCCTGTGGATTTTTCGTTCTTCTGTGTGGTTTTTTGGAGCTAGCACTTTTCCTTTAGCAAGGGCTAAAAGGCTCAAAAGGGTGGAAAGCAAAATATTTTTATAAATCTCCTGGACGCCAGGTTGCATAAAAGGTTCCACAGGCGTTTGCATCAAACCTGGACTGTTGAGACCACAGATTCTGTTTTTGTTGCCATAAAACTGCCCTTTCCAAAAAAGTACATATATGTATATTTCCATTTGCTTTGACTCTTATAAATTTAAATGAACCAAGAAATCAAGTTTGCTCCCCAAAGAAAAACAGAAAGCTAAATATATTAGGCACATGACCGTGAAGATCTATCTATGGATTAATACTTTCATTGTGCCTTTGGGTGGTGTTCTGTGAATGTCTTAGACAAAACATCTGACATGCACTAAAGCAGAATATAAGGAACAAACAAAGTTCACTGCACTTGCAGCATCTGTGCTACTATTAGATTAAATTCAATTATATTTACGATTGAACTGTTTAAAAGAGGCTGATCTTGTGCCGTGGTTTCAGTGAGGTACAGTGGATGTGACCTGAGTTTAAAAGGCTGTGTTTGGGCTCAGTGTCACAGGTGGTTTGAAAGAGTATCTACCTTGCTGTCATAACAGCCATGGGCAGAGCTTGTGTGAGCTCCTAACATAATTTGACTCAATGGAAAACAGAGGGAAGCCCCCTAAAGACCTGAAGACCTCCCTTGTTTACTGATGCAGGATACCTTTCGCAATTCTCCTTTGGTCTTAGGGGGTGGTGGGCAAACAGGGGGCGGGGGCAGACCAGGTTCCTCTCAGGACTCTTTCACCCCCCATCCCGCTTTGCTTGATAGTGGTGATTACAGGCTAGTTTGTTGGGGTTGTCTGGTCGCAGTAATTGCGGGTTAGTTGTCCATCATTCTGCGGGGAAAGGAGAACACAGAGCACTGAAAAGAAAGGAGCCATTTAATCAGCTGGGTGAGGAGGTTAATCAAAATTATGGGCTCCTCACTTTGCTGTGAATGCCAAGAAATATGTGTTGCTGTTAGATAATAAAATTAGCCTGTGCTTCTTACAGAGCATACATAATGCGTGTTGTGTATCCTTGTATTTTTCTACATGGGCAGAATCACTGTGATTTTACTCCCTGTCTTTAAAAAATATCCCCAAGAGAACAGTTTAGCCATCAATCATTGCATTAATGAGGCTCACTGGTTACCTAAAGGTAACCAGAAAAAATGTTCCAATCATATTTGAGGGCGTGAAGTTATATAAGGCTGTTTTTAACTTACAGCTTTATTCACTGCTGGGGCTTTCAGAGGTGGCTATACTGCCACTGGGGAGCAGCTGGAGTTGGAAAAGCTATGAATACCCTTTTACCACATTCCCAGCCTTATAAAAAAAACCCACAATATGGACACAAGCTTGTCAGCATGTGCTCTGGGAGCAAACTGTAAAACCTACAGGTATGGACCCAAGCTATACTTTAATAAGAAAATATTTCAGGAATAAGCAGGTACATTGTATCAGTGGTGTTTATCAGATTATCAAGCCTCATGAGTTATCGGTTGTTAAGTATATCAGTGCAGCATTAATTTAACCCAGCAGACAGTGTTTTCCTGGTATGGTTTGCCTTCATGACTTTATCAGTGCCCAGGATTAAGTCTGTTTGCTTATGGACAAGAATGCAATTAGGAAAGTCACACTCACTGATCAATGCTGGCATATCACTAGCAGTCACCCATGAGCAAACATGTTTTTCTTTTGAACAGATAGGAAAGGAATGTCAAATACGACCTCAAGTCCAAATAGCTGGCTGCATATGCTGGACTGATGTTATGTAAGAGGGGAACATTAATTATTTCCCGTGTAATCTGACTGAAAACCTTCATGAAGTCACCTGTCTAGCGTGCGTTCACAAAGCTGCAGAGTCTATTTGTCACCCCACCCCAGTTCTCATCCCTCTGTTTCAGGTGAACAATAGATACGGGACCCCCTGCTGCTTTGCCAGGTGACCTCATCACAGCGCCGCCAATCGGCCCTCGCTCACGCAAACAAAGGTCGGCCCAGTGAAAATGCCAGTGCCGGTTCTCACAGTCACCCCGATAATATCTCCGTCCCCCCCAGCCCCACACGCATTGACATGGAGCAGCCACACAGATAGAGTTGCAAATGGGCACTTCTATGAGTCAAAGCAGGGGAGGGTGGGACACTGGACATCCCCCCAGCGGACGCCTTGTTCTCCCATTAATTGATCGCTACTTGATCTTGGATGGTGATTCAGGGGTACTCTCTAGGGCAGGCCACCGGTCTCGGTGATATGTGTGGGAACTGCGTGGAGGCCACGAAGGTGCACCTGCTAAATGGCCGTTTCGGCCTATTCCCCCAGCACCCTGCCCATTGTTAGGGATTTATATTCAGTTTCCTTCTCAGATGGCCACACAGTGGACGACTACTGAAGTGGGCTTCTCTCTTTTCAGAAAAGGGGTCGCTTAAAAGACAGACCAGCTAAGGTGGGGAGTATTGAAAGGGATAGATGCGGAGCACAAGAGGGTCTCATGGCACACAGCAGTGATGTCAGAGGTTTTGTTGTAAATTTGGACGCTCTACTTTACGTAGCAGATCTCTCCAAGCATTCTTGTAAGAACAGTTTGAAAGTTTAAGGTGCTGAATATGTAAAAAAAAAATAGGGAATGCGGGGTATGAAATACCAAACAGCATTTTTTAGTGGAAAGAGGATGATCACAAGCTCACAATTAGCCTTAATGATAGCCTGATGTCCTGTGGCCTGCTGGTTGACCCATGACCCTCATTTTAATGATGGCTTTAATAAGGGACATTACTCTGTCAGTGTGGGGTCTCGCTCGAAGGAGGATGGCAAGATGAAAGGTACCTACTCAAGTGTGGGCTGCAGGTGGGGTGACCGTTTAAATGGACAAGAAGAAGCAGGTGCAGTAATGATGTGTAACAGACAGTAGCACAGTAGCTTTAAAAGGCTGCTGGGTGTTGCTACGGTTTGCCTCTGTTTCAGATGTTTGCGCAGTTTCAAAGATGCTGTTTACTTCTTTACACTGGATAGAATCTCATCTATCATGAGAAAAATATATTCTCATGCAGAAAACCGAATCATGTTCACCATTTAACGAATATCTTTCTTCATTACTCTGTTATGAGTAAATCATTTGTTGTTTTCAGTGTTTCACTTCTTTCCCTTCTCTCTCTCTCTGAGCGTCAGACTCTCTAATCCCTTCCGCAGGAGCATGTCATCACTGTGTCATTCTCACATGTCCACTCTAAGCTGAGGCTGTTACCCGCTGGCACACCTCCGCCGTGATCTTCAGAGAGAAGATAGAGAGGCGGAGGAGTGGTGGCGGTGGTGGGAGCAGAGCGTTGTGGGGGGGTTGGAAAAGAGCCGGAATTACCAGATTTAAATAAAGTCAACTTTCCGGCCATCTGGCCAGTGTTTGGGATAGAGGGAGAAGCCTTGAAGGCTGGTAGAGCCGGAGTGAAAAAGCTTTATTTTTAAGGCTCTGTATCCAAAACCTCTTAAAGATACAAAACCCATGAAGGTCCTTTTTAAGACCTTAAAACCTAAAAAAAAAGTTTGAGGCATGTGTCTATAAAAGCAAATTACTCACATTTTTTCTCCCAAATATTTGCAGACACAGATGTTATCAGGCAATGAGCTCATTATTGAAGGTAATATGTGTTAAAATTGGATGAATTAAAAACAGTAACAACACTAATAATGAGATTTAGCAGTCTGTATCAACTCAGTGCACTCCAGATTGATGAGTGGATTGCAGCAAACCCTGGAGTCAATGTAAGTGGATCTAGAGACACGCATCATGGCCCTGGAAAAGTGGCACATGGGCTGGTGAGAGGAAATCGCATCATTTGAACTCAGAATAAGGTGACCAAGAGGACATATCCCCAAACCAAGCACTCTAAAATTAAGGACAAAACAATGTGTCAGGCAATGATTGATCAGTCTGGGGTGTTTTGTCAAAATTCAGTCGTCTTTGCAGCCCCACCTCCAGGCACTTCCTATAATCAAAGGCCATGCCCACCCATGGCTAATTAGACATTAAGCAAACGTCAAGAGGGCTTGATTTAAAGCAGCCACCCTAGACCTGAGCAAAACAAAGGGAGCGGAGCAGGGAAATGGGAGAGATCCAGATCAATATTGAGCGGTACTTTTGTTTGCTAAAATGCCATAGAGGCTGAAATAAATCAGATAGAGGAGGGAGAGAAGGGCCGGCGATTGCGTTCTCACGGCTCCCCGGGCACTGCACTGAGAATAGGCACACCTGGCCTAACAAAGCCCAGGAAGAGGGGAGGGATGAGCATGCACACAGGCATGCTCCCACAGAACTGCATGCACACACACAAACACTATCTGACTACCACTGGTATAAGATCAACAAGAGAGGATTTATAAGCGTTTTAAGGCCATCTGCGGGCTCATCCTAAACATTGACACACACAAAGCTAAAAATAAGAAGACATTGAAAGCGTAATGGAGAAGATCAGTGAGGATTTATATGTTTTGAGACTCTCTTGTGAAGCCTGGGTCCGGACCAATAAAATAAGTATTGCCAGCCAATGAAACTTTATGTGCCAGTTGAGAGAATGTGCCATCTGCAACTTCAGAAAGAAACACACAAACACACTTTGTCTATATTAAGGCTAAAGGAAAAAGAAACAATAATATTTCTGTTGCTCACTGAACATAGGGCGGAAAATGTGTCCTTAAAATTTATGTGAGAGATGAGAAAATATTGTGTGAGGTAACCCAGAGTTTTAAAGGCCATTGTGCATGAACATTTATCAAAATCTGTTAGAAGCCTACAAAGAACAGTCACAATGTAATTGCCAGAATAAATGCAGACCACGGATGTGTTAGATTTGTACATTATTATGTAATGGATATGTTGAAATCTTACATTTTTACAACAATGTGGTTCTGTTAAGGCACAAAAACTACTTGGTTATGGTTAGAAAGAGACTATGTTTGGGTCAGTTTTGGCAAAATAATCTCTACTGGAGAAAAGGTTGTTTTGTTGTTAGTCTTGATCAGTGGTCTGCAGCTGTTTCACTTAGGTGTCACACTTTCCACCATCCTCTCTACCTCCTGATGACAAAGTCAGCTCATATACATGTAATCAGAAAAACATCACTTTAGAAACGTTGATATGGTACTATGAAATGTACAAATGTAATGTATTAGTGGTTTGCTGAAACGTACAATGCCAATATTTTCTTTTGGCGACTGGGTTAACAGTTGAAGTTGGATTTATACTTCTGCGTTGAATCAACACCAAACCTAGGCAATACCGTATGCCATAGCCTGACATGCGCCTCCCCAGAAATGTAACTACACTTTGTGGTGACACAGACTTCCTGTCTATTTTTGTAAGTTGAAACCATTTCCCTCAGTGGAAATGAAGCTTTTGTCTACTTTAATTTCACAGATAAGAAACAATTAGTTGTGAAGGCAATAAAGCTCCCACAAAATAGCATTTTATGTCTTGTGTCTTTGCTTCATATGAGAAGAGGAAATCTTTGCTATTCGCTAGGCTAATTTATACAATGTAAAATGCCATATGCTTGTGCTATTTGTTTGGAAAACATGTTTAGTATGACAGTTGTTGTGTCGGTGAACCTTGTGAGTTGTAATGGTGCTGAATTTTGTAATGTTACCTTTATTAAATGTTGCTGTTGTTCCTGGCTTCCTATAAGTGGAGGAAAAGTCAGCTAGCTGCCGGGCTAATTTATACAATGTAAAATGCCATAGGCTTGTGCTAATAACATTAGCATGTTACATTTGTGTGGAAATGTGTCCAGCAAAAGACAAGTGCTTTGTTTGTGAATGCTGCGAGTTATAGTGAAGCTGATTTCTATAAGGTGGTGCTACTCTTCTTTAGTTGAAATCAACAAGTGTCAGAGGGCCACAGAGCTGTGGACAAATAAATCACCAGGAAATTTCAGAAATAATGTAACCTTTGTGGCTACCCAAAATATATATGCTCAACATAATAAGGTAAGACAAGTGTAAAAAGTACAATCAGTGAAAAGGCACATGATACACACATTTTTCTCTCAATCGATGTGGCAATTCTGCTTTTCAAGCATCCAACCATCTTTTTAAATGTGTTGAGTTTGGTTCCAAAAATTATACAGACTCATGGTGATGGTGCTGATAGTGATGTCCTCATCATGAGCTGACTTGTGCAGCCCTGTAGGTTTTCTCTCACTTTGAAACTAACAGTGCAATCACTTTCCAGAGTTACAGGGTTTCCTGTCTGATGAAAACGCTTCACCTCAGCCCCCCCTCTCCTCCCTCCTGGTCCTTCTCTCTGCAGCATCTGCGGCACGGTTCCCCCCTGTAAATCATACTGTCACTTCTCACACTCAGCACCTCTAGAGCGTGAGCACCCGAGCATGGTTTCAATTTGAGCCCTGAGCAAAGTTAATAAGTTTGAGATAAATTCAGCTGGTCTGGCTGGAGCTGATTTGGAGCGGTGTACGCTTTCGCCCCCCTGATTAGCCCTGCTCCTAAACTTCATTGGCAAAGCACAAAGACAGAGTCTGTTTCACCCTGACCCCTAATGCAGTGTGACCCATGCAGAGAAGCCTGTTATCATTGCTATTTAGAGAGTTCAGGTTACAGGTGAGTCAGGTACTAAAAAGATAATACTGACATAGCATAGGCCGACCGCTAGCTGTGGGGGTTCACTTAGGAAGAAATATTGAGGACATCCACTTCAGTGAATCTTCAATTGCTCCACAGAAATCAAGCCGGATCCTCAATCAAGAAATGGTTTTATTCACAAAGGTTAGATGGCGCAGAAAGCTGTCGCACAAGAGAAACTGACAAGTCAAACAAGTCAGCATTGTAGCAGAAGTGAAATCATTCATAGTCATTGAGTGCGGCTTTCCACACATAAGTGCCTGTGCCAGTTAGTAAAATAAACCTCACATGGAGCTAATATTCATCCATGGTAACCTTTGGCAACTGGCGTGATGTTGGTAAGCACCCGTTTGGCCATCATTAACCAGCTGGAAGTGACTACGGCCCTTTTTGCTTCCCACATGATTGGAGGCTACTACCCCCAGTAACCCAACGCAGGGGCCAATTATAGATAATTTAAGACTTAAGCAATTTGGACAGATTTCTGGAAATTACTGTAGAGGTCTTGTTGCTGTCGCCGAACAGAAAGGAGAGTGGGATATTTTGACAGGTTTTTACCACAAACCAGTTCTCAGATACACAAAGGCAGAGGTTACATGGTGCCTAATATCCATGTGTTGATTGGGGCTAAAGTCAGGGGGTTAAGCAAGGTCTAGTTAGCCGGGTCCTGAATTACCACAGAGAAGGTTAAGCAAAACAACAGGCTTCCATCCCACCTGTCCACCAATTACCACTACATAAACACGATGGTCGGTCGGCTGCATGCACACGCATAAGATAAATTTACGTAGGTGGTCGGACTTCCCCAATTAAAGAATCTGACAACTGGAGACAGACTGAAAAATGCGCAGCTTGAGCCAAATGCTATAAAACCCCTGAGCAGTGACCGGTCTGGGCATGCTTTGGAGAGTCCACTGCTGGTACTGTCATTCATTACAACTGTATTTCAGGGTTAAATGGTGAAGTAAAAGACATTACACAAAGCAGTGAGAGCCAAAAGTGGAACAAAGGACAAAAAGATCAAGCTGGCTTTTTTCTAAGGTTTCTCTACTATACTGTGAAATACACTTCAGCTGTGGCCCTGTAAGACACACACCTCTCCTTCTGGAGCTGAGCCCTCTTCCCCTGCAATCTCTGGCCTCTGTGACCTGGCTGTGTTAACAGGTGGATGCACCCGTGTTTGCTGCCCGTCTCTCTGTGTTTGCCCACGATGGTCAGACAGGAAGCTGGCCAGACTGCGGTCAGCCCGAGCCAGTACTGAATGCTTTCGGCTAGGTGTGAGGAAGACTTGGTGACATCACTGTTATGGGATAGTCTTCTGACGGAGGCGCGGAGGAGGAGACTTGCTGTGAATCTATTTCTGGCTCTGCTTATATACACGCCATCCTAAATAGGGGACACTGCTGTTCAACTGAAGTATGCTCAGAATGTAGCACTGGAAGGACAAAAATATATTTTATATAACCAGATAAGTAGTCTCTAAGTATACCCGTCAAAATAGCAGGTTTTGTATATGGGTTGTGTGAACTAAAATGGAAGGAGCCTCTGCCTGTTTGTTGATTGATTTTCTCATCAACGGTTCATCCAATCTTGACTTCACACTTGGCAGGTGTATTAATGGGGACCCAAGGAAGTGCAGTGTCGAGTGCAAGCTCATGAGATCAACAAGACATATTTATTAGCAGCGTGTTAAGCACACTGTGTAGTGTATTGACAAGGGACCCCTATTAACTGTTAAGGCCCAGACACACCAAACTGACACAGAATTACTGGCAATGAGGGCTGACTGTTGCATCGCCTCACAACACCTGTGTCTTGGTCAAAACGTTACACTTGATCACACTGTAAAGACCACAGCCAACAATGACCTAGCACATATGTTCTGCCCCTGCATGAGAGGAAGGTTTCTCTTCTCACGCACTGAGCTGAACTGTCAATCCGAGGGATTTCTCTCACCGATGGGCACTGTCAGCTCTGACGCTGATTCAACATGCTGAATTAGATTTTTAAAAAAGCTCTTAATGGCTGATTGGTGCAAACGTTGTGGGACACACCGCTAAAAGTAGCGTCATGGACACCCATCGATGGGCTGACTGTCAGCCGGATGTGTCAGGGCCCTTACACCAGGGTACGTCAAGCTGGGTACAGCTCGTTCTCCGTCAATCGCTACATTAAGAACAGATGAAGAAAGAGAGACTGGAGATGTTACACTGCAGCAAACTAAAACATTTTAAGCATAACAATGTAACTTTTGAAATGAATGTTTTTTTTTCCCATAAATACCCTGGTCCCAATTAGCTAGATGTTAGCAAATGACGCTGACTGGACGCAACTATTTCATAGCAAGTGAGTGCTGAGTGTGAAGTTGTTTGGATCAGCAGTTTTTGAAGAAGCTGCAAGCAGAAATACCTGAGGCCAAACAACCCGCCTGTTCCAAACAGGCGAGTTGAAAACTAGCTTTGACATAAAGCTGGACATCACTTTTGAACTGAGTTGAGTCATGTTATTAAAGTATCTGCCCCTGGCATTTAGTTAAACCATCCAGGCATATGCCAAACCAGGACTAATCCTATGGTCTTCCTGCTGCTAGTCCCCGGTGTGTATCAAGGGACTCCAAAAACAGTCATGTCTAATTACAATTGTGATGGTCATTCATTCAGGCCATGGGATTACAGCATTTGTGCGAGTGTGCATATGTGTGAAAGCATGTGATTGTGTGTGTGGTCTCATTCACATCACACGTACATGCCCCCTCCCCACTGCTGGGCCGCTACCACTTCACCCAGAGACACAATTAAGAGCCCTGGCCGGAAAGCAGGCCTGAGCGGGTGGACGCTGAGACGAGACAGGCTCACCGGGCAGTTCCTTTCCCTCCTCGTCTCTGAAGGCTCCTTGGCAAGACGCAGACGCCCCCGAGATGTCAGGGCCGAGCAAAAGCGCAATCTGTCTCAACACAGTTGGCTGACTGCGGGACCCGAAGCAATCCCAACATGTAGCATCTCTCTTGCTTGCTTTGCACTGAGCCATGCATGCTCACACAGAAGGAAACAGGAAGGCCTGATCAGGCCAGCATTTCACAGCAGTTGAGGTGGTCTGCATGTAGAGCTGCTGAACTCACGGGACGTGGCCTCTGATAATTTTCTCTGCTGTAGGCCAGCTTTTCTCGAGAGCCAGTGAGAAAAGTATTGCCTCTCTCAAAGCCACTGCAGGGCTGTGTGCTACAAGGTCAATAATTACCAACAGATGCTTCTTCTGTCTTTATTTCTAATTGGGAACATTAGTCCATTGTTAGCCTTAATAGCTGAGACATTTTCTACTGAATAAAAAATGTTAAGATATACAGTATTTATGCATTCAGCTGTCATTATGTGTGACAACTCACTCTATTGTAAGATCTGAAGAAAATAACAGTTCCCACTGAAATGGCAAAATTACCATCAGTGTCATCTGTCAACAAACTGAGACAAATCACCTCCTAAATGTCTATTCCAGAGTCCCTGGGGTCAAATGACAGTCCTGACTACATATAAAGGGCTATATTTAGGACAGTGTCTTGTATTGCCTCTAGCACCACATTAACCTCTGACCTCTAACTAGGCACTAAGCTCCTGGTGGTTTACAGCTGGGACAACTACTCCGCACTGAGACTGGTGATAATTTATCTGTTGAGCAGTCCTAATACATGCACATTAACATGACTCCAGAAAGACATACTGCAAACACAGATAAAATATTAAAGTTGGTAAGCAATCAGTGGCTCTTAATTGCAAAGACAGAAGGATGTTTTATTTTTCAAGTGGTGTCTTTCGATTGGTTACATTGAGAGGGTTGAGGAGTGCATTTCAGCAGGTCCTCTACCATCATGTGCCCTTTTTCCAACAACATAAGCGTATGTTTGTGAGTTGGATTTTTTTCATGGGGGAAGACAATAGATTGCCTTCTTAATGCCGTTACACAGGGTCGATTTTTTTTTTTTTTTTTTTTTCTGGTGTGTCAAAAAATCATGGAGTGACCGGAAACCGATAAGTAAACAGTAGAAAGCAGCATGGAGGCCAATCAAAAAAAATAAATAAATACATTTTGATTAATTTATTTCGAACAGTGCTTGACGGAGAAAGACTGTATGTTGTGGCAGTGCGGCACTGCATTGTGCTGGCAAAGGGACTAAAATTAACATGTTCACCCAGGTGTTGTTTCGCCGATTGAAGCTGATCAGAGCTGAAGCTGGTAAATACCCAGGACTACTGCACCTTTCACATTATAAGTCAGATGTTAGTGGGTATTTTGTCCAGTGGGAAAGGGGCTATATAGTGAGAAAAGTGCAGGGGCCCCTCTGTTTTTAGGCTGGGGCATGTGTACTTAGAGCAAACAAACAGATTTATTACTTAGAAGCACAAGTGCTAAGTGAGAGTGTTGCGTCTCGTTGGGCTTTCAGTGCGACTATCATCAGGCCTTTGAGCTTCTCTGATATGAAGTGTCAAGTGTTTGTTTAACCTTAACCTTTGATGTCATGAGTGAGTCACAGTGCCATTTTAGTTCCAATTTATTTCACTTAACATTTAAGGTCACTTAAATTATAAAAGTTTGAAAAAAACACATCACAAAATATGCAATAAATCTTATTATATATTATGGGGAAACTAAATTCCAACACAGGAAAAAAAAAATAGCTAATTCCAGGAATTGTAAAATTTCCGTTTCCTTATTTCAGCGAGTGTTTAATTGATTGCTGGTGTTTGACACCAAGGCGACAGGTGTTTGTATTTCCCTTTCTGAAACCCACAGTAGGTTTATTTAGGTTTTCACACGCAGACTACATCCACCGCCCAGCTCCCACTCTGTCCTATACAACAGGAGGACGGCATCATCTGTGTGACTCACATTTCTATCCGGCAGCCCGAAACACAGCTGAGGTCTTGGATGTAACTTAGCCCCTCGCCTCTATAACCCCAGCTGTAAAATGACACAACTCCTCAAGTAGCTCCTCAGCAGCCATCAAACCCCAAGTGCCTGTTAAAGCTCACTGACTCCCCCTCACCTCCACCATCCCACCCTTGTCTTATAAAACCAGGAGCCATAAAACCACCACTGGGCTCATTTTTACTCTCTATGTGTCCTCTGTGTTGAGGCAAATGGACAATTTACACATAAAGATGTCATGATAATATTTTGAATGTGATCGCTACAATTGGGGATTCACGTTAGGCAATTTATTTAATGGAGATCAGAGGTCAGAAACTGCAAAGTAGTTGCTTAGTTTGTGTATTTGTGATTCCCAATGAAAACCAGAGGACTAGTGATTATTTACAGTTCAGTGATATAAGGAGACAAAATGTGTCATAATGTGCCAGTCACGTAGTCACCTGAACTGACTGTGCACTGTGCAGAATGTCCCAGTAATGAAGCAAACAGAAAGTGACTGGAAATTTTTATGACCAGCTTCCAGGCCGACACGAGGAAAACATCACCAGCCTGAGTAAGTGTGCTGAGGAGTTGGATGTCAGACCGAAACGCCCCTCCCGATCATCACACCACCCCTTCTACTCTGTGTTCTCACTCCACCCTTTTCCTCTGCTGCTAACTCCAACTCCTCTCCATGTTGTGGACCAAGAAAAGTGAGTTGGAAATCCTGGCTTTCCTTCATATTTGAAAGAAATAGAAAACTACCGACAAGATCAAACTTCACTAATGGACCATGAAGTTGTGAACATGGCTATTTTAAGGCAAACCACTTCACCAAAAGCCAGGTGCAGAATCAACTCAGGAGAGTGTTCAATAAAATATTACATGACAAATAGAATATTCAAGTATTCATACAAAATTGTCATCCTACAGGTCGTATAAAGTATAACTTCAGCATTCACTCTGTATTTGAATCAATTTTTAAACTGTTTAGCAAAGAAAACGCTGTGGAGTTTTGCATCTTATAGAGCTACATGGAAACAATTACTTCCTGGCAAATGCAGATCTGTTGGCAGATCTCTTCCTGAGTGTGTGTGTGTGTGTCTGTGTGCATTCACATGTGTGTAGTTCCACTTGAGCACAAAGAGAATAATTGCCACTGAAACGTCACCAGGTTTCATTTGACAAGTGTGCTGTGCATCAGCCAAGCAACATCTGGACGCAAATGGAGAAATGACTGCCAAGCACATGCATTACAGCTCAAACCTCTCTGCATGAGGATGCCTGCGAGGCTGAAAATTAGCTGAGAAAGTAGTGTAAAAGCTGCAGAGCGGGAGCGTCTCTTTGTCTGCCACTGCTCGCTGATTCCACAAAATACAGCTAAATAATACAAATTAAAAAAGAAGCTACACAAATAATGGTACATGATGTTTGAGGGAAGAGAAGGGATAGTTGGTGGTAAAAGCTGCGCAAATACAAATAAAAACTACACTAAAAATAAAGCTAAAGGTTATAGTTACCCCAAGGAAGCATAAAACCCCCATAAAATAAAGTCCTCTAATGCATAAAGATGCAATAAATATCCCTTTCAGTGTTTTTACAGGACATATTAACTTCACAAGTGGCTGCTATGACCACATCCATACACAACTCAGTATGTAGTGGCCCTTCTTTGTGCTTTTAAGCATTTAAGCCTGCAAGTTGAGGTCAATACTTGGAATTTGTGGTAATAATAAAATGCAATTAGCAGTTGTGAAAAGGTTAAAATAGGAGAGGAAGACATCACTGCAAAAACTGAGATGAAATAAATAAAAGTGAGCATTCTAATAACTGTGAAACGTCAGACAAAATCTGCTCCGAGTGAAATGATTTCAAGGGTACACTTGTGTTTAAATGTCAAACTTAACAGCGGTACCAAAGTAAAAGGGTCTAGGCGCACACTTAAATCCAAGGCTGATGATGATAAACCTAATTAGAGCCTGAGATTCTCAGCGAATGGAGAAATAAAGCATCATTAAATTCTCTTTGGGATCAGGTTTCAGAGCTTGGAAAATGTGTGTAGCATCTATTTTCTGTCAGGTCAAAATTCACACCAGCAGTTTTGGGCTTTGACACACATCTGGCAGAGCAGAAATTCCTCATGTTTTCTAAGTCTGCACTATACCGTCTGCAAACAAGGAGGAATACTGAAAGCCGTCCTCAGATGAACTCTGACCTGGTTAGCTGTGCCACTGAAATGTAGAGTGGTGGGCCTCTCTATTCTGCATGTTTAATGAGAGCGACTGACAAATTGAATATAAGTGCCTACTGGGGCAAGGGACGGGAGGTTGGTGGAGGGGGTTAGACGAAGAAATTAGCCACTGGGGCCTGTTCTGTGTTGGCTTTAAGTGAATCTGATTGACTGTAGGGGAGTGTAACTGAGCCAAGTTATGTCAAAAACAATGGTTAGCATTTCCTTTCCCTGGGTTCTGTAAAAGACGTTGTTATCACTGTCAACAAATGCACCTCATGTTTTAACATCTATTGTTGTGTGCGTGAGGGAACAACAACCTGCCTTAGTGCTGCAGTGATGATAATGGACCTGCCAGGTTATCCTGAGGAATTACATTGATACTAGATGATTCTGCACCTCTCAACAGGCGTCCACTGCCAATGTTTAGTGCCAGTGAAGGAAGTGGGGAGTCCTTTAGGGAACAAGTTGAATGATAAGGGCCATCTTTCATGTAAAAGACAGGAACTAGCATCCCTTCACAGACCTGTGATAGAAATTTCTTCCCTTTTTTTCACCTTGTCCACACTCCTAAACCTAACCTTTGAACAAGTGTTTTAGCTGCCAGATCTTAAAGGAATACTTCACCCCTAAATGATCATTTGTATACTCTCTGTCAGGCTGAATTTTGGAACGAAACTTTGTTTTTCTCACATGTGTCTATGGTGAACGAAGAATCCAAAAAGCGTGAAAATTCTTGATGAATTGACGTCATAAAGATCCATGTTTAACAATAGCAAAACAACGTATTTTCACTAAAACAAATACTTAAAACACTTCCACACAGATGAGTAGTGGGCCTGTGCTGTTTATGCAAGTGTTTTAAATATGACGGTTTTGGTAAAAATGGATGTGTTTAGGAAGTACTGAGTGTACGACTGGATAAATGAGAATTTATTTATTTACTGTACAAAGTGTGTTAGAGTTTGTAAACGGATATTTTGATGTGGATTTACTGTTGTTAACACGGACTGCTATGACTTCGATTCATTAAAAATGTTCTCTGTTTTTGGATTCTTCGTTCACTGTGGAGGCATGCAAGAAAAACATAGTTTTCTTCACGAAATGAAGCTAACACAGGGTGAGAAATTTATATACAAAGTATCATTTGAAGGGTGAAGTATTCCTTTAATCATACCTTAACCGTAAAGGAAACTATGATTTCTTACAGTCTGGCTTTTATCCAAGTTGCTCTGGCCATTGTTTGTATCGGTTGTGATAACACTGTACTATCAAAATACTTCCCGAGATCTCGGTATTGGCAACATTTCTATATGTAGGGCCCAATGGGGCAACAAGCATGACTATACAGGATGGAAACAAATGTCAAGGTTAGCTGAAGGTACAGCATGCTTAACTGATACATTTCTTTCAAAGCTAACATACATTTTCTTCTTGGCAGAAAGACTGTTTATATCAGAGTCTGAAAGGTCTCTCCTCAGACATCACTCTACAATTGCAGTGGCTACTTCGCTGACCTGTCTCAGCCAGGCAGCCTGTGCACACACATCTGTTGCTGGTTTAAGAGTATTGTCCTCTTTCATATGCAATTTCTCACATTTTGCAAAGGATAAGCAATAATTGGCGAGACAACTGTAAAATGGCGATCAGTTGTTGAGTGTTTTAGAAACCGTATGACAGCATGATAGACCGCGAGGGCTGTCCAGCCTGCAGTTGTCTGGCTGAGTGACTTGCTGTGAGGTTTCATAGGCTGGATTTTCCCTCGGGGGAACAGCAGCCGAGGCTGACAGCTTTAGGGCGGTGGGGGTGGAGGGAGAACAGGAAAGAGGTGGTGCAGAGCATTGGAGGCAAGGCCATTTTTTATGGCTTTGATTTCGGAAGGACACTACATCACTTGTATGGTGATGCTGGCTGAATGAAAAAACAGGAATGGAATGGGGCCGACGCACTGAGTCCAGCGCAACAGGGAGATGAAATGAAGAGTCCAGCAATGATGATGATGATTAGGCTTCCTTTGGCTAATGTGACTGCTTCGGGCTGCCTTGCTAATCAAACTCTGGATTTTATGGTCGGATCAGTTAAGTAAACTTCATCTGGCTGCTGTCTGATTCAGCCTCGTGCACCTCATCGTTGTTCTGTGCCCTGCTTTGTTTCCCCTGTTCTTGGCTCAGAGAGCTGGCACAGACAGGGACTGAGACGTTCGTCTGTGTCTGTATTTCTCTTGATTACAGACGTCTGTAGATCAAGCCCCTTCTGTGAAAGTCAACAGAACAGAAAAATATAGGGTTTCATAATTTCACAGACCATTTATAGGTCATCAATAGCATGTCACTCTGTTTAAAAGTCAAACTATGTAATGTATGGACAAAAATCTTCTTGTTCTCATATGAAAAGTTTTAGAAATACTGTATTATTATGTAAACATGACCACTCGTTATTATTAGCATAGCTCTTTTGGGGTTATTCTTAAATGTATCGTATATATGCCATGAGCCATATTCAATCTATTTCATATATACAGGAGTACGCCTCAAAGATCGACATCAGTTACACACATATCAAACCTCTTTATGATGATAGTGCATGCAGATGACAAACTCCACAGAAAGATATAAATTTTAGTATGTGTTTTACAGAAAAAATAAATACAACTCAATTGTTCAGAATAAAACTAGAAGTGCTAACGGGCGTCCTGAAAGAGTCCTTGTGCAGCTTCATATGAGACACTTGTGTCCACATTTAAGCAATTTACAGTCAAATAATGCCAACCCATTCCATGACTCCCGAGGTGATAGTAACAGAGAAATAGACGGCTGTCATATGGGATGGCTATACACAGATGAGATCATTATTATGTAATTGGCTCTGCCTTTGCAGTCTCTCCCAATGTGTGAAAGCAGGCATCACCAGTGCTGGCACCCTGTAGATCAGCCCAACCACAATGTTTGGAGAAAGGCCCACAGATCCACCATATCTGTTACAGCCTGCAGGGCAATAACTGGCATGAGACTACCGGCGTACGATCAAATCGCCTCTCACCAGCCGATTAACAGTTTTGGAGCCCTCCAAATGGATATGAGCCTGTTAGTGTTGAATGTAATGGAGGTCTGATTTTATAAAACTCAGTCTTTAAAAAAAAAAAAAAAAGGAATCACACACACAGTGAAGTAGAGTGGATTTTCTGTAATGCACTACACAGGACTTGATGGAATCCAGATTTCCCTCAGCACACTACAGGATGCCAGGGAAGTACAGTAAAAGGGTTACATTAACCATCCGCTGATAAATATTCATAAGCAGTCCATATTATGAAAACAAAATGGTTGCCATGACAAATAAATAACCTTTATTCAATCACTGTATGATAGACGTGAGTTAATGTTGTTTATGTTGCCTTGAATAAACCTGGAGGCATAACATTTAACGTCCCTCAGGTCAGTAATATCAGACTTATTTTCAAATAGTGAATATTAATGAGAAACAGTACAAACCTTTAATTAATTTTTAAATTACATCAGTGTCTGCAGGTAGGATCACAGGCTAGCAGATGTGGGACTGAGTGACTGTGTTGCAAGTTGGCAGATTTGGACAGAGCCAATACAGAATGACCTGTTATCATTCGTGTCAATAAGAAATTTATGCAGAACCCCAGAGAGTAGAGAGGTTGGGGAAGTGGAGTCAGTTTTCAGAAGCGATAAGAATCAGCTGGCGCCTGTTGAGGAGGTGCCTATGTGTGTCCTGTCACCGCCAAGGACAAAGACTCTTCCCAGTCACGCCTAAAACTGGGATTTTCACCATAATACTCATCTAAACTTTTGGTTCCTGACTGTATTAAAGGTCTTTGTCGTGTTCCATACTATTCAACATCCAGAATATTTAACCTTTATTTTGCAGATCCAGTCTGGTTACCTCAAAGAAACCAACTAAACAAAGTCAAAATCAGTCACTTAAAACCAAATGCCACCTCAAGGCCAAATGGCAGTGCTCATGAACATACTTAAATTGTCTTCCCTCAGCTCACGTGAATTGCTGCTCTCCTACCCTTTCCATCTCGTATTCTGTGTCATTTTTCCATGCCGTTGTTTTTCCTCACCATTAGCCTTCACCTTTAACTGTAAATTCTAGCCCCCGGAGGGACTGCACGCGCCTTTGTCACACCCTCTCCCTCCCTGGGCTTGTGATCTTAAGGCTGGTGAGAAACACGCAGAGGTTTTCCTTTTCCTTCCTGTTCCATGCACAACTTTAAGTGGTAACCCAAGAGACCTGGATTGGGCTTACTGACAAAACTTTCCACTCCCCCACACGCTCACTGCCCTGGGTTTATCAACCGGACTTCATCTGCTCCTTCTCGGGGTCTGCCATCTGCATGTCCCTCTGTATGGACACCCATTATTAAGGAGTTAGGCCTCAGTGAGCAACTTCAACTGAGCTAAAGTGCGCTGAAGCCACAGTTTCAGACCACAGGAGTGCGCTGAGGTGTAGGTGCTGGGTAACTCTAGATTTTTAATTACAGAGCGTGCATGGCGGTGCGATAAGAGGGTCACGGCTTCCTGATAACCTGTTCGGTGAGTCAGAGGCTGTTTGTCGCCCAGACCGAGCGTAAGCTGTGAGAACGGGACAAAACCTCATCTTTGTGTCAATACGTCTCTCTGAACTTCCTATAGACTCAAAGTAAGTGCCGCCATCTGCTTTCACCTCTGACAGCTGATACCACACACCTGAGTCACGACTCAAAGTTTCCTCCCTCCAGAACACAGGGTCAAATCTAGAGGAAACAATGAGAACATGGTCGATGTTAAAGAGGCCAACAGCCTCAAAGCTGAAAGTGGCTGGACCATTTCTTCTGTTGGCAGTATGATGAGTTTATTTGGACACATTATTTCAGGGCATGCAGACAAATGAATGATGGAATTCATTCCAGAAAGTCCAGTCTGAGTAACATATCCATGAGTTTTTAGGTTTATCAGACAACAAAACCCTACATTGCAAGTTTATAATACTATGAGACAAGATTTTGTAGCTGTGGAAAGTCTTTGTTTTTATCTTTTCTGTAAATCATTTTGAAGCAAAAATCTTGGTTGCAAAACATGTTCCGATCTTGGATTTGCAGGTTAAAATTGTGTATCAGAGTACAGTACGGCCCAGTCACACCAAACTGACATCAAAGAACCAGTGGCGACGAAGGCCAACTGTTTCGTTGCCTCATGTCACCTGTGTCTCGACCAAAAAGTGCACATGAACACACAGCAAGGACTATAGCCAACGGCTAACTTGCACATACATTCTGCACATGTGTGAAAAGAAATCACTCTCTATGCAAAAGGGTGGCAGCAGTCTGTATTCGACATCCAAAAAGGGGTAACCGGAAGAGTGCCACGATGGATTCAGGATGCTAGTTAGCCAGTTAGCACATTAACAAGACAACCAGATGCTGAAAGAAGAAATTATATTTACCGAGGGCTAGTGAACAATAACATTGCAAACTGCATTTGTGTAAGAGCTCAGTGACTATGTTTTTAGTCATTGAAATGGCTAAGAAAAAGCAAACAAGGGCTCACTGGTGCCAACTGTGCAGCATACATGGCAAAAACTGGGGTGAGAGATGCTCACAACATGGCCGACATTGACCTATGGCCGACTGCTTGGTGTGTCAGGGCCTTTAAACATACTGTAACTCCATTCAACAGGTTGATTTGTATGTTATTTATGCATGTTGACACTCTTTCAAACATCCTTCCATTTATCATGACACTTAGATAACCAACTGGTATGCCAGCCAGCTAACCTGTGCTGACCTCACCACTCAAGTGCCAGGACACAGGAAGGTATTGCAGACAGGACAACACTGAGCTCTGCAGCAAATCTAATAAACCAGTTACAGTTTTCTTTCTCCCACCAAGAATGGTAACCAAGCTGCTCAAATATTGTATCTCAGGAAATAGTGGAGGACAATTTCCTTTGAGCGTAACACTAGAATGCACGAGCCCGGCTCCCGGAGGTTCGGGGCCACCACCGCTGGGCCGCTCCAATTAGATGGCGCTTCCCTGCTGTGGCCGAGCCAGCCTGAACACAGGAGCACCCGAAAAGGAGCTGGAGGAAGAAATGGAGGAAGGAGTGAAGGGAGACACACACACACACACAGCCTGGAGAGCTGTATTATACTTGGCACATATTTCACCTAACGTCTCTGCCTGTCTACACTTCTGGCCCCTGAATATGCTGCAAAGTGATCATTAGACAGCACAAAGAAAAAAATAGGAAATAAGGAGATGAAAACATGTAAAGATGGAGCGAGTGAAGACAAAGCTCCTACTGCTGTGGCTGACTATTATCTTAGATTTAAAAAAAAAAAAAGATGTGAATATTTTAAGGAATCGTTTTGTTTTCCTGAACTGCACTTGTTTTAGATGTTATTATATTGCTTACTGACAAAAAGGAAAAGTGACAGAATACACTGGTGAATCCACTCAAGTGGAAAATTGTTGGAAAATCTGATTCCAAATTGTGTTGACTCACACGTCACTCCCTTCTAAAAAAGTCAGTAAATAGCAACTCCAGCAGCTATGTAGAAACCACATGATGGCCACAAAAACTGCTTGTGTTTTCTCCCACAACTTTCCAAAGTGAGTAAAGATCGTCTGATCGATGGCAGACAACTTGAAAAAGTTAGAGAAAGGCAAAGTTATTTTCTGCTTTTTAGTAACACAAATCTAACAAAGTGCAGCCCTCTTTTGTTGATTGTTTCTGTCCTCCAGTTCTTCCAGGCTGTGGGTTATAAGCGGGCTAAAACATTTGTTTCTCCCTCTTTGTTTAATTTTTACCAACACAGCAGGACAGTACTAACACATTCCAACATAGGGACACAGCAACTTCTCCTCACTAAAGAAGAGGCACTCATTCTCTCTTGTGTCTCACTCATACCTGTCCCCACAAAATAAGGGCAGGTAGGAACCAATTAGCTCATAACCCAGGGAACACAATGACTTCACTTTAACACCTCACATAAACATACAAATGAAACAAATAACAAATACAATGTGTGCAGTAATTATGGTTACAAAAGCAATCTACAATGCGACCCCAACTCTCTATCAAAGTGATTGCATGGAATATTCTCATATTCAGTAATGAGACAAGATATACCCCACTGCTCATATCAAAAATGGAATTAAAAAATTTGTTGTGCTGAAATATAAATCAAAATGTGACAAAGTGGCACTTTTTCAATCTCTGAACTTCCGTCTAAAAACTTCTGTCTGATGACAGTAAAGCCATTAGGGGTGAGGGCCAATATTTCAGGCTGATGTGGTGTAGCCAACAGATATCCAAGCCAAGACTTTTTCTTCTGTGTGTTCCATCATTTCGGCTAATTTCTACAAACTGATATCGCCATGTGAATGCAGATACATTTTTTAAAAAGCTACTATAAAGCCAATGTGTTGTCAGATCATAGCCAACACGTTCTGAGATTGCATTGGAGCCAATGCATTCAGCCTCTCTACACGGACTGTTTACAATCATTCAGATGTGATTGATCAATACAACTCAGACTATAAATGGAAATGGGGTCTCATTTCTAAACATTGCGTACGCACAAAACGAGGCCTGAAACAGGCGTACACCACTTCCCACACAAAAGTCGTGATTTATGAAAACAGACTTTATGGGTGAAACTTTGACCCATGCGCACATTAGGTGGAAGCCTGATTGTAGAAACTGTCAAATACTTTTTGCCGCACACCATTTTTGGCTTTTGTCTGTACATACAGAACATTTCCGATACCAAAATATTGCCCTGTCGCCTACAGACTCTTCATACATATGCAGTTTTTAGAGATCGGCACTTTTCTTGCCTGCAGGTGGTGATATTATTTTTTTTATATACAGTATATCAACTGTAATGCTTTAATATACTATAAGTGTCGAAAATAAAAGTACTCAGAATGATCTATTCCAGAATAATATATTACTGGATAATAATTAGTGATAAATTAATGTCTTACTCACTTTAATATTAGAGCTGCTGAAGGTAGGGCTAAGTTTTACTATGGTATATACTACTGGTTAGCTTAACCTATATTATCACATCAAATATTCTTCTTCTTCTTCCGCTTCCTCTTATCTTCTTCTTCTTCTAGTTCACCTTCTTCTTCCTCTTCTTATTGTTCTTCTTCTTCTTCTTCTTCTCCTTCTTCTTCTTCCTCTTCTTATTGTTCTTGTTCTTCTTCTTCTTGTTGTTCTTCTTCTCCTTCTTCTTCTTCCTCTTCCTCTTATATTTTGCATTAAAAATCTTAAACTGCAAAGTAACTAAGACATCCAGCAAACATAACAGAGTTAAATGTAAAATATTTCCTTTCAAAATATAGCTGAGTTGAAGTCAAAAGTAGCATAAAATGGAAAACACTCAGGTAACGTACAAGTACCTCAAAATTGTGCTTTAGTAAAGCCTAGTTCCTACCAAGTAGTCTGGTTCAGTTGAATTTGTTACACATAAGATTTGTTATTTTTGCATTTCCATGGTCAAACGTTATGGATGGTACCAATGAAACTGTTCTTTTTTTCTGTATAGTTTTTTCATCACACCTCTGTTGAGATACCTAGCTCACTGCTGCAGCTATTGCCATCTGATAACAACCCTGCCTACATTAAGTGAACTGTCTGTGGCGGAAACACAAAAGAGATCCATGTTTTAGGTAGATGTCTGTACAGGTTATGCACGGTTCTAAGGGTACTATACGGAAAGTTTTTGGTGGAAACACAGCTTAAATATACTTAATTTTATCCCACTACTGGCTGGATGATGCCAGTTGAGCATGCGCATATGTATCCCTCGTAATAATACAGAGGTGTAAAATTATTTGGTTGACTTCTTGTTGTGATTCTATTGTGGTAAAGCATTCAGTCATATAGACATTGGATGTTGATGGTATTTTGTTTTTGAACATAAATAATAATTTACTATTATGTTTGCACAAGTAGTCCTAAAATAGGACAAGACTTGACTGATGAGTGTCAAAATTTGTAAGAAGATGAACATGTTACTTTTCAATTTGTGTGTATGCAGTTCGTTGACCTTCTCTTTTTCACCCTGAAATAGGATTTATCAAGAATAGACTTGGCTTTCCCCATTGTAATAAGACACTGTTTTAAAGCCCTTGAAGTATGCCATTGTTCATTTCACCCCTGCCCTTTCTAAACGTATTAATCCCATTGCCGTGGTCTAATGCTGAAATCCCCAGTGGAAACACCTAAGAGGACTGGATCTGCTCGACCACACAAGATATTTCCATTTCCCCTGCAACAAGTGATATCAAAGGTATGACCGTGGTCACCGCTGAACAGCCAAGAGGAAGTACATCTGTAGGCCGTCCATTTGTGAGCATTCAGCAAAGGTTTGGGGACTGGCTCTGATGCAGGTGCTATCCTCTGGAAGGTGATTAGATATCATCACTCTTTCATTAACTCAGTATTTCTAGTATCACGGTGACTGTGTAGAAAGAATGGCCCTTTTCATCAGCCGTCCCAACTAATGAGCCCTGCTGAAAGGACCAGGTTAAGGTGGGAGGATAATGAAACAGGAGAAAAGGGGGGAGAAATGTGACAAAAAACATGACACCAGGGATTTGTGAAGCAGTGCAATGTGGGTGTTTTCTACATGTAAATATTTAAATGTATGTCTTAAAATTGTTACCACTTCAGTTTCACTATGATCAGTAAACATGGGTACTTATTTAGCTTAAAAACTTCTAGTGAGAATTTAAAAAAAGAAGGATGTAAACACAGGCAGGTGACAGGACTGAAAAGAGGAAATTGGGAAACATATTAGAGTTTATTTTTAGGTTATGACACTGCAGGCGACAACAAAGGTCTTGTTTCACCTGATCATCGAAACAGGTGGGAGGAGAGAGGGGCTGAATATTCCATTACGTAGACCAGACCCGAGCACATACAGGTTCTTTGTGAAAGGTGTCTCTGTGTGCAGGCAGAGGTGCCACACTGACATCATCCAGAGCTGTGGATGGGACTTTTCATGTGTAGTGGTTCCAGGGAGCTGCTATAGTACTGTCAGCCAGCCTGAGTCAGCACTACGCTCCAGACACAACTGTGCAAGAATCCATGACGAAAGAGAGCTTCACATCTTACACCACATTTCTGCTCAGACTACCTAAACATGACATTTGGGCACTAAGGGATTAGTACATTTTAATAACACTGAATTTTTAGATACGTCATTGGATTTAAAAATACATTTATGATTAATGCTAGTGATATAAGTCTTAGACCTAAAGTAAGAAAGCTAACTTTTGGAGTGCTGAGAGTGGTGGATAATGTTTATCCATGCACCTCGGACACAAGTGAAGTTGTGCTAGAAATTCTGATTCCGAAGTTGTTGAAATCTGGCGCTTGGGCAGTGACTTACAGCATCAGACACTGACGAAAAAAGTTGTCCTTTAACATCAGCACGACACACAGACGGTCACAGATATAGTTCAAAGACATTCAGTGGTATCAGGGGGAAACAGAAGAGTATTTTGAAAGAAGGCAATGCATGTAACAGGCAGAACTTGACACAGCGTCCCAGAATGTCAACAACCAACGCACCCAGAGTACCTTTCACGTCGTATCTGAATGCGAAAGGTCCAAACGTCGATATGTGACAAGGTTGTGAGAATGTGTTGTTTTCATTGGTTCATGATCACCCAGAAATAAGAATCATTGTGTTTTTGTTACCTTAGAATGAGCAGCTTAAATCTACATATGGAGCGGGTCCTCTGCCATGGTGTCCGCCATGTTGTTCTACAGTAACCCAGAGCAGACAAATGCACACACTTGCTCCACATGGGGCCATTCACATTTTTGTGTGCGCTGGCCACTGTAATTCTCCTAAAACTTGACACATGGGAGAAGTTTTGGTTCTGTAACCTCACCACTCGATGCCACTAAATCCTACACATCGAACCTGGATTACATTTTGAGACTATGTAACCTCTGCAGAGTAGCAGCCAATATGGCCACAAGTGGAAATTACAGCATAGTGACACATTAAAATGTATTTAATTTTCCAGCATTTTCTGAGGTGGGTTGCTTTGATAGCTAGGTTCTTGAGAGTAGAAGGACATTCGTGATCTTGGAAATTGTACTTTGAAAAAAATAAAAACTTAAGGTCCACTTACCTGCTTTTTCTGGATATTTAAACATTTTACAGTCTTTCCCAGCAGATCTATGGAGTTTGCTCCATCCAGGTTTTGACTCTCCTCCAGAAAGAGATGTGATCAAATCTGCAAAAACACAGTTAAAGTAGAGAAAGTAAGAAAAACAACTCAGTATTGTCGGTAACACAGAGATAGCTAAACTTTACTACATTAGCCACCATGTGCTATTAGTCATGTGCTATGTGTCTCTCTAAATTATCCACTAATTTAGAGACGTTTCTTTCAGAATGTAAGTCTATGGGGAAGAGCCTTTTTAGGCCTAATGCCATAGCAGACCTGGAAGTTGTAATTCCACGTTTGGCCACTATGTAAAAGGTTATAGAAGCAAAAGTGCAATGACTTGGGCAAGGGTGTGTTTTATTGCTTTTGAGTGAAACTTTTCACTTTCCAAAGACACATTATGTTATTTTGTCCTTTCTAAAAATAATTGTGGTTTCAGTTTTTACTTGTATCGTTGCAAATAACAGTGACAGCATAAAATAAGTGTTATTTTACTTCATTCTTTTAAACTGTTACCAGTTCTCTGTTGAGAGGACCCCTGATTAGGATGTGAGCCCATAATTAGCCTCTGCAAAGACCCAGGTGATGTCATAACATTTTGTCAGCACTTTGAGAATGAGCCATTGTCATTAGGACATAATTACAGGTCAGGCCCTACTATTGGAAATGCAAGAGAGTGACCTGCAGAGATCACACTCTGCTTTAATAGCATTTCATTGTCATTTGAACCGACTCAGAGGTCACGTCACCCGAAGGCATGGAGGGTAACTTGTAGTCACTCAGCAGAGTTCAATATTGGATGTGCTTCTCAGGTGTGTTAGGGTGAAGGTGAATATTAGGAGTTTATGCAAGCGGCTTCTCTCAGTTTTAACAAGACACAGAAATTGGAATATTTTCAGCGAAACTTTTTGTTGCTGTTTTATTGTGATTTTAATATAAAACGATGGCTTGATGTTGGCACCTGTGCAACACTTATGATATTTATCAAGACCTATTGTTTCTCCCTCTCTCTTTCATAGACCATCATGCACTTCCTTTCCTGCAGATACACTATCAATGAGTGCCCAAGGTGTTTCAGTTTACTAAAAGCCAGGGGGAGATAAGGCTGAGATTACAGTGGCACTATCTCCAGAGGAGGCCAGAGAAAGGAGAAGATATACAAGAAAGCGTGCGGCAGCAATTACCACACACTGCTGGTCACACAGGGGTGAAGGCCAGAATACATTTGTTTCCCAGTTGGACTTCTTTAGTGGCACAGCTGAGCTATCTCATGTGTTATCTGACCTGAAGATGGAGGTGGCAACTGCTATGTCAATTAATAATTGCACGGTTATCACTTTTAAAGCAGCTTGTGTATGCAGAGTATAATTTGAAATCAATATTTTACTGCTGTTTTGCATTGTTGTTGCTTTTTAAATATGCACAGTGCGTGTCATTATTTTCCAGATATACTGAGCCAATCTCAAAATATGCATTCTGAGTAAGTATTTTTTTTATTTACAAGAGAGCTGCGGTCTTCGAGTGTCTGCATGCTTTCACCCCTTAGTCATACTGGTGAAGCCACTGGGAGCTGTTGTGGTTCTGCGTGGGATATCAGGGAGGTGTGAGAGAGTCAGAGCAGGGAATATAAGCCCATCCTTCTGAAGGTGTCAGGGCCTTGATAAGTCCTGTTTAAACTTTACCCTTTGCAAAATGCCATGTGTCAACAGTTCCCCGTGGCCAAAGCGCTCTGATCTGGTTAGGCAAACACCTGGGGCAGCCCGTCCATCCCTGCAAGACTTTGGCTGACGGTGGGACGAGGGTACGAGGGTCCTACGACAAAACTGGCCCGCACTTTTTCAAGAATTAACAAACAAACAGCCATATTGACGAGAAACCGCCAGTGGGAGGAGCCGGAAGGGAAGTTCAGATGGCTCGCCGACAGCATTTTCTCACTTCTACCTCTTGCAGTCTTCTGCCATGTCTAGGGCAGTTGGCACTAGTCGCGGAAAGTCTCAGACAGGTGTTATGTCGGTTGTGAGTGGTTGAAGCCACCTCTGCCTCCGCTGCCTCTGCCACACTATTTGTCACTCAGTGACGTCTCCTACTTCTTGATAGGTCTCGTGGAAGATAATTTAAACACAGGAAAGGTGTTGCTGTTGCAACATGTCTAATGGATCTCAACATTTTTAGGTCCTGATTCTTTTAATTCAGTTGTTTTGACAAACAGTCTTAAAACGCAACATTGCAAAAATTCATAAACTTACCGTACTATCACCCACACATACACAACACTAAAAGTTTTTTAAAAAGAGAGGCGGTCTGCCCAAACATTTGCAGTGGAATCTGAGAGAGCTAGGAGAGGTGGAAGACATGATTTGGCAGTTTACCCCCACTGTTTGCCTCAAAATTTTGACGCCATGGCTCGAAGTCAAGCTGAGAAGTTTCCCAAGACCTGCTCGGCCTGCAGGCGGGTATTCCATGTTAAGCTGTGAGCCTGGCCCCCGAGGATCTGTGTGTCCCCCCCCCCCGCCCCCAAGCGTAAGTCAGTCTGCAGGGCACCTCAAACCCTCTGCAGTCAGCACTGCGGGGGCGCGAACATGCCCGACCACACCTCTGATGCCTCTGTGTTATAGCCATCACTGGGTTTCCTCCTCTGCATGTTGAGACCAGTCACCTCTCAAGCTCAGCAATTTCAACTGGCAACGGCACAGCTCAAAAACTGAAATGACATAAAATATTAACCCTCTAATGAGACAGTAGTATGCTGTTCTGTACTAACAAAACGTAAGAGTATCATTTAACTGCCGGTGTTGCTGCTTGACGTGAGCTGCAGCCCTGAGAGGCATCTCAGAAGTTACTCTTCATTGAGGGAAATGGATCAAGGATTTCAGCCCAAGTACAGAGAGTCAGGTTACTTTGAACTGATACAAAATCAGCAAAATTATACCTACTAACTACCCATGAAACAAAAACAACTTCAGTTTTTCCAATCCCCTCTGTTTCTCACCCACATGAACTTTGGAAGAACAACATTTCTAAATTGTATGTCATCTCGTTGTGTACAGGGAAGCTGACAGGGCAGCCAGCCACAGCATCTATCCAACCAATAAGACACAGAGCAGGAATAGCAGGTATATCTAACATGTGACATATTAGGCTGTTTTAATGAAAATGTCAGGGTCAAGACTCTCTAACAGGAAACCTTGAACCAAAGCTCTCTTTGTGGAGATAGATGATATTCACAGGAAATGTTTATTTTTAGCAGTGAAAGGCACTGACAAAGACAGTTACTGAACAAATGCATTCTACAATAATATGATAAGGGTATGATAAAATATGGTTTTATATATGAAATGAAATAAAAAATATGTTCTTTAAATTTTGCTGATCTTTTCACACAATCCTCATGTAAGTTTTCTTGCAGTTTTAAAATCCTAGACTGCAACTTTTGTATATATTATGTTTATATAAAGGCAAAATATACATAATAAGGGAATAGATTTGATCAGATTTTACTTTATCACCAGCCTACTTTATGAAAAGTCTGTCATCTTTAATGATTAAGCTAATTAATTCGCTGTACTTTTTAATCTGATTAATTACTAAATCAAAAAGTAAAAATAGAAAACCTTCGATCTTTTCATGACTATACCTCGACTCATAACTAACAGTCGGATTTGGTTTCTAAAATTGAATACATGGATTATAGTGACTGAACTCTCTCAACAAAGTGTCCTTTGTCCACCGAAAACAAGTGTTGGAGCAAATCCAGCAAAGTAGATTTTAGTGTTGCGACACGTTTTGTTTTGTTCCGCTCTTTCTACAGACTTTACATTTAAACGTGTTTGCGTTCACAAAAGAAAATTTTATATAAATTAAATATGATATCATACTTGAAATGTCCATTTATTTATATTATTGTTAAGGTAATAAAATCATGATAATCGCCATCCTCATTATTAGCCTATTATTATCATTATTACAAGTATTGTCATTGTAATTATTATTATTATTAGCATTATTATTACAACTTTTATTACTATTATTGTTATTATTCGCATAGATAGATGCATCAAGAGCAAAAGAGATGCAAAATGCAAATTAGAAATCAACAGACATAACATAATCAATCAATTAAAAGAATAACATGTTTAAAATAAACACCCTGTTTATGTAAAGACATTATTGATAAAGTGGGAGGTACACTCATGTGCCATGTTGATTCTTTTCAAAAAGATGTGATGTTTTGTTTTGCAATTTGCACCGACAATAACTCGTCTGCCAGAAAAAGGGAAGGCACAAAACATAAATATTGAGCGGGAACTTAATTTTAAAAATAAGATTTTGTAACACCCTCTTAGTTTGCCTCACTTCACTGCAGCCCCTACACAGTTGTCAGGCTCCCTCTCAAGTTTCTGGACTGCTGTCTCCCCCTATTGGCCTCTGTGCTGCCCTGTGCAGAGCTCAGACTGAAGTGTCTCTGTGCAACAAACATTTTAGACACAACTGCCCGCATGCTGTTAGAGAAGAGGAAACATGAATGTTCATTCCAGTGAAATCAGATTTGTAAAAAATCAGATTAAAAAACGTTATTTTCCCACGCGAGAACTGCATTTATGTCAAGCAGTGTTTCCCATAGATATCTCGTACAAACAGCTGATTGTTGCTCACAGAAAAGAAACTTAAATACACTTTTTAGTCCTTCAGTTGGGTAAGCAAGAGGTTGTCTGTGTGGGAAAGATGTATAAAGATGCAAATAAGCCTGTAATTTATGTAAAATGAAACTAAAAGAAAGAAAGTCTATAAAGTTATAATAAAGAACAAGCCTTTAAGAACTGAAATTTGATTTATTTACACTTGTAAAAGTCTCAATAAGGATAAGACCTATTGTAATGTTGTCGATACAGACTTTGTGTATAATCAAAGAAAACTGTGGGGTGGTATATTATCATATATTTAATCTTCATATTACTATAATATTGAAAAGCTTCACATAACATTTGTAGTTAAAATTTGTAATTACAGCCCCCCCTTTTATGTTTTCTCTCAGAAGGTGTAATATAAACTTTTAGGTATTAACTTTTAAACGTTAAGTTATAAATGAAACCAAAGATAATGAAGGGGAAAAACACCTTTTTCCTACTGGAACTTGGTTTTCGCTGTTGTTGACTGCAAGAGTTCTTCAGAGCAGAGTCATATTACGTCTCCGCCTACAAAAAGTTTCCCCCAATCATTTCCTTCCCGTCAAACATAAATCCAGCCATCGCCGCCTGTGCCTGTAGATTCTTCTGCAATCCTCCAAGAGCAGATCTCTCAGTCACATTTCTCTTTAAAGTCACAGTTGCAAGGTTGAGCATTAGACAGCGATCACCTGCAATTTGCCTTCTCATCTGCCAAACTGTAAAAAGTCGAATGAGCGTAAAAAGCTTTTATTTTTGACTTTTTTTTTTTCCATTTCAACGGATTCAACTTTGCCAGTCACGCTGTGCGCACTCACAGGCTGTCACTGCAGTCTCTGGGCACAGCACTTGGATTTAGACAGACGGATTTCTCCCATTTTTTGGTTTTGTTTTTTACTGCGAGAAGCTGTTCTTTAATTTTTTCGCATGAATCTCCTCGATCCTTACCTGAAGATGACAGAAGAACAGGAGAAGTGTCACTCAGACGCTCCGAGTCCCAGCATGTCTGAGGACTCCGCAGGCTCGCCGTGCCCGTCCGGGTCCGGTTCGGACACTGAGAACACCCGGCCGTCAGACAACCACCTTCTCTTGGGTCAAGACTACAAGAAGGAGGGTGAAGAAGAGAAGTTCCCCGTGTGTATCAGAGATGCGGTGTCCCAGGTGTTGAAGGGTTACGACTGGACGCTGGTGCCCATGCCGGTGCGCGTTAACGGCTCCAGCAAAAGCAAACCTCACGTCAAAAGACCCATGAACGCATTCATGGTGTGGGCTCAAGCTGCACGACGGAAGCTGGCCGATCAATACCCGCATCTGCACAACGCGGAACTCAGCAAAACCCTGGGCAAACTGTGGAGGTAGGTTCGCTTTGCATTCTCGGTCACTTTTGCAGTGCGTTTTTACGCGCCGCTGTGCGCAGCGCACCATTTCTTCGATGAAATGCACCACCTGCCTGCTGCTTCACGTAGCTTCACAGGGAATTTAACTAATGCATTTTTAATTCTGTCTCTAAATATTACAGATTTTTCTTTTTTTATGTTTTTTTGTTGGCTACAGAAACTGTTTAAACTGCTTCTTGTTTATTATTAATATCAAATCAATAAATGCAGTAATCAGTAAAATGCACTTTTCTTGAGATAGTTGATCAACCATATCACGTGCTTGTTGTTAAATGAAAGCCCTTTAATGTGAACGTCCATTTCTCTGTGATATCTTCAGATTGCTCAACGAAGTAGAGAAGCGCCCGTTTGTGGAAGAAGCTGAGCGTTTGAGAGTGCAGCACAAGAAAGACCACCCCGACTACAAATATCAGCCACGGCGGAGAAAATCTGTCAAGAACGGGCAAAACGACCCCGAGGACGGCGAGCAAACCCACATCTCTCCAAATGCCATATTCAAGGCGCTGCAGCAGGCCGATTCTCCAGCGTCCAGCATGGGCGAGGTGCATTCTCCAGGAGAGCACTCAGGTAAGAAAATAAAGAAATAATAATTTAAAAAAAAGTTAAAAAAAAAAAAAAACAAGATAAAGGAAAATAAAAGCAACTTCCTAGTATTTTTTAAACGTGTTTGAAACAGTAGAAATCAAAAAGTTAGAAGCCTCCAGGGCCTTGAACAGACACCCGTTAATGATTCATGATTAATGATTACTGGGTTTTACAAGCCATCATGCAGATACACCTGTCAGTGCTAAGAGGTGCTCCTCCTGAAAGTATTTACATTTACACTTTCTCACCCATGCAGGTGAATTGATTTTTACAGTGAAGCTAACTTTGCTTTTCCTCTGACCAGGTCAGTCCCAGGGCCCACCAACACCCCCAACCACCCCCAAGACAGACCTCCCCTCCAGCAAAGCTGACCTGAAGCGTGAGGGCCGCCCCATGCAGGAGGGCACCAGCCGCCAGCTCAACATCGACTTTGGAGCTGTGGACATTAACGAGCTGAGCAGCGAGGTCATCTCCAACATCGGGAGCTTTGATGTCGACGAATTTGATCAGTACCTGCCACCTCACAGCCACGCTGGGGTGACCGGAGCAGCCCAGGCTGGCTACACCAGCAGCTACGGCATCAGCAGCTCTTCAGTCAGCCAGGCGGCCAATGTCGGGGCCCACGCCTGGATGTCCAAGCAACAGCAGCAGCAGCAGCAGCAGCACTCTCTGACCACCCTGGGTGGAGGAGGAGAGCCAGTCCAGCAGGGTCAACAGAGAACCACCCAGATCAAAACAGAGCAGCTGAGCCCCAGCCACTACAGCGAGCAGCAGGGCTCCCCACAGCATGCCACCTATGGGTCCTTCAGCCTGCAGCACTACAGCACCTCCTCTTACCCCTCCATCACAAGAGCACAGTATGACTATTCAGACCACCAAGGTGGTGCCAACTCCTACTACAGCCACGCTGCGGGCCAAGGCTCCGGCCTGTACTCCACCTACAGCTACATGAGCCCCAGCCAGAGGCCGATGTACACCCCGATCGCTGACACCACCGGGGTGCCCTCCGTGCCCCAGACCCACAGTCCGCAGCACTGGGAGCAGCAACCCATTTACACACAGCTCTCCAGGCCATGAGGAGGCGGCCCTCAGCACTGACTGTACAACACCCATCTCATGCATAGACTTCTTGCCCGTTGGCCTTTGTGCCTCCATGACACACACCCTTCATTGCCAACAGAAAAACATGACAAGGACTTTTTTTATAGTACTGAAAATATATCTTTGGATTGGCTCACAACAGTGCCTTTTGTATTGGTTGGAATTGTGATTATATTTTTTTAGATATAATGTTTTAAAAAAGTTAAATCCTCTGTGAGGACATACTGGTTATAAATATTTTAGTATGTACTGTGTATGTGTTCTACTCTTGTCATCATCATCATAATCAGTGTCATCAGCATCCTCATCATCACGATTTGAAGGTTTAACACATCTAAATGAGCGGGTAAAAACACCCTCAGTGGCCTTACTTCTCACTAATGTATTTTTTGTACAGAAGTAAGAAACATCTGTTTACTGACACTGCCGTCTTATAATACCTACAGCCTACTTTCTGCTTTGATTTTTTTTGTACTGTACATATTTTATTGTAATTCCCATGAGATGCAAGAATTGAGCAATGCAGGTTCAAAATAGATTTGAATTTTTGGCCATGATATGACCGTGTCATCAGTGAATTAGTCAAATATTCTACTTATTGTTCTTTGCTTTAGCTCAAATTGTTGTGTTGGAAACGCCATAGCAGGTGCCATGTCATTCTACTAGGGGCCTTACTGTGTTGCTAGATGTAACTGAGCAATGCTTGCTTTTATCTGGGTACTGCCTTGATACCATTGGTGCCTCTGGAGCCACAGTCGGGAGGCTCCATCCACTGGCATTGCGGTGTCGAAACCACAGCGTAGTTCTGACTTCCTGCTTGAGGAGATGCAGGAAGTGACCTTTGACCTGATTCTCCTCAGCAGCCAGCAGGTCTAAGTCTGGCGTGCTTCTATCATTCCTACCGCCCCATCCTTTATCCTAACCTTTTTTTTTTCTTAATTTATTCTTTAGCATTAATTTTATTTGAAAATAACTATTTGCAATTATCTTTTTAATTCAGCAGCGGCTAACTGAGATGAAAAGTTTTCAGTGGACTAGTTTGCTGTCATGTGGTACAAATTTGTTTATTTATCATTTGTAAATGTTTCCGTATAAAAGTTTCTTTTATTCATGATCTAGTTATGTACAGATTACTTATAATTACACGATGAGTCTTTCTCTTAAAAAAAAAGAAAAGAAAAACTGGAAGTTTTCTCTTTTTTTTCCTTTCTAACAAATGAATTAATGGATATGGAAGCTGCGGCTGTTTTTGTAAAGAATTTGCTGGAATCAACAGGATACTTTTTGTTTTTGAAAAAAAAGTTGTGTTCCTCATTTTATATTCTGTATCATTAGTTCTCATCTCGTCATCTCCTTAATGCAGTTTCCGTAGGTAAACATGGCATTGTCTTAAAAGCTTATCTTTTGTATTATATTGTTTGCAATAAAAACAAAACACTGAGAAATATGTGATCGCCTTGTGCCTTTAATTATCAGCATGTTTCATACAGTATTATCTTAAGTGCAGTATTTGCCAGACAAAGATCAAATAGGTCTATTCACTTATGACAAGGTACCTTCCACCAGCTAAATTATAGTTATTTTCTGCGTCTGAGTCACTTTGGAACAGTCTTCATCCAACTCATGCACTCAGGAAAAAAATAAAGGAGATTGTTTTAATGTGACACAGATAATCTAATTTCTGCATTAATCAGAGGCAGCTTGTCGGCTACCCACTGCAGCAATTTGGTAACATTATTGTTAGACCGACGTGAAGTCACAAAAAAAAGTCAGTATGTTCAAGTTGTGGTACTGGGAACTGTGGTTTTGCTTCTGGCTTCTCAGACCATGAGGTCACAGGTCCGTTATTACCACGGCCTATTGAGAAGATGTATGTCCACACCCCTCCCCCCAGCCTGTATACACGGCAGCTTAAAGAAACAAACTAGACATTGAATATTGTTTATTCATTACTGGCCAAGTAATATAGGAATCGAGCTGACCTTAATAAATCAGTGACAGTGTAAACACAATCAGGTACTATAGCTTTGTGTTGAAATTCGAGGCACATTCGCAGATGACGTCTCTTTCCTCACATCAGCTCGACTGAACCTTTCTCTGCCACCCACCGCTGCACCTCATCTCACGGTGATGACTGGACAGGGGCTATTTTTTTTTTAAAGTTCCCTCAACTCATCATACAACTGATTACAATACGCTCACAACTAAATAAAAATGCAGAGACAGTTATAGCATTGTGTCCAACAGGTTGTTAAGATTTACCTAAGCAGAACTTTTGCAAAAAAAAAGGTAGATAAATTGCAATTATACAATATGTATGTGTAATATTTTAGCATTCACCAGCTCCAGTCTGTGTCACTTCCTTTCAAAATTTCTTGATGAGTTTTCATGAAAAAGGGACTTTTATTTTTTTTAACTGTATATGTTGTTGTATGTAAAAAGGAAAGCCTCCTTGTAAAGTTGTTTATCATACTACTTAATATTGAGCAAATGTTACTTGTCTTTGAGTGCAAATTTACATTTTAATAACTGTTTAATATACAGGCTTAAGTTTAAAACACATTTTCAGTGTATTTCAAAATGCTAACAGTAATGCTGTGTAACATTACTATCATATGCAACCACATCAATATGATGATAACATCCTAAGATGGCAGCTTGTATTCTCTCACATGCTCTGAGGTTTGTTGGAAGTGGAAAACAGTCACTAAGCTGTGGGAATGTGGGTGCAGCTGAAAGGGAAATTACACCATTTTAACACATAATACCACATGGAATTCACTGGCTGATGACGTGCATTAGTGAGGCTGCATCTACAGTTAAAATTGTGATTTAAAGCTGGTACCCACAATGTAACTTTATTGCCTTAAATCCTGGCACTATCAATGATGTGGTGCAGTTAAAGTAATAAAATGTCCGAAGCTGTTTATTATGCTCCTCTTTTGTTTTCACTTATCTCTGCTCCGACTTCTTCCTCTGTAAAGTTGCTTCAAACTGCTGCCTCTAGGAACCAGCTGCTGATTAAAACCGTATTGTGTTATATAAACTGGAAAAAAATGAAAATAAATCATGAATATGCAAGACAGTGTCCTACTGCAGGCTCGACTCTGCTGTCTCTGGTTAAATGTGAGGGCTGACATCTTCCCCTCTGACAGTGAGGGGCAAAAAGAGTGTGTGAAGCCCAGCTCCCACAGAGAGCCCCCCTGAGGCACATCCATCACTGGATCTCCAGCAGCTCAGACCTGAAGCGAGGCAGCAGGGCCTCAGGGTCTAACAGGGCAACAGTAGGCCAGTTGGTGATGGCTCGGGGGGCAGCAGTAAAAATGTTTCGTCCTCCAAACTAAGGAATAGTGTTAATGAATGATAAGACTGTGATATTAAGATGCTGGATCTTTATATTTTTCAGGATAATGCGAGATAGAACTCATTCACCAAAATGAAAACACCAGAGACTGTGAGAAAAACGACTTTAAGGGAATTACAAAGTGCATTCAACACAAACATTGACGTTACAGTTGTTGGGAGGAGTTCTTAATGTAAAAGTAATCTTGCCTGACTCAAACCATTGGCAATAGTCATCATCACAATATCCTGATGCTGTCTGAGCTGGCTCCAACAGATACATAGTAACACAGGACATGATTGGCTCCTGATGGAAGATGTTGCCTGAGAGTTAAATTGGAGCCAAAATTTCTATTCAGCAAACATGGAAAAAAGTCGACTATGGTAAACACAGGTCCGTGTTTCTCCAGCTCGAGACAATGACCAGATCATTTTTGCTCAATTGTTTCATTCTCAGGTTGTTGGCAGCGTGCGTGCATGGGAAAATGGGAAAAGTTTACATTTGCAAGTCCAGCTCTTCAAAAACCAATCATGAGTTCAGATGAATTGAAATCAGGTGAACATATTATCACTTTTGGGAAATAATTAGTCTAATGAATAATAAGAACTACTTTAGCCAAACACTATTTCTGCATGACCCCTTCCATGAGGGAGCAAACCAAACCTAGTTCCTCTGTTTCACTTGTAATTTTAAACAGAAATCAGTTATTACACATTCGCTTTGCAGAAATGACATAAAGGGGGAAAAAAAGAAGAAGTTAGAGGAGAAAATTTTGTTGTTTTGAAATACAGTAAGAGTACCTGGACCAATCTCTGCTCTGAATAAAAAACGTGGACATTGATAGCCGCTTTCATCGTGTTTCATCAGAACAGTGTGTCATGTGTGTCACCCAATCAGGAAATGACATCAGCATTGAGGCTTTCCCTGCGTGAGACCACGGTGACTCATTTATTGGGCTTTTCTACAGAGACAGACGGCCTTGCCCAGTAGCAGTCCAAACATAATGATAAATTTAATATGTTCCATACAGCGACTTGTCAAAAGAAATCACAATTATCACAGCAACTACTCGAAATTTAAAATTGAAATTAACTAGAAACTTCAAAAATCAAGATCTGGGAAATACAGCCATGACTCTAAGTCTGTTTTAAAAATAAAACAAATAAAAAGCAGCTTTCTAACCCGTGCGCCTCAGCCTCCTGACCTCAGCTCAGAAAGTCTTGGCAGTAGCAGAGTGACCCAGCCAGGGAGTGGATCGGGGCCTCGATGGGACTGCTCCCGTCCGAGCAGCAGGAGCGCCCTGATGAATGTTTCCGAGAAGGATCGGAAACAAGACCAAATTTTCTTTCTTTTTCTTTTTTTTTTTTTTTCAGACAGGCCTTTCCATGGGCAATTTTCCCAGGACGACCCCATTATTATTCCACAGAGACGTCTGCCCCCTCCGAACCCTATGGGTGGTCTTTCTGAAGGCAAAAGGAAGAGGAAAAGAAAGGGAAAAGGAGAAGAAAAAAAATCTGGTGATACACCCGCGGAGACTGGACAACAATAAAATACACAACAAAGTAAAAATGAGACAAAACAAGCTGGGGAGTCAAACAGCACTCCGACATATTGCGAGCTTACTCTGTCTACACTGATGGACTGCCTGGTGTATGTGTGTTGCCTGTTACAGTATTTCAAGTAAACTATTTCTAAAATGGTCTAATCAAGGCAAAAACGAACATGAAATCATATCTAGATACAGTTTGTATTTCTAACATTATTGTGCTTTCTTATAGAATACCATTCCTCTGTTTAGATTACCTACAGGGACAGTTTGAATTGACCCCCACACTGAGTTGCTTTTAAATTGTCCAGTCCATAAAATCCTTTCTTAAACCAATAAGAAACATCCAGTGGAGGAAACCTCTGCTAAATCACTGACAAAGACAAGCTGACCACAAGGCCGTCTCCATGGAAGCTACACCCTCAGCTGAAAAACTACTATGTGCTGATTCAAGTCGGGAGCAAAGGGAGGGCACATTTCCTACATCCTGAAGCGTATTGATTATTGTATACATTAAATCAGAAGAGCTACCTGAACAACAGCCATCAGAGTCAACTCACTCCTGGGGAATGATATTTATTTAAGTTTACAATCCCCTCTTGCCACCGTTTGATTTTTCTCACTGTTTGAGTCGACTTAGGAAGTGAGACTTTGCCCCGCAGCCATCCATCTTGCTCTGAGCCCATGAGGACATCAGCCTGTGCCAAGAGGCCGAGCCTGGGCCAGCCTGCTGGAACCCTTGGTGAGCTCCCTGCCTTTGTCTGAGGATGTGGAAGAAACCTGGCACCGGCCCGAGGTCAGCGTCACAAAATTATATTACCATAATCCCATTAAGTGTGTCTGAGGCCTCATGAGCTCCAGCTCAGTCTGGGAGGAAGGTAGGTGAGGGCTGGCAGTGGGTGGCTGAAGAACTCAGCCAGTGGATGTTATGAGATGGCAGCTTACCTGCACTTTATATGTGTATATTTTAGCTTATATTTTTGGCAAACAATATGCACATGCAAAGATATATCATAAACTCATGTATTAGTATAGGCCTCAGTAAAAGCCTGTGTTTTATCACAGTATGTGCAACCTATTTTCTGTGACATAAATTGAGTGTATTACCCCAAAAAAAGCATATAAATGTGCCAAAAAGGAAGACAGCTCTCCATAATTGAAGCCAGGAGCCAAACAAGATGATGGATCAAGTGGGTTTGTCTATAAGCTTTACATAATCAAAGTTTCTCATCCTTATCTTTATTATCCTTCGTCCTTCAGAAAAGGATTCTCTCCAATAATAATGAGATTTTCCATCCATCGCGACATTTGTTTCCAATTAAGACGCTGAGAGAAGCGTTTGAGCGGTCCAACCAACCATGGATACAGTAGTTTGTCTTTGCTAATTCCCTCGTCTGTACCTGGTAAATCTCTGCAGAATGTATCCTTTTACAGTGCACATGCCCGCTGGGCACAGGTTGTTTTAGGGGATGCATATTGACATGTCAGCAAAACTGATACTATTCTCACAGGGCATGAGAGCTGAATGTAAGCCATGCTCTGGCAGTTGATCCTTGAGGCACAATCGTGGCTGTAACAGAGATATTATCTGACATGTAACACAGGAATGCAGCCTAGTGTCTGTGTTGTTGCATTGTTTTAAATCGTGAACACAGCTATGAATAAAATAACCAAAAAATTGGTTGCAATGATGGATTTTTCTGCCATGCATTCCTAATTATTTATAGATTTGTTCAGCTACTGAATTGCAAAGAAAGACTGCTCTGAGGCTTCTGTTTGGTGTCTTTTAATAAATAATCTTTCATGTTTGTCTCGTACTGGATAACAGCATGAAAGAATAGTCTTAGATAGAGAGTTGCACAGGAGCTGGGAGTGTATGTATGTGTGGGAGCAGAGGTATTAGTGGCTAGTTCTCGCGGTTACTACAGTCAGCCAAGCTGCAGAGTATTGTCGGCAGCCATTTCTTTACTTACCCGGCCCAGTATATCAAACATACCTCCCCTATGTTTGTCCATTCCATCTACGGGACAACCAGTGAGACTTAATCCCTTGTCCAAATAAGTTAATACCTCAACTAACATGTAAAAGTAAAGTTCAGGGCCAGATGCAAATTCCTGAGAGACGGACGGTGCCTAACCTGGCAGTAAACCAATTAATTACACACAGTGTGACTCAGTTTGTCATGGAGACATGGAGGGACACACACACACACACAACTCTACAGGCTCCCTTCTCACGGACTCACACACACTAAAGGAGGAAATGAACTGTTTTGTTTAGCTTTCAAAGTAAAATGTCTCTATTTCACATTTTTCATAATTCTGCCACTTCGCATGCCTCTTAATGTGAATTTTAATGTGTGTGTTTGTGTGTGTGTGGGGGTTTCTTCTCCCTGCTTCTCACTCTCTTTCCTTTGCTGACCCCCAGCCCCAGCATGTGTTGTGATATGGTTCGTCTCTGCGGCCTTTTCCTTTGGGAGAGGAGCTTAGTGAAATATGGGCAGAATGCCTTACGGTCAATGGGGTCTTCACCGGCCTCATTTCCTCCACGCAGAGCTCTGTCAGGGAGCTCTAAGCAGACCCCCCAGGCCTGATGCTGACAGCACAGGAGGAAGCAGACAGTATAGAGTTCCCTTAAAATTAAAGCAAATATCACCTCACTGTAATAAACAGAAGCAGTAACTCAATTTGAGTAAAGGGGCTAATAAGACACGAGTGTCTTGTGATTCGCCACTTAGGGGTTGCTGTGTGGATTACTGCGGCAAGACAGCTGACTGCTCACACATCATGGGTGACAAAATAAGCCGCGTGTTAAATCTGCACTGGCTGTGAAACAAAAGCTCATGTCTGGAAAATTAATAATGATAATAATAATAATTTAAAATGGAATTTAATGGGTCTGTCAAAAAGAGAACAGCATCATGTGCTCATGCTTACATTCTGTAACTTCACAGAGTTATGTGTGCAGCCTCTTTAGCGCATTAATTGGTAGCAGTTCTGGGATGGGGGTTGGGCAATGCTTGGGTTTGTTCTGCTGTGTGCCCCTATTATTTTCTCCACAGGCAGTTTAGTGCTTTCCAACTACCTCTGAAGCATCAGCAGTTTTGGCCTCATCGTGCACAGAGGGGAATACTTTGAAACAAGGTGCAGGGGGACTCTCTGCAGGAAGCTTTTATGCAACTCTAATTTTAGAGAACAGTTGTTTTTACAGATGCCCATTTCTCTCAGACAGTTTTATCTGTTTGATGATCATGCCTCTTTTCTGCCAGGCTATTGTTTAGCACAGCTCCAACTCGTCAAGATTTAAAACTCTGATTCAGCAGCTGTATTTCTAACAAAGATTAAATCTTTTCCAGTGCTCTTTTTTTTTCTGCCGGGGGCTTAGAAAACATGGAATTAGCATCATGTCCCAGAGTGCCTTGCAGCAGCAGCTGTGGGGAACAGGTGTGTGTGGTGAGCACATGGTGCGGGTGATGAGGTCTGCCACATGTTAAATGCATAAAGCACAACATTAGAGTCTAACCAGTGCAGAGAGGGACAGAAAGAGATGCTTACCTCTGCTGGACCTGTGTTTTTGTGTCTCTGTTACGTTATAAGAGTAGAGGAAACTAGGCAATACATCTGGAGGAAGAGACAGTGGAAAAAAGTGTAAAAAAAGGTGCCAGTTAAGTATCTTTTTGACGTGGGCTAGATGAAGGAGAAATTTGAATCTCTCACTTTAGGGCAGGATCGCACAGTGGGATTTCAATAAATGAGTGAGTGCTGTGCCCAAGCACAGAGCCAAAGCTGCCAGACGGCACATCCAGCCCTCTTTCTCTCTCTCTCTCTCTCTCAGCCTTTTTCTCAAGTCACTTTCTGTAACTTGCTGTGAAATTCCAAGGAGACGTCAGGAAGAGAAGAATCAGGAGGCAGACATTTGGTTTTTATGTGCACTAAAGCCAACTACTCAAAAGCAACACTGCATGTTTTAACGATTATTTTCCCTGCAGGAGAAATTTGATTTCTTCTTGTTGTGTCTGTTGTCTTTTTTGACAAATGTCATCTTTGTTAAGTCTAACCCCATGCAGATGACAGGGTGAGGCCTTGGTATATCAAACTGCAGAAGAGCACACACTGGTTGCCATGGTAATAAAGCCTGCTGGCGTTCTTGGGCCTCGATGGCCCATCGGCATTGGCCAATCGCAAGTTAGATAAAGCTCCTTACCCTGGGAAAAATCATGCCCTCTCCTGATTTATGATAGCTGTGAAAACTTCAAAATTCTCTCCCAGACGTGTCAACAAACATCACAGTGCGGGTTCAGCTATGCGTGTGCTCATGTGCAAAGATCCAACAGGCCTGTTTGACACCTTGTTAAGGTTTTCCTCTCCTTCCTCCTGCCCTCTCTATCCTTACACATCCATGCCTCTGTGGCCCTTTGGGCCTTGGGCACTGACCCTAGAACTCTGAGGATCACTCAAAGGAGCCTCCTAACCACTACAACACTCTGGCAACATTTGGCCTCCAGATTTTTTTTTCCCCCATGAACCTCCTTTTAAAGCTAATCTTTATTGTTATACTGCAAGTTGAAACATTACCAGTGTTTCACCTGCACTGTAATTGTAGGCTGTAATGATAGATATCATGTACAGCTTCATCACAACAGAATCACAGACTTATTGGATTGGGCATGAACCAAAAAACATTTTCTTTATTTTGAATATATTTTGAACATTTAAAAAATAATGATAATGATAGAATAAAATAGAATATATTGTAGGAGAAAAAACCTACAAAACAGAGACAAATGACAAATCATAAACAGATTTAGAAGGAGAAATATAAATTCACATTTCATGTCCGAAAAGGAAGAAGCAACATGCTTGTCTAGTCCTACCACCAACCTCAAACCATGCTAATCCATCACTATGCAGACTATTACATAAATACACCAATTTTACCCTGAGTATAAAACAAAAACAAAAATACGAACTAAGAATACCAACAACAGTCTGTTGTGCATTACATTCCCTCTAATCATTTCCATACTTTGTGAAGATACTGTCTTTGTACCTCTTTTTAATCTTTCTGATATGTTTACTTTGTTTTAATTCTTCACAAAGAGCGCTCCACAAAATCACCCCACAAACTGATATAAACATACTTCTGAGAGTGGTGCCGAAAACACCAGTTGTTTCAAGTTTAATCTACCTCTTAAGTTGTTTCTTAAGATTCTATCCACTGCAAAAAAAAAAAAGACTTTAAAACTCCTGAAAAACCTCCTACGACTAACAGCACAAAAACATGGGGCTACAGAGGCTAGCTGTATCCTTACACTGGCTAAACAACCAAAACTGGGTTTTAATCTTGGACAGCTGCAGGCTGCAAAGAACTAATGAGTCTTGTGGCTGGATATGTGGTGGATGAAATGTTGCGTATATCCATGACTGGCTGTCCACCTCTCAGACGCATCCTCAGGAGAATACCAGGTTACAGACAACAGAAGACTCCCAGGTCAGTATCATTTGAAGCTACGCTTATTAGAGATTACCCTGACATTCACACAGAGGCTCACATGCAAAGTCTGACTTTTGAGGAGAAAGGACGTAATTACCAATTTTGTGGGGTGTAACAGAAAAGAAAAATATGTTAGTTCTGAAAAGAGTAATGAGTGATACATTACACTGTTTGAGTGATGAGCCCAACACTGCTCTCCAGTTGCAAATCTTTTTAAAGTTTCCATTCAGTTATACACCTGATAATTCAGGGGTCTATTAACCTCTACATTACAGGTTTTATGTCTTACCTACACCATGACAAAAGTCCAAAGGACCTGTGTCCCTGTGTCTAATCTGCCAAAGTACTCCACAATAACCATGAGAACAGACTCTCCTGTAAGATCCAGGAATGCACTGTTGCATATCAATGACCCACATCAACAGAGAAAGACAGAGAGAGAGGGAGAGAGAGACAACAAAAAGAGAGGATAAAAGGGCCCCTTCCTAACACACTCACACACACACACACACACACACACACACACACACACACACACACACAAACACACTACAAACACACAGAGGCAGGCAAGTCCGTGAAATATGACAGCCCCACGGTGAAGAAGGTGGGGGTGAGGGAAGCCATATTGTAACAATCTTATTCTGTGGTCATTAATCGTATCCTGCTGTTCCAGCCTCCCCGACCGTGTGCGCTGAGCGTATGTCAAACACATTTCCCCTCTCTCGGTGGGCGCACTCCCAGCCAGCTCTAATGCTGCACAAAGACACAAACCCTGAGAGCTCCTGAAGGCAGACAGGCCAGATAATCTCCCCCTCGGACTCCAGCGCCAAGTCCAGAGCCAGCCATAAAGACACGGAGAGACACAGGCCCACAGGGAACGTCCTCTGGCCTGGCTGCTGCTGCTGCTGCTGATGCTACCACACTACGTTCTCAACAAAAGCCCTGACAAATCACATATATTGTGAATGAAAAGGAAATATTGCAACAAACCTCTTTATCTCCGTCCCTGCTGGCGTCATGTCTAAAAGTTGTGAAATGCTACTGTTTAAATGTACTTTGCCTCACTGTTGCTTTTTTACCACATGGCTTTCCATTAGTGGGTTCCAAATAACAGTGCAGATGGCTTAGCTCAACTATCTGTCCTAGGTAGGCTTATACGATCAGTACAAAGGGACACTTTAATGTGACATTGGGTTGGAATCGAGAACAAAAGTAATCATTTGAGATACGCTTCTGTTATATAACTGATTGCAGTTTCAGTATTCCACGGCAATCCGAAAATCTGTCCATTGATAAACGTAGACAATTTCTGGGCAGCCATGGGTATTTGGCAGCAGCAAAGTGGTCTTCCCTCTCGTCCTTTTTATCCATCTCTCCCTCCATACTGCCTGTCTTGCTCCCTCTTTCCCCCTCCTGCTGTGAGCTGCCTCATTAGGGAAGTGATAATGTAACCCCTCTGTTTCATCAAGCGCTGCCATTTGTCATTATGACTGACAAGTGCCGAGGTGGGCCAACTGAGTGACAGGAAGAAAGGCCTCCCATTGGCCATCCGGTAGTTTTATCTACCGTCCCACCTTTCTCTCGCTTTTCTCTGTAACAATGCCTCGGCGCATAAAGAAACACAGCCTTAAAAATGATAAAATGCCACTGTTTTGCGCTGTCACTGTGAATGCTATCAAATATGAATACATAAAACGTATTGCTATCATCAATCACTCTCTATATCTCCAAATTGTAAGTAGGTCTACATATGTCTCAAACTGCAACAGGACTGTTGCCAGAAACCTGAGAAGTCTCTTGACAAGTGGAGTCTCCAGAGCAATGGAAAATCAGTCTGAAACGCCATCAATCACGGCACAGGAGATTGGTTGAAAGACCTGCTTTTCACTAACAGTCTGGTCTGAGATCCTGACAAGATAATAGATTGTGAAGCTGCCAAAATGGCTTGATTGAAGAGATGTATCGATCGTAAATCAAAGTTTTTCCAGACAGTGCAGCTACTGTAAGTGATGTATCGGTATCACTACTGTTGCTATTAAAAGAAAAATGCTTTTTATGGCTTCCATTAGAGCTGTGGAAGTGGGTCATTATGCAGACTGGAGCACAGGTTATTTTATCTTACCAGAAAATCTGGTCCTCTGTGACATCCCCAGCGTACACCACTTGAATCAGTAGCTTCTCTTTTCCTCTGGAGCTACCAAAATAAAGTAATTCAGAAACTCAAGGGCAGAGCAGCAGCCTGTGGGGGAAACAAAGGAGGCCAGTAAGGACAAACATTACAATCACAGCAAAGATGATAATATGAGTGTGACGGCAACAAGAAACACTCTTAGCATAAAGACACACTTAACATGATCAAATTAGGTTACCTATAATCAAGGGATGAATGTAAGGAGCTGAATATGGCTTGACAGAACCCTTGACCTGCGGGTCTTAGTGGTGGTGGGCGCCCGTCAGTGAGGACAGGAGAGGGGTGATTGATTGGGTCCCTGTCAGCAGGCTCAGCTGGACACCCTAGAAAGATCTCCCCATCCATCAGATCGTCCAGACCGAGGAGGAGCTGCTTCCAGATGGGCAGCATTGTTCCTAGGCCACCCTGGCAGACGCCTTGAAGACTCTGCAAGACCCAAAATGTTACTGACAGCAGCCACAGTCAGCCTGAAACCTCTGCATCTGTGCCTGTGTGTCTGCACGCTTCAGAAGATGTAGCACACACCCAACCTAATCGATAGCATACACCGGATGGGAGTTGCAGAAACAATAGCTGTCATTACAATCACTAGCCATAGCTCAGCGATCATAGACAGAGTGGAGATAAGAGGTTGCAGTGATGGTGCGCTGGCAGCGATCACTGTGTCTAGTGCCTAGTGAGGCGTAACATGGAGACTTAATTGTGGTGCAAGGCCTAATTGCATGGTCAGGACAGGGGGTAATGAGTTAATCCCAAGCCAGTCATCCATGATGAGGAGAAGCAAGTCCTCAGCACAGTAATTACACTCCTGCTCATTAACCTCTAAGCTTCAGGACACGGAAGAGCGGGATGTGTTAGATTTTTGATCATCTTTTAAAAAGGTTTGATAACAGGTTAAGCATTTGTATGTGGTTAAAGAATTAAGCAACAGCCCTCACAGCATCCACCAGCCAACCCGGGGAGGCCAGAAGTTCAGTCAGTGATTTGGAAGACCAGGAGTACTTGCCAGGTTGCAAGCTCTGCTGACAGATTTGAATGTATTTTCTAGGAAGGGCTATTCAGTAGAAGAGGACCGGGGAGATATTTAGGGGAATGGGTGGGGATATATGTGATCCCATGGCCCCACTATGACAGGCGTCACGCCACCCTCCACGTAATGATCTCTTCCATATGGACCCAGGAATGGTCAGTCTGTGTTTACACGAGCTGATCCCCAAAACGTGTCCCGAGACTCGTTCTCTCGTTCTCTGGCACTGCAGCGCGGGAGGAGAGCAGACGAAAGGCGCTTTGGCAATCAGGACACCCCCTACTGAAGGTCCATTAACTCAGGCTACACAGTGGCACCAAGCAGAGTAGCAACCTGCCAAAAACACCCCTCAAATCCACATGCACACATACACACTTAAACACACACCAAGCACTGTTAAAGATTACACCCATCATATTTTCATAATTGTTGGAGGCACCTGAAGTCAAGGCCAAGTCAACACATTTTGCCTGGCAGCTTATGAAAAGGGCCGTTTATGTGGAACGCATATCAAAAGCACTTCATCTGTGTTTGCTTCAGAAAATTGAAGAAAATATCAGGGTGTCGCATTAAGATGGCATCCTTACAGAATCTGAGCTTCTTTGTCAACCTTGGACTGAAGAAGGTGTCAAATGATTTTAACAAGGTGGACGTCTAAAGTCTCTTAAGTTTCACTGCCAAACTAAATCCTGGCAGCTGGGCTTAAGACTGGTACTGGTCACTGCAACGGTACTTACAACCCCCTGCTCTGAAAGCAAATGTGAAATGTGGAACAGTTCGGACTGTTTGGACCTTTGCAGCCAGTGTACATAGAAAGGTGTAATAAGCAGGCCAGGAGATTGACCATAACGATGTGAGACAGTCTCACAGTGACAGAGAACTCAAACTCAATATGAATTTGACTGTGATCATTTCTCTGGTATACCCTCTATATGTTCGGACTCATCATCAGCATAGAGAGAGGTCTCCCTGATAGCCTCTCCTCTTTTAAAAACACCAATTTACCCTCAGAGTATAAACCCCTCTGTGGATGTTTGGAGAAGGGGGCTCTCCCCATAGTCTACTTAAATAACCACTTCCCCTGGAATGAAAACAGATCCATTATAGGACACTGGTATCTCCTCTCCTACTGAGGCACCTCTCTCAATCCTGACTGAGTTCAGGGTCTGGGCTTAGCGATGGGCGCTGTGATGGCGGAAAACTGCCCCTTCTCTGTTGACTCAGAGCTGGAAGTGAGTAAGCTGAACTCAGGCCTAGTCTCACTAGGGACCAGCCGCACCCCGCTAATGACATCCAGCCCTTGACATTCTTAAAAAGTCTCTGGTTATTAAGGAAAACAAACAAGGACATCAGACTCACTCACTCTTTGTGCTAACAAATACCGTCCCCAGGCAATCCGGTAGATTGCTGGTGCAACTTTATAGTCCCCTGTTGAAAATCAGATCAGGTTATGGTGATTTGGAATGCGCAGTGAGTGTAGTAAATGAAGGAGACAGCCGTAGATTTGATAACACGCAGAGTGTGTGCAGGAAGGGAGTGTGCCTACCTGGCTTAGAGACTCAAGTTTTCCAGCTGCTATACTGGGAGGAGCAAAGTAAAAAAAAACATGCCCACATTTGCAGTCTAGAGTGATGTTTCCTCATTGCAAGGTTTTTTTTTTTTTTTTATGTGGTTCTCATCCCATTGGAGGGAGCTCTTCCACCCCCTCCACCTGCCCTCAAATCCCCTTCCTCCCCCTCCCTCCCTCCCCCATCTTGCCACACATCATTGCCCTGCTAAACGCTGACAATTGGTGACAAATGGACTGCACTGCACACTGTGCGTCAGTTGCCCCGGGAAACGGTGGCGGACTCGGGGCAGGGAAGGAGAGCCGAGGAGGAAGGGAGCGGGGAGTCCTTGCAGCAGCAAGGCGCCTGGCACAGGTGGCTGAAAATCAATACAGATCCGGCCTCTGATTGGGCCTGACAGCACAAGAGCAGTGGAGTGTGGGAATCCACTGAGTGCCACACACAGCTAAATTGGATGATGGAGGATAAGAGAACAGAGGAAGAGCAGAGGGGAGAGGGAGGGGCGAGGACACGTTATTCCACATTATCACAATGACATTTTGACAGGGTGACAAGGACACACTCCGAGCGCATGCTCACAGAAGACAGGATAAATGAGAGAGACACTTAAACAGATGGCACCTGAACACTTACGCACAACTCATATTTTGCATGTTTCTGTAGCTTGTTTAATTATAGTGCATTCTCGAGGGAATTACACTGTCCAGGGTTAACAATGCAGCTGCTGACAGTGGCATGTTGAGCTATTAGGGGACTAAATGCTCTGGTTTAGTGCAAATAACAATGACTCATGCATGCATATACACTCGTACTTGCAGGCCTGCTTACTGCCATGCACTAACACACACTTGCTGAGCTCGCAGTCACACTAATTTCACCCGAGGCTGAGTGCATGCAAAAGTGTGGCACTGTGGCCGCTGTGCCGCTGCTCGGCCTAACCATGTGACCAGTCGTTCTTGAGCTGCAGCCAAAAAAAGAGGAAATAAAGCAATGAATCAGGGAACAAATAAATAAATAAATCAACAAAGGAACAAGAAGAAATTCTGTCTAAAATATGTTAATCAATGCTTTTACAAGGTTGTCATCACCTCTGTCATGTCTTGGAAGGAGTTTGTTGGCAAGTGCACACAAACGATTGACGAAATTGTTTCAACACCATGAAGCATAAAACGGGTTTTTGTATTTTCCATTGTTTACTAACCCGAGCATAACTCATCAACAAATTTGAGTGGGGAATAATTCTTATTTCCTCCAGGAGACAGATGCATCTATCACATCGGTGTCAGTGATATCACAATTTAGTGCAGAGAACAAACAGGAATATTCCTACAGAGAATAGAAGACAAGTGACACAAGGAAAAGGGGTTTAATCAGACTTTAAGTGGTTTTTGGCCTGTGCTCTGATGTTTGTTCACCATGACTAAATATACCATTTTAAACAAATCTACAGACTGTACTTTCTGGATGTGGATAAGTCGTCTATGCAAAGTTGAATCGATGCTGATTAACTGAGGCTGAAGCCAAAAGTTTCTTCATCAGATAGTTGGAACCCACTCAGGGAGACCCCAGTTCACTGTCAGTCTATTTGACAGGGAGGAACACAGAGTAAGTGACATTCCCACCCTGCACCCCCTGGTGAAAGACCCCTCCCACATATGACAGTACAAATTAATCAAGATCCCAGACAAACCCTCACCCTTCATGCAACAAAAGGATTTTCCCCGGCCCTCTATGGCCTCACCAGGCAATTAAACTACATGTGCAAGTGTATGTGCACATGCTTATAGGCAGCTATATCAACAACTGCATCCCATGTCATAAATTCTTACTCATGCATTAAACATGAGCAAATATCTGTGTCAAAACCAGCAATGCATATTTAGTGTTTGCTTTGTAAGAGTGCGTGTGTGTGTTTGTACATGCATGTGGAGGAAAGTGTGTTTTGTGTGAAAAGGGGGGCACAGAGGGGCGCCGCGATCAGCTGTGTGCAGGTTGCCGTCTTTGAGGGGTGGCTGGGTGGGGGTTTGAGGACATGTCGGCCCTGTGTGTGGGAACCCCGCGCTCCTCACTTCTCATACATTGTTCTCCTGCTCCTACAAACCGTTAATGCCACAAAAGATGCTCAGCCTATTGTGGCCCGGGACAGCTGAGGGGGGAGGGCAATGGGGCGGAGGCAGGCAAAGGGAGGAGGGGTCTGGCCTAGCCTGAGCCTGGTATGGCTGCCTTGGCTACCTCCCCTCCTTTCCTCTCCTCTCCTCTCCTCTCCTGTCCTCTTCTGTCCTCTCTCCTCTCTGCTCCTCTGTCCTCTCCTCTTCTCTTCTTTCCTCTTCTCTCTTCACTCAGCTCTGCCACTTAGCCCCTCTCAAGAGGATTTGGCAGGGCCGGATTTAGGGGGCCGATGCTTATCATACAAAAGAATTAAACCAACTCAAGGTCCGAGCTTTCTCTTCTAGTCCGCTATGGCTAATCTGAGAATCTGTGAAGGAGGGCTTAGGTGATGTTACATTTTCATTAGACTTCTGATGGCAAACGGGCCACTAATGGTAAGAGCCCTGGGTGCCATTGTGATGCAAATCCTGATTATTTCTTTAATTAAAGCATCAGAGGGGGGGCAAGAGGGGAGAAGGGGTGGAGTTGACACTGACAGAACTGCATGTCCTTACCCCTACTAGACAAGGATTCTCACGTCCGTCCCAGACTGGAGATCTGGGGCTCTGGGGGATTTGGCTGGTTTGTGAAAGGCTGGTTGGGTTAGGGGATTGAGGCTGAGCCTTTGAATCTGTGACACAGGTCGCCTATATTGCCTGAGAGGCTATAATTTGATCTAGGCCCCAAACAAGTTACATGATCTTTCTCGCAGTTACTGCAAAGAAAGCTGGTTGACAGCATCTCCATTTAAAGTGAACACACAATAACATTTAATTGGCATTCTGCAATGATCAGTGCCCATCTGAGGTCCTCAGGTCACATTACATCACGAGCACAAAATGTTCCTCCCCACTGCTCAAATCTTATCGTGTTTATCACTGCAATGTTAATTCCTGAAAACCCTATAACCCTAAAGAAGATGGATTCAGTGGGATCACTGTGAGCTGAATTGGAAACGTTCAAAACAAACTAGCTTGACGATTGATAGCTGCAATGACCGTCTGTTACTGCAGGCTGAAAATTAAGGCAGTTGCTGCTGGTTTTCTGTCCTGTTCCCTAGAGATGATGTGCACCACTAAAGAGGAAGGCAGAAAAACACTGAATGTTGGGGTAGATGAGCGATCCACCCTCAGGATCTGTATTGTTTGTCCTCGCCACGGTTCTGGTATTCATGGGAAGACTCTGTGTACCCTGTACGGCTGTGGACCAGATGTGGTCCTAAGCTGACTGTGAAGAAGGACAGGGGCCACTGTTGGCACTGGAGGCAGAGGGAGAGGGAGAGAGGGAGAGAAGGAGGGAAACAGAGTGGTCAAATGTGTGCAAGACACCTCCCAAAACACCTCTGATCACCCTCCAGTAGCGGGTGAGAACTATGTGCACACGTGTGTCATGGTTGGTGGTGAGCGCGCGCTGCTGGTGGTGACTGTTGGAGTTGGAGGGATGTTGGGGGGAGTGGTAGGCGGGAGAGGAAGGGGTGTGTGTGGAAACCCTGAGAACTTTTTTTTTTTTCCTCTTGGCGTAGCTGCACTGCTCTCCAGGACCACGGAGTGTTGCCCCCCTGCAGTTTAAGCCTCTGTCTCTTTTTGTCCCCAGCACAACAGCCTGTGGCATTCCATGGCAGCAAATCTGGCTGTGCTGTCACATGGGGGAGATTAGCCAAACTAAGACCTCAATAGAATGCTCACTTTACTCACCCATTCCAGCAGTGGCCGCCCCCCGCGCCCAAACACCCTCACACACCCAATTTAACCGTTCCTCGTCTAGACAGAGTGCAAAGCGATTATTATTGGCATTATTAAGACTTATATGCAATGCTCTTTTTCTCCTTGTCACATTCCCAGTGGTACACATGAGCTGCCAAGCAATGAGCCCTATTTCCCACTGTGTAGGACACTTCCTCGTCGGTCGGGCCTGTGCAGTGCTCCACCTGGCCGAGCTTGAGCTTCTGAGACTAGACGCTAAATATCTTGCAGTGGATTTTCATCTATTTCCTTTCCATTTTCTTCAGTAACTGCGGTTTCTCCTGCCTTCCGGCTCCTCCGGTCCACCTCCCCTTCATAATGCAGTTATTCTGGGCTTGGTCACAGATATTTAGAGCTATTCTAGCCACACCGCCACTACCCACACACTCACCATTCTTATCTGGCAGAGGGACACTCGGAGGAGGATCTTCCAGGAAACGAAGCTCCAGCAGGCTGCAGAGGTCTGTGGCTGCCTGAAGGGACCTAGGATGAACTGGGAAGGGGACAGGGGGGAAACAGTGGAGATCTGGGTTGAACAGAACCTTCTCTCAGGGGGTACTGCAAGAACAAAGCCATCTGACTGCATTTATAGACAAAGAGGGAAACACATATGGTTCATGTTTGTAGCATGTCAGACTTACACCACTTGCCCCTTTTACACAACCCCTCCAGCCTCATTTACATATGTATTCATGCCCAAATGGGAATTATTAGATTAAGATTTACCAGATATATTCCCTGGGTGCGTTTTTCTGAAAACCGCTTACATCAGGTTGGAGTTAATGCGCTGAAAGAGGACACTTGACAGATTATAATAGACAGAATCTGATGATGGTTATGATTTTAGAGCTAAGACCATTGTTCCAGTTATTGGTTAAGTGAATCAATCTTACTCTTTGGGTTAGCTTTACAGATATAGCAAAGGTTGAGCTCATGAGGCCCAGGAGCTGAGGCCAGAGCAACAATCTGAGTTTGCAGCTGGAGTCTGGGGGCCACAGTTGCAGCGGCACAGAAAATAATTAGGTTTATTTTCACGTAATGGTCTACTGCCCAGAGCAGCACCATTGCTAAGCATAGGCAAAAAGCTATTTAATCGCTGCCACATAAAAGGACCTCTCTTACCGCCTCCCAAAATGGATGTCATTAATGGACCAGGTCTGGTTGAAAAGGGGTGAGGGTAGGGACATCAGGGGGAGGGTTGATACATTAAGGAAGGATATATGGGCAAGAGCTGCCCAATCCAAACTGGCGAGCTGCTCAGGCCGTGCCTCAGTGGCACTGCTTCCCTCACCTGTTTTGCATTACAGGCAGAGCAAAAGCAACAGTAAACCGTGAACCATGAAGTTTAACCATTAAGCATTGCAATATAATTGCCGTCTACGGCATATCTGCTCTGAAGTCACGTACTTGACGCACATATTGCTGAACGGGAACATACAAAATCTGAGCTGCACACAGGCCACGAGAGAGGACACTCAAACCTACACCACATTACAGTCTAATCACAATCTCCTGCCAATACCGTGACAGGCCACTGCAAGCCATCTGTCTGAATAGCTAATTCACTGAAATTATACATCACAAATACCCATCTATTGTTTACTTTCATCAACACATAGATATTAAATTCTGATCAAATCAACATATTTTAGATTCTGGTTCCAAACACATCGGGCTGATTTTGTTTATCCTCATCACTCAGTCTGTTGCTTTCCTCTGACGTAGCTATTTGGCAGCTGCAGCCATCTGCAGCTAACCCAGCGCACCGCAGTCCCAGCCAAGCCTACCCAGGCCTGCAGCAGCAGTGGGCCTGCTGGCTTTTACTGGACAGATTAAGTCATGCTTATGCGTCTGGGAGACATTGTGAGACCCAGTGATCATCTAAGCCACCAGCAGTCCAACGAAACCTGTGAATGGGAGCACTAGTGACGTCCGTAAATCACATCATTTCCCATCTAGTACAAACCCCTGTACCTCCAACTCGTGGAGAACACTACAGAGTGCCTAGCTCACCTTGCACCCCTGGCTCCGGAGCTGGAATCTATGTATAAGTCATGTTTGTCCACGGCTTTTGCAATAAAAGGCTGTATAGTCAAGAAAGTGGTCATAATAAAGTAAGACGGATAGGTCCAAGATGAAAGTAATAGCTTTGGATCACTGCATAGGTGGAGGTCATGTGCGTGTAAACGATCAGAGGGTGGGGTGCTCCGCCCCTGTAGTTCTGTGGCTTTTGGGTGGGTGCCTTCATCTTTCACCTCAATGAGAAATAAGGCGCCTGACTTAAGTTTACCTCTCTTTGTCAGGCTTTGGGTGCCTGTCAAACAGACAAACCTTAATCACCTCCTCTTGGCAGTTGACCCAGTTCTTATAGGCTGGCTTTGCAACATGGAAGCTGTGGGCATATCCAACATATCCATTAAGTATGGTTTAATCCCAACTCGTTGCATCCCCAGGGGCACAGGATTACCAAAAAATCTAGGAAAATAAGGACCGGATTATTAATGGGGAGACCAGTGAATGTTTTTGTCACAGATGACCTCTTGCCACTCTTGTGACGCACACACACACATATACACAGTCGGGAGCAGGAGTGAAGTCAGAGTTTGGCACAGCAATAGTGCGGGTACCTGAGATGTCAGGCTCCTGGCTCCACTGATGCAGCCTGTTATTGCCCCTTCCTCCTATTCCTTCCATCCTTCCCACTTTCCACTCACAGCAGCAGTGCTTTGCCAGTGGGGTCACCATCTCACACAACAGTCTCACAATGCTGTATTGTCTGTAATATGCTAATATTGGTGGTAAAAGCAAGTGATTTTTAGACAAAAGTTGACTAAAGGGTTTGTGATGTTCTCAAACAACAATCCCCCCCCCCCACCCCTGTTAAACAGACTCTGCTATCAGGCATTTTCCAGCTGTCTCATGTGGTAACCCTTTGGCTAATGGCACCAAAATTAGTATTCATGAAGCATCCTACACTTCCCTGCTTGTTTGCTCTCTGCTGTGTTCTCACCATAAATTTGGCTCCCGGAACAGCAACTTACAATGGTTTAAATACTTCTTGTTTTGTGACTGCATGCATGTGAAAGTGCATGTGTGCCTGTGCACATATGTCAAGACACACATGTATGAGTTTATGAGCGTTTGTTTGCGTTAGAGTAACTTACTGATACACGCCAGCCACAAAAACTTGCAATCTAAGAACTAATTCTGGAATTTCCATAATGACTTGTGACCTTTTGATGTTTAATTGTTTTTGTAGTTTACAGGAAAGCTTTTGGAACTGTCTTTCAGTTCTGTTCTTGTCAAATCCCTGACCTTTATGAAGACACACAAACATTTACTGCAGCTTTGAGAAACACATTCACTGCAACTTTGGCCATTGGGATTTTTTTTAACCCGTGCTCTGGTTTGGAAAACACAGTGGCAGGTTGGACTCGGAAACAAGGGAGTAAGCATGCTGAGACAGAAGCTGTGAATCCCCACTCCCAGAAGGCTACAGCAGGGAACGTGTGATGTTTTTTTGCTCCCCATGGCAAAGGGGAATGCACCCCTGGACACTCCCAGCCATCTCTGGAGAAAAGAGAAGCACGAACCACAGAAGCTATAGCAGAATACTACCTAAAAAAGAAATCGTCACAATCATAACGTCACGACACAGTGGGAATGGCTTGACAGGACGGCATATTTAGACACACGCCGCAGAACTTCCCCTTTAGAGGCTGATGAAAATGAAAATGTGTCTGCATGATATCACCAGTATCAGACAGACGTGACAAAACAGAGAGAAGTGAAAGTACATAATGTCTGTGTTCAGCCCACATTGATGATGTCAAAGCGTCTCACGGAGATATCTGATCATGCTGGGAATGTCTCCACTATGTCAAACATGACATGAGCAGGGATATAATAGGGTAATGGAAGGATCTGACTTTACAACTAATGAATGAGCTCAGATTTTCCTTGATTTTATAATTCTGAGTAACTCTTTAAATTAAAAATAGAGAAAAATCATCGTAGTGTTAAACTGTTAACACTATGAGGTATGTGTTTCTGACATATATTGTGTCATTTTGTGCTCATTAACTCATTAACTCGGCTGTTACATTTCTCTTTAGGAATCATAATTGTTAAATGTTTTAATGTTATATTTTAATATATAATCAAAGGGTGTAGGCTTCATTTGAACATGGAGCGGCGGATACATATGAAACAGGTGGTTTGGAGGAACATTTTGAGTGTCAGACATTTAATTTCCTGCATTCTGGTGAATTTTTAGGCCCAAATTTGTATATTTTTGTGTCAATTTATGGTGTAAATGTCTTCTGGTTGGGGTAAGGCACAAATGCACATGTTTTAAATATTAAAATATAAGCCTATGTACAGTATATCATTGGTCTTATTTATTCTTAGATTCAAATTTCTACTGTGTCGCTCAAATATGATGTGTTTCAAAAATGACTTAGGAGATGTTAAATCACAACTTAAAATAGAACATTTCTGTAACACAATTACCACTTATTTTTATTCACTTTTTCAGATATTTCTTTTTTATTTCTCATTTGCTGTCACAGAAGGGATGTTAAGGAAACAGACACAGAGCAGATGGAAAAGTGCTTTCCGTAGCCAGGCTCTCAAAATGACCTATAATTGGTGTTTTTGGATGCTGTTTTCAGTTACCGTATGTGTGAATATTATACATCCCTGAGCATGTCTTGGCTGCTGACAGTTAACAGTAACCCTGGCACTGCTGCTCATGTCCCAGACTCACCCCGTACACCTCTAACAGTGCCATCGACACATAAGACAAACTGAACAGCAAAGTGTGACAAAGTCCTCAAGCAGCAGTGCACCATGCTATGAGAGAAATGTAGCAGTCGTGGCTATAGTACAAAGATTTTTTCCAGCACCCTTTCCTGAATGCAGTGGAACTAAAGTCTCATACGGGGTATCAGTTTCCACTTTCCAGCTCCCTATAATTGAACAAATTGCTTTGAATCAGATTTGCTTGCACGGTCTGTTCTTTGTTATATGGGTTCAGAGTGATTACGGGATCATGACTGAGCTTTGCCTCAAATGATGACAAACTACATGGATTCTCCTCATAATGTGTTCTCCCCTGGCCAGCCCAGGTTTCTGTATTGCTGGCTGCCTGCTGTATGTAGAGCCATGCAGCCTAGTTCAGGCCATAAAGGAAAGATGAGGAAGTTTGTTTTCCCGTACAAAAACTTAATGATTAAAAGCATCAACCCACGTAGGACAAATGTTTGAGAGAATGACCTTTCAGTGTCCATGGAGCTGTTACTGGCTCCAAAAAGCTGCTCTTTAGTTGAGAACAAATGCTTTTCATTACAAAATTATTTGGAAAGTATTTTTCAGCCAAGCTGCTAAGTTATTAATTGGCCACTTGCTGCTAGTTACTACCAGGTTACTGTAACTCTCCTAAAAAAAGATGCCTTTATGTGGATTATTTGCCAAATGCAAATTACCCTCCATCTGAACTCAGGAGTTACTCACATTCAAACCACACTCACACATTAAATCTGTACTTAAAAACTTCTAATTAAAAAAAATAGCTTTTTTCATATTTCTTGAAACTCTCACTATACTCACACAGCACTGAGAGGCAGATAATCACACTCCTCTGCCTTGTAGTGCTTCTAATGGCCCTTCTGCATATGAATGAAAAAACACAATCAGAGCTGTCGAGTCTCTCACGCAACTGTCAATTATGTTATTCACTCTGTAAACTGCTATCAAACTAGGAAGCACTGATCAAATATGAATGAAGATTCTGTTACTGCATTGCCAATTTCTCACCTCAAATGTTCTCAGAAACATATTTTAGTGTACTGTTTAGCTGTAAAATGAGAGAGTGTGCTCCAGCAGGTGGGCGGTGCTTGCTTTTGGTGGCATATTGGTCATATATTTCTCATTTTACAGCTAAACAGTACATGAAAAACAATTTCTGAAAGCAATTGAGGCAAGAAATAGGCAATGCAGTAACAGAATCTTCATTCATATTTGATCGGCTTTGCCTAGTTTGACATTTTAGCCACAGTTCAGGAGCATGATTGTCATGATTGATGCTGATTGACGGCTCTGATTGATTATTTTTGGTGTGCCGTGGAGGAGGGACATGATTTTTTCCACAGATTATCTTTCATGTGCTTTTTTTATTCTCATAAAGTTACCAACTGTAGCTTTCACAGACGTGCACATGCACACATGCACTCTACTTGAAGGTGAGTATCTTTATTGCAAAGTGATAATAGCCTGCGAGGAGACGCTGGCTGACAACCATGACAGATCCTCTTTTCACAGCCAGCATGTCACCTCAGAATTTAATTTCTAACATTTAATGTCATCAGAGAACTTCAGAGGGCCAAACATATCAATAAAGATGCTCTACTTTATATCATCTTACTTTATTCAAGAATAATATTTGCTGTCATGTAGCCAAGCATGATACGTTTTCAAATATGATACAGCAAGAAAAAAAGTACAGCGTCCTTTATATTTCTGTTCTTGTGGGTTGAATTTCTTTCAGCTTCACTGGTTCTTTATTTCTTCCTTTCTGTCTTCTTCTTTCTTTCTTGCTCTCATAGTTTTGGAACAAAACTAAGTAGTTATTGAGGCACAGCAGTAAATTCAGCATGACGTTTCTGGCTTTATCAATGCATGTCATTTCAGGAACAATGAGGCTTCCACTTTGGATCATCAGCTGAACCGTCCAGCAACAAATCTGCTGGCATGTGACTGTCAAATGATTCAGCCAGTGCAGAACCTCAGGAAGAGTTTAATAGGAAGGACAAATGATTAAAGCAAAGATCAGAACAACCCACAAATCCTGCAAGTAATCGATTCAATAAACAAAGACAGCTCTAACAGGTTCCTCATTCCCATAAGAAAACCTCTTCAACAATGTACACTCAACAATACTGTACGAGGCAATAATAGAAGTGCCCTGAGTTTCTATGCGATAGACATTCCCATGGTTTCAGCTGTCCTAGGTGCCTGCCAGGATGTTGCTGGCCCATGCAACAGACAGCCATTTCCTCCCAGGCCCAGGTGATTGACAAAGACACAACGGGCCACAGAGCCAGAAAGACCCGCTGCTCCACTGCCAAGCACTCTGGGTTATAGTGCCATTCCCATACTGAACAAAAGCGTCAAGCAACTGGAGATAGAGAGCCAGATCAATTTCAGTTTTAATGAGCACCTTTCTGTACTCAAGGTTAATAAGTAGAACCACCAGCTATCATCTGAGTGTCTCCCTTACATGAACTTGAAAAAATGCATTTTATGATTGCGGTTGTTATTGTAAGGCCGACGTGAAGTCAGCCGGTGGCAGATTTATACTTTGATAATGACAGCACAGTTTATATGAAGGTAAGTAAATCACGTCTTTCAGCTATCATATTTATCTCAACACAGTACAAAACACGTTTGTGAACTGACATGCATCGGAAGTGAGCGAACTTCATCGCAATAAAAAAAAAAAAAAAATAGCAAGCAGATGCAACAGAGGACCCAACACTGGGATTTTGGGCTGTAAACAGCTGCATGTTATCAAGCTCACGGCAATGAGACGTGACCGAGCCTCCCTCCCTGGCGCACATCTCCCAGGATCACTTCAAGGTGAGATACCATCAGGCGGTAGCGATAGCATCAGATGCAGGCCCCCAAACATCCCTCCGCAAACAATATCACTAATTTGTTCCTCTCTCACTTCCCCAGAGTTCCACTGAGTGTACGTAAGCTTTTGTTTTGTCAAGCGGAGACAGCGAGACAGATTCCTTGTCAAAACTCTTCTCCTTCAGGCCTTTTTCGCTAAGAGTTTGACTTCCAATCTGTTGACTGCAGTGATGACTCCACTCATCTGTAAGGGATCTGTGTGTGTGTGTGTCTGTGTGAGTGTGCATGACCATATATAAGCATGCACATTTCCTTGCAGTAGCTGTTGAGCTCATCAGGTTTGGAGGAGACGGCTCCTCTGACAGGTGTCGTTAAAGTATGAGTAAGTGTATCTGTGCACGGGGACGCTCACGGGCTCACAGTTGCCTATTATTAAAGAAAACACTCTGCAGTCACCATAGCGATGGCAGCGCTCTGAGATGGCTGCTGGGAGTGCTGACAGGCCTGTGTCAGAGCAGAATTTCCACCCCGCCATTAAGGATCACTCCATCTCTCCACCCCTCTTGACATTTCTTTTGTCAAAACACTGACGCTTTCTCTAATACTACTTTTCTTTGCTCTCATCTCCCTCCTACTCCTACACATATTGTCATTTTTCACTGCGCTCACCTCTGTCCATATGGGCTCTCCTTGGCAGCTCCCCAGTCTCTAATACACACACCTCAATTAGTTCTTGAGAGACAGGCAGCGGCAGGTAGAGCTGCCTCGGTTTTCACACTGTACCCCAGGCAACTACCGTGTCTTCATATTTACCATACAGTCCCATTATTTCACACTAAACAGAGCTGTCATCTCCATCCGTCTCCACAGATCCGAAACAAGGGAAACAAGTTTGTGCCTGAAAGTAACACAGATGTACAACTGTAGTCATACGGATGATACTGCAGAGGAAATCTGAAGCAGCTATTTAAGTGTTCCAGCACAAAATGTGTGATGATCTGAGAAATTTAAGAACTTAATAAAATAGGTTCAAGGAGTTCGACAAACAATGAGACAGTAAAGAATGCATACGTTGCAGAGTGCAGAGTTAATCAGGGCAGGTATGGCCCTGTAGTGACGCTGTCAGTCACTGTAGTGTTTTTTAAGTAGGTGAATAATGGAAGCTGAAGTTACTTGTGTGAGTGTGGCATAAAAGTAGCACATACCGGTTTATGTGTCTCACCCACCCAGCGCAGTTTACTGGGCACAAGCTGTCAGCTTATGTGTTCTGCATGACTCAGATTTTCTGATTAGTGGCCTGTTTGCATAGATACAGCGCAACAAGAAACAAATGGGGCTGAAGAATAACCAGTGGCATGCTGAAATGAAAGGAATGATTTAATAAAATTGACGGTTCAAACTGGGGTCAGTGACAATTACCTTTGACATCTGACATAAAAATTGATTGTAATTTATGTGTGCATCACATGTTTGTCTCATTCTTAAAGGGACAGCTTACCCCATAATCAAAAATACATATTTTACCTCTTACATGAGGTGCTGTTTACCAGTCTTGATTGCTGTCATGTGAGTTGCTGAATGTTGGAGATATTCCTGAGTATACTGAAACTATAGCATTCTGCTTGTGGTGCTAAAAGCACCAAAAAATACATTTGGGAAACTTAACAGCAATCCCTCTTGCCAGAAATCATGATGTTATTACATAGGATAACCCACAGACCCTGTCATGGTCATGAGCCACTCGTCAGTGGGTACATGCACACTTCCCTCTGTGCAGTGACACAGTTGGTGAGTGTAGTTTCGGTAGAAAGAAAATAGTTCCAATGTGAAACTGCTCACAATGAGGTCTGTGGATTATCTTGAGTAATCAGGTCACGGTTTCTGGAAAGGGCCATTGCTGTTGAGTTTTTAAAATGTATTTTTTGGGTGCTTTGAACACCACAAGCCGAGTACCATCTCGTTCCATTATATTCGAGAGAAGGCAGACATCACTACCTTTGATATCTCCAACACTCGGCAACTAACACTAAAACAATCTAGACTGATTATATGCACCACAGGTAAGAGGGAAAATATGTATTTTTTATTTTGTTTTGCTCATTTTATAGTTAATGCCCACTGAATGGAAAAAGAACTTTGGACATTAATAGTGTCACCTCACAGCAGGATTGGGCTAATGCATGTCAGTCTACACATGAGCCCTGTAATATATTGGCAAACTGGGTAGTGTTTTTGCTGCATGCTTGGTTAGGCTGCAATTGCCAGTATAATACAATAGGAAAATGAGGCATGTATGTATGTTGTGGTATAATGTTTAATCTACCATCAAATTGTTTGCCTAGTGTTCTCCCTTGCATGATATGTTTGATACAGCACAGAGGCAAATGCTGTGTATATTGTATTGTAACTATGCGTTCAGCACGCCCAAACATAAAAGTGGAAAAGCATCAAGTTCAGAACACTAGCTAAAGTTTATTGCTCCGCTTCATCTGAAGTTTGTTATGGTTACGACAATGCAAAAGGAAACACTGTTGACATATTGCACCTGCAGATGTGTTGACGTGTCACCTTTAGCGAGGATGACGAGTCTCCACCCCCTCTCAGTGGGAAAGCTTGTCAAACCACTAGGTCTCATGTAAGTTAAAGTAGGAGAAAAGCTCAGTGGGCTCAGTTTGGATTATATTCCTCAAAACATATGATGCTTGCGACATCCACACAGACGTCTTTCCTTTTACTCAGACAGCATTATATTTATTTAGGACTGATGCATATGTGGGGATTAAGAGCAGAGCTGTACCTCACTGTAAACACAGCCTGTACAGACAATGCATGTCCATAAGCTGCTTATCTATATCTGATGTGTTGTGACTGATCAAACACCGGAGGAAGTTACAGTCTGATGTTTGTGCTTGTTGGCAGGATGATATTTTTGTGATCCATCTATGATTGATTTTTTTTAGACTTGCACTCAGCTTAACACGTCAACTCATCTTCTCAGACTTTGCATAGTCCTTTTTTAATATGCTTTGACATCCTGGTTTATTTGCAAGTAATGGTCATGCTAAAGGGAGCCTCTGAGAGATTTGTCATAGTGCAGCTACGTGATTTATGAATAATTTTCCACCAATGTGAAATCATCACCAGTGTGCTTTTACAAGCAGGATAATATCATAAAACTTTGGCACCCCCACCCAAGTTCTTTCATCTCACTCTCTTCTCCCCCCCTTAATTTTCCTCTTAATTTTTAAGGCGCGTGGTAATAAAGTAACAAGTAAGAATTGGAACGACTGCAATCTGATGACAGATTCATGGTGAATTTAGGAAGAGGCTTTTCAAGTGACGCACAATGAAATTGTTACATTTCAAGGCATGAATGGAGTTTGGAAACCTCGCTGGATCCAATCTGTTAACGAGCCACGACTGTCTAAATACCGGACGAGGAGCAGTATACGTTGTGCTGTGCCAACATATAAATGTGGGTCAACACACACTTTATTTCTCTTGATCGCTCACCTTTGCTCTCTCAACCAGCTCACACACATGCAAATACATGCAAGTGTGCAAACGCACGCGCACACACACCATGCATAGAACCATCAGATACAGAGCTGCTGACAGTTACTTTGGACTGATACTCTCCAGCTACGGTGACAGGCCAAACAAGTCTGAGCGGCGTATATTCATACACTTTTCATTAGCCTTGGCCCGAGGCCTTCGACACAGTAGGCAGTCGCAGCAGGGTGGGGCTCATGTACCTTTTACTGTGGCACCAGACCTGGCAAGGCAGCACAATACTCACACTGCTCGGCGGTAAATAGTGGAGTCTTTTCGAGTTAGCACACATGAGTACTTTGTCCGAGCCAATCTTAACTGTGATTATTTTAACAGCTCTGTATTATTTTGTGCTTGGAGGTGAAGGTTCAATAGCTTCATGCTCCATGACAAAAATACCTGAATCCCAAATCCTTGAAAAGCTTGCATAACTCAAGACAGCGTACATTTGAGAAACATTTCACAAAGAACTGCGCCATTCCCTCAAACTAACAACAGCCATACATGACATCCCATAATTTGAATCCTGTCTCATTCTCAAGTGGTTTGTGTATCACCAAGACAACATCTATATAAGCCTGTCCTCCCAGTGAACTGTGCTCTGTGCCCTGACGAAGCGAAGGGGAACAACAGCCCTCATGGCTATGGGACAGGTAAATTGCACTGCGAGACAAGGGGCTGTTTGTGTGAGACAGAAACATGACACGTTCTGATGCAGGAAGTGAGGTTTTTTTTTTTCTACCACTGTAAAATAAAGAATTAAACCCTGGGAAGAGGGAGCATTATAGAAACAATACTGGCACCTTTGTGTCTGTGAAGGTGTTAGAACAAGGTAATGTATGACTGACAAGCAATATGTTCCCAAGCCATGCATGTCTCATCATGTGTAAAAGTGCAGCACAGTTTGTACAACAGAGGGATATTACCATTCAACACTGTATGGTACAACAAAATTGCCCTTGGAGCTTGCCCAGGCAGTAATCGAGCTGTGGAAGTGTTACAGTCTTCTGTGTGCAAGTCACTGCAGATCAGACATGGAAGGAAATCTTAAGTTCTCCTCTTTCCTATTTACAATTGCTTGGCATTATGTTGTTGCAATGGCCAACACCGTCAGACCAAATACTAGAAAGCAGGACCCAGCATGCATGATATCTAATTTTCAGGATTCAGCTATTTTATTGTACCCCTTTGCCACTTATCAGCTTCCCTTTTGTCCCCTGAGAGAAGTCCCTGTGTCTCTGAACATGTAAACCAACACCCTCACCAACTACAGTAAATCTCTGTGTCTTTATGCCTGTCTCGTAAAAAATGCTTTATGTCCAGTTTAACAACGCGGCAATTACAAAACGTAAGGGATACATTGCCTTCTGAGAAAACTATAGGTTTGGCTCAAGAGTTGATACCCTTCTGTGACATGTAACAGTATCTGAATATGAAATCCTGTCTACCCTACCATATAGCCCCGTTTTGGCAGCACTGCTGTTATGCTAACATATCACGTCATAGGACCATTTTGTAATGCCAAGATGCAGAGACACTAATGATTTGTGCTGTGTGGGAAAGCTGGTGCAGCGTTCATGGATGGGGATCTTGAGAGATTCAAAGATGAGTAATATATGACCGTGATATAGATACCATATGTTCGTAGGTTGGAGGGTGATGAGGTGCTAGGACGTCAGATCCTTGACACTCAGAAAGCTGGGTGATAGAGGGGAGGGGAGGGAAGAGATGGAGAAGAAAACGAAGAGTGGATAGGAGGTACGGGTGCTGAGAGAGATTCAAAGACAGTTCCCATGCATCATGCCAAACATTAGGCTGGGGCATACAGTCTATGACCTCACTGCTCTGCGGCTGGGTAGAGCTGCTCAGCAACCTCACTGCATTAGCCCCTCCACTTTTGTGGTTTTGTTTGGGACGGATCAAGAAAGCCCAAATGGAGCACAGAACATGGAGGTGGGCTGTCGGCCCAAAAATGAGCCGGAGCCAGCCAAGTGCTTGTGGTCGTCTAGTCAGGTCAACCCCGGCCAGGGCAGAACATCGCCCCATCCATCCAGCAAAGAAGGCTTACCCTGGCTGCCTGTAATGACTGCGTCACAAGAGAGAGAAGCCCCTCTCCCTGACCCAGGACCTTAGTCTGTGCAACCCCTTTGGACTGAGCTGCCATGCTGCTGTACTGGTGCAGATGCTGGAGCCGGAACAAGGATTGCAGCCAACTGGCAGTGGAGGTGGAACCACTGCTCTAACCCTGCACTAATGTGAAAAGTAAGGCTGTATGTGAGAGCAAGGGGAAGGACCATTTTGGGATTAGGGCACAGTACCCTCAGTGGATAAATTGAAGCGGTGATAGAATACATCCTGCTGAGATACAAATAGAGAAAAAGAAAAATGATGAGGCATAAATGTCTGAGAAATGAATATGTGCCAGGGAGGATAAAGGTGCTTCAGTTTTAAATCCTGTTCTACCCACAGTGAGTGTGTTAAGGTCACAAGCCATTCATAGGTAGCCATGCTGGAGGTGCTTTAGCAGCCCTGAAGAACTGAACACACCTAAGCTTTGCCATCTTGGCAAATACAACAGACACCATTAGACCTAGTTTTTGTTACTCTTTTTGTGTTTCTGTAAACTGCTAATTTACAGTTGATACTTTGTGTGCTAATGTGAGTTTGTTGGCAAGCTAACAAGCAGCACGCAGATACAGTGACATTTGATTTGTGTACTCCTATCTAGCACTAATGCCATGCAAACATGTAACATCAGCATAGTTTGCCTTATTAAATTATCCTGTTAATTATATAACAGCAATGCTGTATCTTGTTTTTATATTACTTGCACTCTCAAAGTGGTTTTGAGATCTGTGATGCAGCTGCAGAGTGCCTTCTGGATGTAAAGTATAGAAAGAGAGATTAGGTTGTGCATGTGTAAATTGATTTGTAAGTTTGAGAATGTGCATGGGACGTGTGGCAGCATCCACGTCATGCTTACATTACAGAGCTCTTTCTCTCTTTGTAACTTTTATTCCTCTCCCACAGAGCTGAACTTTGTCCAGCAGCTCTATCTAGCTCTAGCCAGGATGCTAACCAGTCCCAGGTGCTGTCAGAGCTAGGCTAACACAGTAGGCCCACCTAGACTGCGAGGCCTTGGGTTTCACCTCAAACCACAGGCAGCGCTCTCTCAAAGATCCAAACTGTATCATAAAAGCGCTGCGGCTAAATCGGTCTAGCCCTTGTGCAAGCACGTCCCACGATGCATTATAAATCTATCTACATTTCCATCATGCACTATGAATCTCAATCACATTTCTAAGTTATATGGACTAAGGTTGTTTGCTCTTGTTAAGCCTCCTGTAAGCTTTGAACAAAAGGGATTGCTCAATGCTCCCTGCCAACCAGCAGGGCAGTAAATAAAAGATTAAGGGATGCCAAACCTGAAACCAAGCAGGCTCTTTCAAACCTTGATATATTTGTTGTCTTTTGTTAATCCTGATCTTGCTGAACCAGCACAGAGCTGAGGTCTTAGTCTGAACTTCCTGTATTAGCCACAGTACTTCCTGTTTCTGCATGTGTACTGCATGTGTCTGGTTGATAAAAATTAAGAGGCAGAACTAACTTTTCTTTTGAGATTATGGTCTGAATGCTGTCTACATATTAAACTTCAGAGATATAACATGGGTCAACAGATGTAGATGCTGTTTGCTGTTGCGCCTGAACAGTCTGTCAGGTCGGGGTGTTTGGCCATACAATCAAACATGGTGTGCACATTGCCTGCATGGCCTTTTTCCAGCTGTGTGTGAGGATGATGTGGTTGCAGGCACAGGTAAAGGGAGGGGCACTGTGGCAACGTGCCTGCAAAATGGTTTTACAGGGGCCAGATTAAGGGGACAGGGGAGGGAGGAGGACAGGATGCACTATGATAAATCTCCTATGCAGCACACAAGACTCTACCGGCATGCTCTGCATATAGATACGCCGTACGCATTATGCACAAGTGCTGCAAAGAACAAGCTAAATAACACTTAATCCCCTCCATATCACATCCATCACAGCCTTCCCTGTGTGCATACACTCGTATAAACTCCCCTCCACCTCACCTACATCCCCCTTGAGCCCCTTCCAACCCTTATCTCTCCTTCATCCCCCCTTTCGTCTTCTCCTCAAGTTAAAGCTGCCACCTTCCATGAAACCAGTGCTTCTAGATTGCAGCCAAAACAGCTTGATGACATCATTTTTTCCACAGCTACTATCACCCCACCATTACCCAAAATCCTGTTCGCCAGTGTCATTATCTCACCTGGCATCGGGCCCATGATTTGTTGCCTGTGTGCTCCCTGCCACTCTTTCCTCCACCCATTGCCCCACTAAAATACACAAGCGAGTAAGTACACACACATGCGTACACACACGTTGCCACCTCTACCCTGGAGTCAGAGCCAAAGCCTGCAGCAGGCAGCGCCGTGAGAACATGTCCCCACACATCCACTTTCTTGGAGGCCATTTTAGCTTGTTTGATTTGTCTAAGCCTGAGCGGAGGAGACTGTATGAAGCTGCAACACATTTGTCTTCCAGTACGACATTCTGATGTCATTTGACATCAGCAACACCACGCGATGAAATGCACAGGGAATATACATCTCTCTGCTTCAGCTTTAACACAAAAGTTATGTTACTGTGCCAAGCAGATCCCACCCCACAGCTGCAACGCTACAGCTCTTGGCCTGTAATGGAGGCATAGACGCACATCCACCGCGCAAACCCTCAAAAACCATCACAGAAATCCCCCCTCCGTCCCACCCACCCAAAATAAGAATATAATTGAATCATTGCAAGAGACACATCTCTATTCCAACATAATGAGGTAATTCTCTTTATCTTTTTATGCCTTACTGTCTAACCAGGGCTGCATCACTTCATCTTATGTTTGATGAATCCTCTGGGTTTTTTATCTCTCCGTGTCTTTTGTTGCTGCATTACAGGGTCAGCCCCAGGTTAGCTGATGTCATCTGATTGTGAAGGCTGATTTTTTTTGTAGTGTCTCTATCAGTAGACATCTTTTTCAGCTACTGTTTGCTTTTCAACCCACACGGAGGCGAGATTCTTGTCAACACTCACACATGACATCATGAGTGAGAGGCAGCTCATTAGGGTGCGAGTTAAGTGTCTTATTTGCATGTAAGGACAGAGAGCAAGACAGAGCAAGAGATGCAGAGTGAGAGAAAAAGGAGAAAGGTAGAGCACGCAGTAGGCAATGAGTTATGGGGAAATGAAACACAAGATCCCTTTTAAAGGCATGTCCTGTGGAGAGGAGCCCTACAGAGTACAAGGTAGAGGTATTTGGTGCCCTGTGTCATCTCTTTCACAACAAAGATCCAACCTTAACCCTTAACAAATACAAAGATCTGTCTAATCATGCAAACCACATTAAAAGAATGTACTGCTAATCTTAAAATAACTTCATTAAAGTTATCTTAAGGCAACACTAACATTACAGAAGTGTTTGTGCATGCGGGTACACACAGAGCCTGTTTGCAGAATATACCACAGGTTATATTTAAACATTTGTATATTTAAAGTCTTATCTTGACATGTCAATCTGACATTATATGTCTCATTGCAAATGTCACCTGAGATGATTAGTGAGTGATGACAGACTGTGTGGGTGAGTAACCAAGTAGGGAGAACAGGATAAACAAGTATTGTTACCTGTCACTGGTAGGTTTTGCATTTAAAAAAAATAACAATGAAGTATTTCCGTTCATGCAGCTTTGGCAAACAGCCATTCATTTCGCAGAAAGTGTTTGGCTACGGAGGCCACCTGTCAATCAGGTAAACTGAGAGAGGGAGCGATATGTAAAATGATGAAATGAACATCCACACAGAGCACGCTGACGTGTTTCAAGAAAAACTTGTCCGTCCTGTATATAAATGTGTACGTGCGTGTGGCTGTCGTGTCCCAAGTCATGCAGGTGCAAGGCAGGAAGTAGGGAGGGAGGAGGTGAAGTACTGCATGGCGTTGCGTTGCGAGGAGGCAGTGGGTGGTAGGGGTGGAAGTGCAGTGGAGATAATCCCCAGCTTTTGCCCTAAGTCCTGTGCACGCTGGGCAGATCAGGGACTGAGGGGGGAGTGGTGCTACCCCGTGGCAGTCACCCAGCCCCGAGCCTTCCACCTGACCAGCCTGGCAGCCCTGCAGCCTGCGGGCCCAGAGACTCAGCCTTCAACTTCAACCAGGAACTGCTGAACACTTACAGCTAAGTCTGACTGAACAGACTTTGAGCCTGCTGTTGGCGTGATTGTGTCCTAAACTGCCCCTGTCCACTCAGCATTAGCATATTCTGAATTTTTGCTTGCATGCAGAGCTTTCATCTCCTGGTCACCTCAAACGCTTTATCATATCTCACATTTCAAGGTTTGTACTATTTGCAAATGAGCGCCTTGAGGCGTATAATAATAGCTATTGTTACTACTGAGTGAGGATGAAGTGTTCTGTGTATCAATAAGCAGGACAGAGGGGGGTCAGTGGGTTAATGCGTTCAGTATGGCTATGCGTTTGGCCCTGGGGAGAGATGAAGTTGAGAGGTTAACCCAGGGGTCACAAGGTCACGTAACCCCAAGAGCACTACTCCAGGCCGAGCCCAGATTCAGCTGGACACCCTGAGGAGAGACCCCTTCAACCCACACATCACCCTGCATGCAGTTGGGAGCACCAGCTGTTAAGAGGAGCAACGGAGGGAAGGAGGGAGGGAGAGGTAGAGAGGGAGCTCAGCTGACAGGATGTGAACCAGTCCCAAGACACTCTTTCACTCCCATCCATCCATCCCACACTCTGTGTTTGTTATCAATCATAAGCGCTTTCTACAATCATTTAAAACTATTTCCTCCATTTAAAAATTTTTATGTATTCTTATAAAACAGCTATAAATAATGCTTTTAAATGTCTTTCAATGACAACAATTTCTGAGGATGTTCTGGATATGAAACCCGAAAAAAACACTGCGGCGTCACATTTAATTGGTCCCCCCAGTCGCAATAAACTGTGGCTCTTCCTCAGCCGGTCGTAACCTCTCGGTAACCCCACCACCACCGCTGTCATTATGGCCATCACAAGTGCTCTAATCATGTGATATGCGAAGCTTGGCTCCAGCTGTGAAGCCACAGCTTCACACCCATGTCCATCGGCTCGCTGAGTGACTCCAACATGCCCTGGTTGTAAACACATAAACAAGAGACCAGCACATTGCTATGCTGAAGAGATTCTTTAGATAGCTGAGCTGAATGTTTTCCCATTCTGCACCACAAAGTCACTGTCATTTCCCTCTGTCTATTTTACTGAAGAAGTCCCTCTCTTGCTTTCCCTGTGTCAGGGGGATTCCCAGGTGTTTCAAATGAATGCAGTGGGTGACATTTGAGAAGTTGTATCAAAACAGGAAGGACAGTTTGACTTGGGTAAGGGGCAATGACCTTCAGTATATGTCAAATGTAAGTACACTGTGATCAGATTGGATTTAGTTAGGTCTTTTAAGGCCATGACACCAAGCTGATGGCCAGCTGACATGTAATGTCCACCCGTTGGTGAGCATCTGTCGCCCCAGTTTTGCCCGTGTGTCTCACACTGTTGGCAGTAGTCGGCCCCGGTCTGCTTTCTGGCGACCAATTCAGCACGTTCAATGGGCAATGGAGACAGTGGAGCCCATCTGTGAATGTAATCAGTGATTGGCACTTCGACTCAGTGCCAAGAGGAGAAACGGAAGTGAGGAAAGAAGAGAAAAATGAAGAGGGCGGGAGATCAAAACAAACTTGTTATATATAAGGTATGATTTTTTTTTTTTTAGCTCTTTAGCAGAAACAGTTTATAACTGTTTGTGTTATTGTTCGCAAATGCACAGGGTTGTGTTGTTAATATGCTAACTGGCTAAATAGCATCTTGAATCTGTCCTGTCAGAACTTGCCAGTTGGCCATTGGCTGTAACCCTTGCGATGTGTTCAAGTACAACTTTTTGTCTAAGACACAGGCGACATGAGGTGACCTAACAGTTGCCCTTCACCGCCACTAGTTCTTCAATGTCGGTTTGGTGCGACTGAGCTTTTAATGTAGTCTTTAAGAGGTGAACAAAGGTTGTGTAACTGGGAACGGTGAGAATGGGTTAATTTGAAGTCAAGTATGCTGCTTTCTCACACTTCAGTTTGAGTATCTTCATACAGCAATTGTGATTTCTAATTAGACCAGAAGATCTTTGCATTATACTCCATGAGAAACTGAGCCTGATCCCAACAGGTGCCAAATTACACTCACCTGCAAACATGACAATGTCACTAAAACTGCGTCAGGCATACAGTAGATGGGGCGATTTCCTAATGGTCGTTCTCAGGAGGATCCAACGTGGGAACGTCTTCTATCCACCAGAACAATGAAACTTTTCACATTTGCAATCACGGAAAGAGCTGAATCATACCACGCAGGCATTTGTTAAGAAGTTATACTAAACACACCTGACAGAAGCACACAAACAAAGCAACAAATTCACAATTAGTAGTTGCTGCATTTTCTCAAGCTGAACAATATACAGAATCAACAGTCTGTGTGGGCAGCATTTTGGCACAACAGTCTTGCAACCAGATTTTTAGAGGAGGCTGGGAGGCTGCAAAGCCCCTGGTCCTGCTCTCCCACACAAACACGTCCCCAGAGAGAAGACACATGGAGCCAACTGCTGGAAAATTTAGAACAGTCTTGACTTAGTCACACCAGGCACCCACCCTAAAACACCACTCACTGTCAGCGATTGATGTGGCCACAGAAAATCAAAACTTGCCTCAGCATATGAGCGTGTCACACAAAACATCCATATTCAGAGGGTCTGGCCTTTTGGACTGAAAAAGAGGGGGTTTATTGCTCCACACTGCCTGATCAGGTCGTATTATATGTTGTATGTTGCCGCTGACACATGCAACTGCTGCACTTTACTCAGAACTCTCCCTGACTGGACAAAGGCCAGCGCAAAGCATTTCTCCATCCAAATAAAAATCTCAATAACTGAGTGAATTCATGTTTGTTTCTGAGCACAGTGAAAGTAAACTCTGGGGAGCAGCTCAGCTCAATTACTGTGTTGTTTTAGCAAATGGACTTGCTGAGTCGTGTCCAGTAACTTTTGAACTAAAATGTACAGGGCTTAAATTCTCGAAATACTCGACAGATGTTTCAAAACTGTTCATAAAATGATCCATGATTTGACTGGCTTTGAAATTAGCATCATCATTTAAAGGACATTAAAGTGTCACCATTGAAGAAATGAACAATATAAAACCCTCCTCTTAGGTTACCTTTCTTTAAGATATGCACCATAAATAAATTGTTCAGTTCCACCATTTACTGATTTAAAAACCTTCAACTTCCTGAAACATTTTCTCTTTTTTCCTGACTCAGAGATACCCAGTGGAGTTTTTTTCCACTAATAGCACTATGGAGCAATAGTTTTACAAGTGGGTTCCCTGTTTTGTTTGTTCCTGTGTACATGTACAACAGCTCACATGCACATGCAAATAAAACAGAATGTCACCCAGGAGAACGGTGTTCGCATCCCGTGAGATTACAAAGCCAAACCCTGTTCTTTTATCCTTAACCCAACCACACATTTTTGTTGTCTAAACTCAACCACATGTGTTTGTTGTTTAAGGAAAAAAAGGTTAATATCTTGCTCCCCCACCCTGGGTTCAAACCAGGAACCCTCTTGCTTTGAGGTGACAATGCTAACCACTGCTCCACTGTGCCGCCACATATGTAATTTGTCCTTCTTATTATATCCATGTAACTGAGCCAAAATAATGAACACACCAATGGATTACTGAAGGGGCCGCCTGGGCAAAAGCCCATGGAACCGAAGTGGCCTTCACCAGGAAAATGTCATTCAGATGACAGGCACCAACCGAGAAGAGACTCAAAAGACCACAAAGAGATGCAAAGGAGCTGCAAAAAGACACAAAATAACTACAAATATGGGCAAAGCCACCACAAAGAGGCACAAAACCACAAAAAGATGCATAAGAACTACAAAGAGATGCAAACAATAACAATAAAACAGACAAAACCACAAAGTCTATGTGTCTTGCTTCTGTGTAGGGGAGGGGAGCCTTTTGCAAATCTGTGCTCAGGGGCCCGATGTCTCATTATCCACCCTTGGATGAACTAGACCTGAACTTTACTTAATATTCATTAATATTTGGTAGCTTTTAAAAAGCTAAAATCAGATTTATATTTGACACATCGTCATATTAGAAAAAAAGAAAAAGACAATGTCAAAACATTTATGTAAACAGACTTTGAGATCTGAAAAAAATGGGTCAATTACTGTTTATTGAAAAAATAAATAAGTTGTGAATGTGATAATTATGTAACATGTTCCTTGTCTTTCTCGAGTCATTTATCCCAAAATAGATTAAATATGATTCCAAAGAATTATGAATGGTGTTGACCCCAGAGCTTTCGATGAAGTAGGAAGCGTTTTGAATTTCTGGCGAGGACAAGAACATTCTGGGGATCGCTGATAAGATCGCACAACGTCAACTTTCTGGGCTACATTTCAGGCAGGATGAACAGGAAGACAAAGCTGCCTTTGAAATACAAACACAAGTGAAGAAAAACCCTGAGTCTGCAGTATTTTGATCACCCTCTGTTTCAAGATAAAAAGCAGGCCCTAATTTTGTCTTGAATTCCTCAGGATGCATGCTGGGTTTAACCTTTACCCTCTTTGGTATCATTATCAACCATTAGCAGCCTAAATATAAACTCATTAATGTCTAGAGTCATAGCAGCAGTTTGTGTGGCAGCTGGAATATTTAATTTGGCCTGTAGCTCGTTCACTTTTTAGCATGAACACCAGTAGATTGAAAGTGCGCCATGGTCCACGAGAGAAGGTGGGAAAGGGGTAGATGGTGTCGATTTTGTCCGTATCTTTGTTATGTCCTTGACTGTGTGCAAATATGTGTGTCCAACAGTTATCCTGGTGTATGCACATGTGTGACAGGGGGAACGCAACGAAATCAGAAGTGTGTGTTGGCGCTGAGGGCCTCACTGACTGTGTAAACAGGGCCTGACTACCCTGAGAGCTGATGGCTATCGACCATCCCAGACCCAGGAAAGACAGGTCTTATCTGGAACTTGGATTGGCTATGTGAGATACATGTCTATGTGAGTCAGTGAGTGCACAATACTGACAGTGTGTTTTGCTTACTCTCTGTTTAAATCTATGAAAGAACAGGTTTAGACTTTGTGCAGAAAGACATGGAAGAAATATCCACGTTGTGCACAATGCCACTGCATGAGCGACGCACCACTACTATCTTGTCCGTGCTAACACTGTGATAAATGGCCGTGTGAGTTCTCGTTGTTCCTCACCCCTCTGCCAGCTCTACGCATCAGGAAACGAAATTCAAGTGCCACATGTAAAAAGGAACTTTGTGTGTGTGGGTCAAGGGGTCACTCCTTTCTCCGACCAGAGTGTGGGAGGCAAGAAGCTGCCAGATCTGTCAACACAAAATAATAGTGAAACAGTGAAATGACACCTAATGATTCGCAATACAATGCAAAAGACAAATCAGATTAGGAGTTGTTTGAAACCTACTTCAGTAGGAAATTTAAGTTTAAGAGATCAATATAGCTAAAGCCATGAGGTGTACTGGTTCTGGAGGCTGCATTAATACACTTCCTTTTTATCAGTCACTGTACAGTAGTGTGTGTGGGATTTTCTGGATATGCATGATGGGTGGTTCCAAAGACAGACAAGATGCTTTAGCTGCTTTTTCAACAGCAGCTACTCCTTTTACAACATTGATTTAAAAAGGAAATAATGTTTTTCCACAGTGTACAAGAAGGCAGACAAAACAAGACTACCTAGAGATAAAGAAGTTATATCTGAAAGGAAAATACACAGTATAGCAAGATATATGTCTGAACATATGCAGGCAGTGTGAAAGACTTCAGAGGGATTAATCACATGTGAAACACGCAACCTTTCAGACGTCATAAATGTACAAATCAGTATGTTGTTTTTGGGCATTTCACGTCAGCATATGATTTTCACATCTGCTTTTTGGCAGTGTTGTTGCCAGGGGGTGGCCAGGATGGCAACAACCACCCCAGTTCAATTGCTGGCTCCGCCCTCCCACCCACACCTGCCAAAATAATGGAAAACAATTGAAAGCCTGTGTGTGGTGCTTTTAAACTTGTGTAGGCTTGTCAACAGTAAATGTTTTGTACATTAGCATCAATTCAATCAGTCGGAAGTAGCAACAGCATCTCAATTTGGTCATTTAGTGTTTTGTTTGACTTAAAATAAACACAGTCTTGGCTTTCAGGATATGAAACCCTTTTCAACTGCACTCTGATTTTACTCATTACCACTCTCTCCCCCTTCATCATCATTAATGACAGGCTTGCAGTAACAAGGCAGGGCCCAGGACAGTGAGTTTTTGTCTGATTTCAACTAACCAAAGTTGATGCTTTCAGAATATTAATATCTTTTAAAACCCAGTGGGTAACAGCTGTAGTTAGTTCCAAGTGTCTTGAAATTGCGCATCGAAATATAACGTTAAATATTACAAGTTTTGTCAATATGGACATGCTGCACAGTGTTAGCCAGGATAGATTCTCCACAATTCAATCGCTCACTTCAATTTAGGGAAACCTTGAGCACCAAAATTACTCCCTACCTTTGAAGCGTTCCTTAAGTCCGATTATGTCTCCATTCCTTGATTATTTATATTCCTTTAGTCTGTAAGGGTACACCAATCAAAAGACTTTAAAGGGTTTCATGAAATTAATCCCATATGTGAATACTGTCTTGTATAGTCCATCGCTAAGTGTATGCTAACTTCAATCATCAAACAAAGACTGAAATTCTTCCAACAAAAACAATATTTTCTCGCCTTTCTGCTCTAGTGTTTGTTTTTTGTTTTTTTACCTTGCTGGCTACAAAATATAAGTGTTTGTCTGTGTATATGTGACCACCGGGACAGTCCCTAGAGTCTGTGCTCCTGTTTGGAAGTCCAGTGGCATGTGTCATACTTCTGCAAACTATGACAATCTTTTTTTCTCAGAATATTTACTCAGTGACAGTAAGTAATGGTACTTATCTACAGTAAGTAATGTGACAAACTTGGCTTAATATTTGGAGTACAAAAACAAAACTGATGTCATTAGAGGTCAAAAGTGTATAAAACTTAAGATGACTTTCAGGTGACTGGAAATGATGAGCGCAAGACACATTTGTCTTTTTAAGGAAAAGGACAACTAACCTATGTGAGGGACAATGCATCATCTAACACATGTATATACAGATACATAACCTCAAAATGGTAACTGTACTGGTATAAGTCTATGAACATCGGATAATTAGTAACCTTAACTGTAAAATGAGAAAACAAAGTATATTAGCATGTGATCCCTGACATCCCATACCAACATAGTTTTCAACTAGCCTAAAAAGAATCCCTAAAATTCAGATGTGGCTTTTGGTTTTGGTGTGCCACCCCGAGACTTGCAGTAGCCGCCTCTGGTCGCCCTATGCGAAATTTCTGGGGTTGGAGATTTGTCCTCTTGATCAACTTAAAAATACTGCCTCACATAAAGCATCATTTGATGTTTCTGTATGCAGTAGAAATGTAAATATAATTTTTTTTCAGAGCCTGTGATGCTGCAGCATACCAAAAAAATGTGGCCAATTTATTGTGACATTTTTTCCTGACAGCTTCACATGAAGACATCATTTATCCCTGCAGCTGACAGCTTGACACCCTCTGTCTAAATTCACCAGAGGCATAATGAGACATCTTTATCTGGCTGTGTTTCCCAAGGTAAACTCCAGAGTATTACCCGTCCTTCTAACGAAGAGGACAAGTGCTGAGCTGACCTTTGCCTTGGCCTTTCTTTCACAGAGAGAAGAAATGAGCAACACTGAAAATGCACCACAATAAAAAATTTTTAGTGTCTTCCATTTAAATGTAATCCTTCCTCTTTGCCAATCAGTGAAAGGTCAGGCCACTAAAGCCTCAGTGCTGAATCACCCTCTGCTGGAAAATTTTCAGATTTTCAAGTGAAAAAAAAGGGAGAAAATAAAAAATCATTTGTCATAATTTCCCCCGTCGGACAGACTTGGCTCCGCGGCCAGTCGGCAAAAGTTCAAAAGGGGTGTTCAGCGGGCTGGGAGTGACGTTCTCACCAAGCAGGGACAACCCAAAGTGTTTGAGGTGGTCTCTCCGCCGGAATTCTGAATCCAGGAGTGAAATGGCCTGTCAGAGTGATGTATGATTTAGAGGGGACAGAGGGCTGGCATCCTAGATTTGAGAACGTCCACCATGCCCCTTCATTTCACACAGACAGGCAGGAAGCACACATGCACACATAAATTATTTTACTGTCTCACACATCCATGTGAAAAATGTACTTGCATGACAAATGTGTCATAGGAGGCAAACAATTCAAAAACAATGTTAAGCTGAGGTTTTAAAGTTTGAGGACTTGCTGCTAATCAGCATTGACTACAATTCTTTAAAAAGCACCCACCCAGTCATGCATGACCTTAAACATAAAAACCAAATGGCAAATGACTTAATCAGAGATCAAATGTTCATAACCACTGGCTTCACATTTGATGATGTACTGTATAGTTCCCCTCTCTATAAATATATGATTTTCTTGTAATCACTTCTCCAGAGAAGACAGAAAGGGAAATGCTGCGCTGAATCAAAATGTGCTCGCTCATAAGGTCAAGCTCACATCATCTTTACCTCAAAAGTAAACCTCCACCTCACCACCCCTTTCACTCTCGCTTTCATTACAACCTCTTCTGGTGATTGATTTCCATCTCGGACTGACCCCCCCCTCTCTCCCTCCCACCCAACCCCACCCCCAAAACTCTCCCACACCCCCTTGCCCCCGCCCCTCGCCTTGCCACTGCCTCTCTGCATTGATGCTAATAATTACGAGTGAATGGATCTGCAGATTCCCATGGATGTCAGTGGAGCCTTTGGCCTGTTCTGTTGCTCCCCTCCTCCTCTTCATCCTCTCCTGCTTCCCGAGTCTCCCCTTCCCTCTTCTCAATGGGGATTAAGAGAGAGGGAGAGAGGCGCGGGATGGAGAGGGTGAGAGAGGGTGCTTGCCCAGACTGAGGGATGGTTTCCCATGCAACTGCCTCATCTATGTCACCTTGCCAATCAAGGCTGTCACCACGAATAAACCCGAAACACTGCTGCGTGTTTTATGATTTTTGGGAAGTACATAACCTTAATGTCACTATCAATTTGCTGTTGATGTTTTGATAAAGTTCTTACTTAGGAAAATACGGTCATAATAATCTCAAGGTAAATCCCATGACACATTTAGAAAGTGAAAACCTGTTGGAAAATAGGTTACCTCTATAAAGAACAATTGTGGAAAATACAGAGAAAAGGGTAAGGAGTGGATTCCCACCATTTCTCCTGTGCAAGCAGAGCTGAGTGCATCGACGTCATAGTCACTGGGAGCCCACGCACCCTCAGCATGCCAGAGGTAACCGATACCCAGTCAGCGCTCATCCAAGCTCGAAAACCCACTAAAGTCATGCTCACTTCCAACAAAGTCCAAGGAGGGGCCAACCCAGCACACCACAGTTAATCACATCACACCACAAGGAACAGCAAGAAAGAGTAAGCATGAAAACTATAAAGAGGTGCACTTTAAAGTGGGTAAGAGTCTTGGCATGATGGATAAGATAAAGACAGAAAGCTGTATGGAAGAGCAAAAAGAGAAAATGATCCTATTTTTTCCATTAAAACCAGTATGCACCAGCACTGACATGCGTCATACATGAGTCTTTATTGCAATATGTAACGTTCAACAAGAAATGTGGACTTTTTCCAAGACCAAGTAGTAATTGTGTCATTTTTTCTTCGGATGCAGCTCCAATTTGAGGAAATGGTTTGGAGTGTGCTTCAAGGCGTCTATGCTGCAGGAGTGTTTGGAACCAACAAGGTTTGGCTCCGGGCTGCGTGTCAACCTCACTTCAAATTATCCTCATTAACGACAATTCCAAGGGGAAACGGCCATTTGTATGTGTGTGATACTCTGGTGTACAGGGCCTGTAATAGTCCTGGATGCACACCAGCATGAAAAGTGGCATTTATTAGTCAGGGTCACAGGTTGTACCGAGCTGAGCTAGGCAGCCAATAGCAGCTCCTCTGGCTCTGATACTGTGGGAGAACCCAGGGTTTGTTACTTGACGTCATAGACCGACAAATGGAGGAACACCCCAATCACTGCACATTTTCATATTGTGGGTGCAGAGAAAAGCAGGGAAAAGAGAGTTTATCTGCAAAAACATGTGAATATTTTGACATTTGATTTCTAATTTCCAAACTTGGAGAGTTAAAATAAAACAAATATGTCAATAAACTAAAAAGGATGGATAAGGATGAAAATAAAATAGAGCCTATGAACAGGTGTGAATCATTAATTAAAGAAAGTAATCATGGCTTGTGAGCTGTGCATGAGCCCACATCCCTCTTCAAATGCTCCCCTCCTCCATCCCACAAACACACACACATACACTCAAACTCTCTCCTTGAACCTCATAAGAGAGAAAGTGAGACACAATGAAACTTGCACCAAAACTTGGCGGAGCTTCAAGTGAGAGCTCGACGGCCGACACAAAGCTTGTGCTTGACATTAAAGGTTTGTGGCTTGACACTTCTTGCTGGAATACTTCTCTTATTGCATTAGGTTACATCAACGCTCCCTATAGAGGAGACGCGGAATGAAGAGGGAGGCCGCCATTATATCCACGACACTGTTCCTCATCCCTCCCCTCCTTCCCGTCTCCTTCTATCATTTCCCAAGATTGTTTACCGCAAACACAAGAGCAACGCCGCCTGAGCTCATTATGGACAGCCAAGCCACAATATACTGCCAAGTCCTGCCCCACAGCCTGGGCCTAGCTCTGTTGTCTTGGCAACCCAGCATCCAAGAACATGGAGGGGAGGTGTTGGTTGTGTGCTGGTGCTGGTTGTGATGCGTTGGGGTAGGGGGGGGGTTGCATGATGTCATCCTGTGGCATGGAGGGGGCCAATCAAACCCTGAGAAAATTATGTCACCTTTTGTTGAGCCGGTCCATTCAGGGCTATAGAAGTGCAGTGAATTGAGAGCTGCAGAGAGGTCATTTTTCCCCTGAGCTGTGTATGTGTGTGAGAAAAAGCGGGGGAGCAAAAAAAAAAAAGGAGGGGGAGGCAGGCAAAGTAGGGAAGTCCATTGTGGACATGCTAATGTTGTTGACCATAAGCAGGGCCATAAAGATGTCATGAAGCTCAACTTCCAAAACATCAGCGCCGGGGCCTTCACACCCCTTTTCTGTTACAGATGGAGATGACCTCGTCCCCCACAAATTTGATTCTTAATATGATCCCTATGATGCTTTGAACAACGTGTCAGAACATTGTCAAGCGCCAGAAGAAAAGCCTGAGCACACTGCAATGGACCCTAACCCAGTCTGCTTTGTTTTATCGCAGAGAGAAAGACAACAATAAGCAACCCCTTGAGGAATAATTACCCCCTTTAGCAACTCCGCTTCCCCGCGCTCCCTGCACCCATGTCCCATCCCCCGCAGCGCCCGTAGCTCCCCCTTCCAGAGCCAAACCTTATTGAAACACAGCTGAAATTGACAGTGAAAGACAGTTGAATGGGAAGTCATTGCTGAATTGTTGAACTCACTCAAACTAATTTAAAACAATAAATGCATTTGTTGTGTTCGCTGGAATGTCATCCTGCAGAGGAGTGTGAGGGGATTTTTATCCACAAAACGATGAAAACTCCCCGCAGTTTGACTCACGTGCACCTACACAGCACACTGAGCACTTCCCTGTCAACAATGTATGTACAGGGTTTACAGAAACTAAACTCAGCTGGCAAACATATTTTCCATGATGTCATCTTTTTCAGGAAAACTCTTACTTCTAGTAAGACCTTGTGATAAAACTAAATGATGTTTTTTATACCACTTCAAAATTGACCTATTATTCACACTGGTATTAGTGAAGTAAAACCCTGTGATTTCCAATAACAATTCAGCAGATCAACATTTAAATGTCACATTTTTCCGTTTTCACTTTTGACTTCACTTTCACTCTGCTTCTCATTGCAAAGAGAAGGCAGAGGCAAAAAAAAAAAGTGACACAACTCTTGATAGTCCTCCTGTTTAGCAGACTGGCACATACTGGCCCAACTAGTTATGAAGCCAGCATGACTAATAATTAAAGCGGGCACAAATGCAAACACATAACACCGTGAAAGCATCTTATCAGTTATTAATCTCAGAGATCTGCAGCTGCAATGACAAAACAAACAGACGGCAGCTTGGATACACTTTCTTTATTTCTCTTAATAGGGTTTCACAGACACAACAAAAGTTATGAAGCTATAAATCATCATGAGAATAAACAGCCTGACAGTAAGAATAGAAAAAGCTGCCAATGTGTCAAAGTGAAATGTAGTGTCAATAGACGAGGTTTTGGTTTGCATTCATGTGCACCTTGATTACAATGGCCTCTTTGTGATCGCAATTAGAGGATGTCAAATGAGAATGTTACATTTCCGAGACTGATTAATGCTTCTGAGAAATTTCGATCGCATTAACTAATTTTACACAACAGGAAACATTTCTCGAGCTCTTCACATGATAAACTGTGGATGTGACTGCGCTGGTGTGAGCGCTGCCTTCAGTCTGTAAAAATAGAGCTAAAAATGAAAATAACATCTGATTATTTTCCATTTACAGTTCCAGCGCTTGTTGATACTGTATCCAGAATAACACAGTATATGTCACAACTGCTGTGTATGAGCAACAGCGTGAATAAACACAGAATATGAAAAGCAGATGTATATATGGGAAAATATTAATCCAGGTTCAATTTAGAAAAAGTCAAACAATGTGTAGATCCATTGTGGTAACTACGGTAAACGGACATTCATCGAGTTGACTTTCCTATCGAGCGCCTCTCCACACAGAGTTGACTGATCTGTTCCATAATGTCTGAGCGGCAGAATACACTCCACTGTCCCGCTGAGTTTATGTCAAGGCTTCTCCAAGTCCAAGCTGCTGGCGCTGGATCCCTGAGAGCGAGATTGTCAGCGATGGAGCTCACGCTGTTCGCAGCCATGCCAGGAGCAAACATCTGCTGCAGGGGATGCTGGTCCGAAGTCCAAACCAGGATTTAAAATGATCCTAGAAACATAATACAGAAACTAATGATTGACTGAGGCCAAAAACCACTTGAAGCTTGAACACTGACACATGTTTCTCATACCCATACTAAAGAAAATTAGAGGTTTTAATCTTTTTGGCAACATTTTATTTAAATGTTAAAAGTAACTGTTCAGCAAAGTTACTTAAAACAACCAGAGATTTATAAAACACCCAGAATTAATCAACACTGAGTTCTTCTCCGCTGATGCCTTGAGCAGATTTGGCTGCTTACACAAACTTTCCACACAAAAAGGACTCGAGGGTTCAAACTGGCATAAAGAAGTTGCAGATGAACCACCCAGAGCCTCATCCACAGCTGAAATTATCACATTATGAGTGGTGGCAAAAATCGAGGGTGAGTGTTTTGCTTCCAGCAGTGTGGATACAAATCGCCGAGCCTTCTCACGGTGCAGCTGGAACTGCCTACTTTTCTGTCCAAAACCAGAATTAAGATGTCAAATCTAGTATCGCTCCAGGCCCAGAAAAGGCTTGATTTAAAAACGATATGTCTCGTTTCAATGATTAAAGAGATAAAATATCACTTTTATCTAGCATATAAGTGTGTGAGCAGTTAAAGAAGAAGATGAGGAAATTGTTTCATATCCGGATAAACAGTTGGATGTTGTTGTCTTATGAGAAAAACATCTGCTTTTTTCTTGTCAGAACACCCTCAGGTGAGGTAATGCAGGTAGGTGGCCTCTTGACAACCTGCGCTCTGCTTTACCTGTGCTTGCTCTTTTAACCTCCCACAAAACATTACGTCGTCTGCACCCACGCACCATCCACTCAGCCAAAATGGCGGGACTGGCCCATCCCGCCCCGTCTTTGCCCAGGGAAGCAACGTGTCAGAGAGTAAGTAGTCATCAATCAATGTTTCTCATCTTCTTTCTGCCTGTCTGCACCTCTGAGCTGGTTTACCTGCGAGGAGTCACGTTCCACCAGCGTACAGGATGTGGCCTCACTTGCGCACTCTTTCTTCATCTCCTCCTCCCTCGCTTCTCTCTCCCTCCCCTGGGCCTCACACATCCTCATCTCTCTCCAGCCTGCTTCCCCTAACCTCGGCCACAACCACTCTCCTGCTTTTTTGTTAACCCTCTCTGTTATTATCTACCCTCGTTTTTTGGTTGTGTGCTTTTTCAGCTCCACCACTCAACAATCATCCTTTCACCTGATTTTCTCTATCACTCCCTGTGCCCTCTATTCTGGTTTTTCCCTTCCCACGTTTCTCTCCTATGCCTCACCTTGGAGCAAAGCCAGTAAAGCAGCATCAGCATACAGAACCAGGTCCCAACCTGCCTCTGAGTCTCAGCCTGCCCGTGTACGCCTGTCTGTGCCTGGGGCTGTGACTGAGGCTGGCCCCTATCACCCTCCCTCATCAGCACATCTACTGTACCTGTCTGCTGGCACCCTGCCATCCACACACACAGTTCCCCTTCATTTACCCAGAGAACCTGGTAGAGGGAGAAAAAAAGATAATGCAGGCCTAAAATCTATAGAAAAAGACTACTCACGTTGGGGTCAAGCATGTTTGACCTCCATTGAGAACACCCACGGCTACCCTGAGAGGCGCACGTATACAGTGCCACTCATTCAGCCTGCTGGCTGCCCCGCACAAGCCCATCAACAGGTTTCTTTGAAGGCCACTGACTCTGTGGTGGGCCATCAAAGCATATCTTCATTCAGTTCCCCTGAAAGGATCTGAGGCTCCTGAGAGACGCCGTGTTTGAAGTGATATCTCTGTGCCACTGCATTCTTTACTGTGCTGTCATGACTTCAGTTACACAATTAAAAAAAAGCAAGATCACTGGCATAAAGCCAGTGCCACCACCCTGATCATGTCTCACATACATGTGAACTGGTGCTACCTCTGTTTGATCAGTGGATGTACCAAACTCTGGTTGTTTATAGCAACTGTCACTTCAAAATAAGGCTGCACTGTGTGTGATCATATATTCCACTGCATGAAGATCAAACAAGAAAACAGAGTCATCCCTACCTGTTGAATCTCATGAGATCATGTTTCCATGACTCAGCCTCTTCTGGGTGCTCACCTGAGATCATCTGAAAAAGATAAAGGATGGGGGAATGAAATGATTCAGAGAGAAGCTCACTTCACAGTAAACATAAAAGTCGTCAAAAAAGAGAGGAATCAGATGTAATTCAGTCCAGCTCTGCCCAAACTTGCATCAACACTGACAAATATTCATTTTCCTACAGTATGATGGGAGAGCAATCAGTTCCTTCCTCTGTTTGCATAGGTATGATGAGGTTATAATGCAGTGGTTTCCAAACATTAAGTCCCAAAATACATTTGAGGAATCAGATGATTAACAGGATAGGGAAAATATGCATGCTACATAAAATTTCATAGATTTTTTTCTGACATTCCTCTAATTGTACTGGAAATTTTTACCTCTCAATGCCTATAAACATTAGTCAAATAAAACAGGGGGAAACAATCACTCATATGCAACCAGTGATGATGGGCCACATACACACACTGCTTTAGTTTAAAAAGATGTAAGTCAAGAAAGCTGGGGAAAAACTTGTATGGAGTACCAGCTGCTGGACATGAGTAGATGTAGCGTATGTTTTAAAGGTACAATGTGTAAGATATGGACAGAATTTTAGTTTAAAACATTAAAAAAAAAAAAAAGAGCTAGCATTATTGATTGAATGTGAAGAAGAACAGTTTTGACATGATTTCGAAGACGTCTATGTATTGTGTGTCGCACAGCTGTAATTAGCATGCTAGCTATCCTGTCTTGCATCTCAAAAGGCCATAGTGAGTCACAGTAGCGTCCAGTCTGCCCTCAGTCCAACATGAGAGGACAGAAAAAGTAGAGCTACAGCCCCTCCATTAGTGGTAGAGTAAACACAACATTTGGCAGTTAATAAAAGATAAAACAAGAGGGAACATCAGCATGCTTTCCACCTTCTTTTAGACTTTTAAGTAACATCTAACATTGGCTATTTAGCAAGACGTATCTTAGTGCAACTAACGACAAAACAAACTGTACCAAAAACATTTAAAATAAAGTCAATGTATGGTTGTGATGTGTGCAGCTTTCTTGCTACCATGATCTTGTCTTGCTAAAACTGGAAGACTTGCAGGACCCTCATGCCTGATACTGACACAGCCAGTTGGAATTGATTCGCCACATCTTTTTATCCTGACAAGTAAAGTGACGGTGACATCATTAATTTGACATTCTGTTCCACTTCACACAAGCTTCTGCGATATCATCGTAATAATGTAGCAAATCGCCTGTGGTTTTCAAGTGTCCAGTGAGCTCCTCCAGAGCTTGAGCATAGTCAGACTTCACCTCTAAGACACAGATTATCAAATTACATGTCTCTTTTTTATCATTAAACTTGAATCGCACATGTCTGTCACTGTTTTGTTTTCATTTGCTGAGACATTTTGATGAAAGTGCTCACCTCCCTATGTGTAAATGTTCCACCAGTGTTACCCCTGACACCATTTCACAAGGGCACCATCGCTGCACACACTGCGTTTAAAGCTGCCTAGGACGACTGTGATTGGTTCAAAGAAATACAAACAAGCCAGAGCATTTTTTCCCCCTGATAGCAGAATGTAATGTGTGCTTCTAGACCTTTCTCTAGCATGGACACAGTGCTGTGAAGAAAAAAAAAAGACTAATCATAATCTGTACAATGACTGCACAGATGCAAAAAATGACACAAGACATTGTCACAAAAACCCCTCAGGCTGTGGTTATCACTCGACTACCCCGACCACCTTCTTGTTGCATTATTGTATAGGCTCTTAGCCAACCTAACCTGGTTTTGTAATGACCAATGACTCAAGACCTTCTCCAGTATCTTCACAGAACATTTAAAAAGCCGAACCTGTAATGGCGACAGATCACCCCACTCTGTTTTATGTAAATCTAAGGTTTCAGGGGAGCTGTGCAGTAGCTGGCAGGTTCAGAGAAGGGAGGCAGTCAAAGTGGCTTTTCCATTGTACCATTTTAAATTACATGGTGTGCTGGTTCTATTTTATAAGGTTAACAGGTTCAGGTAGATATTGGATCTAGAAACTTCTCTTGATCACAGGTTTTTTCATACAGACGTGTTTAAGACTGAAGCTGTGCTCTCTGGACTGATGACAGCTCCGGCCCCTCTTCATCCATTCACAGACAAAGGTGCTCTCTGCTTCTGAGTTTCACTGTCCCAGACCTGTTACCTTGGCAACAAATGCACTGTTTCCGAGTGACACAAAGCCTGAACTAAAGAACCTCCTTTCAGGTTGAAGGCTCCAAGAGTTGAGGGGAAAACAGCAGTAACAGGACGGCGGGGAGAGAAACTGAATACCGGCAAATTGCTTCCCAGAGTTTCTGGAGGACATGGTAAAATGATTCTTTCTTTCCTCTCCCTTTTAAAATACCTTTCCCTGGCACCAGGCACCATAGGTAGTTGTGCGCTGGTCCCATTTCTTTTATATCCCTTCTTATATTTCCGTTTTTTTCTAGCTATCGTACTGAGCTAAGTGAGTTATCATGTACACCAGCAGGCTGGAGCAGCATGTGGCTAGGCTAAGCCTCCAGATGAGGTAATGTTTAGAGGGTTGGCGAGCCAGGAGAAGGGTTGGTCAGGTCTTGATTAGCTCAGGGGTAGGGGCTCTCTCTCATATTGGACACCCCTTTGTGTGGTGAGATTACAACCTTATGAAAAAGTGCCCCTGCTGACACGCCTGATGGGATCAGAGCTTCCTGCCCGCTGCATCGTCCTGCTTATGAGCTCTCCGCACACACAGGAGAGAAAAGGCACAACCAAACACCAAGAACACACTCTTGAGCCTCTCAGAAAAGACAGGCATGAACACTGGGCGATCACAGACAGAACTCAAAGTTCTGTGAACGCTTACGTGTAAATAAGTATGTACACGGACACACCAACAAGCACGCACATGGCTGCGAACGTCACCTCCTAGGGCCCCCTCCTCTCCACTTGTGTATGTGATGACCACAACTGATGACCCCCAGATGGAAAACAACCTGCATTTATTAACGAGGCCAGATGACACACAAACACACGCTCACTTGCTTTTACTGTGGTCGTCTCCTCCGGCCACTCTCCAATGAAAATCACATGATGGACCACATCCAGCAGAGAATCTCCACCCCGAAAAAAACATCAACAAACAATGTTAAAAAACAGAGAGGATTCAGAGGCAAAGCTTTCAGGGGATTTGATCCCAGCAGTCCTCTAAAGAGGGCTGAGGCTATAGGATGATTTCAATTATTTGATATAATTTCTGATGGTCCATTAGTTCAAAATAAAGCTCTGATTATAAGAGATGTGTAAACAGAAAGTTGCAAACAAAACCTGCATCAGCGTCTAAAGCAGAGCTGTACTTTTTTCCAGATGTGTAATCGACTGTTAATTAGCAGTGGCCTTACTTTCATGTAACCTTTTCCCAAATAAATCTTATTTAAAACCAAGAACAACGGAATAAATGCAGCATTCTAGTTTGTTCAACCGCACAGCAAACTTCAACACCTTTTTATTTCTACTGTTTAGGAGCCTGCACTAACAAATGCTCATATTTCTGCAGTGCACTTTGCAAAACCAAAAAAAAAAAATACTTGTAGGTGTGTACACACAAGCATGCAAGCACACATGCATGCACCCCAACCTCTCTCTCACACACACACACACACACACACACACACACAGCCCAGTTAGGGACACTGGCACAACCTTGCGCCAGTGGTCCTTTAAACCAGTCATGTGAAACGACCCGTTCATTTCTGCAAATCAGATTACATCTCCAAGCTGAGGCCTGCAAGTCCACACACACATTTAAAGCTCAGGGCTCAGGTCCACGCAACACACACACACCCACACACCCACACACCCCCACACACACACACAGCTTAATCAGATTTTGTCCCACAAACCTTCTCGTCTTTGTTAATGTACGCAACCTGCAAGTATCAGCCAGGCCCGGAAATAACTGGCTCAAAATGTGCATATAAATTTACAGGATACAGAAAATATACAGCATGTCTATAGTGAGTGTAACTAAGGCCTCAGATTCCCTTGAATAGGAACAAAACAAAACAATTTCTTTGTCAAGGAAAATCATAGAGGGCTGTGATAAGCCTCCTTTCAGCAGCGCTCGACTGCTGTTTGGCAGCTCTGCTATGGAATGAGCACATGTGGAAACATGTTTATAGTGTGTTTGGCAGGAATGCAACTGATAGATAATTCGCAAATGATTCAAGTCCTATTCAGGTTACCAAGCACTAATGTGCAGGAAAATCACACTGGTTTCTTCTGCTTAAATTAATGTCAAATTTCCCTGGGTCGGTGATTTTATTGTATGTTTTGTAATTGTTCCACTGACTGATTGAGTTAGCGGATAAATAAGCACACAGATGGTTGAATAACCGTAATAATAGTGCTAAAACATGCAAATATTTCCATACTTGTTTGCTTCTTTGGTGCTGAACACATTTGAAGTCTATGCACGTTTTAGCTTCAGTGATCAGATTTGCAGCTATCCCAATTTTTTTGCTTTGAGTCTTTAAGTCACAATGTAAAAGAAGCTGGTTGGCTGGCTGCTGGTGGACTGGTGGGCTTAATTAAACCCAGACAGTTGGAGGAAGTACAAGTCTCTGTCCCTACAGGATCTACATTAAGTCTCCACTCTGCTAATCAGAAAGCCCTTCAACTACATCAGCATGTCCCTCTGGCCCAACCGACAAGCAAATCTCATTTGTCTTCGTAACTTTTTAAGGAAACTTGAATTACTTCTCCATCGAGTCTGGAAAATCAATCACTGCTGTCTCGGCGTTCATCATAAAGAACAAAATCCTAAATAGATCAGCCGTGTAGCTCATTGTCTGTGCTCCTTTTGCCCTTGGTGCCATGGAGGTCGGAGTGTGGGAAGTTGTGGGTGGCAGGAAGCTGAGACAGTTGTGCCTACAATGGGGTGTCAAGACTCTGTCAGTCAGCGTAACTCAAGTTCAACTCATGCGGGTTGATTCTCTCTTCACAGTGACATCTGAGAGGACCAGCAATGGAGGCCGGCAGTGAGGGAAACGGAGGAGCAGAGGGACCGCGCCCTGGGTTAGATTGCAATGGACGCTCAGATAAGACGACAGGAAAGGGCAGATTGGGGAAGGGCAACAGGGAGAGCTGGCTGGGGCTACTGTTACCCCAGGAAGGGCTCACTCATCCCTCAGATCACCTGCCACACCTGTGGAAGCCAAAATCTGATTCAGTCACGCAGTGCCACCCGCCAGGAGTTTGAAATTGGTCACCATAGCCTCAGAGTGGACTCAATGTAAACTGATGCATGGTAACTTCTACAGCAACTGTGTACAGTTGATTATTGTACAATTGGTTTTACGTGTTTTGGCCGAAGAAAGGCAAATACGTGTCGACTTAATACTGCTGGCAAACACTTTCCAAAGCACACCAAGCTTTAAGACATTCCAGGCAGCCATTGGTTTTCCATTAATTTCAGTGCAGATACACAACTTGCTGAGTGACTTGCAATATGCTTGACAGAGTAATTCATCAAAGTAATCATTTCAACATTTTTTGACACAGTAACATTGTTATGTGCAAAGTCTTTTTTGGTGCCTTCAAGGTCCCACCCTTGCAACTGAGGTTTGAAAAGTGGTTTTTGAACAACAACTTTTAAATGCTAAAAATTACCAGATGTTTATTTTCCTTTTTTGTACATCCATGTTTGTATACTGTGGGTAAGATTTTGTGACAGCTTAGCAAGTGAATGCAACACCAATCTCAGAACCTGACGGCTGTCGTCTGGTGAGAAAAAAGCCTCTGGGAGTGAGAACCAATATTTCGGGCTTGTCCGGTGTAGCCAGTGGATATCCGGGCGTAGACCTTCTCTTTCATGCACCAGGCATTTTGGCTAATCAGATATCTGCATATAAATATAATACAAAGCTAACTCAATGTCAGACAATAGCTGATCGATACCAGGATTGCATTTCGGGCAGTGCAGTCCACCTCTCTATGCAGACTGTTTACCTCCTGTTCAAACATGATTTGTCGATACTATTTGCACAACAAAGAGAAATCAGAACACTTCTCACACCAAAATCTTGTCCCATTGCCTACAGATTCTGGGGACTTATGCAGCTATCTATTAAAAGAGAATAATGCCACACTGGCAGCTCCTATGTGAAATCTGTATCTGTGTCTGTATACTGTGCAGCTGCAGTGCCATGAAGCAACAGCAGACAACAGTAACAAGACAGGCAGGTTTCAAGTCTCTGCAGGTTGATTTTTATACCTGAGTGAAATTAGTGCAAACCAGCAGCATTTCCTGGTTACAGGATTTACTGTTGTTCTCTGTTTTAAATCACTGTAAATGAAATACCTTATGTTCTGTTGGTCAGGAGGAGCAATGTAGGATCTGCTAATGACAGTATTTGACATTTGTATAAGCTAAATAATCAATTAATTGATAAAAATAAAAATAAAAAACTGCCCATCTAGTAAGTAAAAGGATTCGGAAATGCTGTGATGTCACTCAAGAAACATATGGTCAGTCCTATAGCACACATTCCTGAACACACACACACACCGGTAAAATAAACCACAATGTAGTATCTTCATCTGGAGTGCATTTCCTGTTCTCTGGGTTGGCATATGTCCGCTAGTTGCTGTTTTACACCGCTGCATCTCTCTGTTGTAGTTCCCTGCCTGCACAGAAACAACCGTCTCACCACTGGAAACAGAACACAACTTTAAGGACGAGCACAACGACCTTAGACTTCTGTTCTGGGTGTTGAAATCTAAAGCGATGAGATGCACTCCCCACATCTGGAAAAATCCTACATGGTGGATTATGTCGGTTTAGGGTATAGTTTTGACAAGCACAGTTCCCACTTTTGCTGAATTCTCTCACCAAATAGCAAAGGTGCAATCATCAGTGTCATACACTGCATTTGGAATGGAGGGTTAAGAGGATAATAAAGTTACATCAAATGGCTCTTTAATAGGACAAATTAGACAGCTCAACCCTCCTCTGCTCTGGACCATAATGTGGAAAAAACTCATTTGTGTGTCAGATTTTACAATGTGAGAAGTGAAAAGATGGTTCCACTCAGCAGCAGCAACAAACAAAAATGCAACCAAATGATCTCCTATCACCTTTTTAACCCAGTAGAGGTAGTAACCAGGAGTGGTCACAGGAGCTGTGAAATGTTAGTTTTAGAGAGAAAGTAAACAGCCTCTCCCATGGTGGGCCTGTACCCTACACAGAGTAAGCACATGTTTCCCATTGTGGTTAAAAGGGAAGGGGATTAAAGTGTAGTGCAGCCGGAGCCACAGCCATACACCCCATGGTGGGATCACAGTATTCTCAGGTCTTTCAGTACTGCTGATGCAGCCCAGTTGGAAGTGGCTGGTGTGTAGGGAGAAGCCGTGGCCAGATCTATCAGATGGACAAGTCAGGGTCCTCTAGAGCCCAAATATGAGGCCTCTCTTTGGGGCTGAGGAGGCAGGCATGTTACCATGTTGACAGAACTGCCTGACTGAGGCTGGCAGACACTCACACAAACACAGGCTAGGTAAGGATTATGAAGAGGTGTTGAAACTGAGCGGATTTTGCTTTTCAGAGGCCCAAATACTGTCACTATGAAACAGGGATCACCTTCAAAACTCATATTAAAGATGTTGTGAAAAAAGAGATTGAGACTGAAAACAAAAGCAGAAAAAAATCAGGTTAATGTTCATTGGTTTTGGCTGCCAAATATGAGGTTTTCACCCCAGGGCTTCAGGGTCAAATAGGCCACATTCAGGTACCACAGGGGACAGTTCAGGCAGGAGACTGTGACTGTGCAGCCAATTAAAGGACACTTTAAAAAGGCAAATAGTGCAAGGGACATTGAGGAAGATATGCATAGTGGAGCATAACTGCACTTACCAAAAACTGCCAATTAACCAACACCCCATGAAGCTCAGCTGTGACCGCTTCAGCTGGACAGCTTCCATGTGCAGTGAGTAAAAACACTTTCTGTGCAGGGTAAAGAAAGGATGTTGAGGGAGGGTCAGACACTGTTTTTGGGTTTACTGGGCTTGATTCATTCAAGCGGGTTTTCAAAAATCGGACCCAAATTCTAAAAGTTAGAACATAAGACTTGACTTTAACTTGACTGCTCCAAAAAACTGACTGCCTAAAGACTTTCTTTGAGACTTTAAAGCCAAAACATGAGAGGTTAAAAAAAATACAACCTCAAATTGTGTCAACCACATTTAAACACTGATTCTGAAGCTTTCGTTTATCATAAAATTTTCGGAACAGGTTTGATTTCCTGCATTTCCTGCAGGGAGTTGCTGGACCAACACACTCTCACTCTTAACTCGTCATATACTGCCGCTTGGTCAGTGGACTTTCATGTGTACATATTACGCATCATGTAATCTTGGTGCATCTGTCCTGGGACGCCAGTTCTTGATTTAGATGTGCCCTAGATGATCCGAAACTTAAGTCCCCCCAAATCATGTCAAGTACACTTGGCTCCATGCAGTGAGATGGGTTTTTCACCCAGACAAGTTAGAGTCAAGTATTCTAAAAATTCATAAAGCGTCATTCTTAACCTCTTGGCCTCAAAGCCCACACACATAAACATAGATAATTATATGTCTATGTCGTGATAAGTCTGTCAGTCTCGTGTTGGCGTTACTTCTTCTGTGTATGCTTGTGGGAGAAATTGGGGAGAAGGGATTTTGTGCAGTGCCTAAGTGTTTGTGCAGATTTGCAGGACTTTCTCACCCACAAAAACACTGCGGGTGAAAGAGTACGGCATGTTAATGTGCATGTGCGTGGTCGTGTTTTGAAACTGGAAACAGATTTATGTAGTGTTAGGGATCAGCTCTTTAAAGGTCATGCCGAACAAGTTAGGTCTGCTAAGTAAAGCCTGTTCCCTCCCTGATCCAGGTGACTCCCGGCCAATAGTTTCACAACACACGGGACAGACACGTAAGCACCACTCTGACCACTTTCTTCTACTTCATGACATCAGTAATTTCCGATTTCCAATGACGCCACGCTGACATTCAGCATCTTTGATTAATTGGTTCCTATAAGGCTCTTTGTGTGTTTCCGTTTGAAAATAAATGTCAGAAAACACTTTCTGGAGCCCTGTTGATCCAAACACGTACTTCAGCCGCGAGCACGGCCATAGAGCAAGATGCCCTGGCATGGGATAAAAAGTCAGCCACAGTACCAGAGTTTTCCTATTGACACTGATCACAGAGTTACATGGGTCGGAGTTAGAGGGGATATCTGTCAAACTCTCTTGATTACAAACATCCTTCAGCGACACATGCGATATGGCACACACACTCAAACACACATTCATGGATCAACGCACAAGCCTAGAAGCACACCATTGCATGCACATGTGTGTTCATATTGTCAGTGCACACATTAACAAAACATGCAAAACTCCTTATGTAAATGCCAGTGACTGTAACGGTGGAAAAAGGTGGGATGAGGAACACATCAAGGCTAATCCAGCCAGGGATTAGGAGCGGGCAAATATCACCAATAATAAACAAATGACTAACATTCCCGGTCTGTGTGGTTACAAGCCCCGGGGCTCCAACTAGAACCCAGCAGGGTCTGGATCCAATCCCTGCTGTTTATCAGTGCAAGTAGAAACGGCCACTTGCGAAACCTCCATGACAAACACTCGGGGGACAAACCCAGAATGGCAAACAGAGGAGTCCACCCAGTCGCTCCTCACATTTTGATTTACAGCTGAGACCTCAAAGTCTGTAGCTTGACACTCAGGCCAAAACATTTCTCATTCTGACACTGACTTCTTGTTAGCCATATTTAGTAGGATGATTATTTGATTTTCCAGTGATTGACACATACACAGCTGCTTCTGACAAAACTTTGAGTCAACACTGATGCTGAGTTAGCAAGCATACAGTTAGCATGAATTAAAGACATTACGTTATTACATATACAGTAAATTATATCTTGTTTATGTAGAGGAAATGTGCTGGTCTTGTTTGAAAAAATTCTCATTCTTTAAAAAGTAATGGTAGCTTTGTATTTATTATATGATTACATGCAGTTTAATATATCAAGAGCAGTGATTAAACTACTTGTAAACTGGATCATTTTACTATCATTTACTTAAGATATGATCATTTGCTGCTTTTTTGTATTCCATGTCATTTTAAATGACATCATTTGGGTTTAGGACTTAAACAAATAGTTAAATTTAGCGCTTGTGAGAATTTATAACGGACATTTCCCCCTATCTCATAGACTAAACAATTGATTATAAAAATCGACAGACCTATCTCGTGTTGTGCCTGGCACTGGAGGAAGGTCTCCCTGAGCCCATCATAATTCTGCACGAATGCTAAAAAACACACCAAGCAACTTCAGAGTGTGTCTTGCCGCAGTAATGCCAATTTTCTTTGGCTGTGAGGCAAGTTCATGTGTTTAATGCGGGCAGAAACTTCTTTGTAACTTAGGTCAAAATGTCATAAGAGTCACAGGACTTACTGATTGGCTGCGGGCATAGGTTGGGAAAATGCTCAGGGTGGTCCTTTAAACCAATCACAAACGTCTTTGGCAGCGCTAAGCTCAGGATGCAGCAACAGTGCTTTTGCAAAGTAGTGTTGGAAGGGAACTTGTTTGGTGGAATATTTGCATGTGGGGAGGTGAGGCCTGGCGTCAAAATTGCTAAATCCCCACAAAAGAAAACATCACATTTTTGTTTCATGCACAGCGCTAAAATGAACGCAACACAGAGGTACGTCTGGCTGAGCAAGACTAGTTTCACACAGTGATGGGGATTTTAAAAATGTCTAAAATAATTGGCCAATGACAGGCTTATACCCTCAGTCTAAATCCTGTGAGCAAGAGTATTTAATAGAGTATAATAAGTTCAGGGATAATGCTACAGAGTCCTTATGCTCAAGGGCAGAAGGGTTTTTACAACACAAGAAATCAACACGAGAAAGAAAGCAGAGCAGCACACCTGTTCAGCATTATTGACAAAATATTGATTGCTTGTCTAGGCGTCACCAAGGAGATTATTGCAGAGGAATGTTGGACAGATAAAGTAATGGGCTGTAAATTCCTTTAAGTAGTAACAGTGTTGGTTAATTAGCAGCGTGTGATGAAACTGAGATCAAAGGTAAAGCAGTGAAAGCAGGTTGTAATTTGGTTGGTGCTGTTTTCTGCTACCAGGAAATAGTGTGCAAGGGGAGAAAGGGCTTCCACTGGAAATGCAAACGCAGCACGTTTCCCCCCTTTTCTACCAGCTCTTTTGTCTTATGTGACATCAGATGAGATGCTCCAATAAATCTTAACTTGGGTGGATGTTCGGAGGCCTTAATCTCACTGTGTATATGGGTGTGTGTGTGTATGTGGGTGTGCTGAGAAGTACGTCTTCCCTTTGCTCTAATCCACTTATTTTGTTTCGGTCCACTGTTCAGATTCAAGGTGGAAAAGTGCCGAGACCACAACGTTTTGCCTTCTCAGTCTGTCTGGCCCACAGTGCCTTACCTGCTGAGCCCAGAGACTCACCAAGCCTGAAGGACTCTGTTGCTTTAACCCTGTCCCCAAACATGTCCCTGGCCCGCACAAAAGCCATCTGGGGTGCGGCTGAGAGCTTTAGCAACAAAATAACTCTTTCAATCTGCACTCTGCATGGTTCTGACTGCAGGGCGCTGAGGTCGCCAATACCAAGACTCTTACTGGACCTCCTCCTCCTTCTCCTCCACCCTTCTAATCCTGGCCTACATGACTGACTCCAACTGAAAGCCCCACACGCCAGAGGTGGGAGCCAAAAGCACTGTGAGATTCAAAAAAGACCACCTGCTCATCAAACTAAATTGCACTCACTGAAGGCAATGGGGAACAGAGAGAATGAAAAGGAGGGGAGTAAGAGAGAAAAAAATAAGTAAGAATAAAAAGAAAGACAAGTCACTGCTCTCCCTCTGTGATCTTGGCAGACAAAAGAACAAATTGCATTTCTGCGTCATGGCACCCGAGGGTCAGAATCGGCATAGGGTCCCTCTCAGTGCTGTTTGTGTGCGAGCATGTTGATAACAGTTCCATCAGTTCCCACAAGAGAGCCAGAGAGGTACACACGACTACCTTTCAGCCTTTCATCTTGGCTTCTTTTGTATTCCGCTACACTCTGTTGTCTCTCCCCTCTATTGGGTGGAATTGACTGTTATTATTCCAAACAGCATTATCTTTATTAATGCCACAGGTCTCAGGACTGTGCACTCCCTGGGAGCCGGGTCTGGACAGAGCTGCAACCAATCTCCCTAGATAAAAGCTCAGCGGAGAGCTGTATGCAAGCCAGACAGCTCGGACAGGCCTTCATCCTCCCTCCTCATTCTCAGAGAGAGGTACAGACCCTACAAAGACTAAGATATGGCTTTAATCTTAGCACTTTCAGTCAGACAGAAACATTTGAACTAAAAGCAGCTCTCTAGAAGGCTATCAAAAGTCACTTTGAGTTGTTAGCCACCAGTCGGAACAAACAAATGTATTATTAGTAAATACATTTTTATAATATTTGAAAATTGCGAAAAGAAAAATATGCATAATGACAAAGTTCAGCATATTGAGAGTAAGGCTTTGGAGTCACAAACTATTCAGGTTATAAGTCATGAAACTTTATCTTCTGCTGCTACAGTTTATGAGTGTGCCCTCCATTTCTACTGCGGCTTATATTGCCGGTGGCTCGTATGTTCTTGGAGCTGAGGCCATTTCCCGAAGTCAGCCATGCATGACGAGTTATTTTAAAGGTGGTGTGGAGAGCTGACGTGTGGCCAGGCCAGGCCGGGGCAGCGGCTGGGGTCTCGGCTTAGTGCCTCAAGCCCCTCGCTCCACTGGTCACACAGCATCAGCTCCCGGCCCGAGCCCGGACACTGATTTATGGGACAGGGGGATTACCATCAAACCAGCCGTGAGGACCACCCAGATGGTGGCACAGGACGACAGCCGCACAAACACACGCAGGCACACATGCACGCAAACTCAAATATACTTATACGTGTACATTTTTACACAGGTATCCACAGAAATCCATACACTTCCACACATAATGACTCCTATGCAAACGAAAGTCTTGCTATTTGTGATGTCTAATATTTAATGTTTCTGGAAATGAGCATAAAAAGCTGCACATGCCATTTGTTATGACTCTGTTAACCACTCGAGTGCAGTGGGAGGGATTAGTTTGCTGAGGCTTCCTCATTACCACAAAGCGAGGGAGCCAACTTTGCTCATCAGGGCTCATATGTATCTACAGGATGTGCCTGGTTAGAAGTAATTCCCCTCAATAACGTCACACTTTTTCTCTTTTTTTTTTAACTTCAGTTTGCATAATGCATAATTGAAGAGTGACGACTTGTGTAATTTTCTATCTCAACTGACCCAAGTCCAGAACAAGAACGTTCCATGTAGTTACAGATGGGGAGCAGAAGCCAGGCTCAAACTCTGGCTTTCATCAAAACTTTTGTAAATTCTCCGAAATTGGTGACATTCAACTTGATCGTGAAGTTTAATAATTCACTTTCCACTTTTGCTCGATGCAGGTCTGTACTCCTCTCGAATTCGTTCCGAATGCATTTACCATCCTTAATACTTTTCCACCAAGTCACATTTTCATCCCAGAACGTGTGCAAATACGAGAGAGAAAAAAAAAGAGGAAGAAAAGCACATATTTCTCACTTGCCAGGGCACAGCACAACTCAACCTCAAGGCACCAGTTGGATGAGCTGAACAATAAGAGTCAATGACAAATCGGACGTGGTGCATTCCTTGGGCAAACACTCACCTCATAAAGGGAGACGGGTAGGCAAACACTCACCTGCCCTAAGCTAATAACGCGTGTGGAGGCAAACACACAAACACACTCACACATGTACACACTTGAGCTTGTCGATGCGTTGAGACAATGGTGGGAATTAAACTGCTCAAAACTGTGTTAGCAGAACGATGGGACCACGTTTGATCTCAGAGAGGCACATGTAGCATTTTTTCATAACAAAATCATACCAAAGAGGAATGCAGGGGCTCTGTGTCTCTTTGTACTGTATTACTGTGCTACGTGAAGCGTGGAAATAGACTGGTACACAACTATAATGTATATGACAGGCTCACTCTGTTTGGGGTTTCTCTTAATCATTGCACTGCAAAATAAACAGAAATTGAATTATTTTAACTAAGGCCATCATGATGGCTGCAGGAGGAGGATTTAGGCGGCTTACACATAATGTATTTTATAATAAGTTGCACATTATAAACCACATGGCTGCACATAGCCTCCTCAAAACTTGTGTGTGTGTGTGTGTATGCGTGCGCATTTCTGATCGCCTGTGTTTAAAAACGTCTGTATGCTCAGGAAATCATTGATGACTGTACTTTCCTAGCAAACAAATCACACACATTTTCCCCCTAAGGCCTTCTCTCCCAGCCGAGCAGAGCAAAGCTCCAGTGACAGCACCGCTTCGCTCAGTGGGATGCACCCTCAACACTTCCTGACCATGTGACTCCCTCCAGCTGCCTCTTGATTGGACGCTAAGAGGCGGCGAGGATGAAGAGAAGAAGGGGAGAGGCGGTGGTGGCGGAGGGTGGCGGGGAGCTGGCTGGCAGCAGACACATGAGAGAAAACAAATTCCTGCCCCATTGCCATGGAGATGAGTCAACAGCAGGTCGGGGGGGGGAGCAGAGAGGGCCGGGGGTTGTGGGGCACAGGCTGACCTGCTGTAGTTAACAATTCATCCCCGTATCCGGCTCCCAAATGATTGGGCAAACACTGAGTGCTGCGGAGTCAAAAGGGCCCCAAGGGGCTGAGAGAGGGGCATCACCCTGGGGTGACACGCTGACAGGCACACACTGGTTGGTAGAGGGTGGACCAGCTGAATGAGGGAGTAAGGGATAGGGGGCACCAGTGGGGAGGGAGCGGGGCTGATGGGATGTGGGAGAGGGGCTGAGTACGCTGAGTCCCGCAGGCTACAGCACAGTCACAAAACAGTATTAATGGCTGTGGCTTTAAAAAGCAGCCTGATTAAATGATTTGTGTTAAAATGCCATGTTGAGGATGAGAACAATCTCTTAAGTAAACCACAACAAATATTATGCAGTAAATTCTGTCTAAATTCTTCATGTTAAGCTAAATAATTAACATTTGGCTGCCAGTTGTGCCAACGGTTAAAAGTTGCATCAGTTTTATGAGGCTAAACCACAGTAACACTAAAAGTCTCTGGCATACGTCCGCTTTGTTACAGATAGTAAAAACATTCAGCACATCTGGGTCAGCCACAAGAGTTGCAGAGTAAAACACTGCTGGACAAAAAAGCTTGGCGATAAGGACATAACATCACCCTATGACAACAAAGGCTACATTCACATAACAGGGCTTAATGCTCTGTTCCAATTTTTCCTCCAGATCTGATCCCTCTTCCTGTGCTGTTCACATGCACATTTGAAGTGGCACATATGTGACATTAATGTGAAGGTATCTCTGCCCTCACGTGCAACCAATAACGTCACACACATTCGCATTGGAACAACACAAAATATTACATTTTCGAGACAGGCATCTGGGAGGAAAATGAATGAAATAGCGATGCAAGCTTCATTTCCCGAAAGATTTGCTGCGGATTTCAGACGACAATTTGTCATATGTTAAGTAGGGGACTGCCAATTGTTCCGAATTGTTCATAGACGGCACTCTCCCAAACAGAAACACATGGCTAATTACGATGCAGAACGACGAAGGTTGGAAAGACGTGTGTGTAGCTTTCAGAGGAATGTGCGTTTGTTTTTGGGATACAGCTGTAGTAAAATGGGCTTTTGGTCCAATGGGACATTTTTCAAACAACTGAAGCTTCAGGATTAGGAACCATCAGAACAATGGCATGAAGGAGAGAAGGAGGAGGAATGCAAAAGCCATATATAGCTCTATTAGCAGCTATGTGGTAGTTTTGTGAAGTAAGAGTGGGTACGGGAGGAGTCACGAGTGCTGAGGCCGCGATCCTGAGGGTTTCACAGAGGAACAGTATCTCCAAAACTTTATGATGTCCAGGGCTATTACAATATAGCTGTCACCGCCTTGTGACAAGGCAGAACTCACAATGTAGGCAAGGATCTGAAAGTAGGGTTCTATTGGCTGGTGATTGGGGCAGCCCACTGCAGCAGCAGTACAGCTATGGCAGCCAAAAAATCGTATGTCAGTCAGGAACTCAGCAGAATTATACGAGTCGTAGCAGTATTATATTTGGCGGTATGGCTCCATTCTGGGACCTCTCTGCCCTTCCACACGCTTACGCGGAAAGCTCTCAGGCAGAGACAGCAAACCTCTCTGCCCTTCCATGTGCAGACTTGGAGAGCCTAAGGCTGGGAGAGCAGCATCAATGACAAACAGAAATGACATTAATAAGTCGGACACAACACTAAAAGGAGGAGCTGGGGCAAAGGCGGGTTGCATAGGAGGAAGCAGCAACAGTAGGGAGGCCAAAGCAGTTTAAACAGGGCGCCCTGAAGGAGGAATCGTGATCCATCAGCTGACTCCCTTCCATCTATCAGCTGCTCCATCAGTTGATTGGCTGTTTGAGATTAGCTGATGAAGCTGGGATGTGAGCTGAGCTCGGTGTCCTGCCTGAACTAATGCTATGTTCAATTTTTGTGTCCACACTATGCTGAAAAAAATCAAATTGTGTCACATGAGAGCAAAAAAAAAGGGTTTGGGCCACATTTGCTTGTAAAGTGAACGTAGCCTAAGCTTGCCCATAGTAAGGCACATGGACATAGCAAAAATTAACAGGAGAGAACTTTAACACTGTGGCACCAAAAGCACACTGAGACTATTTGCAGTCTTTTGAAACATATATACTCACCAGAAGATCCCTTGGAAGCAATTAAAGGTTGACATCTCATTCCAAGAATTCGGATTCCTTCACTGTGAAAGAGAAAAAAAGAATCAAAAGAGGGCAAACGTCACTTCACACACCACCTACAGTATATAGTATTACATTGCTATATCTGCTTAACTCTTCACTCTCCATTTGTTCAGCTGGGTTCATTTAGGTAAAACACTGTTAGAGCATGTAATATGAGGTACGAATGGAAAACGGTTGAAAGCCTCAACCCACAGGACCAGCTTCCAAAACACTGACCACTTTACAGTGGAGCAGAGCGCCGTTTGACAATAATGGGTCAGGGACAGAAATAACAGACAGACGACGGGTGGATCTCATCAATGTCACATTGAACAGAAGAAGAACCACAAGGCTTCAATACTGCACTTATAATAGGCCAGACTTTATGTAGTGTAAGGTTTTGTCTCAGTCAGCAGAAGCCGTCACATGGAACTTTATGCAGTGTCACGGCTTGGTTTGCTCCCCAGAATGGCAAACCGAATCCCATTATCCAATTGGCCATCTTATTTTTAAGGGTTGAAATGCCACCGTTACATTACAGCAGACCTTTCACTGGGCAGGGGTGTAAGGAGGGTGTGTAAGCAGAGAGGACCCGTTACTGGTTCTCCACTGCTACTCACGTCAGAGCACAGTGTTTTCATAAACACTGCTGAAGCATGTCCTTCCTTTAGTGGGAATTAGGATCCTCTCTGTAATAATCCACCCAACAAATCTTATAAATGAAAAACAGGACTGCATCATTTATAGTGTGTCTGTCAGAAAAAAGAGAGGAGAGAAAGTTACAAAAACAAGGGGGGGAAAGTGAGATTATGATAAAAATAGCAGATGTTGAGAGTCACTTCTCGAAAGGTGTGTCATTCAGGGAGTTTGGGACGAACTTTTGGCCACAGCCGAGCTCTAAATTTAGCATATTTACTAAAATAAAAAGTGAGTTCAGTTGCTGGCACTGGAACTTTCTCCTCCCCGTTTATGACCTCAGTGGTGCAGCCGGCGTCACTCATGACGAAATACAAACCATATAAAACAACAAAAAAAGACCTCCTCAAATACTCCGAGTACATAAGGAAACAACCGCAACTAAATGTTCCCTGTAAATGATCCTATTATGGCAATCCAAGTCCAGATCAACAGAAAAATATGGTTTGCACATTCTAAATTTAGAACAGAGTTTGAACATAAATTACTTTTTACACAACAACTTTAAACAGAACACAGCCTCTAGTTTGATATTACAAAAAGCCTTTTACTGAAGTTTCTATGATACTTCACTGTGTGTACAGGGAGGTAACTCAGGATGTATGACACATGTAGAAAGCTACCGTGTTTGTTTACTGTATCCATACATGCCGGGGATGAGCCTGTGTGTGGCAGGCTGGGGAGGATGCCCCTGGGCCAGGCTGAGGAGTAACTGAAGCAGAAGTCCCATCTAAGCTCTAAAGCATGCGAGTATCAGGCCTGTAACTAAAACACAAGCATAAACACAGGCGATGTTAGGGATTACACCCTGCAATACCGCCGCAGGAAACCACAGACAGCACAGGTGTAACCATCGGCACGGACACATTCTTCCCCATCTCCGTTCTGCCAGTGGAGGTCTGAGTGACAGCTCATCATCTGCTCTTGTTGGCTGTGTGAAGCTTGTGTAAACATCGGCGTTTGTATGTCTGTGTGTGGAGCGGGAGCCACAGGTGAGGAGGACTAACACACACAGAGGGATCACAATGGTCTAATGTCATATCGGAGAGGCCTCGAAGCACGATACCACACACTTTAATTTATTAAATTTCATATCTCACTTTCCCTTGAGAGTTGCATCTAATTTGATGCATCAATTTTAATAAAAAATCTGCTAATAGCACGTAAAACTTTAAACACTGTTTTCACTAATAGGTTTATTTTTAAATCATGATGTTTTCCAGAGAGTAAAAAGATTAAGATTTAGTGAGAGCAGCCGGTTCAAGGGGAGGAAAGCACATTTCCTCAGTAAACAGCACCCTCTAGAGCAACACCCTACATTCAATCCTGCGCCTCACTTTCATTGTTGCTGCCTGTCTCGTCATAAACAGCAGAAAATTATGCTCATATGGCAGATTCATCAGCAACGATTACTTCATTTAATCACATCAATTGTGAAAATGAGAAAATCAGACAAGCTCACAGGCTTGTGATTATTTTTTTTTTCTGTAACAGATACCAAATAAACAGGCTGTCTTGTTCTCCAGCTTGTTTCTGAACCACATATGTATGATTACAGAGGTGAGGTCGAACCACTCATTCTCCCAGTGTGAGTTGATAATGAGGCAGGCCGTTATTAAGATGTTTGCTTTAATCGTGTGCAGGGTTATTAGGGGCGGTTTACAGTACACAAGAGAGATTAACGTAGGCCACGCATGACGGAAAGAGCTGAGGAGGCCAACGATAAGCCAGCTACCCACAACTGTGAAGCGGGCTGAGAAATATGAGCGCACAGTAGGACGTGAAACCCAGCAAGACAAACCTCTCGCTCTTTTTCATTCTCTCTCTCTGTCTGTCTCATTCGCCCTCTCTCTGTTCGCCTCAAATCATGTTACACAACCACAAAGGAATGCCTTGTATATCGGAGGCAGATTTAAAACAAGTGGAAAGGAAAAGAACAGTAAAGAGAGGATTGCAGAGGGATCTATAGAGGCAGTAGGTGTTGTTTGGTTCCCTTTCTGTTTGTATAAAAGGACAACATGGCAGGGAGCTCAGCAGTACTGTGAAGACACTGCAGTGACACACAAGTCCAGACGCATACGCACCTAACTACTTCACACATGCTTACATAAACTAAATCAGCCTGTGCGCACCATCCAGGGAGCACTACACGTTTCCTCTATATTTTTCCATGCCATTAACAAAAATAGACATTGTACTGTTTCAATACATTTTGTTGGGATTAAGGGAGCACTTGGAAATCCATCATTTTATGAGCTTTTAAACTTTCCCACAGAATTCCCACTGTTTTTTTCCATGCTTTTGACCCAAACACATTAAAGTAGCACTCAATTAGGACGGCACACGAAGCCTGAAATGTGCCACTTGTATGCTACTTAAACATGACATATAGCTCCCACCACCCATGTTTATGAGACCCGTGTTGCATTAAAAACAAAGCTATTTCCTGATATGGAAAGTCATTCATTAAATACAATTATTTTTAAATATTTTGGAAAAACTGTTGCAGTTGTAAAATGAAGCCAAAACTGAGCTGGACTATTGGTACATCAGGTGGATCCACACTATTATATTATTTACCCTCCGAGGCTAAAGCACTGTGATCGGAAAACAAAAGTCAGATTTGGTTCACATCAACATTATCCACGTCTCTGTTGCTTTATTTCACTCAGTTGCGCAACAAATAAGCCACAAAAACCTAAGATTAAAATAAACATGTTGCAGATCCTTTTGCACAGTGTGGTTTGACTGCATTAGTAAAAGGTGTGTGTGTGTTTGTCTATGTGTGAATCAAGTTAGCAGAAGGTCACAGTGGTGAAGTATTAGAGCACTGTTTGCTCTCTTCCATGTACTCTTGGGGACCAGCCTGTTTGAGAGTTTGAACAGTGACGTGTGAAACCCGTAAAAACAGGACATAGCGTCGCTCTGTTTGCTTAAGAACACCCAAAGAATAGACTGCCATTACAAAACAAATCCCTCAGCCTGCATTCCTCCTGTCCATCAAACCTCTACCTGTTGAACAAGATATGACACAGAGCGGAAAAGGTAGTTACAAGAAGATCTACTTCATGGTGGGATGACTTGCAATTTGTTCAAAAGTTGTCAGCTCTCTGACCTTCATATCTGACCCAAGGAAAGAGGCATGCATCCACAAGTTTGCATGCTCTTTCCCTCTCTCTTCTGAGTATGAACACGTGCACACTAACACATAAATAGTCCCACATACTTGTATTTACATTTTGTTTCAAATATTTAGTTTTATATAAACTGTCTGACAGAAATCAGGGAAGGATAGATTAAATTAATTTCAATTTGTGAGAGGATGTTGCATCATGATCCTTCTAAAATGATATTATATAATTCAGCCAATGAAACCACAGCACTACAGTTGAACTTAATTACACCTTGAAGCAAAGGCTTTCATAATGACCCTGAAACACTGTAAATCACATGTTGACAGGCCTGTGTGACGTTTTGCCAGCAAAACAATGTGGCAGTTTGAAAGCAGAATAGTTAAGAAATGCAAGTGACTTTAGTCATCGGTACAACTCCACTGACAGCACAGAGTCGTCGCTAAAAACAAAACCTAATATGTGCTGCTTTTGGTTGAAAGCTGCATTTGAACTATATTTTGTTCATGCTGAGAGGCTTTCTGAATGAAGTCCAAACCCTCCTGCCACAACAGATCAACAGGCGAACAGACAAGATGGGAGAAAATATAAGGAGAAATCATCTAAAGAGCTCACACTGCTTGCAATAATAAAAGCTAAGATAAATATAGTATAAAATTAAACAACACCTATTTTGATATTGGATTGGATAGGTTCATTGTTTGAATAATTTCAACCAAAAAAAGTGCAATATTTGCTGATTAAAGTTTCTAAAATATGGTGCTTTTCTGAGTTTTCTATCATTGTAAAGTGAATAGCTTTGGACTGTTAATCAGATGATGTCCCATTAAGCTCAGGGAAATTAAGAATGGCATTTGCACTATGTTCTGACATTTTCTACACTAAATAGAAAAACTAATAACCAGATTAGGGCAGTAATTACAGTATTTAGTATAAGTATAAGGTAACTAAAATATTTTTGTACCTCAATATTGATACTGTAGGAATGAGAATTTGTAATTTCACAAAATATTTACACAATGGGATTTTTGGTAAATAATAATCAGTAATAAGGATATAATGACTAAATGGGTGACATCAAATAATAGAACAGCTAGAACAGTCTGGTAAGTTCAGAAAATTACATCACTTTCCTGTAATGCAGCCTTTAAAATCAGGAAAAGACATCACTTACGATATAATAATATCCAAAATCTAAGACAAACTCAGTCTCATAACACAATATCAATATAATATTGATGTACTGCCCAGCCCTAAGGTGACTTCTTATTGTTTTTTTATTTACTTATTTTATTTGATCAGACAAACAGTCCAAAACCTCAAACACAATTTGATGTACTATGATGTAAGATATGGAAAAGCAGCAGATGCTCACATTTAAGAAGCTGGAACCATTAAATGTTTGGCATTTTTGCTTGAAAAGTGACTTAACCCATTAATCGATTATTAAAAATGGCTGCCAATGATCTGATTGTGAAAACACCTATTGCAGCCCTTATTCGTACTTTGACGCACACTTTCATGGTAGTCAAAGTGCTGCACATTGTCATGATGGACACTTTGCAGCTCACATTTTAAAACACCGAAGGCAACAGACAGTTTAATAACTGTGCCTTTTTCCTGCCTTCTGTCCAGCATCTGTTACATGAAACATTTAATGATGTTTTCAGCAGAGATGCTCATCTTGCTCTTATGTAACATGTGATTCAACCCATGAAAACAAACCAATGGATCCGATAGTAAAGCCGGGGTGACGCTGGGTGGAAATCCATCAACTGGAACATATGAAAAGGGAGAGAGGCACCACAAGATTCCAGCACCCCTCCCTGCCATCATCCTCGTATCAGAGGAGCCATTGGGAGAACTGGATGTGATTTGTATGTGTGTTTTTGAAGAGGGGTGCTCATAAACAGCCATGAAAGGGGCCCCTCTATTCAGCCTGCCAGCAAAGATGCGCTTCATTGGGCCGGCCTTTTGTTTTCCCCTGTTCACAAAACCTTAAGCATAGAAAAAAAAGGGGTTGATTCTCTCGATGTGTGCAGGCCCAAATGATGCCATTAGATTGGTGCCCGCTTTGGGTGAAAAAGGCTTCAGTAGCGCTTGAAGTGATTTAAAAGATGCAGGAGAGAGCTGCCTGCAAATCCTGTTTGGGAATAACACTGGAGGAGAATGGGGAGGCAAAATGCCAAGCTAGTGATCATTCTATAGTATGCAAAATTGCTCTCAACTCCATGAGTGTGGTGGGTGTTAAAACAAAAGATGCAGAGCATTCCTTTGTCACGTGATGAGGGTCAATGTGCTGCGGTGGTGCGTGGGGTTAGGAAGTTCACCAAACTTCCCACGCTGCCTCTCACCGTAAGATCACAGTTAAAGCCTGTAACATTCTTCATTATTGGCAGGAGGGGAATTTTGTTTCCAAAAGGGCCAACACCTAAGTGCCCACACAGGGATGAGCCATCAGAAAAAAAAATACAAGACTTCCTCATCAGCATGACAAGGCTAACACACCGATTACACACCCAGGAGGGAAGAATAACTGAGAAGACAGAAAATAGGTGTTCTTCACATTAAATCTCACAAGAAAATGTGTCAGGTATGTGAGTGATGTCACAGCGATACAATGACTAAACAGTACAGGTATGTCATCCGCTGATACTGTAACACTATAATGCAAAAAGACAAAGCCTGTGCACCTCTCTACTCGAGCCGTGTCGAACTATTCCAGTCAAGCAAGCAGGTGATAATGTGACAATGACATGGTGCCAGCCAATGGCATTGTGTGGGGCATGTCATCACGGTGCCCGCTCACAGACAGCAACCTAATAGGCATGAGAACCTCGCAGTGTCAACAAAAGGGACAGTGCCAAACAAAACCACTTGTTGTGAGTGAGAGGGCTCCTGAACAGGCTAGGTCCGGTTCCACTCTGCTCAGCCTTCATTCCCAGTTACATTATGTCTCCTTGACATCTCAGCTACCAGGAAGAACATTTCTTGTTTGTTTTTCTGTCGCAAACTGAGGTGCTATTTTCAGCAGCCACCCACGCGTACTCTCAGGTGATCTGTTCAGTGTATGAATTCTTCGGAGGATGCGTTTGTTTATGTTAGTAGTTTATAATATCTTTTGTTGCTGCTGCCTTGTGACATGCTGACAAGACCATCATAAACATTAGAAATAATAAGCAGGTAGATAGAAGGTAGGACTAAATGATTTGTATTGGTGGATACAATTATTGACATGTAATTGGTCCCGTAATTACTTGAGGTTTTACCTGTACAAACTGTCCTCATTCAACAGGGCGTAGAAAAAGCTATCATGGGAAAGTTGTCTTGAAAAGAGCCTCCTGCACCAACACTCGGCAGTCTTGTAGAGATGCCAAACTTTGGAGTGGTAAAAGTACAGGAAAATTCTAATCTGTGAAAACATCATTAGAAATCATTATTTCTTCACACCAGGTGAGCTAACAGTGAGTGGGTTGGAAACACTCAGTGACTCAAATGGTCTCTAAAGTGATGGGTTTTCCCCCTCTTGGTGTATTTGTCAGCTGTCTGGCCTGCCAAGCAGTATCACCTCTGATTGCACATGACAGGGTAGTCAAATGCCCTAAATACCTCACTTATCAGTGCTCGTTAGTAACACAGTCTGAAAAGTTCATGATAAAGTTTCTGCTGTAGACTACAGTCACCTCTGGTACATATGGACAGTAACTTTATGTGGACACACTGTTTTCTTCTGGACAGGCAGTCGTATTTACAGTATCACATCTACAGTACAGCTTACTCTCAAGGTTTGTCTTCCACTCAGCGATAGATACAGAATGAACCAACTTTTTTTTTAATTCCACTGCAAGTAACAAACCAACGTTGAGCCCTGCAGGGAAGTTTGAACACTGAGCCGAAATGCTGTGACGAGAAATTTGAACATGACACCGTGGCAGCTGCTCCTCGAGAGCCTTATGTTTCCCATATATTGTACTACGTGGTATGTAAAAGATAATAAAATGGAGAACATAATTAACTACTTATAAAAATCGACGTAAATGAGAACGATGTAATGGTATTTTATTCCTCTGGAATGCAACCGCACTTGACAGACTGCAGTAGTCAATCAAACTCAAGTACTTCTTGGCAAAATATTCCTGGAAAAATGCCAGGACTGAACATACATTGAGTATGTTCTTTAAATTGAAGCAAACATAATTTATGATGCATTAAAAAAACACTGAAACATGTGTCTGTCATTCTAACAGTGAGATAAGCCTCAGTGATTCTCTGGCTAGGGTTGTAGTCAAGACCACCTTAAGCAAGAGCCAAATCATGACCAAAACCAGAGGGTATCCAGGCAGGGACAAGACCAAGACTTTGAGGAGTTGAGACCAAGTCAAGGCCAAGACCAAGGCAGGCCAGACTGAGTCAAGACCAAAAACAGACCAGTGTGAGTCTCAAACTGCACGAGACACTTATGATAAAAATGTGGAACAATAGGTACTCCTCATAGTGATCTGAAAGATCTGCATTCTCATTAGAACACTCAAAGAAAACAAATCATTCTCCTCTTGTATTGCCATATAGAGCACATGTGTATAAGACTACCAAGAGAGATGTTGATAAAGTAATTAAAAGGCATTGCAGAGGGCAATTTTAAGCAATTCTCCTTTGTTTTCTGCAAGAAAACAAACACTAAATAACTGAAATCAACTTAACCATCTTTATTCAACATTCTTTTTTTTGCACACGCAATTTAGTGATATTCCCGCAGTTACGGTCTTGACCAGTCTTGAAATAAAATCCGCAGTCGTCCCTTGTCTGAGACTGAGACAACACAAATTAGATCAAGTTCAAGACGAGACCAGGACCTTTAAAAAGTGTTCTCCTGGGTTTCAATTCATTAACAGAGTTGTCAGATTTAAGAGAGATGGTAATGTTATGAAATACGTTCCTCATGAGGACACATTTCCAAAGAGTTGATTCAAACCATGAATGATGCGAGACAACTTGTGGTTTCATTTCATTATTACTTCAATGTGAAAGCAAGTAGCAGGTTCTCAAAGGTGGAAACATAACTGGGGTAGAACCTAGAGGCCGTGATGTCAGTGGAAGTTTTTACCAGGATGCTTGATATGGGTCCTGTGGGCTCCTGCAGATAAGATTGAGGAGCAGGTCATTAAGAGACCCTCAGCAAACTGCTTGTTGGCTAACAATGCTGCCTCAGTCCCAGCTATCGGGCCATCTCAACACAGACCACATGTGGGCTAGCCGGACTCAGGTAATCAGGGCTGTCAGAATGGGACCGGCTCCTCTTGCAGAAACCATAAACCGCCATCTCCACCCTATAAAAGTATTTCTACTGAACATACAGGATAGGGAACTTGTGCATAAAAATATTTTATGATTTTTATTTAAGAGTAGGAAAATTAATTCTGAAGGTAGCTGGGCACATTTGCAAGGACTCACTTTGTGCTTTGCGTCAAGCAAGCATTTCCCACTCCTCCACTCTCAAGTGACCCTCCTTGCACAAGCATCGCCACAGACTCTCTGTCGAACCGGTTGGTGGCGAAATCACTGTTCATTGTGATGCCTGTTGTCATGGATACACCCAGGTGTTGCTCACGAGCCAACACAGAAGAATCAGAAAGCCAAGACGCTCACTAATCCTCCTCCATACCAAAGTGTGTCAATAATCAGGAATGCACTGCCTAAACTAACCCATTGTTCCTCTGCCAACAAAATCACAAATATAAGCACTGACACTGCCTCCGGGCACTGCCGTCTCTGGGACTGGAAAAGAAATGAACTGCGGAGAAACAACAAGAGTCAGAGATGGAAGAGGGAAGCTTTGATACCTCTCCAGACAGCTTAATACTGTCTAAATCATAAAGCGTTCTACTACAGTGCATGGGGGGACGTATAGTGTTGTACTGTTGGGGATTGACTAAAGCTGAGTAGTAGCTTTTTTTATATACAGTAGGACAAAGTCAGAGATCCTGAGAAGACCAGCTGCTGTCAACAGTTGGAAGGCTTTGAACTAGCACTAAGCCCTGAGACAGCAGGAAATATCCTCCTCACTTCTTTGAACTCAGCCCCATTAGAGTTCAATTCAAAACATAAAATGTAATAAAAAAATAATCTCACAAGGATTTATAGAGACGCACCTCACAATAGAGTCTGATCTTTGTGGACAAAAGCGACCTAGAGGTTGCCTACTGTTCATCTGTCACTGAGTCAAGTTCTATTACTTTGCTCCTGAGCATGGTATGTGGCAAGTTGCCATCTTCAAAATGACTGGGGACTCTCTAAAAATCGTTTGTCTCCCGTGCCATTATTCTTACACATCTTACTTTTAAGAGGCTGAATGGTAGCTGACACGTTAAAGAGTCATCTTGACATAAAGCAGCAGCAACTCAACCGTCTTACACAAAACCACAGCTCGTACTTTAAGATCAGACATGCAGACATGAGTAGTTCTGAGTCCATCCTATGTAAGACAAGACAATAGCTCATCTGTTGTCTCTCCTCCTCTGTGTGTGTGTGTGAATGTGTCGTTTAAATGTTGCGGTATCACAGAACAGAGGAGCGCGGAACCGGGCAAACGGATGCGGCCGGAGCGGTGAGACCATTGTGGAACACCCCGGCACTGAAAAGGTCCTCCTGAGAGCTTTATTGTGTGGGGCGGCTAGCCGCAATGAGTTCTATTTCCTTGAGATGCAAGGCCTCGCTGCAAGCCACAACAATGAGCATCTTTGTCGAGCACCACTATTATCTTTGCACATTACTGTAAATGACAGGAGAGGGTAGTGTGTCGAAGATCCCATTTAATGAGCTCCAGGTATGTGCTTGTCATAAAACGAGAAACTAATTTCAACATCTGCAGAGCTGAGCTCATGTGCCTTCGGTGTCTATTAAACGCATGTAAGTGCTGATCTGAAAGCTGCTTCTACAGAAAGTAATTTTAGACATTTTAGCTCTGAGGAAATTAAGTCCATAAAATCTGATCAGTTATTTTAAATGTCGTCTCTCAAAACACCATTCTTTGGACACAAATGTAAATTTCAAACTGTTCTTCTTAAGGTGCAGTCACACTGGTTTTCATCGGCCCAAACTGCTTATGAAATGTTAACTTTGCAGCACATTCTTATTTTTGGAGGGGTTCACAATTAAAATTGAAACAAGGCTTGAGACCAAAGTTATACGGACACACAAGTTACTTTTTTATAGAACAGAATTTGGCAGCCTTTCTGGTAGTTTAGAGGATTTAACTATGGACCTTTCTAGGGTTCCTTGTGGTCTTGAAATCAGGTTAAAGAGATACTTCACCCATGAAATGACCATTTGTGTATCAACAACTCACCACAAGTTGAGTACCTGATGAAACGTTCTGCCTCCACAGTGAACGGAGAATCCAAAAATGAGAGCATTCTTCATGAATTGAGGTAAATGGGTACACCATTTAACAACAGCAAAACTATATCAAAACATTTGTTTACAAACTGTCATACAAGTGGTGCAGTATAATCCATGTCTCATTTATCATGTTGCACGTCAGTACTTCCCAAACAAAAATTCTTTTTACTAAAACGTTAAGATATACAACGCTTCCGCACAGTGACAGTCTCATGCCTAGGCACGCTCAGGATGTGCTACTTGTATGCAGAAGTGTTTCATAAGGTTTCACTAAAAAAGCATGTGTTTTTGAAAGACTACTGAGCATATGACTCGATAAATGAGACTTGGATAATACTGCACGAGTTTTGCTGCTGTTAAATGTGGACCCCATTTACTTCAGTTCATGAAGAGTGTTCGCCTTTTTGGATTCTCCATTCATGAAGGAGCCATGTGAGAAAAACAAAGTTTTCTTTACAAATTCTAGGTACTAAGTGGTGAGTGATTGATATACAAATGGTCATTTTCGGGGGAAATTTTCTTTTAGACTTCAACCTACTGATTATGGGGTTTGTGTTCTGGAATTGGTGTGTTTTAAGTGTCAGTCTGACTGTACACACCACAAAGAAGAAGACAAAGGTGCACGTTTTCAGGAAGTCTTGGTGCACAAAAAAATGTGCATGCTGCAAAGACTGAGTAAATTGTCTATACTTAGTGTAAATGCACCCCGAAGAGCCAGAAACACAGATTATCTTGTTAAGTCAACAGGTCAAAGGCAATCAGACAGGCACAGGCTCTTGACCCACTCTGCTAGATTACAGCTCAACCTGAACTTGACCCCTCCGTCACCTGATTTAAGAGCCTGCGTTTTTGACGGAGCTGGTTGGCTGAGGATCATCTGACCCCAGACTTGTAGAACTTGGCCCTCCTCACTTGGCAAGTGCTCACTCGTCCTAATGTCATGTGTCTAATTGCTCACGCTGCGTGGGATGTGAAGTCTGATATAAGGTACATTGTTGACTGTGTGCGCGGGTGTGTGTGTGTGTGTGTGTAGGTGTGTGTGTGTGTGTGTGTGTATGAATGTGTGTGTATGTCATCAGGAGCCAAGCTAACGCTTGCCTGCAGCAACACACACACTCATGTCTTCACCCACCACAACCTATCATTACCGCTGTCACGTAGCCACCTCCGCAGCGGGCCTCACAAGCCCCGACAACCACCGGCACACACACCTGGAGGGCCAAACACTTAGTTCCCAGCTTCGTAAACACAGCCTTTTAACACACACAGACACACACACACACACACACACATATATAAACACACATACACACACCTATTCATATCCTGCAGCCTCAGCTTCTACCTTGCCCCTCCCATTCACTGTAAAGTATGTCTCACTTTTCTATCTCCCTGACCGCAAATGCTTTAGTGCTATTTAATTTATTTCCTTTGTTATCATTTCTTCACCGGCTGAGTGAAACAGCACACAAACTGCAGAGCCAGGTTGGCAGCTGCTTCCAGGCTGCTCCTGTGACTAGACAAACAACAGGCCACAGTATGTATTCGAGAGCAAACACAGTACAGAGAAATGGATCGGGAGAAATTAAACGGTGAGATTCAGCAAAAGAAAAGTAAAGTTTTAGTCTAGTTTCAGGCAGAGCAGATTATGATTCTACAAGCCTGATATTCAACCGCAACGTCTTCCTCCTTGCGTGTTTCTTCATCTCTGTTTGCTCGAGCGAGGGCAACTTGAGAGAGTAAACGGTTCAAAGAACACATAAGACCACTGAGCAAACATGTGGCTGACGTTGCACACCTGAGCCCAGCCTGCCTGCCACACATGCCTGACCTTTACAAAAGCTGTCACCGTGACAAATCACAAACAAGAAAAACTTTGGATGATCTCCGCCCTCCAGTTTAGGGCTGCTCAGTGCAAACAGACACTTCAGTCAGAGTCAATCGACAGAACAATGGGGAACCATTGGGACGTGCTACCCCAACAGAAGCCTTTGAAAAAGACAAGAATCACTGTGGTGTTTGCCCTCCTTTGTCATGTTACAAGGTTGTCTTGGGCCTCTGCTTGCTCTGCACCATGTTCTATTCAGAGAGGGCTTAGTGTGTAGCAGGTTCCTCTGATAGGTGTGTGAAACTTGAAACCCGCAAGCTTTAGAGGCAAACTGTGCAAATGGAGAATCCTGAAAAACAGCATGTCACACCTTACAGGCTTCAATACCCAGAAACCAAAAGCAGATTATCTAGAATATCAGTGAATTTTCTTACAGGGACCCTGTCCATGAGGGATTTTTCTTAGAAATTAGTAACTGCATCATGCTTTGTAACTGAATGTTTAAGTATAAAATATCAAGGAGTCGGAAGCAGTAGTTTGAAGACAAAAAGAGAAGTGAGATCCTCTTAGCTGGAAATTTAATTCTCCTTTTCTAAGGGATTTTGGACATCATCTCTTTCTCTGTTAAGTGAGAGTTTCACAATTTGAAAAGTCTGTCTTAAAGAGGAACTCTACTAATTTTGCACTTCAAAGTCAGTTTAAAGGTCTTTACGAGTAGTGCATGAGTGAAACAAGAACTACCGCCTTGCGAATGTATGCTTCTGCAAACCAGTCAAGTTGCAGTTTACAACAGTGTCTGTCCAGACTCAGTAACAGTAGACAATCCTTCAAATATCAATGTTTCTGCAAAAAACCTACATATTATGAAACCTGTATGATTCACAGGTATCCTCAACCCGGCAGCACAGATCTATATAGTCAGCACAATGTCAAGATGGACACCCATGATTAGTATCACCAATTCAGTATCAAATGTCTCCCCTGCTGCTCCTAAGTAATTATAATGTCAAGATGACCTTTGACCTCTGAATGTAAAATGTCGTCACTTCATCATTTTAACCTATTAGCCATTCATGTGAATCTTTGTCATAAATTGTGTATAAATTCTTAAGTTATGGCCAAAAACATGTTTTGCGAGGTCACAATGACCTTTGACCACCAAGTTCCAATCAATTAATTGTTGAGTCCAAGCTGACGTTTGTGCCAAATTTGAAGAAAGTCCTGCAAGGTGAGATATCGCATTCACGAGAACAGGACGGACGGACAACCCGAAAACATAATGCCTCTGGCCAAGGCTGTTGCAGGTGCGGAGGCATAAAAAATCGTATAAACCATTTTGTGGCTGCAGAGGGAGCTGCACATTGTCCAGTAAATTGCCTCTGGTGATGTTGGAAATTAAAAGTTGAAAATCAAACATATCTGGGGGTGTGGAGTTAAAAGGAAGTGAGATCTTTAGACTAGTGGCTCAACATAGCACCAGCAACAAACATTACACACCCAAATGTCCGAACAAACTGTTGGCATTCGAGTTGCATTGTGGGTAATGTAGGATTTTGGAAGAATGTGTGGAATAAAAATCCTTGATCCCTTTTTCTAAAACTGACCATTGTGGTGACAATGGTATACTGTAGGACTGCAATGCTAAACCAGTGCAGTACTCTTTTAAAATAACAGACAGGTGGCCCCTTGAAACAGTCATTCATATTGGCCATAAAAATGATAAAAGGATTGGGTATCATTTACAAAAGTTACAATACCCCTTAAAGTGATACCGATAACCTTTGTGTGACTAGAAGCACTGGAAGTTGGGTAGAATGCCACCATCACTCATTTGGTGGCATCTCAGCACACTGAACTGCCAACTCCAATACACCACAGACTGTATGGGTTGCAGCTACCAATCACACTTTGCATTAAATCGAAGAACTCTCGCGGTGATTGTCTTTTTTTTCTAGATCTAGGTACAAAAAGGATAAAATTAAGGTATAGTTTGACCAGAGAGGTTTATTAACTACTGGGTACTGGTTATTTTGGTTATTGAGTACCCAGTCCATGTGCGACACAAGGCTTACTTCTTTTGTCTACCTTATTTCTGTGCCTAAAATTGTATGTGCGTGTTTTGCCTATGTGCGTCTTATGTGCTGTGTGTTATGAATGACCTCATCAAACCCTAGAATATACAGCAGAGGGGTCTGGGAAACATCAGGTTCGAGCTACGCCGCAGAGCCCCGACGGTGTCTCCCCGCTTCATTTACATACAACAATATACAGGTCCACAGCCCACTCCCAAACACACATACAGAAACCATTCACGGCATGCTAAACTCAATCTCACTCAGAGAGCGTCTGTGCACGAGTGTGTGTGTGTGCATGTGTGTGTTTGTTTGTAAGTGGGCTGAAGAAAGGGCAAAGTTCCCAAAAAACATGTCATCTTCATTCAGTACGGGGAGCTGAATGTTTAAGAGGCACAAAGTGAGATGGTACAATGGTTTTGTTGCTCAAAATGAATTAAGCACTGCTATATTTCTTCTTTTTTTTTTAGTTTTTGTGCACTGTAACAAACAGCACAAGGGCAGAGGCTGTTGGAGGCACAGTATGTGATTGCTGTGAGAAATATGCAGAGCTGTCTCCAGTAAGAGAACTTGGGGAAAGATCCAGCCTCAGGATATGTGTGTGTGGGTGGGTGTGTGTGTGTGTGTGTGTGTGTGTATGTGTGTGTGTACATGCAGAGGGCTCAGGCATGATCAAACAAAGCACATCCAGGTACAGTATGCCATCTGTACTTACCCCCAGCCCCCCAAAAATTTACTCTCCCCCGCCTTCTCCATCTCCACGCAGAGTCTTTGCGGTATATGGAGTGTCAGAATGAAAGAGGCCTTGTCTAAGAGGCTAATCCTTGAGCGATTAGTCAACGCGTCTCGATTAAAAGCTGGCAACGCTGCCACGCCCCCATCCCTCAACCCCCCCCCCTCAGTGGAAATGGCAGCCCACAGGTGTCCATACAATGTGTCTCATTAGAAAAAAATGGGTGGCGGGAGGTGGGTCAGGGGTGACTTTCACATGAGACAGGGGAGAGGAATGAGGCAGGAGCAGGGCCTAAAAAGTCCCTCATAAAAGGCTTGACAGGGGATGCAAGAATGCAAAAACAACACCCCTGTAAGAATATACACATATATATATTTTAAGGTTCTTTTTCATTTTGGATGTACACTCTCTCCCATGCTGCGGTAGAATTAGCTTTTTCTAAGTAAGCGAGAGAGGGACTGAGAGAAAGAAAGAAGTGACACGTATATTTTTGACAGATTATCCCCTCATCAGTCGCTGTTTTCTGTAAACAGCCGTTTTGAAGTGGAAGGATTGAGAGCAGAGACAGGTATTTCACCTAATCAGCCTCATACAGCCTCGCTTTCCATCAACATAAATACCTCATCTTAGGGGTATTCACATGCCAGAACATGCCACCAATGACTACAATATTCTGATTTCAGCGACACTGTACATAACCTTTGTATCGCAAAGCAATGAGCTTCAGTGCACAAATGGTCACCAGACAAAGATACAGTGTGTTTGTGTTGAAACAGATGGCTATGGCTAAGTCGGTGAGGTGTTTTCATCATGTATTCTTTACTATTGTTAATCATGTAAAGTTACACAGGCAAAATTACCATCGCCGAATATTCACTTCCTGTTCATCACACACTTCCATTTAATGCAAGTGAAGGGGCGGATAAAACATTTGCTTTCAGTGGCGAAGAAGAAGTGTGTGTATTTGACCCTGTTCGACTGTCACTGGCTGTAGAGGCTGGCCGAGACAGCCAGGATAGAAGAGACATTGGCCAATATTGTATGATTGGCCATGAAAAATTCAAACTGGTGCAGATAAAAGAAGCTGCCTGGTTGGCAGTGAGTCAATTAACATTCATTTGTTAGCTAGTGAGCGATCAAGCTATCTAACAAATACAACCGTTTGTATGTCACAGTCAGCATTGAGCTACATTGAGCGCGAATATCACCTCAGCAGGCGATGGTCACCGCCTGTTTTTGCTCATGTGCTCTGTATCTTTGGTGTGTATCTCATGTGTGTGTTTTAAGAGTGAGGAGTGATGTGTTTCAAAGGGTATTATAAGAGCTATATATATATATATATATGTGTGTGCATGTCTGTGTGTAAAATGAAAAATATTTTGTGATAATTATGTCTCCCCTGGCATTAGACACACAAATACTGATCAGCTTTATGTAATTCCTGTAACTACATCACTATCAGCGGCTTAATTCCTCCATTGTCACTGTGAGTTTAAGCTATTTTTCTTAATCTGCTCCTAGTTAACCCATAGCAGCTTGAGTGTCAGGAAATGACCTTTGGCCCTGGGGACAGACTACTGTACTTCCCCAATCACATCCATCGTGCGCCTAACCTTGAATGAAAGCTCCAAGCAGGAGGGAGGGGTGTGTCTTTGGAGACCGGACACAGAGAGGAATCGCTTACCACTTTCCCCAAGAGAGCCCAGTGGAGTTACACAGAGGAGGGATTCAAATAACAATGGCACAAGGGAGGGGCCGAATGTTTCCTGAGATCACATGTTGTTAAGAAGACCACAGCACTTGCCAGCCAGCCAGCCAAGCTGGCTGTATGCGGAGGTCCACAGGGTGAGAACACACATGGTTTGAGTTTGGCTCTGTGTAGGACTGGGAGGAAAGAAGGGGCCTGGTAAGAGGAACCGTCCAATTCTCACTTCCTGCTTCTGCTGGAAACGTGATCTGTGTGCCCGTCGTCCCCGTCAACACAGAGAACAGTGTTCACCCGGCAGCCAAGGGGATGGCATGTTCATCCACAGGGCACCCCATCACACCGAATCAGCCTGTCAGCACCCTGAAACCAAGGCTGTTGTTTCCCCTGTTGAGCCGGAGCGAAGACAATCCCATTTAATCATGCTGTCAATCCTTCAGTGCCACAGTGGCAGGTTAGGTGACATTTCTTTCTACAGGAAGCATTTATGAAAAGGGGGGGCCGATAATTAAATCTGTCTCAGCTGAATAGGTACTTTGAGAAGACGTATGTCAGCAGCAAAAGCAGAAACAAACAATATCTTAAGTGCAGCACTAAAGTGGTTTTCAGCAACATACAGTAGATAGATATTTACAGCCGATAATGAGGATAAAGAGAGACGATATACATGGGTGACGCATAGGGAGAGGTCATAATTATAGGCTTGTGCAACCTGTCTTAATTATCTCTACTACCTGAAAGCCAAATCAGTGTCACTTTAACAGCTCCTGCAGGAAAGAACTTCAGCTGACCTCGCCGTCCCTCCTTGACAGCGGAAGATGACTCAACGCAGAATACCTCAGGTTACATTTGGTCAGGTAAACACACCACACCAATAAAACCACTCGACAGAGCCCACATGTGTGCTCCACTGACCTATGATTGAACTAATAACTTACAAATAAACACATGAAAAAGATGGTAAGACAACACGTTGTCTGAACAATTGTGCAGGAAGTGAAGCAGCTTTTGGGCAGCAGCAAAAGTTGCAAGGTGTGTGCTGTTGTGTGTCCATGTGTGCCGTGTGTGTTGCCAAGGCCCGAGCTCCATTGTTTATGCTCTGCTGTGTCTGGGTCAGCAGGGCTCTTGACTGAATTCTTGCCCCAGCATGCAGAAAGTTTTAACGGTGTTGTTGCAAGAGGAGGAATGATTACATTATAAAAATACACCGCACCATATGTCCTAGTGAGAGCCCAAACCACATGATGACATACAGTAGAATCCGGCGAGCCTTTAACCCTGCTTCTGCACCTCACGAGCTGACACAGCCTCACCGCGGCTTTGGAGCGATCCACTCACCTGAAGTTATTTTCAGAGAAGAGAACAGGATAGAGTGACTTCCAAGATAGAGAATGCTTATTCAGCAAGTCCCTAGTTGATGGAAAAATGGGACTGAAAGACATCACAGGAGAGAATTTGTGCAAAAGAAAGTCTGCAGTTAGCTTAACTTTTGGTTTTCAATCATCCTCTGACCCTTGAGTTGGCTAGTTTTAAAACCAACCCAACACATTAGCAGTGGATTTTAATGATGTCCACACTCCCTCCACTTCTCTTTCCTTTTCTTGAAGATGTGCCAGTCAGTGCAATTAGCTGGTGTGGTGTGTTTGGTTAGGGTGAAAACATGCCCCTTGGTCTTGATGACACTATTCAGCTACAGAGTGAGGCACTGTGGGAAAGGTGCCGACAGAGAAGAGTAAATGCAAATGCGGCTTTGGCAGCAAAGGTCATCAGTGCCACTTCACACATACACAAACACGGGCACAACCAACTCAGAGATGGCTGCACAGCTTTTGCATACAAAGTTGCCCCTTCTGTGTGAACCTTTCCCACACAAGTTCATGCTGGTTAGGAGCCAGTCGGTTACCTCGATCAGAACCTCGCCCTCTTTCTTCCCGTCTCCATTTCACTCTCTGTGTGCTCTCCTTGTGTCTCATAACAAGACGGAGCATGCTCACTGTAAACCTCTTGGGGGGTGAAAGGGATTGGGAGATTAAATTTATTTTGAATTCCTTCCCCTTAATGTGGCAATTACCCCCCTCCTTCCCTCCCCTCTCCCTCACCTCTTCTCTCCTCTCCCAGCAGCACAGCACGGAGTCTGTTCCAAAGCACATCTCGTTTATGTTTTGTACACAGAAAGCATTTCTTTCACCCCCTGCCGAATCTCAAATCTTCACAGCGAAAAATGGCCTGCCAGTCATTCAACTTAAGGTGGATTAGATGTACCTGTACTGCTAAAAAAAGTCTGTGCTGAGAATAAATTCCTTAGTCTGAGACGGATAAGAAAAGATCCAGCCCAAATCATGGCTAGTTAACACTGAGTAATGTTAGATGAAACACACAGAAACTGACTTTGGCTTTAAAATGCCTTCACGTTTCACAGACATGTATTTAGATTGTACCTCTAAATGTTATGTAATGAGATATTCATTTGTTGCTAACTGATTTCTTGACTTCAGAGCAAATCAACTTTAGTAATGACATGTACAGAAATATTCTTTAAAGGTCTAGTGTGTAGGATTCAGCGTGTTATATTAGTTTAATTTGGTGTATAATCACCTGAAGATAAGAACTGTAGTGTTTTCATTGGCTTAGAATGAGCTCTTTATATCTACATAGGGAGCGGGTCCTTGTGCACGAAGATCGCCATGTTTTTACGCTGGCCTCTAAGTTAGCAGCCCCTCCGTATTTTTACCAGTTTAAATTATCAGGTCCATTTGTGTGAAAGTAATCTGGCTCGTTTTAAAACTCCTGAATGTCTGGATCAAAAAAAAAAGGTGAGCACACATTAGCAAGTGCTAGGCTAGCAGTCCATCTGTGACATGCCAAACAGCATAGAGAAACACTGATTTATAACATCAAACTGCTTTATTTAGTGTTTTTACTGGTTTAAATCGTCTCGCCTGTTGGTTTGGGAGAGAAAGAGACCTCTACGGGTAATTCAGCTCATGTTAAAAACACCCTGAACGTTAAACAGTGAAGGAATTCTAACCATGAGAAGTTTCAGCTGGTTGAAATCCCCCTAAGTCTCACACACCGGATATTTAACTAAGTAATTTACTACTAATTGAAAAAACCCCAGGGCTTCAACTAGTTAAACTAGTCTTGTGAAATGTGTTGTCCTTAATGAGACAAAAGTAGATGGCTACAAGCTTTAAAACCATAAATCTATGGATCTTAACCACACATTTTTGCTGCGTCATAAGCCAGATCATTTGTCTAATCTTAGTAAGCAGATCAGAAACCATGTGTGTGTGTGTTTGTGTGTTTGGTGTGCAAGATGCTGCTGTGCTATTTTTTCTGCATCCAAGACAAAGTTCAGGAATGATAAGGTCAGCAATGCTACAGTTACAAAAGTGTGTGATTGTGACGTCCGAAATCCTTAATCTGAACCACTTGTGCAACAAAATCAGCCAAGGATGTGAGATTTCTGAACTCGATTTTTTGTGCCACTTTTCAACGCTCTGTGTCTAACCTCTTGGAGGCGACACACACACTCTCCTTTGGTAAATGAATTCCAACAAAAAGGCTCCATTTCCCCCTTTTCTTTGGTTGGAGGGCCAGTCACAACCCCCCTTTTCACTGCATTTTCACACATTCAAAGCATTCAAAATGGTCTCGTTTTCTATCAACTAAGCTTCTTAATTGACCGTTCTATACAGGGAGGGATTAGCTGATAAGAGGGGGTAAAGAAAGAAAGGGAAACCAAAACAAAAAGAGGAAGTTAACGGTCAGTTGGGGCAGGACACCAAAGGATTACCCCTGTCATCTGTCCTGCGATAAAAATACGTCTTCAGATGTGTGGGGAGACGGAGGAAAGACTTTGTGAGGCATCCAAGAAAAACGTGTGCTATCAGGCACTCTCAGAGGCACCCTCTCTCCAGGAGAGAACAGAGGAAGGCCCCTGCAGTGAGGATCCAGTATTTCCTCCACCAGTAGCTACAGTTAAGACACTCTGAGGACCTGAAACTCTTTCCACAGGCATGCCTTCGATGTTCTCTCACAATGTTTGGCCCATATCTCCCCTGCTCTCTGTTTCTTTATGTTACTTTACACAGCTGCCCAGGGCCCACTCGTGTACTAAATATTTTGTCATCACGTCATGCCATAATGTTCTAATCTGTTCTTTCCATTGTTTGCCGAGTTGCCAGCATATTCTATGATTTTCAGTACAAACAAGGAAGGTCGGGTTGTAAAAGAAGGTTCCATGCTGTTGTGAGATCTCTAAACTCTTTAGAGCAAAGCTGCAGAATGACTAAGTACAACAGGGACTGATATAGTCTATAACCTGAGAGTACACACACACACACACAGAGTCACAGAGTGCCAGCTGTGCCACTGACGTAGGTGGAGTCCGAGTATCAAGCCAACACAGGCCTTTATAATCGTGCTAGATTTATAGGTGTGGTGCCTTGTGTTCTATATCTAATTACAGATTTTTTACAATGATAGCATGTTAAGTGAAATGCAATACAAGAGTGTTAGAAGCACTGCTTTGACCTAGACATAGCAGCCCATGAAGCCCTACCTTTTAATTTCACCATATAGGGTTTCAGCGAAAAGGGCTGATATGCTTCCTCCTTAGGGGTGCAGAGGTAATGTCACTGGCAGAAAAGCAGACAGGAAAGGTTCTTTTTTTTAATCTTTCAGTCTGTCTTTCTCTCAATCTGCCTCTCATTTTCAGGCTTATCACTCCAAGTCCACTTTCTCTTCCCGCACATTTCTTTTATCTTGTATTTGACAAACAAAGGTGCCACTAAGTGACATTCCTTCTAACTATATTTTATTAGGTTTATACAAATGGCCAACCCTGACTCCAGGGAAATTCCAGCTGAGGATGACAGAGGCTGCAGGGGTAGCGGGAGTGGTTTTGGTGGGGGTGAAGCAGTACGGGAAGATGAAAGTTGAGCTCCATCTCTTTTTGACGGATTGGTACAGACACGGGGAAACTTAACACGCTGTTTATTTGACCATGCTTTCCGTATGCACGTATCATATTAAAAACCGCAAGTGTCGGGAGAGCAGTCAGAAGAAAGGGTTCTTTCCTTCCCTCGACAATACTCGAGCTGTTCGGGGCTGATTTATGCAGCACAAAGGTCCAAACGAGGGGAGAGAAATACACACTTCCATGTGTCACTCACTGACACTCTCTAATGCCATCGATGATCCACAGTGACACATCGAAGCCGTCATGTACACAAAAACACACATGGATGTATGCACACACACACTTAAAGTAGCGAGTACATCTGTCAGTTGTGGCTGCAATCTTCAATCTGACACCTGGCGATCAGCAAACAATTATAAAGCCATCAAGCAAGCAAATCCTGGTGGTGTTGAAACCATGATAAAAAGGCCACGAGGTGAAACTGGTGGCAGATTTTACAGTGTAAACTAGAAGCACTGCATATTCTTTTTAAACATAAACTTATTAGAGTGATTCAACAGGGCCATGTATTTCACTCCAGAACAGAGAAAATAATAACTTAATAATAATAATAACTTTCAGACCCAGATGTTCAGGAGGTTTTTAGTGGTAGCCCAATTATCCACAGAGGTGTCTTCCTGCCCAAAACAAATTGACTTGGTGATTTAAACCAGTATAAATACAGAATAAAGCAGGTTCATGTTAAAAAATCTGTATTTTTGTTGCTTTTAATTACAGTGATGGATGCAGTGTTTGGTTTGTCCATTCTGGGCAACTGTAGAAACATGGCTGTGCAACATGGTGATCTCCTTGGACGAGGACCCACTCCCTATGTAGATATAAACAGCTCATTCTTAGGCAACAAAAAAACAACAGTTCTTATTTTCAGGTGATTATACACTAAAGAAAACATACTTACTATATTATATTCCTCTCTGCCAACATACCCCTTTAAATCCTACACACTGGACCTTTAAACACATTCTTTTACATTTGCAATAAAATTCTCAGAAACAAAAACACACTGTTATATTTGTCAGCACTATTAAACATCACAACACATGAGAGTGTGCTTCAGCTGAGCTCTGAGGAGCCTCCATGTGCCTTCACATTTGCAAAGCAGATGTCTTCATTTGTGCATTCCAAGAAAATCTGTCATCCCCTCAACAAGACGAGGGACATGAAAATGCACACAGACATTTATGTTTGTAAAAAAAACTGCAAGTGTGTTCAAAACTAAAACAGCTTCATTTCTAACGGCATAATAATATCCTGAGCATTCGACACATAGAGCAACAGATTGCACCTTAAATAAAACACTGGATTCGCTCCAAGATGATTAGTGAAGAAAAAAAACAAAGACCACCCGTGTTTGCTCATATAAAAACTGTGGCTCTCATGTCCAATCACGTATCATAGATCAGACTGTTTATGAGACTACCTGTAAAGACCAGAGGCAAAGGCTCAGCCACATGTTTTACTGCTCTGTTTGAATAATCAGGTACAAGTAAAACAAACAGCTACAGAAGGGATGTTTAGCAAGGAGCTCAGGATCCAACTCGGGGTAATAAGTGTTCATTAGTTTTAATAGCCTGGCTCCTGGACCAAATGAAATGAAGACCAGGAGACCACATCCAGCTAATGTAAATAAACCTGAAATCTCCTCCACTGTCTGTCATGACAGATTTCTCTCATTTTCTTTACAGATTGCATAAGACTAAAGCAGGAACTGGAAGATTATGCCGTCCTCACCAAGAGGTACAGTTTGTATTCTGGACTAATTGCTAATGAAAAGATGTTTGCAAGAGCATTTGCAAAACTAAATAATGTACTCTGAGTACAGACTAAATAACTATAAAACTGCAGAGACTCTACTTCTTTATATTTCTTATGTGTTTTGCTTCTAAATTCTGTGCTAGGACTGCAAAGCGTTAAAACAAAAACGTGCGGCATATGAGTCAAGGATTGTTTAATCCTCAATAAAAGTTTAAAAAAATATATCTCCAGTGACCCAGTGGTAATGTTTTAAGCCTATGTTAGTCCATCAAGCAGATGCTGGTGTTTGGTGGCACATCTTGAATCCACCTGAGCCTGGAGAGAGGTGGTGAGGCAGGGCCCAGTGGTCCAGATGGCCCCCCTCAACACAGGCCTGAACATAAACATGGCTTGGGTCTGGTTGAGGAGAGGGAGACCCCGTTTATTTATGGACATGTCTGGGTCTGGGACACAATTATAGAAAGATAGATAGAGGAGGCGAGGGACAAAGGAAAAGGGCTGGAGGGTGGTGCGTCCAAACTTACACACGTGGATGGCTTCCAGTATGGTGTGTGATCTGGCCCACCTAGACAGTAGTAGCTGAATATTAGTGTGTGTGTGTGTGTGTGTGTGTGTGTGTGCCAGGTTTAATGTCCCAATGCCTCACATACTTTTTCTTATCTACAGATTCAGTCCAATGTACAAACTATAAAGTAAAATACATTTTTAAATGGAAAGGAGGGGCAACAACTCGCTCATTTGAAGAACTAATTGATCTCTCCGTGACGTCAAACGCACTACAAACAAGCCCATGTAGCCAGACGCATTGGCTGCAGGGCGGCAAAAGTAGAGAGCGGGTGTGAGGCCGGGGAATTCAAAGAATTTTCCCGTGTGCTTACCGGTAAAACCAAGCCCACTGTAGGGTTATGAAAGTATGGCAGAGCGAGGCCCTTTTCATCTTTGCTGCACTCTCTTCAACTATATCGGTTCAATCTAGATTTTTACAATAGGGCTTTACAGCTTAATGGCCTGGCTACAGAAACCCAGACATCGTAAGGTGTTTTTATGGCTCTTGTAGCTGCTTTATGACTGGGCCAAATGTCATTGCTTTACTGTACAGCAAAACGGCAGGTAGTTCTTTGGAAGAGGAGCTGAACTCATTTTCATAATCACTGTAGGACACCTGAAATAGACCTGAGAAAATGTGGTCAGGATAAGGAAGCCTTGATGAGTACACTACTGAGCCTGGCACATGCAGTTTGCACTCAAAGACCGCAGCTTTAAACTGCACTACACTGCTTCACAAACCCTGCCAGCTCATGTGTTTTTCGTTCTCTTTTACAAAACAACCATCCAATATGAAAACCGAGATACACATTGAAGCAACCCTTACAGCAGCCCCTGCAAATCTGCAGGATGTTTGTGAAAAAAGACAAAGAAGTGTCACTTATTTCTCACTTCTAACATTTCGTCCGAGGTAAGGGTAAGCGTAACGGTGCACAAACTAAGATAAGGTACATATATAGTTGCCAAGTATAAATAAATTTACACTTCTTGGTGACGTTAACAGTTATCAGTCATCAGTGTCACTGTGACAGGCGTCTGTCTCACTTCAGCATCGTTACAACATCGTACAGGGCAATAAAACTCAGGCTAGGTGATTAGCACGGTGGCCTGACACAGCGTGCACACACTCACTCACTCGCACACACACATACTGAAGTATAAACATTACACAATCACGCCAAACATACGAGCAGCTTCAGCTAATTAAGACCACGCTGCCTTTTAATGCCTGTTTATATCTGACTCTTAAATGAATGCTGCCCCTGGAGCTGCTTCCAAAACAGCTCCGTCGCAGCGCAGAGGAGAGTGGAGGAAAGGAGGTGATACAGAAGGTGGGATGAAAATTACAGTAAGAGGGGGACTGGCAAATAATTTTGCCCTGCAGTGTCCCATAGTAAAGGTTTCACATAAACAAGGGTTAAAAAAGTTTATTGTTGAATTAGAATTGTTTTTGGAAAAGTGGTTTAGCCCTAGGATGGCCTTTATATTATTTTATCAAACCTATTTATTAGATGATTAAAGAAATGTACACCAAGGCAATTTGAGTAAGCGAGACATTTGAGGCATAAAGATTATCAAATGTGCCGGGCTGTTCCAAATTCTTTGATCGTGATGATGCAGTGAATGGAGCAAGGGAAAGGGAACTTTAATACCTCTCAATCAGTACCATGTGGGGCTTTATTGGTGTGCTGCTGCCATTCTTGCTGCCTTGGCGGGCATGAAGGACACAGAGACCCAGGGGGCAGAGGGACTGGCCATCGCTCGCTCACGTCGTTAAAGTCGATAAGCTGGCAGCTAGCAGGAGGGAAACTTGCCATCAGTATCCACCAGGTCCCTGACCACTTCACTCACATTTTCCAAAACCTTTTCTCAATCTGCTCCCCGCCTCTTCTGCCCGGTTCGACCGGACTCGGCCCTCCAGTTGGTCTGATGCGTGGCGCCGCAATTCTGGAAGGAGTGGAAAAGTCCGACCTCACCTGAGCGACCTTTGCCCTGTCCTCAAGGCCACCAGGCTCCACACCAAGCCTCTGAGTAACAGTAAACATGTGAAACCAGCTACCTCCACACACCTCCCTGCTTTAACAGGCCACGCAGCACACATAACACACTTTATGCAGTTTATCCCGATTTTAGAAATGTCACAGTTGTACAAGTAATTATATTTGGAGGTGGATTAACCATTTTAATATGCACAGATTGGGTTTGGATTTCAAGTTGCAGCTTGTATGGACTTGGGGATTAGCTGAGAAGGTGGCGTAGGCATATGTGAGTGTGTGTGAGAGGGAGAGACAGATGTCTGGAAGAGACTAGGTTGGCAAAGTTTACAGTGGAGGAGTGCAGGCTTTGTAAACGGAACGGAGGAACACACACAAACATACGTACCCACCTCACACAAGCTCCCCTCCTTACACCACAGTGAAACCAGAGCTTACAACAGCCGCTCACCGCTGCTAATGTCCTCCTTGTGTTTGTAAGTTGGTGTTTGTGTGGCTGCACATGTGTCTATGTGTCTACTCTACAAGTCGTGCTCCAGACTCCCTCTCCACAGCTGCCCATGCCCCAATGCACGTGCGCCCCATTTTCACCGCTGCTGATTGAGAGCTGCAGCTCCGACTGGGGGTAGTGGCATGAGGGGAAGATGTAGTTATTCATTTTCATTGCGCTAGGATTTCCCCTGGTTTCTAATTGAGGTATTGCCAATGTTACCCACAGAGGCCCAGTGTAACAGTAGAGGTTACCCAGTGTGGAAGGGTGAAACTGTTGAGTGGAGAGAGGTGGGGGTGCTACGTACGTTGAGAAGGCCTGTAAAGGAGCTGCTGCCACTAACAACACCCCATTAACATCAACCACAGGGAGCAGAGACGCAGAGCCATAAGAAACAGTTATAGAGAAAGGCTCACCATGTAATGCTTTATTGCACTGCTGCAAAAATGTGGTTAATACAAGAGCGTGCACATACATTCTGAGGTTTAAATGTGAAAAATGCAGCTAATGAACAAATATTTTCCTAAAGTCTTGCTTGCCTGCAAAGTACAGAAAGCCAGAGTGCAGAGTCGATGATTAACTTGAACAGTAGACATCGACTAGACAGATAAACACTCAGACTTCCTCCTCTGAATCTCTGCCGAAGCGCCACCTTGACTTGCTCACTCTACCCGCTCTGCCATGCCTCAACATACTGTCTGCAATAAACAACAGCTTGGGAAAAACATGGACGTCTTCCCTGGAGGCAAGTGAACTCCCACAGTACCTGCCTGCCTGCCTGCCTTGCCTTGGACACGTCTGGTCAGGTTCTCAGCTCGGCTAGCCCGCGGTAGCTGTTATCAAAAGCTGCTGAAGGATTTAGATGATCGATTATTATGAAGAGATGAGTAATTTTGGAGAGCTCAGAAGAGATGGAGACGATAAGCGGCTGGGAGCGGTGTTGCAAGCATTTCTGTTGTGGATTAGCAATTGCCACTCTGAAAATGAATGAGATCTGACGCAGGTGCAAATGTCAACAAGCTCTCCACAAAGGCAAGCTTGCACTTTCACTGAGAATAAATAGAAATGAAAAAAAAAGAACAGGAACAGAGGCAAATAGTGGCCAGCAGCTCTGATAAGACCAAAGTTTGAATTTGATTTTGGTTTTGGTCAGAAAGGAAGGTAGATAAGAGGGATCCGGAGGAACTGCACACAGCGTATGAAACATTACAAAGGTTATGCTGTGTGTGTGTGTGTGTGTGCATGTCATGCTGTGTGTGTGTGCATGCCTTTCTGTGTGTGTGCACAACTTCGTAGCACAGCTCTTCAAGGTGGCCTTAGTGACAAACCCAAAAGGAGCAATCTGATTAGCTGCAGATTATGGACAAGTTGACATACACTTGTACTAGTGCAAGAGGTGTGGCTACGTGTGTAAAGTACATACACACTTTACTGATACACAAATGCACTACACTTATACATGTGCACATACGAACTGCAGTATGGACGCACGAGGTGAAAACATTTATATCAGATACACCAGATGTGCACACGGTAACATAACACACAGATGAACCTGAGATCATAACTTCTTCCCATGACACTCTTTCCCATAATCTCCACCTGACGAGAACCTGAATAACTACATGCTCTGCAATCTGATTTGCTGAATGCAAATTGGTCAGCGTTCAACAATGTAGAGCACACACTGGCAGGAAACAGATGACCGGGCCTTCCAAAATGAGCACCAGAGCTTTACAAGAAACTGTGATATTCAATATTTAAAAGGAAATTCATTCAGAAGAGCTGAATCAGTGGATTAAATGAAACCGTCATATTTTAACAGTGGATATGAGGAGCTGGATTTGCACTGAAGATCTGAACACATGGAAAACTTTTTGCACGTTTTATAAATGCAACTGCATACATAAAACAATAAACAAACAACAATAAACACGTCCTGTACATAAGGTGGCCAATATATGCTTTAAACACACACACAGAACACCTGTGGGAACTAAACTCTAAGTGGCATGATACTTTGCTATTACTGCCACCCAGTCATAAGCTGCCCCACCTGTTCCTTCACCGTGTCACCTGTATCATTCTCTCATTCACTCTCTGTGTTCTGCAACGTCGGAAGTTCACAGACGAGGAGTGAAGCCAACAGCGAGCAAAAGGCCTTGCCAAGTTTCCGTATCATGATTCAAATGGCCAGCCTGGTTGCCGATGGTTGTTTGCCGTTTTCACATTGCTATTCAGCCACCATACATTTAAAATCACTCCCCCAACTTTGCTGAAATAATTCTGAAATCTTTTTACTTTGAGCAATCAACATGAAGTGCTCCACAACACTTTGCATCTGCTGGTTCAACAGCATTTTTAGCCCGTAAGGCCAGAAAAGGGTTAGGAGCGACAGATGTACAGAGTGAACAGTTGGCTTTATTGAAGTTCACTTGGGGTTTATCAGCGTCGGTACACACAGAGGCACACGGCCACTTTGATCTTCAAAGGGAGATGAGCTAGAATGAGGGGCAATAAGAAGATAATAATGCCAATCTACATCCATTACTCCATAGATCACAGGGTTACCCCGACATGCAAAGTAGCTTTTACTTTCAAGAGGGTGAACTGTAGTTCATGTTACCACATTGCCATCTAGTGATTAAAGTTGGAACTAACCTTTGGTCCCCTATAGAGACTTAGAGACATGCTGTCTTGCACTAGACTCTACACATTTCTTTTTTCTTTTTAAAAGATTATTTTGGACATTTTTGCCTTTTTTAGATAGGAAAGTCTAGCATGAAATGGGGAGATGGAGAGGGGATGACATGCAGTAAAATCAAACCCGCAGCTGCTGTGGCAAGGACATGGCTTTGTACATGTGGGGCCAACTCTAGTGGGTGAGCATTTTCAACATGTTCCCAGCCTTATGCAAGAGCGACACCTTGTGGATAATGTAGTCAACTGTAGTGCAGTAATATTGAACACACCAAGAATGAAGCTCTTATTTGCACACAAGAGCCGAGGGCAGAAAAACATGCAGGTAACGTACATGGAAATGGTTTGAATGGAAAGACTGTGCCCGCTGTCACGTGACACAGAAAATACAAGTGTTTCTTTTATGACACTGTGAAAAAAACATAAAGTTTGACAGCCAGACTCCAGCACTGTAGTGGACCACGTATGTTACAGGAAAGCAGTGGAGTCCTCCAATGTGTTTCCAGACAAGGTTTAAACTCTGACCTCTAGTGGATTTTAAAGGAAGTGACATGCTTTTGGTGCTTATAGGTGTGCAGTGCGTCCTTCACATTTTATGTGTTTGTGTGGGAAGTAAACATGTGAAAGTATAATAACAATAAAATTCACTTTGGAAAGATGTTTTTGTCTTCATAAAATATGTAGTATCTAAAAATCTATCTAGACATTTTAACAATTTTAATGCATTTTATAAACTGAGCCACCTCAAAGGGGAACACATGAACCTATCCAAGAATATAAGTATTACGGTGGCACACATTCTTTTTTTAAATTCTGAACCTGTTTTAGTATTCTGTGGATGTTTGAGTCAAGCAGCTTATTTTACATTTTCAAAATAATTGGAAATGAATTTAATACATTTGTCAGAATAAAAACTCTATTTTCCCTCCCTTAATTGAAGATGATGAGAAACAAATGTCTCATTAAACATGTTCTAATTAATTGCAATTACTATAGTTAATAATATTTAGAATAGTTAAAAGAAGTAGATAGGTTTAAAATGAAAAAAAAAACTGATGCCAATCTGAACAGATATTTCATAGATAAGTTTTTATAACTTTAAGATATACTATGCAGGATTTTCCAAAAAAAAAAATTAATTAATAAAAACAAAACAATATATAGACTCATGTGTAAGTGATCCCTCTCAATCATCACTTATGACCCCTAGAAGTGTGTGGCAGTGTATTTTTTCTTTTCATCTTCTTATTTTCTGTGCTCGGGACATCTATGGGAGAGGTAGGGGTTTTCTAAAAAGGTAGTGACCAGGTGCCAGACAGTAAGCGGCAAGCATCCAAGACACACAGTGCCAGAAAAATACAGATATAGTGAGGCGAAACACCAAATGAGAGAGAATCTGGGGTCGGCTTTTACTTTGACTTCCGCTACAAACAGTAACCAACAATCCTGCACAGTATACCTTTAAATGTATAATTTCTTTTTGAAAATAAAATGCGTAGTTTGTATTTCAAGGTTGGTTTATGAAATTTGAATCCACATTTTTTACATAACTTCCTGTCTAATTAACTAAATGTGTAACTGAGAAGTGTGTACTGTTTCAGAAGATCATTACAATGGTATGAGAAGTTATCTGCATACTGCACAGAAATATTCTGATTGATCTTATAGTCGACATTAGAAACAGAGTTAGGTAAGAGTTTATGAAATTTCTTGTTAGTCACTGTTAATTCATTAAGACAATTTGTGCTAATAGCTGCAGCTGTTGTATTTCCAATATCACTGGGAGTGGTGTTTGCATGTTCTCCCCGTGTTAGCGTGGGTTTCTCGAGGTTGTCTCATTGGTGTGAATTTAAGTGTGAACGGCTGCCAGTCTCTATGTGTTCACTCTGTCGCTCTGTGATGAACTGGCAACCTGTGCAAGATGTACCCTGCCTCTCGCCCATTGTCAGGATCAGCTCTGGCCCCCTGCGAGCCCAATTAAGATGAACCAGGAGTGTCCACACTAATTTGAATGGGGGCCATATTGGATAATGTGAAAATACCTTGGGGCCATCTGCTTCTCACATCATATGGGTTATTAAAACAACAACAACAAAGGTTACATCCAATAAGACAAAGCATCTTTCCGTGCAAAAAAAAACAACACAATTCTGCAGACATTCTGCGAGGCCACCGTTGCTGTCATTTCTGTGCTTATTTGCTGTGGTCATGTCACTACCTAGCAGGAAATGTTGCTCTTAGGTAACCATTCTTTGCTTGTTCACTGTCTGTTATGAAATCTCATTAGTTCTGCCTGTGTGGTTCCTACTTGGTTCATGTCTGCAGACTGTATGATAATCCTGCCATCGTGAGGTGAAAATGCAAAGTGATTCTGCCTGAATAATATATTTTAAAAGTCAAGCCAGGGGCCATTTACATTCATTCTGCAGGCCACGTTTGGCCCCCGGGCTGGACTTTAGGCATGCCTGGGATGAGCTGGTTACAAATGATGGATGGATCACTAGGAGACCACAATGTAAATTTAGTTTGAAATAGGAATTTTAATTATATTATTAGTAACTATAAGCTATTGTTATTAGCATTGTTTTACTGTCAAGTAACTTTGCGCTTGCAAGGAATTTAAATTGATGATGATTTGGTGCATTTAAACACATTTAAACACAGTGCAAAAATAAGACAGTATAAAATAAAATGAAGAAAATTTACAGTGGTTGGGGGAAGTTATACATTAAACGTCGATACAGAACTTTCATTTCATTCATTTCTATATTACTATGATGGTGGCATTAGTGACATTGTTTACTATTTTGTTGGTGGTTTTTTTTTTTTTTTTAATCACAAATAGCTTCATGGGGAATAAAACAATCCTTCATGCCTTCACTAAAGTTGTCAGTTAGCACCACAGATCTTTAGTGGCCAACAGAGGAAATACAGCCCAGTGAACTCTTATTCTGTCGTTGCCTGAATTATCCACAAGGGGGCAGCATAGTCTAACAAATGCATACAAACAACCACAGTCTGCACTATAACAGCCACTGTTACTCACTGCTGTTTCCTATTTACAAATTAAAGATTTTATAGAGACAAAATATAGTTCAACGTCACTAAACCCATCAGCTAGTCATAACATTTTAATCATCTCAAAGGTGACACAAATTCAATGGGCACGAGCCCACAGAGGGCTGTGACAGTCTCTTTTTCCCAGCCTGTTGAATGAGTGATGCCCTGTGATGACAGCCTGACGTCTGGACAGCCTCCAGTCGTTTTAGCTGTCATTACAGCACTTTGGCCCTCTGTGCTTATCTGTGCCTCTGGTCAGGGATACTGACAGCCACTTCCACAGCATGGCTGTCAGAGGCTCAGGGCCCACTGTGGCAGCGAGGCCACACAGCATACAGGCCCACTGGGAGAGCCTTACACACAGGAGCATCTGCCTCCCAGTCATCCCCAGCCCACAGCTTTTATGTGCCATGATCATCTGTGTGCGCCTTCTAAATGTCAGGACACTTAATCCAACTTAATTGCATGTTTTATGTGAAGAGGAGTGTAACGCCACCTCATTCAATCTCCTTTAAACAAAGCAAATAAAAACAGACACGCACTACAGGCTGTCAGCATGCGTCACACGGATCTCCCACACAAGCGCAAGGATTGAACGCACACATACACAGTCGTCTGAGGAGCCTGGTGGTCTGCCGTGTCCCGGGGAGGTCACACAGGAAATTTCACGCTCCTCTTCACACTGAAAATGTCTCCTTTATCCTCCCCACTGAGAACGAAAGAAAAGGGAGGAGGAGTGAAAGAGTGGATCGAATGAAAAAAAAAAAAGGGACCCTGAATGAGGATGGCTTACTTGTGTAGGTGTGACTCGTTGAAACGCGTTGGCGTTGCCGTGGAGACCCACACCCAGTAAAGTAAAGGCCGAATATGGTCACAGGTTCAAGGAATGTGACATTTGTGAGAGGGGGACACAAAGGGAGGAATTTTCCCTCCAAAACGAGAGCATGAAAAAGAACAAGTGAGGTCAGTTTGAGAGAAAATGAGAGCAGGAATGTTTGGTATTTAAAGCATTGCAACACCAGGATCATTTTGATTTTTTTTGTACCAAGGCAGGTCAAGAGGACACCTGGTATCCACTATCACACACCTGGGGACTTCATAGGGACACACACACACACAAATTCCATGCCAGTGAGTAATATTACAGCTTCACAATGAGGAGGAATTCAAAATATACAACCGAATTTCATGCACTTCCTCAGTATTGTGCATGTGCAGTCAACCCTGTGCTGCATTTCCACACTGCACGTCCTCACAGTGGCTTCTTCACCTGCACGTAATTCAGTGTAACTGCCAGACTTTCTGTTCTTAGCATTTCTTATTTACTACCCTTCTGCAGATCCATAGTCTCCTTGTAGAGAGGTGGGTGGTGCGTGCAGCCTTCCTGTGGCTGACTGGAGTTTGAATGGAGTGCTGTCTGTCTGCGTCCGGGCCGACAGAGATGCCCCTGTGCTGCGCTGTGTGTCTTTGCTGTTTACTCTGTGTGTGTCGAGAGGCGTGCTGGGGGGAGAAAGAGCCTGTCCTCCACCCATCTTCCTTTCACCTTTCTGTGCTCTCCATCTCCCCAATGCTCTCTTTCTTCTACATCCCTGTTCAGTTCAGTTTGGCGTGGCTGTGCTTACACAGGAGGTCAAGGACAGAAGGGATAGCAGGATTGAAATGAAAGTTGGAGGAAGTGTGGCAGATTTTATCACCCAATAGGATATGGCGGGCCACACAGCACAGTTCACTTAAAAGGTCTAAACACCAGGTGCAGAGGGAGGTTCATCAAAGAGGACAAGCCTTAAGTGTCGCACCCAGAGGCGTCTTTTTTGAAGAATCCCCCACTCATGTTCACCACTTCCTCTAAAGCACCCTGCCACACTCTCACTTAAGCACAAGCTGTCTGTCTCTTTCAGCCTCCCACTTCCTGATAACTCCCAAAGCAGGATAACACACACGCACACATGCCACCCTCTATGTGAGCTGTGGTTTCCCTGTAGGAAATCAGCAATCTGCTGCTATTACCCACCAGCATTTAGTCCTCCTCTCTCCTCCCTCCTCCCCTCTATTCCTTCACCCCCCCTCTCTATTTAAACAAAGCATCTCTCCCTCATGAGCATCATTAGAGAGGGGAGACAATTGTTTGGAGGCCAGTCGGAAGAAAGCACCACACAGACTGTGGCAACAGGCCAGAGGAAAACACAAAATAGCTAATTAGTCTGAAGCGGTGGTCTGGTGTCATAGCATCATATCGCTCTGTAGCATTGTTTAGAATGACACACATGCTACTCTGTTGTTTACCGCTGAGGGCACTTGCTCTATAATGGCAGGATTGGACATCTCTGTGTCTAAGTGGACAAATTCTAAGGAGATAGAAGCTCATAAAATGCACGTTATGATACAGATTTTGTGCCATATAACTCACAAAATTCGCCGCCATTTCTTTCACATGTTACTTGAGAATCTATCACAAAACTTGCAGCTAAGAGAAAATCACAAACGTGGGGGAAATCACCAAAGTGCTGAGAAAAAAAACACTTTACACAGTGCTCCCAGCTTTTCAAAACCTCTCTCCTTCTCCCTCTCTCTCTCTCACACACACACACACACACACACACATAAACACATAGGCACAAACACATACACCTCGAAACAAAGGTGCCATTTTACTCAGGAAGGGTCAGCAGTTCTCTCCATCAGACAGGGGCTTGTTCTTGGTCAGAGGCTGCTGCCCAATCTCAGGCCACCCTCCCCTGGCTCCACCGGCCCCCTCTGGCCCCCCTCTGGCCCCCACCACCCCGGAGACAAGCTCCCCATTGTTCCTGCACTACTAATAAATGACAGTTCCCCTGTTCAGACAAACTTTAGAGCCCATTCTAAACACACACACACACACAAACTGAGTGTAAATGGTGCTCTATATGAAAGGATACACAACAGCTTTTTTACAGCTTGATATTTCTCATGGAGCTCATTAAAAGGTTATCTGACACTAATGATGGAAGGATATTTTCCTTCAGTTCGAGCCGTGAGCCCCACAGACCTGATGAGGTAACGCTGAGGGCACATTCTGCTGTAAAAACAAGGTGTAATTAATGCATAATAAATGTTTCTATCGCTTTCCATTTCCCTTCGGCGGGCGAGAAACGGTCATGACATCGAGACACGGTTCACCAGGAGGTCACGCTGCTCAGTCTGCGTTGTCACCTGTGTGCAATGTCACATACAAACACACACACACACACACACCAGAAACTGGGCTCGATCAAGGCCAAGGACCCAAGGTGAGCCTGGAGTTTAGACATGATAAATCACCACTCAGCTTAAGCTCATAAACACACCATTAACACGCTCGACCACAGCAACTCGATCTGTTTACCTTAACCACTGTGCTGGGGACTATCGCTCTCTCACAGGCCTGTATTAGCATGCCTAGGGGCCTGATGCACATGTCTATCACAGGGGCCAGCCAGCTCCAGCTCTCGGCCACAACCCCGTGCTACTGCTTCAGCATTGTCTCAACGCCGTATGAGGTCATTTTCCAGCACTTTGGGCTCACTTACATACAGAGTGGGTTTTAAACCTCAAGGAGCAGACTATAGAGCTCTAGAGAATCTCTGAATAATGTGGAAAGAGTGTGTATCTGTTTAATCTGAGGTGTGTGTTACCTGATTCATCCAGGTAACATTTTAAGGTAATGGAAACTTGTGGTAATCATCTAAGAACGTGTGGAAAAAAACATCAAACCTGAAGGTGTGAGGAGCTCTGATATTAGCTCATTATGTTTTAATTCAAAGCAGATGACGATACAGCTGAATCTGCACTCAAAGAATTGCAAGTGATGAGAAAGTTCCTAGGAAACGTTGAGTGGAGTAAATACAGGGTTGTTAAGTGAGTCTGACCCTGGTGTGTATATGGCTCTCTACTGCGGTTCACCACAAGCATATCATATGACGGCTCAGCCAGCACACTCAGCCCTGTGAGAAAGCGAATTCCTGCTTTGCTATTCTCAGCTATCCACCAAGACATAAACAAAAGTATCCCAAAAAAAATGTACATCTACTGAAATATTCCGGCTGCTTTGATGTCTGAGCGACAGAAGCGGGTGTGTTAGAGTGGGCGTGCAGGGGTGTATCTGTGTTTGTGCGGCGCTTACACAGCAGCACAGGGGTGATGTTGGCCGTGTGCAGGACAGATGCTGGGCGAGCGGGGGTCACGTCAACAGACATGCTCCCGCTCCGCCGTTCAAATGACAAAAGGAGGAGGAGGAAGAAGAGGCAGAAGTTGTGAGAAGAGGAGTAAAAAAAAAAAAGCCCCAGTGTTTAGTCAAGGCCTGCTCACTGACACAAAGTCTGTCTTTGTCTGCCTCCCAGGGTGCCAGATAAAGGAATTCTTGTGTGTCGGGGGCTCTGACCGAGTTTATTTGACACTTCAGCTCCTTTTGTGAAGCAAGTGTCCCACCGTCAATGCTGGCCATGAGAGTCACTTGGCATTAGACAGAGGGTCCCTCTTCAGTGGAGAAAGGGGGTCTTGTTTGGAGAAGATTTTTAATGGAGGGGGTGTGTGGGGGGGTTGCTGAGTTGGAGGGGAAGGAGGGGTGCTCGGTCTGTGCTCTGCGCTGTATACAGACATATAGTGGGGCTCTGTCCCCTGCCCCAACAATAGATGGAATTCTTCATTGCTAAGGAAGTGGTCGGTACTGAGGGGTGAGAGCTGAAGGGTGAAGGAAGAGGAAGGTGGGAGCTTCATTAGATAGCTTGCATGAACACACACCCACTACGAATGCAACGCCTCTATGTCAGAAGCAGCACAGGTACAAACACCCCTCTGACCATACACTGTTCAGTGTGATCACATGCACCTGCAGGGTCCACTCAGATGAAGCATCTGCACATTATCCAAATCTTTCTACGCATTCGCCACAGCATAGAGCCATCTCTCACGCATGCCATGTGCCATTACTGACAGCCGCTTCACATGGCAGCCCTCCCTGTGGGCACAGCTCTGGAGACAGATTTACCCTCACCTGAATGGAGTCACTGTAAGAGAGGTGGGTGGACTGCATGGTCACTGTACCCACACTGTTCATTTGCTTTGCTGCACCTGGTCTTTCACAACTTATGACAGGTCATGGCTCTGTGAATGGTCTGCGGACACCTGGCACTGCAGGTGTATGGTGACGTCAGGTCATAAAGGTGTCACTTTGAAAATGGGGGGATTCATGAAATACAGCTAAATCAATTGGAGTCAGTTTTGAGGGTGAGAGATGTACACCTGAACCCAGAGAATAACGGAGCAGTGCTCTCACTCTGAACAGGTGAACCTAAACATGTGGAGCACATCAGGGGTTTGACCAGGCATCTTATATCAAACACGCCCCCCTATTTAGACACAGATGAGACCCCTACTGGGGACCTAAGGATCCCCATGTGGGAGAGTTTGATTGTTGAGTGTAATTTGGTAGTGAGGATGTAGGCCAAATGGGTGTGTAGGGAGATAACGACAGAACCTTTGGTCAAAACAACAATTGTTGAACGTTTTCACTTTGTTTGTGAAATAATAGTGAGTGAAATTGAGTTATTCTCATCTGGGACCCCTTTGGAAAACCCCAGAGCGCACTGACTATGCAGCAAGTTTCAAACCCCCCAAAAAAGAAAAATAAATGACAACATACGTATCTGACAGATATCGACTCAACTCATAACATTTTAGTGCCAGAAAGACAGAAGTCTTGTCTTTTCTCACATACCTGCTGGAGGAGGAGATGTCATTATCCAAACTGCTGGACGTCTGCTGAGCATCAGTTTCAATATATATTCCAGGATATTCCGTCTTCTTGTGCCAAAATCCACCGCTAGAAATTTCCAAAACAATCATGGTACTCGCCATCTATGACACTGGCCACACGCGCGAAGTATCCCAAGAGACTCGTCTGTCCGACAAACGGCTTGTCCAGCAGCAGGACATGGGCAGCAGGAGAAATGGACACCACTCATCCCGTGTAAGAAGCAGTATTTCCTCATATCCTATAAGACGGTTCACAGCTGGAGTGTTGATCCCATCAGCTGTCGCCATCAGGAAGTTTTACCAATAATATTAATAATAATAATAACTCCTCCACGTGTGTCAGTGCTGTAACGGCAGTGTTTAATCCTCTTTACGCGTCCAGAGAATCCGTGCGTAAAGTGATTGCCGCTTCAGGCAAATAAAGCAGATCGATCAGTGTGATTATTTCCAAAGAGCAATAAAAGAAGCTGGTTCCTCCTTGTGGTCCAGCGCAGTGATGGTCTCTGCTGGAGCTCCAACCAGCGTCTCCGCAGCCGATACGATGCGCTCCCTGTGAGGAGCCTGAGCCGCACTGAGCCATAGTTGGAGCAGAGCGGCGAAGCACATGCTGCTCTCAGCTAACGTAGGCGCGCAAAGCATGATGGTATGTGGAGTTTATTGTTGTTGCTACCAAAGACCTGAGAAGAGGAGTTTAATGCCAGACTAAAAGCTTAGGGAAATAATAGACAAAATATAAACACGGAGCTTTAGCCTTCACTGAATGATATCATAATATAGTGGTATTAAATGAAAGTACTGTGCTATTAATTTTCTTACATTGGAGGTTTAAACATGTTTGTCTGTGACTGGAATTTTTTCACTTACATTAAAATACATTGAATCAATTCTGTGAAATGGGCAGATTATAAGACAATGACCCCCTGGGCACAAATATGCAAAGGGCCTCACCACCTCTGTTAAACAGGAACAAGGCACACGGATTTTCTAGTGGTTTTGCATCTCTAGTTATTATGCATTTTTGTGGTTTGTGTGTCTGTGTGGTCATTCTCTGTCTCCTTGTGGTTGTTTTGTGTCATTTTGTAGATGTTTGGGTCTCTTTGGAGAAATTTTGTAACATACTGAGGCAATTTTGTGTCACTTTTAGGTGGTTTTGTGTCTTTTTTGGTCATTTTGTTACTATTTAAAGTCAATGTATTTCTCCCCGTGGTTGTTTTGTGTCTCTTTGAGCTAACTGTGTGTCTTTTTTTGGTTGTTTTCTGTCTCCTTATAATTATTTAGTGTCTCCTTGTGGCTGTTTTTTGTCAGTTTGTAAATGTTTGGGTCTATTTGAGGTAATTTTGAGTCATAATGTGGTAATTTTGAGTCTCTTTTAGGTAGTTTTGTATAATAAAGAGGTAATTTTTTGTCTTACCTGGAGGTTTTGTTTCTCTTTGTAGCCACTCTGTGTCTCCTTGTGGTTGTTTTGCCCATTTTTAGTTATTTCGTGTCTTTTTGCAGTCCTTTTGCATCTCTTAGTGGTCATTTTGTTTCTCTTTATAGTCAATTTATTTCTCCCTGTGGTTGTTTTGTGTCACTTTTAGGTAGTTTTGTGTGTTTTTTGGTCATTTTGTGTCTCCTTATAATCATTTTGTGTCTTCTTGTGGTTGTTTTCTGTCATTTTGTAGATGTTAGGGTCTCGTTGAGGTAGTTTTGTGTCATATTGAGGTAATTTTGTGTCTCTATGTAGTCATTTTGTTTCTCTTGTTTTGCCAGTTTTTGAAGTTATTTTGTGTCTCTTTTAATTACATATAATTTGAGTGATATTTTCATGTGAAAGCCATGGGGAGCCACTGAGTACTTTGGGCCCCTGGACCTGTGCCAAATAGGTCCATTCAGTAACTACTGGCATTATTAATCATTTGAAGTTTTGTTTTTTGTTTTTTTTTTGGTCCTTGAATTCCGATTTATTATTATTATTATTATTATTATTATTATTATCATTAAAACCACATAACACATAGAGGGTGCAATACATAAATCAAAAGATCAAAAGAAAAAATAAGACATTGTATTTTATTATTATTATTATTATTATTATTATTATTATTATTATTATTATCTGTTACTGTCACGAAAGTCGTTATGTCATGAATACAGGCTGTTATAATCTTGCTGCAATCACTCATCATCTGTCAGTTTGATCGCAGGTTTGCGTGTGAGCCCTGTGTGAGCTGTGTGAGTGAGTAATAATGATCTTCTGTCGCTATGCAGAGATACAGGGATGTCGGTGCCTTGAATCACCTTCCCATGAATGAATCTCTTGTCTTTCTTACCTCACTTTCATGTCCTAACCACCTCCAGGCTTGCTTGTATTTCTGGGATCATAGCTTCCCTTAAAGCTCAAAACAAGGAGTGGATTTCTGGAAACGGAGTGCAGCTCTGAAGACTAAAATTAGAACAGAACAGAGCTCACAGTATACCAAGAAAGTCAAGGTAAATTCCACTCATTCAGTGGGACAGGAAAAAACTCAAGGTGATATTAGGCATAGTTCATGGGTCTGACATTTGTGAGACTGTTTAGAGAGAATTGAAAAAGAGTACACAGATCATGTATGTCATTTAAAATTCCACTATGATAAGACCTATGTGAACATAGTGTATGACTGTATGTGAATTATGGCATGTAATTTGATATAGCATGGCTGACAGTGATCAGAAAGAACACTCATTAAATGTTGGTGAAGTGGGTAAACTTTGACTCAAAGTGTTCCTCATCTAAGAAATCTACTTTGTATTTCCTTCATAGAGCCTATAACAAGCTACATTTCTTCATCCTATGATTAACATGTATGTAATGCCATATATGAATATATAAATAAAGTGGCTTTACTCTCTGCTCCACCTACTGTTGCAGATCTCTAATCACAACACACAGTGTGTGTTACACTTTAAGCAGGTGAAGCTCCACTCCACCTTTTTCCTTTACTCCCCATTTGGCCGGGCTCCAGTGCAATCCTGGAGTACCTGAATTGCACGCGATTCTGTCAATTGCAGGTACTTGATGGCTTTCTTGTGTGCCGGGGTTGAAAAGTTGCTGGAGGTTTGCGCACACAGCATTGCGTGACTAGAGCTGGGGATGAAAACACAAAGACATTGTTTTCAGTGATCAAACCCCCTTTATAGTAACTCAACAGCATTCCTGTCTCGCATTCCTAAGCCACCGCTGCTGTGTGAAGGTTTTTTTTTTCCTTTTGAAAGAAAAGAAAGAAAGAAAAGGAAGGTTGCACATTTTTATCTGGTTCACTGTGTTGACCTCGCCTCTTGCACAAAAGCCTTCCTGCACCCTCGGCTCATTAATCATTAATCAAGGCTGAATTAAAGTATTAGCAGGGGCAATTATCTTGTAGAGGTAATTAAGAGGTAATGATCTCTTATCTGAAACGATGTCATGAATGTAAACAATGAAGGTGGCAGTTCCGCCTGCTTTCATGCTCAGCAATCACACCGCCTCACAACCAGAGGCAACTGGAATGAAAATGCATTATTTCTCAATGTGTGTATGTGCATAATGCATGTGTGTCTGCAGGCACGTATGCGTGTGCAAGTATCTACTCTGCATCCTCCTCCTCCATGTCTCTACTCACGCCAGTGTGTGTCTGAAGGTATGTGCTAATGTGCACACAAATGTTTTCCAGATTGGTGTGACATGGATAATCATATCCAGAGAGCACAAAACCATTCTGAACGCTGCTCACACAGATGGGAGGAAAAGGAGGAATGCATCAGAGAATCCAGGGGAAACAAGGCTGACTGAGTATGGGGAGATTCAGAAATCTTCAAGCAGCGTAAAAAAAAAAAAAGCTAAGCATACATATCAAGATGCACAACTGTAACGTGTGATGCAGCATTAAAAAAATTATGTGGAAATGCACTCTGTGGAAAGAGGCCGTGCTAACGGCACAGCGATCACCTGGTGGTGGTGAAACAAATCTAATATTTACTGGAAGCGATGACCTCTACGACTTCTGCTTTCAACATACATAACATAGCCAGGAGGACAATGGAGTCAGTCATATCTCCAGTGTGTGCTCTGAGAGTGATTAAGACTAGAGGACATTCATTACTGGCCCGGCTCAGACAGAGAGGGGCTTCAGAGCAGAGCTCTTGTGTTGGACTGTTTGGATGTCCTATCCCCTTGTATCTCTTTGACTACCTCCAACACAAGGCTCTATTCAACCAGACTGGGAACAAATGTTTCCTTATGTGGCTCTGAGTGCCCGAGTTTCAGCGGCAGGATCGAGAGCAAGAGCCTATGAGACCGAAAGACAGAGAAGGTTATGATAATACAGGCCGTATTGCCGTTATTTACCTACTCAGCCCATCTTATAGTATGCAAGCTGTGTTATTAGGTGCAGGGGTTGGATGACGTCATGAAAACCAAGAGGTAGATGAGAAATGACAAGTATTTCCCAATAACAGCATGCCCTTTCACTGGCATGGCCCCCACCGCACGCTCACTAGCCCACCGCACTTGGTTTCCCCTCCTTATTTTCCCACTCTCCCACTTTTCATGGGTGTTATTATTTCTACATCCGCCTGGGAATTAATTCAGGTAAATATCAGCCAGGAAACCTGAGGTTGGATTCCATGTTGGCAGCTCAATTTCACGTACGGCCAATGTGCCGGCTCCCGTCAGGTTGTTGGCCTCTCCGTGGGAACGGGCGAAGAGAAGCTAAACAGGGGTCACGGCAAGGTTTCGGAGTGACGCGGGTAAAGATTACTCATGTGAAAAGTGGTAAAAAAAAATGGCTTGTGCCTGGTTTATATAATAAGACATAATGCGGCGTGTACCTCTTTTCTTTAGAATCACCCAGGATAAAGAGCTAATCCTCTTGTGCTATGAGACTGATAGGGCTGGAGTCCTTCCAGCACCTCAGGGAGTCAGCTCTGTGGAAGGGAGGCTCTTTCAAAGGAAACCATGTAATCAATGACCCCCCTTTACCACTATGTAATTCTTCACATTTGAATGTAATGTAAAGATTTCGATAAAAATCACTTCCTTTATTCTGAGTGCTTGTCACCTCCTTTTATCCCTCGCTCCCTTCGCGCCTTCACCCTCTCATGCTGAATTAGGATGTCAAACTGTAACAGGGGTTCTCATGTTTACTCAAACATGTTTTCCCACTTACGGAGAAATTAAATGAACTTTTGGCCTGGGCTGGCTGTGCAGTTAGCACTGACATATGTGTGAGTCATTCCTCCTTCCACCCTAACACACACTCTTGTGCTGGGCAAAGGGGGAAATTCTTTGGACAAACACACCCTTCCTGGAGCCTTTAGTGTGACCATGAGAATTTTTCAACCTGCAGGTGCCTCGGTTTATTGGGTTTCTGTGTCAGAGAGCACGCCTTGTAAACATCAAATGTAAAGCAACAAATATTAACAGAATAAGTTCCTGCAGGAAAAATACCATACAGTGAGTGTGCAGCTGGAGTTTGTACATGTGTGTACAAGATTTTTAGATTTTTAGGGACATCAATTTTGAATAAGGAAAGGTGAATATGAAGGGTTCAAATAATGTGCGAGAAAAAAGTAGTACCTGTAGTCAGCATGTTGATATATGCCAGCTTTTGTCTGTAGATGCTCCTCTAGGTGTGTGTGTGTGTGATCTCAGTGGCAGGCTGTGTGTAGGCAGCTGGGAGTGTGGCAGGGCTATGCGTGACTAGGAGAAATACACCTGTCTCTGTGCTCAGGTACGGAGGGGGAGCCGGCACGCAGGGGCCTGCCAGCTGAACAATGCTCCCTATTGTACCTGCGCTCTGACTGCAGACGCTCACAGGAGAGGAAGCCCTGAGCCTAGTGTGTGTGTGTAGCTCTCTCTCTCTCTCTCTCTCTCTCTGCTCACACAATCACACGACATACAGAGTCAAATTATTTATAGTACACATATTGTGCTGACCGCAGGCGCCCCAGGCTAAATCCCCAAAACTCTGCCTTTTACACGCAAGCTGCCAATCAGAGCTGTGACTGACAGATTTTACTCTCAGTCAAAGAGAAGAAACAAAGTACTGGCAAAAAGACAAAGGTTGTGTTTGGTTATAATTGTCTTGAGAACATTTTGCACGCATGTCATTACTGGTAAAATTCAATATATGACATTTCCTCAGTAAATTACTGTTAATAATTATTTGATTTAAAAGCTTATAATGATGAATAACAATACTCTACAGCTGCACACATGCATACAGAGATAGCTAAAAGGTGTAAAAGTCTGTAAATATAGAGAGCTTTAAATATAAACCCATGTTGCGACTATTGTTAAGTAATCTATTTTCAGCCTTACACCAGCCCAGGGCTTTCCAGGCTTTTTGTTCTCGGAACAGATAAGGCAACCTTGAGATGGTGAGCCAAGATACTGTAGATGTAGAGACAGCGGGAGACAGACAGTCAGACAGAGACCCCGAGAGAAAGCAAGAGAGAGGCCGACTGTCTGTAAATCACCGGGGCTCTCTGTGGTTTCCACAACAAAGGCTGACTCTCATTTTGTCTTGATTTGTTGGCCAATTATGATGAAAAATGAACAGGGCAACCGCAGAGAGGGTCGGGGGGACGAGAGGGAATGCTGAACATCTGCTTTCAGAAGTTTTTGCTTTCTGGGTTGAGCTGGGATAGACACAAGTACCCCTTCTGTCAAACAGAAACTCCAGCTGTTGTACAGATGGGGTCGGTTATTTGGTCCCATTTGGTGTATAATGTGTGGCCGCAAAAGAGTCCAAGCCTCTTTGATCCCATTATCTGGAAGTCACGAAAGCTTTCTACACCTCTTTTACAGGGTTTCACATGGATAGCTGCAGTGCAAGTGCCATCGTTCAGTGTGTGTGTGTAACACCAGCGGTATCATACGTGAATAAGTGTGTGTGTGTGTGTGTGAGTGTGTGTGTGTGTGTGCTCACTGACTAACGCAATACAGTCTTCATAAAGGTAGTATTGTTAAGTTGCGTGCGAAGCTCATGCTTTAGGCTTTGGGTCCCCGCCCACTCCTGTAAACCACTGCCTTTTTTTCCTCTCCTTTTTTTCCCTTCTACACCTTCCCCTTTCTTTTTGTTACAGGTAAACATTTGATGTCCGCACGCAATCCCCAGAGAGTCTCCTCCCCTTGTTCTCTCCTCGCCTCCCCTGGCTTCCACTCAGCGTTACTCACACTCTCTCTCACACACACACTCACCACACACACCTCTTTCGCTCGCATATGCACACACAGACACGCTATCCTTCCCTCCCCATTCTTCTGACATTCCTCTCCTCACTGACTCAGCACCTGTTTCCTATGAAGGTTATGAAGTTTCTCCCTCTGTCGCTGATTGACTGACCGAATTTTTTTGATTGACTGGAAACACTGGTCTACTATCAGGCTTTACCTGCACCTTCTAATCGTTATGCTTTTTCGTCAGAGTTTTTGCTGCAGTTACAAATCTGGTTAGAACCATTTATGTTTGTCCTGCAAAAGCCTGGATGTTTGTGTAACTGAATTGAAATAAATGTCATTATTTTTGTCACAGTATGCACAAAACTAGTACGTTTCCTTTAACTGAAAAAAGCCAAAACCCCTACCTTACAAGGACCAAAATAATTTGATTTTGCTATACCCTTAATATACATCAAACCTGATCTCCATTATGGCATCATTCAAAGGTGAGAGTAAGTCACACAGGTCCAAGTCACAAGCAAGTCTAGAGTCCCAGCCTTCAAAAGACAAGTCAAGTCTCTGCTAGAAGTCAAGCAAGACAAGTCAAGTCAAATAAACTCTGATGATCTGGTCAAACGTTAGTTTTTTCAGTAAGCTAGTAAGTTGGCTAAAAACACACGTTTATGTACCTTTCTTAGTGGGTTTTATGGTGACAGACAAAGTTGGATGTTGTGGTGGTCGCATCACTTATTTTTGTCCTGTAGGCCGTGCATACAGCTGTCTCTTCTTACTACCTGTGTCAACAACATAAACTTGAATTTAGTTTTTATTATTTTTGGATTGCCTCCAGCTGCCTCGTGCATTGGCGTCTACTGGTCTGCCAGGTTTGCACACATTGCATTAGAAATGATCGCGTTACAAAAACAAAACATAACCTTTCAATATTTAGAAAAATGCAAATATTTAATACAAAAAAGGAAAGTCTTTTCAAGTCATCTGTCTCAAGTTGACGTAAAATCTCAAGTCATGAATACCAAGTGAAACCAAAGTCAAGTCTTTTACCATTTTAGTCAAGCTGGTTTCAAGTCTTCAAATTTGTGACCTAAATCTGAGTCGAGTCAAGTCATTTGACTCGAGTCCCCCACCTCTAGCGTTAGTGAACACAGAACTAACTGTCCTGTCTTTATCATATTTCCCCTGCCCACGCTTGCTCTATTCGTCCATAATGAAATTGTGTCATAGTGAAAATGGAGCCTGCAAAAAACATTATAGGCCTAGATATGGTCAATTTGTTAACAACAAGAGATTTCTGGGATTTTAAAGGCTGCCTATGTTGATTATGCTTCCAAAGGAAAAGAAAGGTTTGAGTAAAAGCAAATGCGGTGGGTTGCATCTCTCAAGGATACAAAATGGAAACAATCTGTCAGAAACGGTCCATAAACTTTAGCATCCGATTTCATTTTTGTTCTTGGAAACAGTGAGACAAGAAATTAAACTCAAATGTTCACTTAACAGTTTTTCTGAGCTTTTGAGAGCTAACATCCTCCCCACCTCCAAGAAACCTTAACGAAAGGGGTTTAGTATAAGATGACAATGTAAATTTATGGCACTGTATACTGTATAGTCTTTGTATAAGCCATGGGTATATGTTGGCCTCGTTTAGCTTTTTTATTGATGCATATCATACAACAATAAAAGCACGTTTCAGTCACTTGTGTAACCTTTAATTTGCTCATGTTGTTGCTACATGGTTTCGAGTACAGCTCCCACAAAGACAATATGTGTGAATAACATCCAAAATATTTATTGGTGCGTGTGAATGATTGTGATCTAACAGATGTTGAACACTGAGAGAAGGTAATAAAACAAGCCCAAATCTGGTCTGTGAACTCCAGCTCTGTTTCCAATGCCAATCTCAGTCACGCACATCCCTCAAGCTGCACTCAGGCACTTACTGCGGAGACTGAGGGAAGGTTTGACTGGTTCTGACACATCATGGACAACCATCATGTCCAAGCAGAGAAAAATACAAACCTCTCTGCCAACGTTACCAGCAGCACATATGACTTCAATCAGCCTCTAATGAATGTATGGGCAGAGAAGGATCTTTGTAGCTTGTTAGCAATATCAAACACACACCCACACATGGATGCATGTCTGCACAAATACCCACGTGCTGCCTATTGACAAACCCATGAGGATTAAGTTAGTGCGTGTGGATTTCAGACAAGTTCAGATTGCTTGGCTATCAAACATATTGCATTGTTCCTGTATGCAATTCATTAAGATTCAGTCATATACAAGCATAGATTAAGAAGATTACTTTCTAAGCTCAGAGTTCAGCTGAGTCCTTCCTGTTCTCTTTATTTGGAAAAGTCAGCCTGTCAGAGAGGAGAAGAGTGTCCCATGCAGGCATAAAAGAAATTATTTCAATCCCTACATTGTTGTGTCTCCTATGATAATTGTGGCCGCTGCTCTCTTTCATCAGGGGCTTTTGGCTCCCTCCAACCAGCCCAATTAGCAGCCCTGCTGAGGTGGAGTGTATTATGCAAATACAAGCAGTTACTGTACCAGCATGGGCAGCCCCCATGGGTAAGGCTATGTTAAATGAATATTAGATTTGTTGTGCCTACAACAAGTTACCTATTGTTGTGCTGGCCTTCTGCTGCTCTGGAAAAGCCATTCAAACAAGATAATCTGTCTGCGTCTCGTCATTGCAGCGCAGTGTTTCCCCATGCGCGGACGAAACGCTGAGACAAAGGGGCTGTTTGATCGGGAATATGAAGCAATTGGTGTGGGAGTATAAAGGGATATTTATTACAGTCTCCGCTGTTTGTCATTGGACCCGAAAATGCAGGCACAAACACTCTCATCCAAATGAAGACAGTAGAAACTCTCAATTTCACCCAATTTTTATAATCCCCCATATTTTAACTTTGCCATATTTTCCCTCTTTTTCTATGTATTCTGAGCTTTCAGCTCAAACTTGCTGTGTCCTGTCTGAGTCTATTGTTTCATGATCAGTTAATCTCTGTCGCTCGCTGCTCTCATTTGGAACAATTGCTTTTGTTCATGAAGCCAATGGATGTCCTGGATATAAGGTGTGACAGTTAGGTCAGGGCTGTGAAAGAGCTGTATTGTCCCTCCTCACACCGCAAGGTGTGTTTAAAGATGAACCAACAACATGGCAACGTAACAATGAAATATTCTCTCTCTGTGAAATTGTACCACATGGGTGCTAAAGAAACCATTGCTTCTTTTCATCACCTGCATGAAGTGGTTAAACATTTCAGTATGTATCAATAAACAGCCTGGTCTCACTCCCAGGCCATCAAAAATTTTTGCTTGGGCAGTGGCTCTCTGCGTCGGACATGGATGCACAACAACAACAAGCACAGGACTTTGACCCAGGAAACCAGTGTTTGCGTCCTGTGTGACACTAAAAATCAACATTAATTTTTAGTGTCATATCAGTAGTCAGATGGCTTGACTCACATGACTAACTTTAGCCATGATCTTTTCCTATGGGCCCTCATACAGCAAGCTGATAGTCAGCCATCAAAGAGCATCAGTCGCCCTATTTTTTTTCAGCGTGTCCTCCACTGTTGGCACTTGTCACCCCATGCCAGCTCTTTTTCGGCGGATTCAGCATGCTAAATAGGCATTGGAGATGGTGGAGCCCATTGGTCAGAGAAATCACTCTGATTGGGAGTTCAACACAGTGCACAAGAAGAGAAATTGAAATAAAGAAAGCAAACAAACAACTGAAATCAAGAAGGTGTGAGATCGAAACAAACTTCCTATATTAGGTGAGATATTAGGTGAGACTATGTTTTCAGCCATTGAGCTCTTTAGCAGACACGGTTCGTTATTGCTTGTGTTATTATCTTTAGTGCACAGTAAATAATATTCATTCTTTTAACGTGTTTTTTTTTTTTTGTCAATGCACTAATTGGCTAACTGGCACTTTGAATGCACAGTTTCTGTCCTCCGTGTCTTCTGGTTTCTCTTTTTGAATGACAAATACAGACTACTGCCTCCTGCTGGTTGGAAACACATACTGTGCTCAGACTCAAGGGCAACTTTTTGGCCAAGACACAGGTGATGTGAGGCGACGCAAACAGTCGGCCTTCATCAGCACTAGTTCTTTGATGTTGGTTCAGGGTGTCTGGGCCTTAACCCTAACCAAGTAGTTTTGTTGCTTAAGCCTAAGAACCTTGTGCCAGAGGTTAGGTTGCCTATACCTAAACCCTGACATCATTACAGTGACGCCTGGGGCTTTTCCCCTCAAGTGTTAAAATATGACAGGGATAAGATCATGTTGCCATAAAATACAGTACAGTGGAAACCACTTTTAGTGATCATGTCTGTCTGGATTAATTTCATCACTATAAGCAGAAGATTATAATAACCAGATTTTTTTTTCATTTCTCATTCAGAGTACCATCTAATTGACATGTGTACAGTTATTACAAGAATATAAAGTAATGAAAGTGACAGCTTTGCTATTAACTGAATTTTATTACCTGTTTCAGAATACAGTACAGCTGTTTCAAACATTCATTACGTGACCGGCCATTATCAGTGCACTTGAGGGCAGATTCAAACACAAGTGCTTTCCGTGTACCAATTTGTTATCTGTCTCCGTCACCAGCGGCCATGACTGCTTCTAGTTGTTTGAGTAGACTACAAAAAGGTAGCCTGAGGAGCACCAAGTTTCGCTGCTGTTGGATTGAATCTTGTTGGATTGCTTTGTGGCAGTTTGTCATGAGCTTCGAGGACACTACATTTTTTAACTGTGAAAAAACGACTTCCCCTTTCCTGACAGGACTTCAGTGTGCATGCAGCAGCAGCCTAACTTAGCCAGCTGGAAGCAGAAGAGTATCAGAAAGGCAAAGTCATAAGTCCTTAAGCCTTAATAAAGGCTTATAGACTTGTCAGTACAGTTACCATGAAGGGGGAAATTAGCTACAGAGACCAAAACTGTTTTTCATACCAGACTTTAAACATGTTGATTTTTGCTTTAAAGTTGGGCTTTTAGAGCCAGCCTCAAGTGGCCATTAGAGGAAATGCAGCTTAATTTTTCAGCCCCACATGTTGATTTTTAGTGTCTTTTCCTATGGGCCCTGACTGCTGCATCCTGTCGGGTCGTTTTCTGGAAGTTTGTCCAGGTAGTGTCTAGGACACAACATTTTTTTAACTGAGAAAAAAATGATTCTTTTTCTCGTCATGACTTCAATGTGCAGGTAGCACCAGCCTCACGTAGCCAGCTGAGAGCAGAAGAGTGTCAGCAGGGCAAAGTCATAAATCTTTTAGACCTGATAAAATGTGAACACGTGAGTTGTATAAAAATTCACCAGCCCCAGTGCAGTTTTAATAAAAGGGGAAATTAGCTACAGAGGCCAAAACCATGGTTGTAAACATGTTTATTTTTTCTGTAAAGTCAGGGCATTTCAACATGGGGTGTCTTTAGGGATTGACTGGCTTCTGGAGCCAGCCTCAAGTGGCCATTAGAGGAACTGCGGCCTTTGACACCCCTGTGATAGCTTTGTTTTTCAGCCCTGGAGGTTTGCCGCTTGGGCAAAGTACAGGAGTGAGTAGAGAAGTAGAAAAACAAAGTCAGTGAGATAGAAGTATCAAAGTTTTTAACATTGTTCTTTACTTGTTGTCATGTATGAAAAGACACAAAATGAACTCTGTAATCGCACTATTTGATTACCATGAGCAATGTATTTAAACAGCATTTGTTTAGGAATGATTCAGTCCCCAGCTTTCTAATTCACATATGTGGTTGATCACTGTAACTGTGATCACTGTAAGCAATTTCCAATATATTACAGATGATGCCATTTGGAAGCTGGAGGGCTGATGTAATGTTATAATTACTATATATTACACTTATATATATTATTTGTTACAGTTTTTCGATGTTGTTAACCGTTATTTCATTTAGAAGCAGACACTACATGTTTGCTCCAATGCTCTTACGCAATAGCTTTTGTTATCAGCAGAAAAATGTCATCGAGTCACGCAGGCAGAGACAGACAAGTTTAGGGTGTGTTGTAGTACATAGCGTGTGTGTCACTTTCTCTCTGGTCATGCCAGGCAGCTGTTTGTAAACAGTACACCCCGCAGCCCAGCCAGCTAATGACAGGGTTGAGCTGGAATACAATGGCAGCTTCCTGGCACGCTCGAGCAGAGAAAAGAGCAGCACTGACAAAGCAGCTTTGAAATGAATACGAGAGGTTCATCAGCAACAAAAGTGTGAAAATAGTCTTTTTTAAAGATTGCTTGATGTATTTAATCTATCTGCATATTATTTAGGAAAAATGGTGGACTTACACATGCGCCATGCAGTTTCCTCAGGTCCTGTGGAGCAATTTGTACATCGGAGTGGTACTGATTTACTTTATTTGAGCAAACAAAAACAACTTACTTTTTAATGCTTTCAATACTGTAATGAATACAATGCCTCTTCATGTATGGCTCATTTAACATGTTTATAGTGGCTATCACAGCTGAGCCATAAAATCCAAGAACTCAGTGACATCGCTGGAGGAAGAAATGTGTCATGATCATCAATAAGAAATACTCAGAACCAAACATTGCCCAAAAATGAAGTAGACACAGAGATCAGCCACAGAAGCCATTATTTAGCCTCACATCTGGGCTGATTTATCACTATCAGAAATCATACAAACAATCCAACCAGGCCTGAGTGTTGGTACTTTTTGGTTTGTGGTTTGTTTGTATGCAAAACAGTCATTTATCTCTTGTTGTATGCATCAGATGCTAATGCCAGTTACTGCTGTGCGGCTGTGGCTGTGCGGCTGTGCGACATCTGAAGGATTGCCATCTCTGTTTTCCTGCTATGAAGGAACACCCACAGGTACACATCCAACAACCACTTCAAAGAAACAATAAAGAGATTCTCTGACTGGCAAATCCAGTATGATTAGCATTAACTCTCATATTGTCGTTATTGTACTCTACTTGGCAACGCATTGAGGTCACACTTCACAACACTGTGTTTGCACTAAGGAGCAGCTTAAATCCAACTGGTCAGGGAACAGTGTTGAATAAGTGAATACCACACCAGCGAGGCTCAGCGTATGGAGTCACTTTAGCCTCCCTTTGATGTGTGAGAATGGTATGCTGAGGTCCAACTACTCTTGCTGACGCTGACTCACTCAACTAGGAGCTAGCGTGACAGCCGAGGCAGGTTAATGTGTTCCCCCTCCAGACAAACACAATGAAATACGACTGACTGACTGATGCCTTGAGGCTGAGGACACGGAGTGCGGGGGAAAGAAACTTCCCTTTTAAAATATTTTGGGGGGTTTATTAGCGAGTCCTTTGCTTAAAAAGAAGTAATTACATGGGGCTTATCTCGTCTTTGTATTTCAGGAGTCGGAGCAATTACTGTGATATACCACACCTTATTGTGTGCACATCAATGCACACATTAGGAAAGGATCATTACAATCCCATTTGAATCCACAAGTGAATGTAAATCCTTCCTGCCCTGAGCATATAGAGTGAAATCCCTATGAGTGTCTAACATTTCTGTCACCACTAACTCAACATGATATGGGTATTCAGCTCCTCAACTGACACAATGACAGCTCCTTTAAATGCGTTAATGGCAACTTTTAACATGCCTAATGTTGGTTTTGTGCTGCAGAGTTATTCATGAAAACAAAAGCTTTGGACCGACTCACACTGCATACAGATTCTAAAGATAAAACTGAAGGGCGCAAGTGATACTATCGATAATTGATGATTGATTGTGAAAACAATAACAGAACAGTGTGTGGCGTGTCTGACGCTAAAGACAAACAGCAGCTGTCTAAATCATTCTTTGCACTGTCGCGTAACTGTTCACGTCAAGTCTGTTGGACGGCTGTCAAAGCTATGGAAAGTAACACACCTTAAGAGAAATATTGTCTCAAGTCTACAGCAGTGCCAAAAATGTTGCACTTACAGCCAGTGTTTCATCAATCTTTGACTTCTTTGAGCTAAGTGTGCTAAAACACATCTGTAAACCTGCAAGTGGCTGCGACTACACAACATGTTTCCCATGATCTGCAGTACACCCACAGCATGTTACTGTGCACCCGTATAGCAAGACAATGTGGGTTTGAGCAAAAGCAAACCCATAAAGAGTGGAAAGCCCTTCAGAACCATATCGACATTATAATCACTTAATGTTTATTTAGTCGGAGGTGTAAACCGTGCATAGTTCCTGTGGTTGGATCACTGAAGAGGTGGGGAACTCTTGAGGGAAAGCACAGTGGTCTGGCTAGATTGAAGTGAAGGAGCTAGAAAGGATCTGAGGGCAAAGGGAAGTGGGTAAGTTAAGTAGTATGTGGTGGTGGTTTGTAGAGGTTGCATGATGTGTTTTAAGGTGGGTGAGTGTGTGTGTGTTTTGGTGTAGCTGATGGGGGCTGAATGGGGCACTTGTTGTTAAAAGGAGATTTTGCAGCACACCCACTGCTGGTGGCCCCTTCTCTTTATTTGGCAGATCACTGTATCTCTTCTCACAGGAAAGGAAAAACCAAGGGGACCAGGTTTGAAAAAAGCCTTGTGATAAGATAACAAAGAAGGATCCAGCCCATTCATAAGTAACACTAAGCCCCCCCTAAAGACAACATTCACACAAAAGCTGTTGCTACACGGCTGAATTTTCCACTCTCTTTCTCATCTCATTCCGTTGACTGACATTTATAGCGCAAACAATAGACTGTTAACCTCCCAGTAGCTCTTTATGATGGCGAAGGATCTGCATTTTTATTAGGGGCAACTATTGAAATTACCAGCCATTCTTCTCCCCAGCACTGCGATGTGTGATGTGCTGCCTGTGACACAAAGTCCAGAGTCTGCTGCCAACACACTGAGGATGACGCGGAGGATTGGTTCACCTACTGAACACTAGTCAGAGCTAATTGCTGGGAGAGCGCGACAGTCAGGTGACCCGTGGTTTCTCTGGGTCAAAGAGTCATCCAGGCGACCGACAAATGCAGAATAACAACTGGGTAGACTGATTCTGATCTTAGATATGTATGCTAACAGTTACACACAAGCTTATCAAATATGTAAGACAAACTAATTAAAACTAAATGAACTACTTTTGTTGTTAGCAGAAAAAAAAACTTGTTCAACAGCGACTGCTGAGACATTGATGTGTCCTGAGAAAGAATGCCACGTAGTTTGGCTTTATGAGTTCCTTCTTGTAAACACTATTATTATGCTACATAGGTGTGTATGGTTTGATGATATCAGACTTAAATGTCAACAGTGGTTGACTGACTCATGTACTTGTAGTAACTATAATCATTTTTTACCACCCGGAAGCTGCTGCAGGTGCTGTTAGGGCTGCAGGTATTGATGAGAGCAATAAACTAAGAGTCTAATGATTGTATCAGTGACAGAGTATGCTAAAATATAGACCCCAAAAAATTAAAATGAGAGGATTTGGAAAAGAAAATACATGCACTAACATGATATTGACTTTATGCTGCATGCATCCAAACAATACCTGACATGTTGGTGTTTTTACGAGGAGACACTGTGTGAGAAGGCAAGAAAAAAACAGGTTTCATACGTGCCAACCTGCATGCCTGCATGTGTATTTAAATGTATGGATATTAGCAGAGGTGTGATATGCGAAGCTGCATCCAGAGTCATTCCATTGTTGTGTGGAGCAGCGTTGCCCCGAGGGCTGCAGCAGCGTGAGTGTGAGCTACGTGGTGCTCTGGAAACAAGAAAAGCGGCTCTGTTTTTGGATGGCTGTCTTGGCTTTGTATGAGCTCTTGCTGGCATGCAGTCAAGATCCTGCCCCTAGAGAGGGAAGATTAATGACAGCTAGTCACGGAAAGGCTTTACAGCAGCAGAGAGCAAAAGAGAGGAATAGAGTGGGAGAGGGAAGATGGAGAGAAGGGAGGGGAGGGGAGAAAACAAAGGTGAGGGACTGCTGTGTTGCAGTGGGAGCAGGTATGAGTAAAAGGTGTGTGACTCTGAGTGTTTGTGTCATCAAAAGAGAGCCCAAACACAGATTAAACAGATTAATTCAATCTTTATAAACATTCATAATAGTTGTAAAAACATAGTGGATACAATGACTGGATGCATTCTTCCTTGAATTTCTTCACACTAATCCAGCTAATGTCCACATGACAGCTCTGACAGCCACTTAACTCACAGAACCTCACCCTTCTCCTCCACCTGTGATCGCGCTCTATATACTCAACACCTCTGCCAAATCCTGGAGAGGGTGAGAGATGGCTAATTACATGGGTTTTGTTTGGTTATGGTCTAGACATTACACCTATCTCCTGTCTTGGGATGACACCTGAACAGACAGTGCTGTGAATCCTCAGCACATTGTTTTGCCTCACCAAGTGTGATGTATCACGCGCAGGGTTCCTTATATAAACTACAACATAGCGGTGTAATGGCCATCTGGCATTTTGGGACAAATCCCGGTGGGCCACCACATCAGTGGGCTGCTGAACCGTCAGAAAACCCATAAAGTTTTTACCACCCGTCAGGTCCTGTCTGTCTCTTTACCCACTCTCTGTGTGTGCCTGTCATTCGGGGTGCGCATTCGCGTATGTGTATTCCAGGACACCAGTTTTTTTTCCAAGGACAGCAAAGGCACCCTGCCCTCCCTCTGATTGGCTAGTATTTGTTGCCTTCATTGGTTGGGTTGGCTGGATGCAAGCACGAGGAGTGAGACTGCAGGATTAGTGTAAGAATATAAGGGTAATCAGAGGCAGAGTAAGGCGGGTCGTGGCTTTGCCATCCTAAAAAAGGAAACTTTCTCTCCAGGAGCGGGCTCACTGGCCAATCACAACAAGTGAGTTAAACATGTGCTTATGTCATAGGCTCTGCTGTAGCCTACTCCGATGCTACTGTTGTTGCTTTAAAGTTGTGGATAAATTGTTTTGAGCATCACAACCACTGCGAAATGACTTTTTTTTTACCATAAGAACTTAAATAATTCAGTCCGATAACATTTGGAAAGTCTAGAGGAGCCTCACAATGGTGTAATATATCCCCTCCTAACTGGACGTTAGCAATTGACTTTAAATTTATCCATAAGTTATTATCAGGACATCATCATTGTATTTATTTTAGGACGTCTTTAGCTCTGCCAGGCGTAAGCTTGAAGGGTATCATGTGTTTGTGTATATGTCTGTCCGCAGCTAATCTCACAAACTACTAGACCAGTCAGCCTCATGTTTTGTGTGTACATTTATGACTGTATGCTCAAGGACCTTTTGTGGTTGCAGTGATTCATAACCCGTTTTATTGACTATTTCACATTATCATTGACTGCTGACTCCTAGCTCCTAGTTTTCCAGAAATCATCTCAGCTAAAACACCAACCCTTACTGTCTGTTGCAGGCCACATTTTGGCTAAAACACCGACAGCCACAGAAAAGATTGGACATTGAGATCTTTGCCACCATAAATGCACTCCGTGGTTCCAGTTTTGTTGCGTCATCCGCACGACACCATGCCTCTGGGAGTGTTTCACAAGTGATTAGCGACTGGTTTTGTAGACTAGATTTTGTTGATTTGGTCATTTTACCTTAATATACAGTATGTCTTTCTACCATAAATAAGCAGACAGGCTCTGTAGTTAAATAATTTGGGGTTTCTTTGTTTGTTTAATCTTGTTCCAGGTTATTTCCTACTTTGTTGTGCTGTAGCCTACAGAGAAAGTTAATACTTTTAAAAGTCAGATTTTGAACGACATGGATTAAAGATTTTTGGTTGTGTTTTAGTTATTAAAAGTACATTCATCATAACAATTACATCATATCTACATTTCACATACAGTGCCTATTTGCAGGAAAAAATGATCTGTTCTGTGCAACTCCATCAAAAAACAGAAGAGGCACATATTTTTATTGGCTTCTGAGACACTTGTGAAACACACTACGTCGCATCTGCTGGAATTACAAGAGTTGTCTAGAGTGACTGCAATCAGCTCGTCTGGCAGAGATCTGCACTTAAGTGAAAACAGTTTCATTTGTTTTCAGTAAGTAAGAACTCGGAATAATGTAAAATGAAATAAATACGTAATTGAAATAAATAAATGATATTACATATGTGTTTACAATAACCCTGATATAACTGATGAATATACGACCCAAGCAACCTCCCTCCTTACAAATAAGGCAAAGAGAATACAGAAAAGCTTGAGCAAGAGTTCCCGAAGGTTAGCAACCTGGACCACAACTAGTATACCGTGGCTGAGCCAAGACCTGAGGAGAGTGTGGTGCCACTACACTAGGGCTGACCTCTCTCCCTGTCTCCCAGTCCAAACCTCAAACCAAAGTCCCGGGCTCCAGGGCAGACCTAGGTCATGATGAACTCACTCTCCTCATCTCCTCTTTCATTCCCTGACCACACAGCTGATGACCTCACTCCTTTTGGAGTCCTGAACAAACTTCACTTTTTGTATCACAGATGAAAAATGATCCCTGAGTGCAGTTTGCCTGACGGGAGCAAAGTTTCCTCAAATTGAGAGAAAGGACGAGAGCATGTGTGTTTGCTTTTCCAAGCTGTTTACTTCATTCTGGAGACATGCTGGATTCCTCCATCATAATGCATGGTAAAATGCTCCATTTCATGGTGCCAGGCATTTCTAACCACAAGAATGAAGGGAAAGTTATTCTGTAAAACCATTTTCATCCAGAGAACATCCCTCTGAGCAGAGAAAATGACTTCACAAGACAGTGTGTTGAAATATCAAACTAAGGGCTGTATTCAGCTCACACTTTCTGGGAAGAACATTCTTACTGAACATTTAACCTCCAATGCAAACACTCAGTGGCACTGCAGGAAGTGGTGAACTGAAGTTTAGAGGTGGCGGTGGATGGCCATGGAACACAGATCTTTTTCTAACCTTAGAGTTTTAGTCACTTAACCATAAAGGAGAACTCTACTGGCTTTACACATCAAAGTTTGTTTACAGGTTTTGGAGAGAACTACTGTTTATGTGAAAAAGTTGTATAAACCCTTTTGTGGCTCCAGAGGGAGTTGGGCGAAGTCTGTAAAATGGCCTTAGGTGATGTCTTTTGAGTCAGTGTCAGCTGGCGATGGGGAAAAAATCTGGAGTTATAAAGAGGTGAGACTGTCAGACCTCTGTAGCTCGCTCCTAATTTTTGCACGAGACTAGCCGTTCAAGGCTACATTAGCCATTAGTGGCATAGCACAGCTCTCTTTGGCCCATATTTTGGGGCCACAAAATAAAGAAAGGATGAATATGGACTTATCAATACCGCTGTGTAGGATTTAGGAGAATATATAGGCAAAAATGGACTATAATATTTATTCAGTGTTTTTACTGGTTTTAATCACCTGGTCCATATGATTTGGCGAGAAAGAGACCTCTGCAGATAATTTCACTTTATAGTGAGAACCCTCTGAACATTTGGAACAGGAAAAAGGTGAGCAGATGAGCACACATTAGCAGGTGCTGGGCTAGAACAGTGAGCCATAAACATTCATTTGTACTGTAAAACTGCTTTACTCACTGTGTACTGGTTTCACCTATACCCCTTTTCGACAGTCATAGGCTGGATTGGCTTGGCTTGGCCTGGATTGGGTCGTCAGCCCAGCACAGCAGGGATTTGCATTTCCATTACAAAAGGGCTACCTGCTTGAAGGTGTGTCTTTAGCTAATGATGGCTTGCGTGATGACGTTTAAAAGTAGAGTGCTGATGCTGACTAAAGTCCTCTGTTTTTTCTGTTGCATGTGTTTTTCTACAGCGGGGCAGGTAAAATAAGTTTACCTGTTGTAGGTGAGCTGTTTGCAGAGGTGCGATAAGAGCCTGTTGTCTGCAGCTCTGCATCAACATCTCACTGTGGCTGTTTCTGCTTTCACTTTCCTCCCTGCAGTATTATTAGACTTGCCTTTATTAAAGAGAAGCTGCTAACAAAGTTCCACTAACTCAGTGATAACACTTCATTTTCTATAGATTCCTCACAATAAAAGTCCTCTGTTATTTTGTTATGTATTAACTTTATTGTGAAGCAGCAAAACAAGGAAATGTTGAGTTTCGAGCAGCAACTTCACACAACTAATACTGTGGATAACGAACATGAAACAGTAAAATAAAGCACAGATCTAAGGGAAAAACAGGATGGAGAGTAACTAATCTCTAAGCCACAGAGATTCAGTTGTACTAGGAACTAAACACACAGAGACTTTAAAACGCCTCTCTCTCTTGTCTCCTGCAGACAAAGGTAATTAGTGTCTTGCAACACTAATGCTTGTTTGGGGGGGAAGGGGGGTCGTCAGGAGTTGGCTGCAGTCGGCAAAACGTCATTGCTACCTGCTCAAGGGCACGCAGCCTGGCTTTTGGACCTACTTCAGAGAAGGTCCATCTCCAGCGCAGCTTGGCATGGCACAATGCGCCTAAACTGACAATGGAAACACAAATCAACGTGGCATGGCTTTACTTGGCGTGGCCAAGAGTGACAATGGTAAAAGGGTACTAGTCCATTTGTTTCGATGAGGAGGAGACCTCTGCGGCTCCTGGTAAAAAAAAAACCTCCTGAACATTGAACACTGAGGGAATTGTCACTTGGAGAAGTTTCAGCTGGTCACAATCTGCAATCTCCACTGCTAGATGCCACTAAATCCCCCTAAATCTTACACACTGCGCCTTTAAGTTAATATGGCAGAGTTACGCGTCTGGTCACCTGATGAAAGCCCAATAAGTCAAATATCCACTCTCTTTTATCTCTGTTTTAGTCTCTACCAACCCCTAAAGAGATTATCTGGTTATTTATGGCTTATAAATGCTCCATTAAGGTCACCAGCTAGTCGCTAACTGGGCATGTCTACTGTTTGGTGCAGAGCAGGTAGTGTACAACGGCATTTTTCGCTGAAAACAGCAGCCTGCTGCAGCCAAAAATGACACTATGAGAGTGGTGAGAGCAAACCAAAACAGAAAAATTGAGGGACAGATAGCAAAAAAAAGAGCTGAAAATGATAGACAGCTCTGTAAAGCTGAGGGAAGCTGCAGAATCAGGTGATAATTCTCTGTGGGTTCATCACTACAACAGAGCTCCTCCATGTTGTCACATTGGTTTAGCATTTACGATACATTTTTATTATAAAAAAACATCTATTAAAGCAGCTTTAACTATGTGAGACATTGTGGAAATAATTAATGAAATAACACTGATGTGAACTGCTCAAGTCATTTGTCACTAGATGTCTTTTGGGGGTTTGCAGAATTTCCGATGTTGGGTGTGCGGGCTGCCGTATGTTGAAACACTTTGCAGAGAGAACTTAATCTATTACTGCCATCACCACATAAGGAGTGGGGTAACTGAAAAAGAAAGAAATCTATGGTACATCACTCACTGAATCCCTTCAGTATTTCCATTGGTGCACCTGGAGGAAATTAATTTAGCTAAGGAAAACAGTCAAACCCTATGGTATCCTTCAGCACCGTTTTATCTGGCAGACTATACAATACAACCTCTCCACAGCTGTGATATCTTTGAATCAGTGCTTGCATATCTCTAACTTTGGTTATCTAGAAGACAACAGGGCATCTGTCTACAAAGATGTTCCCATCCAGGTATGCCAGTACTTTAAACAGTCTCTGCACCCTTTTGAGCAAGTTCCTATACATACTTCCTGTCCCTCCGACATGGCATTTAACCCAAACACCTGCCCCCCAGGCTGCCGACATGACCAGGGGAGTGAGCAGAGTGGGCGGCAGGGAGTGAGGGAAGAAGGGAGGGGTGCTATTGTTGGCACACTCCTGCAGTTCTGTAGGCGGGGGAATGTGTAGAGGTGGAGAGGGGGATTAAAGAGAATAAATATTATTCTTTCACAGAACTGCTTTGAATCAGCGTCGAACAGCATATTCAAAGCTGTATGGATTTGATGAGATCATGCGGGGGAAAATGCTGCCATGGCGACCAATACAAAAAAGGAAAAAACACGGTTCACAAATAGAGAAAGTCAACAGGAATGAAGAGAAGGTGACTGGAGCAAAAACAGACTTCAATAAAAGTAGATTCATGGTGGGAAAGTGAAAGGGCCACAAAGAGCATTACTTTGCTCTTTTTTTTTCAGAGGAATACTGGGAGCTTTCGGAGGAAGTGCTTTGACAGGTTTGTTGCCTTGAGAGGGAATTCACTATTAAATGATCAGAATGGGAATATCTATGAGCAGAGATGTCTTAAATAATGCTGAGACACATTTTTTAATTTTATAGTTTTTGCTTCCTGATGACTTTGAGCTTTCGGGGGAAATTGAGCTTAACAATGAGTCATATCATACTTGGCGATCAACAGAATCAAAGAAACACTCCATCTTTGGGTGATTCTGGCTCAAGTAATTTTAAGAGGGAAACCTGTTCTGGGTCTTTCTATTGTGTCTCACTTCGTGAGTGCGTATGTGACTAAAAAAAGATTGTGTAAGAAAGCAAGTTTTCATGGCCATCATTTAGCTCATCGTAGGGTTGAGTGCCAGAAACATTCCGAGGGATGATGACATTGTTGTTTGGAGCGTGGGGGGTATGCAAATATATTCATCAATCTACCCAAAGTAGAGCCAACCCACAAACTGCCAACATTATGCATTACAGTAGCACATTTGTTAGGACTAAGGACTGGGAAAAGGACGGAGACAATCAGGATTGAGCACCACAGCAGATACTGATCAGTGACGGTGGCAAATCTGCACGATAGTGGCAACAAACTTGATTGTTAAAAAGGGCCCATCTGACATCCTATATTTGGTAGATAAATTAGAATTCTTCATTTTAAGCATGTAATGAATGACATTAGCACCACTGCAAACCTATACCCCAGTGTTGGTGTGGACAGGGAGGTCAGGGGCTTTTTAAATCAAGATGTCTGGCTCAGTGGTCTTTGATTGTATAAAATAATGGACATAATCACCATGATGTCACTCACTCATTTGTGGGCTCCCGTATGAAACCTTGAATTTGGCATTTTGGCTGTCGTCATCTTGTTTTTCTGTAGTCAGAAGTGGCCATATTTGGGCAAAAGGGTGGAGCTGTGGGTGAGCGCAAGGTGGATCTGACTCATAGACTCTAGCAGTGCCTCTCAAGTCACTCAAGTAGCCCCACCCTTAAATGCACATCATTTTAAGCATTAATAAAATGTAAACAGGTGAAAAGTTCCTCAGTGATGTAGGCACTGTGCCTACAGAGGGAGCTGAGCTAAAAGGCGAAGCTCTGAATTGACTGGTCCATCTACGTCCAAACGCTCACTTACGCTTGTGTGCAGGAGGTTGTGTCGTTACAGGCAGCATGTTCTGTTTCATGACACAGGTCATTTAATCCTGTAATGCAGGTGATTTCTGGAGACTGTTTTGACTTAAAGCATATACAAGGAACTTTAATTTTATGCTTATTTTGGTGGCCCTTGTGGACGAAAGTGTTAGTGTTACCAGACTACCTCTGTCTCATGTTGTAAAGATCTTGATCTGGCTAGTGCGTGCATTTGTTTTGGAAGCAATTGCAAGAATGACAGAACTTATTTTTCATACTATTTTTCTTTTTCAAACACAGCTGTTTGCAGAATGCATAGTGATGAGGTAACGGATCTATTGTGGCCATGTAAGACTGATAACTGTAATATGACAAGTATGATGAAACAACTTAAACTTTTTTTTGCCAACAATGTAAATTCAGATATAGCTGTAAAACTATGTCTCGCAATGTATAGTGTATGTGGACAAAAGGCATACTGCATTCACATGTGTAGAAAGCAACATGGTAGAGTGCTTGTCGTAAACTTTGGAGCAAAAGGCTGCACATTTTGTATATCGTAGTGGCCTATGGCACATGCACATACTCTAACATACATACAGCAGCTACAGAGATAAAAGAACTTTTAAAATCCACTCATCAGTGCCATTACGACCCTTTTACTGTTGATAAAATAAAAGCACACTGCTACATAAGATACAGTAGCTCTCACAGTGGCTGCACACCACTTCATCCACAAATCTTCCCACGAGATTAGCCATACCGTAGACAGAGGTGGGCAGTGAACCCTGTTGAGATTTGGCTGAAGTGGTCATGGGGGTGATGCAGTCCACAGAGTCCCATTGCAAGGAGGAGAGGCGATAGTTGGTCCTGGGTTGCAGGGCACAGAGAGGGCAGTGTCTAGGGGAGAGAGGAACTCTGATAGACGGGCACAAAGGGACCATTGGTTTGGCCCGAGACGCAGCGGGAATTCAGTTGGAGTTCCGTGGGAAGAGTTGGGCTCAATGAGACAGATCTCTCTCCCTCTCTCTCCCTCTTCTCAATGAGTTTGTGACAGAGAAGAGGAGATGGAGACATCAACAAAGCCCTCACAAGCAGCCCTCAATAATTCAGTGCAGGCATTATTTCAATCCAACATGAGATACGCACCATTACAGTGCTGCTGGCGGGGGAGTAAAACTAATCAAATACGAGGTAATGAACACATATAATTCATGAAGAAAATGAACTATACTTCTGGAAAACATTATCTGTAATTATTAACATGCACTTTTAATGGAGTTTTGTTCATTATCTCTGATGTTGGAGAGACATAACAGAAAAGCATAAAGCACCCAGGGATATAATGAGACTTGTGACTTATTGATTCTCCATCAATACCTGGAAAAGTTTTCTTCTGCCAAATCCCAATCTAAAAAAGAAAGAGACTTATACCCTATGGGCAAGTTCCCCCTTTCATTTTATCTGTATCGTGACCCAAGCCAACACATGTTGCAATCCAAAGCACACAGCGATTCCCATGAAATAAAAGCATCAATCTGATCCAAAACTACTACAGAAATCCCATTGTTCTTCATCATGCAACGCTGACCCTCCACAATCAGGCTCTATTGGGAAACTCTGCACTCGTGTTAAACACAATACCGAATAACACTCATGCACACACTTGCAGATGTAGGGAGGTGGAGGGCAATGGACAGAAGAGAGAGACACACTTGGAGCAAAATTAAAAAGAGAGGAAAGTAGAAAATTAACACCTAATACAAAGGTACTTTTTAGTAGCCCAAAAGATGATGTTGTTGTTTTTTTTGAGAACATGCTTTGACATTTACTAATATCATTTCTCACATGCTAACTTCTACAGCATTTTAACAGCATTTTTAACATTTTAACAGTGTATCAAATTTTCACTACTCTAATAGTTCTCACTAGCTTTGTCATCGTCCTTATGTGTTAAGTGGGATTTATACTTGTGCAGCAGACCCTACGCCATAGCCTATGCACGTCGCCTACGCCGTTGTGAGCATTCATACTTGTGCGGTGGTGTGTCTGTGTCACTCTGCAGTTACACTTCCAAAACACTATTTGGCAGCAGGGTTTCTGTGAAGTGCTGTTAAGTTTAGTTGATTCAAAACACACATTAAACATGGCTTAATAGCGACTATTTCAAACACAAGTACACAAATCAGCTTCACTATAACTTCACTTCAGCTCCACTTGTCTTTTGTCTGGACACATTTTCCCCACAAATACAACATGCTAATGTTTTTAGCGCAAGCCTATGGCATTTTACATTGTATAAATTAGCCTAGCAGCTAAAGAACTTTTCCTCTTCTCATATGAAACCAGGGACAACAGCAACATTTAACAAAGGTAACGTTACAAAATTCAGCTCTGTTACAACTCAAAAGGTTCACCGACAAAACAATTGTCTTATGCTAAACACGTTTTCCAAACAAATATGACATGCTAACGTTATTAGCATGAGCCTAAGGCATTTTACATTGTGTGAATTAGCCTAGCGATGAGTTGAGATTTGCTCTGCTCATATGAAGCCAGGATAAATCCCGAAGTATAAATCCCCACAGGATAAATCACACACAAGACTTCAAATGTTATTTTTGTGGAGGCTTTACCATCAACACAATTAATTGTTTCTTATCTGTGAAATAATAGTAAATAATACCTTTATTTCCACTGAAGGAAATGGTTTCAGCTTACAAAAATAAAAACGTCGCTGCAACGTGTAGTTACATTTCTAGGGAGGTGCACATCAGGCTACAGCATAGGCCCTATGTCGATACAGAGCTTACGCTGTAGGTATGACAACGATTAAACATAGTATACAAGTACAAATTCTGCCTTACTCCCTCTGTCTCACAGGGATATGTCAATGCCATAAAGCATTGCTACTTTCCCTACTGGACTCAAACTGCCACCTGTGGCACCTGGCCTAATGATCTATATAGACCACGGGGTCCAGAGGGACATGTAATATCACCAAACCCCCACCACTTGGCATCAAACTATCCTGCACTGGAAACAGACAGTTTCTGTCTACTAAAGTCTGCAGGGTATTTTTTACCTTCATTTACACTGACAGTGACCTCTAGCCTTCAAGTCACTTCTTTATTCATGGCCACAACCCAAAAGTTAACTACCCTCCTTCTCGCCTCTTGCCCCCTGCAGCCTTTTCGTACCCCTCCACTGTTCTAATACCCCCGTGACCTCCCGGACTCGCCCCTGCCTCCTGCCCTCTGCCCCCTGCACTTCCCCACCCTCCTGTGCCCTCCCTGGCACCTTTGCCCCACGGCCCGGCCTCATTCATCTAGCCACCCCTCTCCGGCCAGGGGAGCTGAAGGCCCTCTTTGTATGCGCTCCCTGGGAGATATTAACCCCCCGTCTCTGCGCTCCCACCAAACAAAGGAAGCACTTACTAACCGCTAAAGCCTTAACAAACAGCGCCTTTCAAATGAACCCTGCTCCATGCGGTGCAGAGGGAGGGGAGTGCCCAGGAGAGAAAAGCCCAAAACATTTGCTTGTTTTCGCAGATTACAGAAAACCTGGTGGTGCTGTACTCGGATCTTGTCGAGTTGACTTGCTACATCGCGAGGTTCCTGCTAAGACTCAGATGGTTGGCACTGCAGTGAGGAGGGAAGGAAAAGTCCATGTGCCCAAGCACACACACTCACACACACTACAGGTATCTGTTTGAATTAGGAGGACATCCTAATGGCACCTTAGTTTCAATCTTAACTGTACACTAAGCTTCGATTGTCAGTCTTACCCACCTTTAGCCTCCTTAGAATAACAACCATAACCCTGGCCATTACTTTGTTTGTTTGACGGGCGCCTATTTGGCTGCTCTGCATCACAGAAGCTATTTTTCCTAGAGTCTAATTAAATTTGTAAACCTGTGACATTACAAGTTTTGATTATTCATAACAACTCAGGACTGCATAACAAGACGATAAGGGATGGGTTGTTTGGGTTTCTACTACAGTATAGCTGATCTTATATTGAGGCATCTTTACATCTTAATTAGAGGTCGACCAGTTTATCAGTTGATTAATCTGCGCCAATGGGACTTTCACAAACTATCATTATCAGCTGAACTTGACTTCGATTGTGGCTGATGGCTGTGGAGCCTACACCAGTCACTCTGAGATGTAGATCACCAACTGAAGCTGAAGAGGAGATGGTTGTGTTAAATTGAGCAGAAGGGAGCAAAAGTCTGTGAGTCTGTGACTGAGTGAAATGCAGCCATTTCCTGTTTCAAATCAAAAGCCTGCATTTCAAATTAAAAGCCCTTAAGTGATTCATACATGTTTCAGCTACATACTAGGTTTTGACCCTGTCTTGCTTGTAATAAGTGAATCAAGGATAAAGTATTTTGAGTATTTTGAAAATACAAAATGACTCCACTTCAAGTTTCTTGTTTCAAATTACATTTGATTTTTTTTATTCCTGCCCAACATCAATTACAAAATACTCAAAAGTAATTAGAATTATATAAATAAATGCCATAAAGTAACATAAATATTGTCCTTTGCTGATTACCTTGATAAAGGCTCCATACATTAAGTCAAGGGAATGTCACTGTATACCTTTCTTTGTACCTGAGGTTTTATTGTTTTGTTTTGTTTTGTTTTTTTGTTAGACTGATGTTCAGTGCCAGATGTGTTTTTTTTTTTATATTTATTTGTTTATTAATTTATTACCTTGAGTTTGAAATTCGGTGATTCAGATTTATTTATTTATTTTGATATTTTTTCACTTTGACTTAGCTGTTTTATTGAACAGTTATCCAGTTTCTAATAAAGTCAAATATTGTTTATTTCCAACACTGTCCAATTTTTTCTGCAGGGGCGAGGGTGGGAGGGACGATTAACTGGCTATTGGCTTTTTCTTGTTCCAAGCTATCATTATTATATTGTCCTTAAAAAATCCACTATTAGTTGACCTCTAATCCCGATAAAGTGAACATTTTAAAGTGTCTTTTATTTTTTATCAATATTTCTTTGAGAGACCTTTAATAGATAAAACTGTTTTTGGCGAATGTAGTTAGATATTTAAACAAAAAAATTAAGGTTGTTGCAAAATACAGCCATAAAGCAGTCCTGCTAAATGATGTAATACAAAAGACATTAAAAATAAAGATGTGTTGGCATATTATTATTATTATTATTATCATTATTATTATCATAGTATAAATGTTATAGTAATTTTATTTAAATGTTTTGAATATCTGCTTATACATTTTCTGTGTGTGCAGCATGGAGAAGGCTACAACTACATTTCATTCCTGTGTTGTAATGACAATAATAAAACCTTGGATCCTTCAGTATATTTGCTCCAGAAAATTCTTTAACTGACGACAAACTTTTTTGACTTGCTGTGTATTCTGTCATTATGCCCAACCCTAAACTGCAGAAATAATGTCAACATTAACATCATAAGAATTACACCTTAGAATGACACGACACACTGTATAACACTGCGTGTTCAAACATTCAACTTTACAAAACAGCCACTTGTGACCGCCTTTGTTGGTTTTGTTGATCAAGACCTATCAAGACAGTAAAAACACACGGTCATGTCTACACAAACAGGCAGACGCACAAAAACCCACACACCCAAGTCTCATGAGTGAGTTTCTGGGCAAGTGTGTAATGTGGTTGAGGTTCGCAGTACGATCCAAATCACCCAAGCTGCCTCCCAGGTCTGAAATAAATCTGCCAATGACCTTTTATCCCCCCCAAAAAATGTGCACTTAATATGACGGGGGAAATGACTTTATGATTAGTTTGCCCTCAAACGTTTTGGCGGGCAGATTGCTCTTTGGGTTCAGGGCAAGAGACAGAAGGGGAGAAAAAAAAGGAGAGAGAAAGAGGGAAGGAGAGGCATAGAGCGATAGAGTCCAGATGCAGTGTTACTGTTGAGATCAGAATGTTTAGGAGTTTTGTAAGAGTGATGACACTGCACACCTGTGAGGAACAAAGACAGAACAATCACACACATTATTACCCATGACGTATTTCGCCAGCACAGAGTTGAACAACAGGTCAACAACCTCTGAGCGTGGTGAATGTGCTGCCAGGCTCAGCAAACTGAATTGCAAACATACAGTATAATCCTATTGTGTAATTAGGAATGGAGAAATGAGAACAGCATGTGGAATAAAAAGGAAATGTTTTTTAAAATTTCATTAGAAAAATCATGTTTGACTAAAGTGTAGTATTCAGCAACTCTATCAAGAGCGAAGTGACACACTATAAAGCACAGGCAACTGCAGTAAAGAGCTTTACAGCCTTTGTTCTGCTGGGGTGATAAACATTGTTTAAACTCCATAATATGATCTTTATTGGACTTCATTGCACTGGAATGTGTTGGGGTGTTGGTTTGTATTGCTCACCCTGTGGACTTCATGTGTGACATCATTCCTTGAGGGACAAAGACCGCATGTTTTTATCAAACACAGGTGTGAACTCGCGATACGTGATTTGGACTCGAGTCAAAATTTTGATGACTTTAGACTCGAATTGAAAATTAAAGAAAGACCAACAACTCTACTTGGACTTTAACACCAATGACTCATGACTTCACTTGGACTAAAGCTTGACTTGAAGACTTGAAAATACATAATACCTTCTCCCAAGCACAAAGATTACAAAGTATGTTATTTAAAAAATGTGCCACAAGTCAATTCATAGCCCTTCATTTCCTGAATCGACCAACATTAATACTGTCGACACTTAATTCCCCAGATCCACTCTGTTTGGACCAACCTGACAGCATCCAGTCGAGTTACAGGAGAGAACCATGAAGAACTAACATTATGTTGCTAGGTCAAAAGTTAAAGATGGAGACAAAGCTTCCAACAAACTTGTTTGAACACATAAATACACATCTTAAAAAGCTTTTATGTTGTTAAAATGGCATTACATTTGGTTTAGAGCACATTATGACTTGTTTAGGACTTGAGTGCAAAGACTTGACTCACTTGGAAGTTGCAAAACAATGACTTGGTCCCACTGCTGGTATCTACACGTGTGCTTTTGAAGGACAGTGTTTGATTTTTTCTGAATGTTTTGAGTATTAGTCATATTTATTGGAGCTCAAAGGTGAAGTTTCACCCAAATGTTGGCACCGGTCTGTTTTTTTCCTCAACAGTGAGTCACACAGAGCAGCTAAGAGGGCTCGTGGGTAAAGCTGCCATCAAAAGGTTGCCTGTCCTCTCAAGATGTGGCATCACCTTTACAGCTGTCAGGTATATGTCTGCAGGCCACTGACTCCTGGCTTCAGGATAGAACATATCCACTGGCTGGCCAAACACAACATTAGCAAACAAGAGGATGAATAAAAAGGTTACCGGGATCCTGTAAGTGATCCAAAACACACACATCTGCTTGACACGCTAATAGAAAAGATTCATTGTAAGTACATGAGCAGATAATGTAAGCAACTAATTACTTCTTGTAACATATATTGTTGAGCTTGTAGATTCTACTTTGTCTGGGCCCTCCTGGAAAATATGTCTCTTTTTGTCAGACTTTAATGGAAAAATATTTTATATTCTCTCACTTTAAAAGTCAAATGACCTTTGGCTTCATGTATCTTGTGGAAATAACCCACCGTCTGCACTCCTCAGACAGGAATACAGTATACTGTGTAAATGTGCACCTTCCCACTGTCCTGTCCAACATCGCTCTATCCGTCCAAACACATGTGGTACAACCCCCTGTTCACAGGACAACATCAGACCCAGAAGGAGCGGAGAGGCTCAGGTCCAAGTCACAGGAATCGTCTTCCCACATCTGAGCCTTCTGCCAATGAATGAGGCTTTGTCTGCAGAGGAATGAGATCCATATCTCCCATTTGGCATCGCTCATGTCGTCACTAATCAGAAGCAGATGAGCAGACAAGTTGCGCGGACTGTGTGTGTGTGTGTGTGTGTGTGTGTGTGTGTGTGTGTGTGTGTGTGTAAGCGACTGACTGTGCATGCATGTATGTGTGCATGTGAGTGTGTGTAGAGCTTAGATGGGTTTTACTGCTGAGCTATGGAACATGACTGGGGTTAAAAACATGGTTTATGTAGAGATCAGAACACGCTGATGTAAAACATGCACTCTGGTCTGCATCACATTTTATGACCACTGTCAGCAAATTATTCACAACTTTAGGCATAAATGACTTCTGCATGTCTTCATTATTTTGTCCAAACTATTACTTTGGAGTTTTAAATGTGTGAACTTTGAATTCATGAGTGATTCTACATAAAAACATTTTTAAAAAAAGGAAGGAACAGTAATTTCACAGTATGTATGTGCCAAGTGATGTTCTCTGGAGGCATCCAGCACAAACATCTACAGTTGAGCTGCAGCACTGACAGAGTGGAAGAAATACAGCCATGTGCCACCCATAGGTCACATTAGGAACAGCCATTTGTCTCATGGAACAAGTATGGAGATAGTTTGAGAGTAGACTCGGCACTATGAATTAACAGGGTGGTGTACTGTATAAACAACACAGTGTAACACCTGTAACTTCTATCTCTTGTTATTATAAGCAACGCCCAGAAAGTCAATGGTTCCACTGGATAAAATAAAATAAACTGAGCACATAAGGAAGAATAAAATCAAAGACATCTCTTGAAGAAGAGAAATAAGTGTGTAAAACGAATAAAATTGTAACAGCGAGTATAAACTGAAAACACAAGGGGTCTATTTCCAGCAAGTCCAATACTAAGGCAAAAAATAAAAATAAAAATCCAACAAAGAAGTGCAATAAAACAAGTCCAAGAAAAGTGTTCAATGAAAAAGTCTATTAATAGGTCTCATGGGATGCATTTATAAAAGCTGGAGTGGCTGAAACACACACTGACCTGCAAGCAACCTGTTTGGTGCTCCAGCATTAATACTGAAAGTCAGTGTGCTACACAGTGTGCAGTGAACTGGTTTTCCTGCATTTTGGTGACTTTTATGCATCAATTTATGGTGAAAATGTCTTTAATTTTATCAAAATAATAGTCCTCTGCTACTTTTATGTTTTTATTGGTTGGGACAAATGCACATATTAAATATTGAAGGGGACATGTCCCCTGCATACCCTCACAAAATCAACACCTAAGGCTGCTGGAAGACACAGCGTCTGAACAAAGGTGGTCCAGTTGAGGGACAGTACAGCCGTCTTAAAGATATTCATCCACAAAGTGCATTTTTCAGTCGAGGTCCCACACACTATGCAGTTGCGGTGTGGAGCGACTGGCTCTGTCTGTCAAAGGCGAGGTAACGGACACATGGCCAACCTCAAGCTCCTATGTTGAAAGTAGATGGTTTCCTACCAATGGCGCTTTCTAAAAGCAACTTTGTGATGTTTCTCAAACCATGCCGTTCCCAAACTTCTCATGGCCACATTCATCCTGTACAAAGGATCTCTGTTCGCTCTGGCCTCTCTCAGTATCCCTTTGTGAACTTAGTCGGCAAGTCCTCTGCACTGGAATGCCTGTTCTCAGGGTTAGGAGGTAAAACGCACACAGAGGGACACACAAACACGTACACTTTCCCACATATTTTTCAAAGACACCCACATTCGGACTTAACCAAAAGCCAGAGACAGGTCACTGCGCTTCCCAAAATGGACAATATGTCTCCTCTAATTGAGACATGTGGCCCTTGTTGTCATTTTGGTTAACCGCAGCTCATACTGTTTAGTGATTATGTGAGTCTTATGGACCTGAATGTAGGCAACGTTCATTCCAATGAAGAGCGAGACGGAGATTGACGGAGTTTGAGAAGCGAGGGAATATCTGTGAGAATGACAGGAGATGGAGAAGGAGGGAGAGGAGGCAGAAAAGAGTGAGAGCTTGGGAGCTTCAGACGACCTCTTCACCAGTAGAGACTGTATGAGGGGGATGAATGTAGTCCTTTGTGCTGGGCAGACTGTGGGCTCCAATGTATGTGTGTGTGTGTGTGAGTGTGTATGTGTGTGTGCGAAAAAGAAAGAGAGAGCTAGGCGGCCCAGGCTCAGGGCCTACAGATGTCTGGAGCTGCGCCGCTCACCCCCGGCCTCCACAGGCAGCAAGCAGCTGTTGTCAGAGAGAGACAGGCCGCCCCGGAGAGACTGGGAGGGGGCCAATGGGCAGAAAACAAGAAAGAGCCTCTTTCACAGCCTGGTATGTCCTTCTGGATCCCCACACAATGTATCCTTTGAGGACCCAGAAGAATAACATTTAGATTTAAAGTTTTCTCATCCTGGGAAGTTTGGGTCAGCTCGCTCAGTCCTCCTGCTCTCTAAACTGTTGAAGGGTTGATGCTGAGGTTAGGGTTGGGGCTTAGGGAGGACTGTGGCTGGAGTTAGGACCAGAGCTGAGGCTGCAGTCTTCAATCCAGGAACTCTGGCAGATAAAACGAGCACCCAGAGAAACGTCAAACACCCCTTGACTAATGCAGACAAGGAAACGTTGAATATGTTGTGGAAAAAAATAGAATTTTGATGATTTCCATAACACTGGTCACGCCAAATGCTCTCATATCCAATATCAATACAAGTCTTGAACTTGTGGTGACTCAGCTGACTAAAAGATGACAGTTCAAACTATCTATTACGAACTGTAACACAAACAATCACAGCCCAGTGTCTATCAGCCAGGATTCAGTGCTCCAAACACTCTAAACTCCCAGCAGGTGTTTATGAAATGTGCTCCCAGCACCTGCAGAGTCGAGGGAACTGAGCCACTCTGTGTTTCCACGGCTCCGAAGTCAAACAGGGCACAACGCATTACTTGTTGTAGTACAGAATGTGCCTTGGCAGTTTTGGAGCCAGGTTTGTCGAGATGTTTCCACAGAAGAATTAAGGAAGTAATATGCTATGGGTGTCCAGGGAGGAAGGGTTTTGCTCTGCGGTCTCTGTGAACAAGCTTTGTCAGCTGGAAGGGAAAGGAAGGAAGGAACTTCTCTTTTTTTTAACAGCCAGGCCTCATATTATTGGAATTGATTTAAAATACACAGATTTTACCCACCGGTCCTTGGAAAGGAATGTTACACCTGTGACAAGGAAAAGTAAAATCTTGTCTGGTAACACACACTAGAAGACAATAGATTATATACTGTTAGGGCCCCACAGTACAATACCACGATACTTAAAGGAATACTTCACCCACAAAATTACAATTAGTACATCAATTAATCATGCCATGTTACTTTGAATTTGTGATGGAAACTTTGTTTTTCTTGCATGCCTCTGCAGAAAACAGCAAATATTTTGATTTACTAATTGATTGGGGACCACAATTAACAGCAGTAAAACTATATCAAAACATATTTTTACAAACTCTCACACAGCACACAGCAACATCTGTTTTTGGTTTTGTTTGGCAGTACTGTGGTGTAGTGGTTAGCACTGTCACCTCACAGCAAGAGGATTCCTGGTTTGAACCTAGGGTGGGAGAGCCCCTCTGTGTGGAGTCTGCATGTTCTCCCTGTGGGTTTTCTCCGGGTACTCTGGCTTCATACCACAGTCCAAAGACATGCAGGATGGGTAAATGGTGACTCTAAATTGGCCATAGATGTTAATGTTTGTCTCTGTGTGTCAGCCCAGTGACAGCCTGCTGACCTGTCTAGGGTGTATCCTGTCTCTTGCCCAATGTCAGCCGGGATAGGCTCCAGCTCCCCCACAACCCCCAACAGGATAAGCGGTTACGGAAAGTGAATGAATGAATACGTTTTTTAAGTCTAACCCAGTGAAATCATTTTATTGCAGCAAAATGTTTCTAGTGAAAGAAAAAAGCATTTGATTTGTGTTTGCAATATCAATAATTAATATAATTTTAAAAATGATACTTGGACCTGTGTGTCGATACAATATTTACACACAAGTGTACAGCCCATTTGGCAGAGCATAAAAGTCTGAGTCCTGACTGCAGTGGCCGTCTCATATACATTATATACAATAAAACATTGATTATCAGGCACAATCTGCATTTTTCCACCATTTAAATTTATTTTTAGTAACTATTGTACTTATCTTGCTTCTACTGTTATTCTATTAGGCACTGGCTTTTGCTTTTTACTCCTTAAACACTTAAAATCTAGTATATTTTGAATATTTTGACTGACACTTAATACTCTAATGCTTTAAAAACTAGACCAAGTGTGTGACCCTGACCCTGGGAACCCACTAGTTGTTTTAGTTGTTAGTTTTATGTGAATGTTAATTATTGTTACTGTAATTTGTGTCACTGAAATCTGAAGCACACTCTGGTGCAAGAATTTCCTTCGGGATAAATAAAGTTCTATTGAATTGAGCTGAATTGAACTAAATTGAATATGTACAACTGTCTTGTCAAATATAGACGATAAAGCAAAATAAATAAATAAATAAAAATATATATTGCAATATCTGCTGTATCAGTTTTCCCCCACTCATTTTTAGTGAGGTGCAAATAAATATTCCAACAGAAACAACCCAAAAGAAGGAGTTGTTCCTCTTCATCAACATTGATGAATATAGATAAGGGCGTGAAAAGGGCGATATTTGTAATCGCAATTCTCATTTTTCACTTTTTCTTTTTCTTTTGTGTCTTCTCTTATTTTTCCCCTCATCATTTTCTTTTATTTTCTCAACGACAGCAGACAAAAACAAAACAATGTACCTCATTACAGGCACAAATAGTCATATAATAGAAATTTCATATCGCCATAGCAATATTCCAGACTAGCCAAACCGCAACAAGTACAAAAAAAAAGACATTCTTGAAGAGATAAGAGTAAAAACCAGTCACTGTTTCAAGATAAGTCACATATCTCACTCTATTCAGTTCTTAATCAAAAGCCAGTTTAGCCTCCAGAGTTTAACCCCTTTTCTGACCTCCAGTGGAGCCCACTCCAACCATTCAAGGTGAGAAAAGCTCTAATGAGGGAAAAGGGGACCTACTAAAGGAGGTAATAACTCAGGTCAAACATATTCATTATGTTCGAAAGCAATATTATTATGCATGTAGTCAGACCACTTTATTGTAATGACAGAATTACTGAGCAAAAGGTACTGTGGTTAGAGAAGCAAAAGCCTGCCATACAAAAAGGCAGGGCTGCTGAGTCTTAATGGTCATCACTGGAAACACAAGCCAAATAGCCCATTCCCTGTTTCTACATTTTTTTGTTTAGCATTTCCAGCATGTGTAGGATGTAACTTTTGGGCAGCTGGGTATGCTGACGTGTAAAAGGGAGGAGCAGGGTGGCAAAACAGATCATACACACAGGAACACTCTGCCAAGACAAGCACAGGGGAGAGTCGGGAAGTCACAAGGCTGTCTGCCATATATGCCCAGGCCTGACCAAAACATTGGCGTGCTGAGGCAGGAGTTAAACCCCATAGATTAAGTTAAATCCACTGATTAGGTCTGGCTGTAAAGGAGACAAAACTAATTAAGTGTGTCAGAGGAGAATTCCAGAAAGTGGGCTGTGAATGGCGAATTCAAACTGTTTACAGATAAAAATCATTACATACATTATATTCTTTAAGGATTAACAACCGTATAACTCCTAATGACCCTCCCAAAATCCCATCTTGCCTGTGAGCAGTATGGTATTGCCATTCAAGAGTTCATTAAAAAGAGGATTTGGACCTTCATGGAAAAAAAACTAAACAAAACAAAAAAATCCTAAAAATGACCCTGTGGAAAATCACACTGCATGTGACTAATACTACAACCTGAACGTACATGAAGATGAATATCAGATAAAATAAAAGGTCAAAGTAAGCAAATACTATTTGCAGGCTGTGTGTGAATAACACTCAAACAAGTACTATGAGTCAGCCTGTTGGCTGAGTCATTGTCTGGTGAAATTTCAGGGGAATAGACAGAGGTGGAAAAAATGTTCAGATCATTTCTCAAGTTAAAGAAGCAATACAACAACATAAAAAAAAAGTTCTTTATGTAATAAGTAAATTAAACTCCTGAACTCATATTTGTAGTTAAAGGTCCAGTGTGTAGGATTTAGGGGGGTATACTGGAAGAAATGGAAAATAATATAAGTATGTTATCTTTAGTGTATAATCACCTGAAAATAAGAATTGCTGTGTTTTTGTTACCTTAGAATGAACCTTTTATATCTACATGAGGAGCAAGTCTACGGAAATGGGCATATTTGTACAGTATTCCAGAATGGACAAACCAAACACTGGCTCTAGATAGGGCCATTAGCGTTTCTGCATTGGCCACCCTAGTTAGAAGCCCTTGTGCGATGAGCAGCTTCATAAAAACATAGAATTTTTTTATCGTGAAACTGCTTTATTCAGTGTTTTTACCTGTTTAAAACAGCAGGTCCTTTTGTTTTGGAGAGGAAGAGACCTCAACAGATGATACAGCGTCCAGTAAAAACCTTCTGAACCTTCTGAGCATCAGTAGATGCTAAACAGCATAGTAGAAACACTGATTTGTAACATAAAACTGCTTTATACTGTGTTTTTATTGATTTAAATCCATGGGTCCATTCATTTGGAGATGAATCAGCTACATGTCGTCTGCTACATGCTAAACAGTATAGAAGAAACATTGATTTTATTCAGTGCTTTATTCAGTGTTTTAACTGTTTTAACCACCAGGGCTGTTTGTTTTGGAGAGGAGGAGACCTCTTTGAACACTGAAAGAATTCTAATCAGGAGAAGTTTCAGCTCGTTGCAATCTGCACTTCTCACTACTAGATGCCACTATCCATCCACCCATTTTCAAACCGCTTATCCTCCTAAGGGTCGCAGGGGGGCTGGAGCCTATCCCAGATGACATTGGGCGAGAGGCAGGGTACACCCTGGACAGGTCGCCAGACTATCGCAGGGCTGACATGTAGAGACACACAACCATTCACACCTACGGACAATTTAGAGGAAGCCAGAGTACCCGGAGAAAACCCACTCTGGCACGGGGAGAACATGCACAGAGGGGCTCCTGCACCTGGGATCGAACCAGGAACCCTCTTGCGACAGTGCTAACCACCACACCACCGTGCTGCACTAGATGCCACTAAATCTTGTTAAATCTTATACACTGCTCCTTTAAGTAAAAGTAATATTTGCTGTAACACAACACTTTCCCCTTGGGTATCAATAAAGTATTCTGATTCTGATTCTGATTCTAAAAGTGTGAAAAAGTAAAAGTGATCATAAGCATTTCATTTTAAACGTAATATTATGTCGCTTAGTTTAACAAAATGCACTACATTTGATGCATTTAGTCAGATTTTTTTTGGAGTCCCAGTAAGATTGAAAATCTATTCTTAAAAGAGAAACCAGGCCAAGTTAGCAGCCAATCAAAACACATTAAGATACAACAAATACAATCAAACAAATAAAAATCGACAATGACACAACAACTAATCAAACAAATTTATATTAATACATTATGCAGTAAGGTAAACAATAATTGGGCTGTCTCACAAATGGAGAAAATGGAGGGGAAATTATAACATTTGCCTCTAAAATGTGCCAGAACAGGTATCTGAAACCACCTCAGTTAATGCAATTAGATGGGGGTGATGATAATTAATAACAATCATCACTATTATCATCCAGCAAATCAAGCTGCTGGTTTCTGACACCATTCGGCTCAGCCTCAACACACATACTGTATATTTGCCAACATCCAACCTATCAAACAAAGACAGCACGGTAACCATGGCGCTATTGACTGTGTATTACTCAACAAACATGAGAATAAAGTACCAATTGTGCGCACCCACGTTCATACGGACAATGACTGATGCTGGAATCAGAAAGAGAAAAATGTAAAGCAAGAATTATTTAAGCAGTGACTGAGCATGGAATTAGTTTAGGAGGCTATAGGTCAGAGGTGTACACTACTTCCATTGTTCATTTATTGAACAACTATACTTTTACTGCACATTAAGCTGCTGCATTAAAATAACATTTAATGTAATCAAATCATGTTAGATTAAAAGTTATATTCCTTCTTCTGTGCAATTGTTGGAGGGTTTTTTGTTACTTTTACTTTTTGTTTTATCCCAAATTCTAAAGCATATCTCTTTTATTTTTAAGTATGTTATTTAAGTATATTTAAGTATTTAAGTAAGTAAGGTTCCTGTGTGATCGGTATCCTTATTTCACTCCACCTGTACAATTAAAGTGATGTCATCTGTGTGTAAACTGTGTTATATAGACTGCATGTCAAGTTTTTGATAGAACAAATGTTGAGGAACGTTCTTCTCTTTCTTTTTCTTTATCCATACTATCATATATCCGTGAGAACAGAGGAGCTGTGTAGACAAGAAGGCAAACACAAGTTAGGGAGGAGAGTGAGAGAAGGAAGGAGGAAGAAAGTCTGGAAAATGTTTGAGAGAGACAACAGGAGAGAGTGAAACATGGGAAACTAGAATAGCTCGACCGCAAATAGGCTCTTTCACTGAAAGAATGTATAAACATATGGTTGAGTTTCTTGGGAAGTCTGGCTATCCCATGAATGGATTGTTTGTTTGTCAGCCACTGAAACGATGCGGGGAGCAACGCACGAGACATTTACAGAGACAGTAAAAACCCAGAGCTTAATGCGGATAAGAAAAGAGCAACTGATTACTGCAAAACCCATCAGTTTAACTGCTCCCGCTGGGCTTACAGCACACTGCGAAACACAGCTGCTGACAAACTAAGTGGTCATATTGATAGTGAATGTGTCACTTTATGTGTCCTCTCTCTATTATTGAAACAAGAGCCTAGAAGAATAAAAAGGTAGGAGAGTGAACAGGCAATATGCCTGCAGAAAATAAGAGGAAGCTCCCTGTCACCTCCTGCTTCCAAAACCCACTGACCACAGCTGGCAGCAGAGCCCAGGGCTCAGTGAGGTAATCAAGACTACTCAGGAAAGTAGCTGCCTTTAGGGACAGTGTGTGTGTGTATGTGCTCTTATACTTCAGTCTCTGCAAGGGTCAATTAGACTCTTAGACCATGAAAGTGCAGACATTTTTGGAAAGTGAGGACATTTAGGCAAGTCCCTACTTCTTCAAAACCCAGGGATAGTGAACATCATTTAAATATGACCAGATTTTAACAAAATCTATCTATGCAATGTAAGATAATGCTTGACTGATGTTCATAAGTTACTTTTACCTGGCATTTTGCTTGACTTGACAGTAAACAGAAACTGACGAGCTACAGCGAGGGACCATCTCTAAAGTACATTTCTACTTTTAGAGTGCATTTATTGTTATTGTTGTTTGTTGCTTTGAATTATTTCATTTTTGTTTTAATTGATATGCATGATTGTTGTTTGTTGGCTTATTAATTGTTTTAATGTCTTTGTTCATGCTTTGCATCATTGAAAAACAGGGTCTCCCTCACTTGATTTCCTGAGTCTTGAACAAAGGTTTGAATGAATGAATGAAGAACATGCAAACAGGCACAGGGGACTTTTTCCACTTGTTTTGTCTATAGCTATTTCTTTTTTTTTTTTTGTCATGGACACTTTAACTCAACTTTCTATGTGGACCTCCTCCTAGGATGTTTGAAAAGTTTTCTCATAATTCTGAGAAAATAATCTAATTAATACAGAAAAAAGTGGATTTTTTTTTCTCCTGAACTGAATGCACTGCGCTTCCCTACTTCTATGACCTGGATTTGTCAATAGCTTTCTTGTTTGTGTTTCACCTGGCCTTCCTCCCATCATTACACAACCTCGGTTTGGAAAGAAAATCATGCAATATGGCACAATGCATATTTCAGCTTGGAGATTTACTTACGGGTTTCTTTCTTTTTTCTTTTCCTTTTTTTTTTTTGGAAGGTAGAGTAAGATACAGATCATGCTTTGAGAATTTCAAGTTCACGGTTAAAACATTATGCTCATTAATTTACTGTAACTGCTTATCCTGTTAGGGGTCATGAGGATGCTGGAGCCAAACCCAGCTGACTTTGGGTGAGAGGCAGGGTACACCCTGGACAGGTCACCAGACTATCACAGGGCTAACTCATAGAGACAGACAACCATTTACACTCACATTCACACCTACGGGCAATTTAGAGTCACCAAGTAACCTGCATGTCTTTGGACTGTGGGAGGAAGCCGGAGTACCTGCAGAAAACCCAGGCTGACACAAGGAGAACATGCAGACTCTGCACAGAAGGGCTCCTACACCCAAGGGTTCGAAGCAGGAACCCTCTTGCTGTGAGGCGACGGTGCTAACCACCCCACCAGAGTGCTGTCTGGTTTAATTATTATGTCATATATTTTATTTTGTATATTTAGTTGGCAGCTAAACTAATAGATATACCCTTAGTGGCCAGTTTGTTAGGTACACCTGTGGTGTCTAATTTAATTCAGTACAACAGCCCACCATAATATTTTTCTTAACAAAGCTCATTGTCAAAATTATAAAAAAAAATAGATAAAAACAATGATATGTTTATTATTGAAGCCATTGAGAAGAGTTGTTCTACTGCTTTCTCCACCCCTAGGGGGGCAGATGGTGAGAAACCTCTTAGTCTGGTGGAACCAACATTAACTATGAGCTCAATGCTAAAACATATAATTTAATTAGCATCTTTATAACAGGGTCGATAAAAAAGTAAACATTACAGGCGTCATAAAATAAAACTTTTTGCATAAATGTAAAAGATACAACACAGCATTTAACAAGTTCTTGCATGTGTCTTGTGTGTGTGTGTATGTGCGTGTGTGTGTGTGTTTGTGAGACTAATGTTCCCATTAGGACCCAAATGAAGATGGAATGAGGAATCCAGACGAGAGGAGGTGGAGGGAGCGAGGGAGGAGGAGAGGAGGGAAAGGACCCCTATGGGCTTACCAAACAGCCCAGGAATGCGGTGGTAAAAATGAGTTGGGCTCTTTGGCACAAGATGGCCCGTGTGACTGGGTTTAGATGATGGCTGTGACAAAGACTCCTTTCTTACTGACTTTAATAACTACAATACGCTGCGGAGCCACACACAAGCAACCACTTGTTATAGAAAATACGGATACACACCGACAGGCCAATACAACCATGCGCACACACAATGAACACTCTTAGTGTTCGACGGGAATATACCTTTTCTGTATGTACAGCTGATGTATTTCAGTAAGATGCATTCCATCTTAAGAACATCTAAGCACAGGAGACAGTATACTGTAAAGACTGTTAAACTGCTGGGGAAATCAATCCACATATAACAGAAACAAGCCATCACACCTCATCACTACTTAAAAGCAGCCTATTGATGTCGTCTGTCACGCCAGAGCTGTGAGTGTCACTTAGTCAAATGGATCCCTGAGTGCACACTGGTCCATAAAAACACTTTCCCCCCTCTCAACACTTTTCTCCCAGGGTCATTTTAAAAGAAAATGAGGTCCCTTTCATGTGGATGGACAGAAATGTGGGACCTTGAGGCAGACATAATGAATCACGTATGAACAGGCCACTAGTAATGAAACACATAATGCACACTGGACATGATTGTTCTCATACACTGGACAGTGGAGCCACCCGAAGACATCATGTCATTCAAATAACTCAGTGTGTGGACTGTACTTATCGTATGGTCACATTTCCATCACTTTTTTGTTGTACATATGTAACATACCATTTCTACATGGCACACTTCAGTCCCCCACCCACCACCACCACTACTACCACGCCCACCCCATACCACTATCCTATATCCCCCACCCTGTTTTCTGCACTCCACATCTGGACAGTGGTTTCCGGTGCATTCCGCAGGGTCCCACGCCTCTCAATCGCTCTATTCACCTCCCCTCGCCGCCCTGCGTGACATGCACCTTACATATGTGTGAAAAAAAGTTCCCAGCCCTCCCAATGTTTTTCCATGTTTTGCCCTGTTTTTAAAAAGAAAGATTTGAAACTCTGAGCAGCTGGCCACCTAACGCACAGGGCGCTGCGCCGCTATAAGGAGGCTAAAATAGTCGGGTGTACTCGATCAGGCCTACACCCTAATGCATCCCATCTGGACTGGAAATAAAGTAATGCTATTCTCTCTTCATAAAGTTCCTACCTGGATCTGTTACAGCTGATTCTGGTAGAGCAGCTGTGACAGCCTCGGGGCTTTCAGAAGTTTTAAAGAGTTTCTTATTTGAAAAATATGGCTATGATGTGCTCTTGAAAACAGGACTCTGTTCACAGAAGCTCTCAGATCTGAACATGTTGGAATTCCATGACAACTTTGTTCTTCTGGAAGTCTGTGAAGGTTTACAGCCACCACCATACTTCTGAAAGCAGTACTCTTTGAGGCTTCATCAGTTTTTCCCTAGGCAAGAAGACAAACTTGAAGGAATCTGCCTTAAAAGGCAAGAAAATAAGATTAAACTGTTAGCTGTCTTTGCCTCGGATAGCATTGTGAAAGGGGCTTAAAACAACTTTGTTATTGAACTGTTTAGAACAAAAGTTCTTAATCTCTGCTTTTCCTGACATTTCCTGACACTGGGTGAGAGGCGGGGTACACCCTGGACAGGTCGCCAGACTATCACAGGGCTGACACATAGAGACAGACAACTATTCTCACTCGCTTTCACACCTACGGCCAATTTAGAGTCACCAATTAATGTCTTTGGACTGTTGGAGAAAGCCAGAGAACCTGGAGACACTTGAGCAACTCCACACAGAAAGGCTCCCCCACCCTGGATTTGAACTATTGTGGTATTGAGGTGACAACCACTGGACCACAATGCCGCACAATACTAGTATTACTAGGGGACCTAATGTAATTTAGAAATTAAAATCTGGTGGTGTTTCGTGCTCCCCTTTGGCATGTGTAAAACAAAGTGTATTTTAATTGAGTCTACTGACATTATTTCTCAGATATGATGTACACAGTAATCTGTAACTACACAACACAGAAACACTACACAGCACCACTATAGCAGCAATGTACAGATTTAGCCTCCCTTTTTTTTTTTCGTTTTTACAATGAACAAACAGAACCGATTCTGCCACACGTCGTCACCCATCTCATCATCTTTTGCTCCTCTGATGGATTTGAGCTTGGTCTCTCTGTGAAAGGGTCTCCATGCTGTGTGGTGAGATCAGAGACTGCATAAATAATGGATGTAGCTACCGTGATGTCACCCAGTTGTTTATGGACTGAAGCCTCGAGTTCAGCATTTCGGCCGTCGCCATTTTGGGGTTTTTTGGAGCCAGGAGTGATCATATTTGGACGAGAGGATGGAGTTGTGGTGGAGCAAGGGGCGGATCCGACTCATAGATGGTGGTGAAGCCTCACAGAAAACCTGTCACTCAAGTGGCCCTGCCCTTAAATATGTGTAACTTTGGGCCTCAATAAAATGTAAAAGTGGAAGTTACATAAAACATTTAACCCCTTGTGCAGTTGTCATGAATGTTGACATTAGCTATAGAGACCACACCCCTTTTGGTCATGTTTATTTCTGCTATAAAGTTGGGCATTTTAACATGGGAGTCTATGGGGATTGACTCTGTTTTGGAGCCAGGCTCAAGCAGTCAGGGAACTGCAGTTTTTGGTACTTCCTCATAGGCTTCATTTGTCAGCCTCGGAGGTTGCTGCTTGAGTGAGATGACTTTTCGCACCCAAGGGGTAGGCAATTTGCGGTGGAATTTTTACCTGACAAATTACAAACATAGCAGATTCGTGTGAGATTAAGATCAAAGACGGCCTCTGCATTTATGACAAATCACATGAGGTCAAATAGGACTTAAATTGTGAATTTTTCTATGAATGTTTCAGATTTTAAATATTGAAATATTCAGTGAACTATTAAATGTTTTGTAAAATAAATAGATGGCTAAACAAATGTTGTGTTTTCATGATAATTTGATGAAGAGTTCCACGGACCCCTGAAGGTCCCCAGACCCCACTCTGAAAATCACTGACTAACAAGTAACAGAAATAAGTGTATCCCTGTCTTCATCTGTTTTTGACCATAAAGAGAAAACAACTTCAGTTTTGCACAGAAGTTAAAACTCAGACCTAAACACAAAAATACAGTACTTGCATGAATAAACACTTTATATTTGATTCCTTAACGGACTTTTGGGGCCTTAATTTGCCAAAGAATCACTATGACCTGCTGTAACCGTAATATCATCAGCCCTGGACATTTTTCTTCCGCTGCCCATTCCAGACAGTAACATCACATGCTTATGGACTCGTGCCAGAATTGTTCCTTGGCCGGAGATGAGCCATTTCCCATCTCCTTCTGATCAGTTTTCACCCCTGCTACCAGTTCAGGTGTTACTCTCAACAATAGCCATCTTGTCCAAACTGTCACCCTTCACATTCCTAAACCCGTGTAATCCCAGCTCCACTACATCATAGTGTTACCACAGGTGACGAATATCTCCCGGCAGACACAGTGGGCCCTTTGTTTCCACTATGTTTAGTTTTCCTTCTTAAAAACACGGGATAGCCAAGAACGGACACATGCACATGTGAACTACACAGGGTGAGATTCATTAGGAATTTGAGTCAAAGACAGGTGTACAGTTTTGAGACTGATACCCAGCACCTGTTGAGTCAAAATATATCAATGAAATCCAGTTTGTGTGCAAGTAAATTCAAGTATTATGGATACAACAATCCTTTCACCAAAGGCTAGACAATCACATCCTACAGGGAGTGTTGTCTGCAGGTTATTGCGTCTTTATCATGAGTCCACAGAGGCAGCTACAGATGGGAAAGTGCTGTAAATCACTCCAACAAAGAAGCGCTTTGTCCGGGTGTGTAAGAGACGACCCATCTTGAGCAAACACACCGTGGACCTCTGAGGCTGAACAACCAAGATGTGCATGAGGAGTCTTGTTGATAAGAGACACATGCACCATTGAGTTTCATATTTGATCAGAAAATAGCGTGCAACCATGGTTTGACCAGAAGGTGGCATCACCACACAGCAGAGGGGCGATCACACTTGTTTACACAGAGAGAGAGGATTTTTCAAGTGAATAGCCATATAGAAATGATACATGTTGAGTGCTTGGAGCTCTGCTGTTGGGTTTGAAGAACTCCCTGTGTCATACACAGCATTTAAGCATCAGTGAAGCTGTCTTTATCTGGGATTACATTAAGACTTGACAGCTATTACTGGTTGCAAGGAGCAAGAATGACATTACATCATGGCTGTAAAATTGCCTGTAATTCAAATCACTGTGCAAAGTTATTTATGTCTTTGATAATCAAACATTTCAGCTGCCATGAAGTCGAGTGTAAAAATATCCACCACTATCACAGTGGCCTGTCACTTTGCACTGAATCTCTCAGGTGTATTGATCTATGCCTCTTCCATCGTACGACTGCCATCTCCCTCTTGGATGGTGCTCTGATTATTTTTTCACTTCAGCGTCATCAAAGTCACTGTGCCATTGTACTGTGATGAATTACCCCCTGGCTGTGTGAGCTCTGAAGCCCCCTGCCAGCACCCTGCCTCATTCATGAGCAATTACTGCTCCCAGAGCATTCTTCATAACAGCACAGTTTCAGTTCATGTAAAAGCCACTGTAACTGTTTATAAGAAACACACTGCTGATAGTTGCAGATAGGAGATGCTTCAGAAAGATAGATGCTCTGTTCTCAGTGATTCATGTAGTCTAGACTATAAAGGAGGGCCTGATTGAATAAAAACTGTCTGTAGTGCCCCCTGCTGTAATAGTCTGATGAAAATGTATTTCTTGAGCACGAGCTCATATTTTCACATTTGCTTTCCATGCAACTGTCCATTTAGTTTTATTACACTTCTATAATTGTTGACATTTTACAGCAATTCAACAGCAACAGTGACATTCTTATTCTGTCCCTTACAAAAGTGACTGTAATGTATATAAATATCACTGTTACATCAACAAATGATTCATAAATGAATTCATATAAACAAAAATATCTCCAATAAAACCCACCAATGTTAACGCAGGGCCAGCCCTAGACTTTTGGGGGCCCTAGGCAGGATTTAATTTGTGATGTGTTACCACTTCACGTGACACTGAACAATACTGTAAATATTAGTTTGACCTAGAGGTCGATCAACAGTGGATTTTTAATGGCCGATATAATAACGATAGTTTGGAGCAGGACATAGCCAACAGCCGTGCAGAAAAATCAGCTGTTCCCAGGACAAACTCATATTCTATATCACTAGAAAAATGCGGGGATAATTGCTTTCTGAGAAAATTATATCTGATGTACTGTGAAAAATTAAATAGAAAGTTCGTTGTGCATTTAAGGTTGGCGCGCACTGAGTGACGGCCCCTCCCAGTCTCAAAGTAATATTGAGTTAATAATCCTTTTGATGAACAGAAATTAATTTCACACACATTCCTAGCTGCCTGCTACTTAATTCTAGTGAAATTATACCAACCATGCTTGCTAGCAAAACAGAGAAAGCACATAATACTATTCTATAACCAGCAACCTTATTATGCCCCTAATAAAGAAGTAAAGCCGTCCTGCGTTAGTTAACTTTCATTTAAATCATACAAATGATCTAAAGCACGCATTACCTTGTATTTGAATGTGGGGTACTCCATGCAAAAGTCTTACGGCCGTACCCATGTCACCACTGGAGGTTACAGATATCAGCCACTATCGGAGCCCTGTTCTCTCGTTAAGGATAGTTTATGTAAAGTCCTATTGCCGCCGTTGAATCAGCCAAACCCATGAATTGGTCAATCTCTAGTTTAAGCACACATCATGTAGCTACAAATAAGCATGGGGAGATTAAAACACTACTGCAGCAACTTTACAGTAAATACAGTATTTATCTATTACAGCTAAACCCATGAATGGTCCATCTCACAGCCTTTTGCTCTGGTTAACATTTGAAGCATATTTTAGTTTTATGTTACTAGTGAAAAGTGCTGAATGAGAAAGACAAAAGGAACAGTTTAAATAAAATGCTTACATTGAATTGCCCAAAAAGAGGAAAGACTAAAGCAAATTAAGCTAGCTCGGAGCACTAGTTCAGTCTTATTTTAATCAAATACAGTGATCTTCATACCAGGGTTTAAAGTACATTTGTGTTATTCCTTATGATATTTTATAAGGAACTCATAAAGATTATCATTGGTAATGACAGTAAATTCAAAATTGGTTGAAACATCCACCATGCAAACACATAAGGACAAAACATATGGCTTTTATAAAAAAATATTTCACCACTTTCTTAAACCAACCTCCTACTGTATTTTATCAGCTTTAAAGGAGAAGTCCAGTATTTCGCACTTTGAGCCCCATTCCTGGTTGTTTATGATGAAATAGAGTGGTTAAGACCAAAATCTTGACGACTGCTCCTTCTGACAATTTGAGAGAATTTGGCTTTCCCCTGCCTGGCTTAACAATGCTGTCTATGGCCATGTGTAAATCTGTCCTAAAACCACCTTAAACGTTTGTTTTCAAAGCCATGAAACTCACAGAGTGGTCAGTAGTGTTCGTTGATGTTCTGACATAAAAATCGTAGCAAACTCTTTTCTGGGGGGCCTCCAGAGACCAGGGGGCCTCAAGCAACAGCTTATTTCGCTTAATGCGTAGGGACAGCTCTGTATAAATCTCCACATCACATCACATAACTCTACCTTGTTCTGCAGTAACATCCCACCTCTGCACTGCCAGAGGCCATCTGTGCCTCTCTGCTTCAGACTCGCCTGCCAACGAATCATCAAATTGCTCCATAAGTTTCTCACTGCATATTTGTGCGGTCCCCGCTCGGAGACAGAATGTGACTTCAGAACAAATGTGGGAAGGGTGTCTAAATCATTTCATCTAAAACCTCCTTTTGGTGGCATGAGAAGCGGTTTAGACCGAGACCTCCTGCAGGCTGCGGAATGAGGTAGATGTGTGAAAGATCATCCCACGTTCATAGGGCTTCACCAGATCAGCAGGAGATCACAGGCATCCATCTAGCTTTGCAAAAACACCCTACTCTCCACTGATACAGTACCAGAGCTTAAAAAATAGAGGGGGCCCAGTTTATTGATATCCTGTAAATCTTTTGGGACTGTAAGATCTGGGCTCCCACACTGAACAAATCTCCTCAATAGATCTACAGGGCTCTCTGAGGTGTCTGCTTGAAATGAATAAAACACAGCTGAAATGGACTGAAAAGTGTTACTTTAAATCTTTTATTCCTGAAATCAATACGGCCATAACTAAACATGACTCGGGGTTATTGCTGTGCTCATCGTGAGTTACTCCAGCTAACAGAGGCAGCATCTAGGGAACGTCTCTTGTGTCATAACCATTAATTTGATGGTTTATCGACAGACCGGATGGTAGATGGCAGAGTAAATGCAGATAGTGACATTTTGATGGAAGTGTTGTTGTTGTGTGGGCGCTAGTCACACATCTCTGCATGTGCAGCCAAACCACATTGATGGCCCATCATTTCTGACATCACCAAAGTGCACTCCTCAACACAAGTGTGAAGAGAAAACCAGTGAGCACCTTTTAAACATGAGGAGGGCGGGAAGGAGTCCTTGTCTGTCAGCTTCCAAATGACACAGTGAACTCAGCAAATTGTGACCCTCACAAGATCACCTTTCACATAAACACTTCTGATTACACACGGCAATTTATGTGAGAAAGAATCTGTAAGGCAACAGCTTCCATGCTTATTTACAAATTACGATACACATTCAATGCGCTCGATTGAAAGACAGGAAACAATTCCAAAGGAACACACTTCGACAACAAGCTGTAATTGATGCAAGCTTGTGCCATTACAGCCTTTGCAGTCCTCCAAGGATTGATCAAAGAAACTATCCTGCGGGCATTAAACCACCATCTGCCTACCCCCTTCGAATTCCTGTCTCTCATTTGTTTCATTGATTTTAACAATAAAGCCTGGAACACCAACAGAGCTATGCTGATTTTCAGGCAGTCAGTACTTTCAAATTATTCTGCAGTTCTTTGTTCGTTTTTTCAGTACTTCAATCACAGCGTTCAATGAAACACAAAAGCTAAGCGCTGTAGTTAGTGGAGACAGGATTTCATAAAACAGCAAGGCCCCTACAAAACTTAACTGACTTCACAGCAGGAGGGTCTCTTCTGATCGCATGGGATGTTCCTACACTGAGTTTGCATTTTTATATGTTCAAACAAGTCTGGGAGAATAGGTGTGAATGTAAGTGTGAACTTGGTTGTCAGTGTACATTAGCACTATGATAGCCTGGCAACATACTTGCCAACACTCGCATGATTCCTGGGAGACGCACGTTTTTCATTGCCTTCTCTCTGTTCCCTCCTGGGGATTAAAGTCTCTTGGATTTCTTTCGATTTAGAACAATGTTCACACCTGTTTTTCCTTTTAGTTATTGTGACACTGCTCAGCATGTGTAAACCCTACAACTCTAAAAGTGCGCTGCTTCCTATCTGTTGATGCATCCCCCTCTCCCCCTTCATTCTCTGACCCTCAGGGGCCAACGTGAGGTGGGACACCTCATCTCCACGCTGACCGCATTACACATGTGTAAGTCCGATCAGACGCTCTAGCATGGATTTGAAGGGGCACTTGAGGGTTAGGTGGTACCCAGCTGTCTTCCATAGACCACGGGCCTTCCGTTATGCCTCACTTGGGCATCCAGGACCCAGGGGTGTGTGGGCCAGGGAGGACTGCGGGCCTGGCTGTAGGCTTGCCACCCGCCCTCCTCTAACCAGACCACCACTGTTACCTGCTGGTACCAAAGTGCCATGGTCATGAACCAAAATTAAAACCTAGTTAAATGTATTTGACGTGAAAATGCTCATGCAATGTACTTATTATTTTGTTATTTTCATTCTTTAAAAGTGTCCAGAATGCCCCAAAACAAAATCTCTGAAACTCAAATTTTTCTGAGGGAGGACCCCGAGACCCCTTTTGGTATTAAAATAGTGGCCTATGAGGAAACTGTGTTTTGAGCTACAGGGGATTTTTTTCGCTGCATTAATGCGAGTGGCCAACGGGAAAAATTTCCTATAGCACCATTATCAGGTCAAGTTTTTAAGTTGTTTATTTTCTGACTTGATACCTACCCTTAGCTCTACTTTGTCTTTAGTGCTAATTTGCAAATGTAATACTAACATGCTAAACTAAGATGGTGCCTGCTGCCTAACATTAACATGTTAGCATTCTCACTTTGCATGTTTTATCATGCTGATGTTAGCATTTAGCTCACAGCACCACTGTGCCTCAGTGCAGACTCACAGAGCCATATGGATGTAGACTCTTAGTGTTGTTTATCATCCTCAGGAAGACGACAGAGCAACAGGTCAGACCTGTGGTATTCAACAGAGGCTAATGAGCTGTGTTTCGATTTAATGACCTGCCTTGAAATAGCCTCCCTTCTGGCCTGGCATTTTAGTTTATAGTCAGCCAGGTAATTACAAAGCTGTCACATACCCACAGACACAGCACACACATTGTCATAAGAATAGCTGGTAGTCACAGTCTTTCCTTTTGTCTTTCACAATGGAATACTCACAATGTATTAAAAGCACCTGAATGAGCAGAAAGGTTAGGTCCCGCAGGAATGTATCTGAAGGGAATTAATTTGTTCATATCATGGCTGAGAGACGTGCAGCGCAGTAAAACTAAATGTGATCAGCATGAGCCCCAAAACAATGTTCATTCAGTCGAGGCTGTCTGTGTTATACACTGAATGCAGGAAAATTACTTCCCTGTTCTTTCTCTTCGATACACACAAGCCCCCTCCTGTAATGAACAGGTCGCCCATTTGAGCATGACGTTGATAATATTTAATTGCAGCTCAGCATAGAACCCTCTCCTCTCTTTTTTAGTGCTTCTAACAGCTTGACTTTAGCGACAGTTTGCGGTAAAAAGGAAGTGCATGTTTTAAAGGTCTCATTAAAAAGAGTCATTATCTGCAAAGGATATGAAAAGGACAGTGTCTAGTGTCTGACAGATATGTTTTTCTTCAGCTTAGTTTCAAAGTACTTCTTTAAGTAACTAAGTACAAAGTGAAAATGTTAAATTGTATCCAAGGTCAGTGGTATGTGATGCTGTGCCCCTTTGGCAAAACTGAAACTAAACCTCATACCTGGATTCTAGGTAGAAAGGTAGGTGTGGAGATTTCCAGTTTCCTCGCCATCAGCGCAGCTAAATTTGTGCTAAATTTATGCTCATATGTTTATTTTGCAAGTGTCAGTGGTGCTTTTTGTGGTTGGTGTTGGACGGTGTGGCATGTGGCTGCAGGTTGCTCATCGAATCACCTCAATAGTCTGTAAACTCTCCTCTCCTGCTACTCTGCTAGCTGGCCAGTTCAAATGTAAACAACAGCAAACATCTGGGAAAAAGATGGAGAAGATGGGCCTCAGCTACCATCCCGATCATATGAACAAGCAGGACCGTCTCTGTATCCATCATTGCATCCATATCTACCTCAGGGGCAAGCATGGAGGAATCAAACAGCAGCTGCAATCGCGATTGCATGGATCTTTCTGCTGAACCAGCATCCTAATAGTCATTGTGCAAACATTGGATAATATTCTGGATGACCTCTGTGCTCCCATAATATCCTGTGTTTCGATGAAACTTGTCTAGAGGTGACTCTTTTTCTGTCAATCTGACAGAACAGAGGACTCTGACGACAGAATAGGAGGAAGTGCGCACTCTATGGTGAATGCGGACAGGTGTGACAGTAGGAATGTGAGGTGCTGTCCCATTCCTGCCCTGGATCACTGCTTTGCATCAGTCAGAGGCAGCTGCAGCTGCAGAGCAGAATCACTGCCTGTGTTTGGGGGAGCGACCATGCAGCCATCAGGTGGAGATATGTGAACAAACCATGGTGCATGGCCCCAGTGATGAGAAAAATGGAGTCAATCAGAGCCTGGAGCACATTCCAGGACACCACCGTCAACATCACCAATGACATCAGTGAAGTCACTTTGTCTGTGGTGGATTTAGGTTGTAAAACATCAGAAGCAACTGTACCGAAAATACAGTTAAATCACTCCACAACCAGAAACCATGGATTACCAGAACCATCCAGAAACATGGACAATTGTAAAGCAACTGCCTACAAGGTAAGAGGATGCAAAAAAGGACTAAATTTCAGTGCACAAGTTAAAGAAGTTTCACTGGAGTTGTATTTTGCATGACTTCATGTGACAAATAAATGATTGCTTGATTGATTATTATCACAGAAATATGCAGCATCTGTAGCACTGTAGCATCTGTTATTCCTATCGGTGACGTTTTTTTTTCATCACAAAAAAGTTGAGCAAAACGCTTGAATAAATCATAATTACGGTTATCACACAAACACTAGAAAAGCTCAAATAGAAAGAAAAAGTGGTGCAATATAATAAAATCAATCATTGCTTATTCAGGGAAAACTGACTGAGCATTAAGCTCTTTACAGCAATGCCCTGAATTCACATTCATACCAGCCAGAGGGAGATATAATATATGATAACAACCGCAATAAAATTATGAAAAAGTCTATAAAAGTTAATAACTAGCAAACAGCAATAAAAACTGTAAAATGACAAAAAAATAAATAAAATAAAAAACAAATAAATAAAGAACAATCTTCCATGAATGAAGGATATATAACAACAGCAATAAAAGTGATAAAATGTAGAAAATAAAAACAATAAATAATGATTATGTATATACAACCACATCAACTTGCATACATTTAAAATGATAAAGACACGCACCTCTCTGACGTCAATACCGAACTTGTTCTATTTATTTAGTGCAAAAAAACAACTAAAAGCTAATTTTCCAAGCTCAATACTGATGTGAGGAAGTTCAAGGGATAAAAATTCCTGAGTGTGAGAAGGGAAGAAAAGTGAGGTAAAAGGTTAACTTGCTTAGAGATGCCTCATAAACAAAAAGAAGGCAGTGTCTTTCTCTTCTATCAGTGAGCAAAGTTCACCCCAGATCAGTGTGGATGGGGCTGCGTGCCTCCACAAAATATCACCATAATCTATGACTGACATTGGAGCTGATTGTTGTCATTCTATTTTCTAAAGAGAAGCATGACTGATTCCAGTACAGTGCACACAGTTACATTTCCAGATATGTCTTAAATCAAAGCTCGTCATGAGGCCAGATGCCCAGATATTTGTAATCTGTAATAACGCAGTAATGAAACATACATGAGGTGGAGAAATTATAGCAAATGCATTACTGAATCAAATATCAACATGTAAAAGTTAAAGGGCATTCAATGTTTTTGGATTAACCATATTGTCATTTTAGCATAAATGAAATATTTAACTGATCACATTACATGGTTAGTCTACAATGATAACACTGGCAAACCCATTACTCCATGTAGGTGCTTTAATAAGCTGAATAAAATGATAAATTAAACTTTGTGTTATGCATTGTGTTTTTATTGTAGCTGATTACGGCCGTAAAGGGTGCAGAATGTTTGCAACAAATTACATCCATGCACCAATACATCACAGGAAACAAACACTAAGCTCCACTTCACCTCCTCCATCTCCTGCCCACTTGTTTCATCACCATGTAATTATCAGGAAAGGTGGCAAACAAACATTATACCATGAGTAGGTGAGGATATCATTGGCTGGCTGCTATGGAGAGCCACAGGCCAGACGGAGATGTGCCGAGGTTTATCTGAGGAAATATCTGGATTTTGAAAGGTGACTCTCCGATTCAACTTTGACCTGTTGAAATCATTCAGCTCCACTGAAATTGTCATCCTCTTCGCTGAGATGTACAATGCATACAGAGCAGAGAATTATTTCACTGAACTAAAGGTTTACAAAATATAATTGGCTATTGCTATAAAGCTAGTGATAGCCAGAAGATTCTGAGTTGGGGAACTGTTGTGCATTTATGATGTCAAATTAGGGATGTAAGTCAGGATGTACCTTGGCATTTACACCAGGAAACAACCTATAAGGTTTATCTAAAGGCAATTTTATCTACAATATGCAGGGAGGGGTTTTAAATTTGGTACATTAACAGCAAACAACATTTGTCAACTTCAAAGCTGTGCCTCCAGCGACACTTTCTGCATCGTTGTTGTCAAATACGATGAATTCATCAGGTTGATTAGATTTTCCTCCACTATTGCTTTAGCTGTTGGTTGCCAGTGCCTCTCTGCTGGTCATTCTGACTCTACTTTGGGCTATAAAATTCAACCAACATTCATGAGGTTGTAGAGGTGAAGATAAGCCCCATTCGGACAATAGAGAGAGATGCATCTGTTTAAAGGCGATCAAAAAGGTCAACAAGCACAGTGGCAGGCTGTCTGTTGGATGATCCTCTGCTGGATATATCTCAACAAGCTGTTTCCTTCCCTTAATATGTGATAAAAAAATAATAATAATAATAATAAAGAAAAAAAAAACAGGAAGAGACAGGGATGGAATCCTGCAACTAGTGAATGATGCGCTCTACCTCCTGAGCCACAGCTAGCCATGGTCACCTTGGATTAGCATGTTAGCATGCAGGTGTTGACCAATACTTTATGACCAAAGTAAAATTCTGACCTGTTGATGGTGTTACATGTACATACATGTCTGGAGATCATCAAAGTCATAATGATTCCTCCCAAGGGGGACACACATGTCTGTGGCGATCCATCCAGCAGTTGTTGAGCTATTGCACCTCATGGTGGCACAAAAAGGGTCAGGGATCACCAGAATTACTAAAATTCATTCTCTGGCAATCCGTCCCATAATAAGGGTTGGGTAATGTTCACATTTGAACTGATACTGGTAGCAGTGCCTCCAATTCTATGCCAGTACTCAACAGTCTTTTTTAACACCTTAATCTTTCCATAGGCTAATAACAAAAATGTAAATTTGAACAAGCTGCAGTCAACAAACACTTTTGCTCCTCTGTTCTTTTCTAATCACACATAGATCATTTCTCTGTCTATCTGCTGGCTTGTTTGTATGTGTGATTGTGTTTGTGTGCAGTGTCTCTCTTTAGCTCTCTCGCTCTGTTTAGACACAACCGAAATACATTTGGACTGTAGTTTAAAAAACACAGTCAGTGATACTGAACCATTTCTAAAATAAAACAGAAAAGAAAGCAGACCAGATAGACCGAAACTTTTGGCTCTGCAGTGACATGTTATTATTATTTATTTATTTAATTTATTCTTTGCCAGCACAACAAAAATACAAAGAAATAAGAAAAGAGGAAGATAAAGAGGAAGATAAAATAATTTGTCATTAATACTTTATGGAGAAGGGGTGGGATTAAATACATTTGTACTTCTTCCCACCCCTTTTCGGGTACGTAAATAGAATTATTGTATTGTTTTTTGCTCATTGAATTTACATGTATTATTTACATACTCGAAATAAACAACTACTACTACTACAGTTTCGACTCACTGGTAAGCTGACCAACCTCTGAGGCCAACTTCCCAGCTTCAGGGTGCTTCACAGTGCTTCCGCTGCCAGTCTGAGCCCAGCGTTCTCACCCAGGTGCGCTTTTAGGTACCAAAATTTGGCACCAATTGTCATGACCTGAATCAGTACTTGGTAGTATTGACACAAGGCAGTCAGCACCCTTAACCCTACCATAGTCTCATGGGATGTGTTTGTTAAGAATCAGTATTAAAATCTATTTCAACAGCACCTCTTTGAGAGGTGGGGCCGAAAGTCCAAGCAGCAGCACTGATGCAGTGGCATAGACGATACAAAGGAAGAGCTGGGAAGATTTTGCAGCTTAAATAGACCTCCAAATTGGGAGGGTGTGTTATGTAGATGACATATGGAGAGCTACGTATGACGTGTGTATGAATCAGTGCAGCTCGAGTTGACTGCCTGAACCTGCTCGCAGGCGTCGCTCCATATGTAATAGAATGAGGGTTGTGTACGAGTCATGAGAGATCTTTGAAGTCATTCTTGTAAATGGTACATATTGATAAACTGTCCTGATGTAGAATGCTATCGTGCCTCGATATATGTCAAGAGATATCAAGCTTAAGTGAGACATGACTGTTCACCATGCAATATTAACACTGGTAGCCTGAAAAGCATTCATGCAGAACCTTCTTGGTGCAAATGTTCAGTTATTTCCATCATGTCAGCAGGCATTTCTTTTTCCTGCTTGGACATCAGAATTGTATGACTGCCCAGGGCTTTCTTTGTAAAACATAAAGCTAATAACTCCAACACTGGCAGGGGAGGCCAGTGAGTGAAGTCAGTGTGAAGATGGTACTAAAGCAGAGCTAAACATTCATAAAGCAACACCCGAGCATTCATATAGCTGCTCCCAAGGTGGCAGTCGGTGTAAGCACAACGCCGGAGTGTTTGTGCTGAAAAGTGAGTCATTGTTTACGCTAGGAAAAAAAGTCAGTTGGTGAAAACATACAAAACCTTGGTCCATTGTCCACAAATTCAAATCAATTAGAACAGAGAAAAGACAAGCTGGAGCAAGCTGACAGAATAGCGATAATCAAGAAGAGCCTTTTGATTGTTTTTTCTTTTGAAAAAAGAGGATTAGGGCATTATTATTGAACATGGAGACACAGCGGGCTGAAATACTGATGTTATTCTTTCTATTATCTGTTTCTATTTGTAATAGACTGTCGACATTCACATCAGATAATAGGCAAATGCCTCACATACTACTCTTTTGATACAGTTTGAAAAGAACATTTAAAAAGCATTTGAATCACTTAATTGCAAGAGAGAATAGAATAATAAATTCAACAATAAGATGACATTAAAAAACAGTTTGGGTGATTTTTGAAACTTACTGGTGTGAAGGAATGGTTAGAGTAAACAACTGCGCAGTTATACACTCTAACTGCATTGCTTCATGCAGTATGTGGCAGCCTTGGGTAACAGAGTACAGGACAGTATGTCTATCCCGAGAGGCAGCTGGCTCGACAGGGAGAGAGGGAGGTGAGAAGTTTCTGTCGCTCACCAACTGGTCTGATGTCCCTCCGCAAGAATCCAAGTAAGATTGAGTCGCTGAATGTCATAAATGACATGGAGTAACCATGGTGATGACCCAGCGATGTCAGGAGGCTGTTGCAGAGATTTCAGCAGTCTCCAGGGACTTGGCACACGTTAGATCCCAGCAGAGATCTGCACTCACACTGCGTGAAAGCTAACAGGGATGGTTGAGGAATACAATGGTGCATCCTGGTGGCTCAGTTGATTAAGACACAAACTCTGCAGCTGAGTTGTTTTTCTTGCCATTGCCTGCTCTGTTTCTGCTGCGTGTACTGTACTTTATGACACAGCCATCCAAAGAATTTTACTCTAATGATGCATTGCTAGTGCCAGATATTGTGTTAGAATTTGTGTACCCTGACCTTGTGAAAGTGTCATTTATTCTGGTAATCACATAACAAAAAGAAAGCGCAAAGCAGAATTTGTTTCATTATAAAGCTGACCAACTCCAAATGAAGAAATGTGACTCACTCTTTGAAAATATTGATTTTTCCTCTGCGCTCTGATGGGATGGCTCACTTGCTGTCAAGCTGTCTTTCAGTCAGGGTGACTGCTGAGAAATGCTTTGTAAGAACTGGTGGCTGAGGATTTATTTGTCACAAAGGGAGACTGACAGATGGGTCACTGTGACTGGTTTTAAAATTGAGATGGGGTTGCACCACGAGTAGCTGTGGCTGAGCCACCACACCTGCAGAAAAATACAATCAAATTACAGTTAATGTATAAGCTGGCAGCACGGTGGTACAGTGGTTAGTATTGTCAACTCACAGCAAGGGGAGCCCTTCTGTGCAGAGTTTGCATGTTCTCCCCGTGTCAGCCTGGGGTTTCTCCAGGTTCTCCAATCTAAAGACATGCATGCAGGTTAATTGATGACTACAAATTCCCCGTAGGTGTGAATGTGAGAGTGAATGGTTGTCTGTCTTTTTGTGTCAGCCCTGTGATAGTCTGGTGACTATCTATATATCTATATATATATATATATATATATATATACATATATTGTATAGCTCTAAAGATAACGGTACAAAACAATTAGTCTGATGTAAAAAGGGTAGGTGCAACATGCTAAGGCCTCTGCCCTCACCTTTTTGGTTTTACACTTCTTCAAAAGTAAAGACTTTTCTTTCTTGTGTGTATTTGAGTTGTACAAGTTGGAAAACGACTGCAATAAATAAACCAAAGACTACATTTAAAAAAGAGAGACTGGTTTTCTTTAGTAAAGCAAGAGGTTAACACACATGTATTAAGCTGAGTCTCACCCATGAATTTTTGAATCATTCCATGACTTTGAGCTAAGCTAATAATTCTTAGATAGGCAGAAAATTTGAAATGGCAGTTTATCTGATGTAGTCCCCCTTTAAAATATTTAACAACCATTACATGTTATTATTGGCCTGCATGACATGCAAGAGCCATTTTATCTCAGAGAAGGTCACTGACTGCCTTAACATCATAGACTGAAAAAATAATGGACATAACTAGCGTGTGATGTCACCCACTGGTTTGTGGAGACACGCTTTGAAGCCTCAAGTCCATCAGTACAAGCATAGCCATCTTCATTTTTTGTAGCCAGAAGTAACCATAATTGGACAAGAGGCTGGAGCTGCGGAGTAGCAAGGGATGGATCTGACTCATAGATGGTGGTGACTCCTCACAGACAGCTTGTCACTCAGGTGGCCCCACTCTTAAATATGCATAACTCTGGGCCTTAAAAAATGCAAACAGGGGAGTTATATAAAAATTCACCCCCTGCACAGTTTTCACGAAGGAGGAAATTAATTACAGAGACCGAAAACATTTTTGTACCAGGCTGTTGCCACTTATGTAACATCTTGTTTGACCATTCAACCTGCTTCTCCAACATGCAAACAAAAATGCAGACCACAGAATATCACTATCTTACTCTGTACATATAGTAAGTCCTATAAAGGGAGAATTGCAAATTGGTTTCTTATTCCTGTCAGCACACAGGTCTACTATATGTACTGTACATGGACTGATCATAGTCCATAAAGTATATGTTGTAAAATTACATTTATGCATATTTATGAGGCAATAATGTAAAAAGATTCATACAGACATATACATATATTATGAGGAGGATATAGGTAGATCACCTGCATGGTGTCAGTCATATAATATAATTTCAATCTGCCTGAGTGCAAAGCAGAAACCTTTTAATATCACAGGATATTACCAGGATATTGCAAACCAATGTCAAGCCTACCTCTGACTTTCTCTGCATACATTCTTTAATCTTTCATTTAGGTGATTCAAAGCACACTGTGGCACAGTCACTGTGCGCTCTTTGTATCTCTAAGTAGCAATAGATATCAGGATTGACTAATTCCACAAACCGCTAAAATGGATTTGTAAGAATCAGCGTAATGTGATAATTGCATTCCGTCAAGCGAGATGTATTTCCACTGAAGAGGAGATGCCCCCCAGCTATGACTTAGCAGTGAGTGTCAGCCGATCATACAACATGTGTGAAATAGAGAGGGTGAAGGTGCAACAATCTGCTGAGAGGACAAGGACACCCACAGCAACACTGTGCATGTGTGCACATGTATGTCCTTGTGCTCTTGTACAAAATTACATTTTTTTTTAAATGCTTAAATGATGACACAACTTCTCTCACCAGGTTCTGGTTTTTATTGTGCTTTTAATGTGCAACAGGGGCTGGAAAACTATTATCATTAATCTACTAATAATCAGCTGCAAAATAATGAAATCTTCAGTAAGAGAAGTATGATGTTTGTGAATGGTAGTGCTGGTGTACACCAAAAAGAAATAAATTCATTCATCAAAAAAAGTACAGACACCTGACAAATACAAAAAAGTTACCTTGGTGAAAAGGAAAAGAAAAGAAAAGGAAAATGTTGTAACAAAAAGCCCATTATGGCTTTTAACTCTGTTCAAACAGAACTACATATCAAGAGCTTGTTTCAAGAGACAGATTTACTGAGTTATCAAGAGCATTTTACTAAGCAATTACAGACCCTCCACTACTGATTTATCACTCCCTCTCACCATGCCACTTGTCTCGTATCGATTCAGTTATTTGCTTACTTCCCATCCCATCGTCCAACTTCCCCCTGTTGCACTGAGGGAGTGCTGCACTGTGTAAAGGCACTTTGTAGTTAGTTATTAAAAATCAGGTGCTCTTCAAGGATGGGGAAAATAGTCACATTAAGGTAAAAAACAACGACTGGCCAGCTCACTCAGTGTGAAAGTCCACGGTACAGGCACGCAGTCGGAAACTGCATCCGAGGCACTCTGACTGTATTAAAAATCCTTTATGAATACATAATAAACCAACACATTTCGACTAAAGAGTCTTCATCGGGGTGTAAAATGCATTGGAAACAGGTGTGCAATTTAAAAACTCATGTAGGAGTCATGTGACACAGGTCACATGATAAATTGGTGTAACCCTACTAGACAAAAACCACATTGAAAGACATTGCAGACGAAAATTAAGTAAAATTTATACTATAAATCATTCATATATTAAGTTACAAAATAATAAGGCAGAAAACTTCATAGGGCTCAAAAATAATCACCCTCAGTCATGTACGTATGTCCTCAGTAATACTGTGCACATAAAAGACAGTGTATAAAAACACTCAAGGGTTCACCTTCACTAATACTAGTTCAAAAACATAACAACAATACTGAGAGAAGGTTACAATCCTGTTGCATTTCAGCAATTATGTATGCCTAGCAGTCTTCTGACTTACCCACAAAGGAGCCAATCGTTGATCAGTATTCTCATTTATAGTCCAAATGGCTGCACCTGTGGCCTGCTGCTTCATTCTCCAACATTGAACCACCACCTGTCTGCCCAGGAGGTTGTCTCTGGGTATGAAAAGTGAAGCCAATAAAGAGCTCCAGGAATGACGTCTTTCTATAAGCCCACGCGGACATACACATTGCACTGGTTCCTTTGTCAAAAAGCCTTTGGGATTTATACTGAATTTTGGATAAGTGCCGAAAATAAGCTCCAATGCAAACAAACGTTTATGATACTCGTACTTTTTGTTCAGCAAGATAATCTTCACAAATTAACACCACTTTCATTGATTATTGAAGCTTAAATGCAGTCGCCAGAGGTACAGAGCTAACCTTAGGTGATAAACAAACTACACCACAGTCGCATGACCTAACGTCACCACCATCACAAGACTGTAAAGCCGTGTTCACCACAGCTAAATGTAATGACGTTTTGTAGTCTCATTCAGCCTTTTTTAAGGCACACAGAAGCTTCAAAGTTCCTGAGTGGGGTATTTACTGACTGAACAAAATGTCATAGTCTCTTAAGCTTCTCATCTAACAAAAAAACCCATTCAAAAAACCCTTTGCCTCTGAGACAGGGGAACCATGAGTGGTAAAATGCTCACTCCTTTCTGGGTTTTAGGACTCATTCCTGGGGTACTCTATATGGAAGTGCCTTAAACCTGCATCATTCTGAAAGGCCAGCAGGGGGCGACTCCACTGGTTCCAAAAAGAAGTCTGATTGTACAGTCTGTGCAAACATGACCCTAATTCTCACTCAATTTATTACCTCTGTAAACATGAATTTATAGTCTTAGTTGCTAGTTTCATGTATTCTTTGATACAAAATTATGTTCATTTTGTAAATTATGGTCCCATTTTGAGTAAAATAGACAATAAGGCAGGGTATCCTCTAGGCGTGCTTGTGAGTGACAAGTTGCTTGCCCAGTTTCCTCGGGTTCTCAGTCAGATCAACCACTAACTTCTTCACTGCGCCATCATCTCTTCCAAATATGGTCACTTCTGGCTCCAAAAAACCAAGATGGCAGCAGCCGAAATGAGGCTTGTGGCTCCAAAACAGCAGATTACAAACCAATGGCTGATGTCAGGTTGGCCAAGCCCAGTCTCACTCCAAAGTCGTCGTAATCCAGCGCTTGGGCAGTGACTTGCGGCGTCAGAAACCAACAGAAAAAGGCACCCTTTAACGTCGGCATAATACGTGGCCGGTTGCCGGTATAGTTTAACGAGTGAGAATGTGTTGGTGGGCCACATCCACTTCTTATACACAGTCTATAGCCTGTGCACAATCAGCATCAAGGACCAGCATCTGGAGCCAGAGTGGTAGTCGGTCTAGGAACTTGTGTTACCTCACATATCCACTCAATCCCTGATTAAAATCCCACAGATCTAAGTTGTCCTTCAAAATATGTATTTACTGCAAAAGAGGGTGATGCCTCTGTCAGATCAGTGTATGTTCTATAACGGAAAGCAAGGCTCGAGTGTCACTTCAGCTGCGGCTGCCTATCAACTAACAGCGGTACAATCATTCGGCACCTAGAAGACAATTTGAAATCAGCGTGATCTCAAGCTGATTCTATATGACTGGGCAGCAAACAGTTGGACGATGAAGAGCTCATCTGCTCTGTTTCTAAACAGTGGTTATCTCTGCGCGAGACAGAACACATCCTGCCACCAAAGCAAATAGTCTGAGGCGAGAAAGTACATCCTGCAGATGCTCTGAACATAAGTGCTTTTCATATCCACAGCAGTAAAACCTCCTACATCCAACAGCTGATAAACACTTTCTAATTTGAGCAATTATATGATAATGAAAATAATGGGCGCATCTTGTGATTAAGTAAGAGCACTTAAAACCTGAGAGGAGATCATTAATTCCATAAAATATTCATTTCTGCATAATCCCACATTTAAAAGACACTGAATTAATTAAAATGTATATTAAACGGTGGTTGTGCTTTCAGTTGGAGGCAGAGGGTGAAGTAGTGACTCCATTGTATCTAATAACAGTGTTTTGGGTTGCAGTTGCTAAGCAATTAGTATAAACCATCAGATCCTTGGACACGTGTGCATCTTTTGTGTGAAACTAGGAAGGCATGATCCTGTGGATAAAGTGTGGCCTATCTTTAATCTGCCTAGAAACAACTACATCCATATCATTGATACAGACAAAAGAGGGATAAAGTTGTCCTTATATACACCGTGTCAACATAAAAAGGTGTGTTAAACAAAACCTCTTTGCTATGCTGCTGACACACCATTTATCAATCTGCAAGAGAGAACAATTACAAGTAAAAAATGAAAAAATAAAAATGGTACAATGCTATCATTGCCACTTTCAGAATCCCTTATCTTCCGCAGCCTGCAAATCAAAGCCCATTGTTACACTGTTTGCCACGGACATGATTGTGTATTTCTGAGATCAGCTGCTCATATACTGATTGTGGGGGACACAGCTGACTGGAAGCTATAATGAAAGTGATTCTCATCAAGCCTTCTATCTGCTCTCATAACGATTGTAAGGAAAGCGTTAACCCCTTAACCTTTCAGACGGTGAAAAAGGAAGCAGTCGCTATTTCTCTTGCGCACAAAGCCCGTCTTTGTCAGTCAATCTTTGCCATTCAGCACCCGCGTTCGACAGAGGGTGACTGCAGCTCAGGTCTGGGCAATATCCTTTTCCTTATGTTCTATGATCTTTGATGTGCGATAAGACATCAGGTGTCTGTGCTTTCCAATGCTCGGGTGTTGCTGTAGCTCAGCCAAACACAGATGGTAATCTCTGACAAGCAGAAAGCCAACAGGAGAGCAACCAGAGGGAACAACATGCTTCTGCTGATATCACCAAGGATAAATCAACAATATAGAAACTTCAATATTAGATGCTCACTATATATAATGTGCACTAATATGAGTTAATACTGCATGTTACACATGAAAAAGACTGATAAGCAAGAACAAAAAATGAAGAATTATGAGCTTATCATTTGCTTTGCCCTGAATACACTCCAGTATGTGCTGTGGATATGACAGCTGAGCTATTTTTGTAACAAACTGAGACTCTAAGGATGTGTGAAGGCTCCAGTGGTTTGAAACACAAAGCAAAAACAAAGAAAAACTTTGATCTTGCCGATAGAATCACATAAAATCAATTACTCTCTGAGCTGCGAAATCTCAAAAAAAAAAAGAATGTATGAGGCACAAACTGCCAGCACGACGCACATACCTATTAAGAAGCTCTGCTGTTATATCTCAGTTCAATGTGAAAGTATTATTGCTAATCCCCTAAAGCTTTGTAGACTGAAAAGCGCCACAAAACCATTAAGGAGAGCAAAGAAAACTCATTCTGCTGTCCCCAACTTATCAGACTGACATATTGAGCAGCGCCTTTTATTCTGTTAATACCTCTCAAAGTGTGGTGAGGAATGCTTTCATCGACAGCTTTTCTCCCTTCTTTTTTTAACCTCATGCTGATATCTCTGTCCACTATGAATGGAAACATGAGAAAAGAGGATGTAATTGGTGTTCTAAAAAGTTGATTTCCTCCCATTTATCAAGACAAGTAAATCATATACCGTTGCACTGAATTATTGATTTGTTTATGGCCAGTAGATCTCAGAGGATTGGACGAAATGAAACAGTAATGGCGAGATTTACCCTGTAAACATAGGACCAGCAGTGGTAAACGCTTCATGTCATTCTCCATGGTTTCCACCTGATATATCAATGGGCCAGAAAGCAATAAAAACCCCTGACCACTACACAAATGTCCCATTTAGGATCTAATGATTTCACACCCTCTCAACAGGTATATTGTGGATAAATCCTCCGGCGCTCATTTTCAACTAAATTACGCCGGGGGCATCCAGAGATATTGTGTTTGGTCACACAGAGCACTGCATGAAAAATATCTGCATGAAATATATAATTTATCAGGCCATTACAGAGATGGTAATGTGAGTTATAATGGACTCTGGTGAAGACAACACATTTGTGTCTGGAGCTGGGCTTAATTTTAGCGAGTTTTATTGTTGAAGCAGCACAACACTACACATCAAGAGTTTCACATCGAATACTGGTATTAGTTTCTCTGAGGAGAAAAACTTTATTGCAGTTAGAGTGTAGAGTCATCAGAGAGCTGTTTAAACTGTGACTGTATTATATTTAGTTGTACTGAAATGCTGCATGTCTACTTTTCTATTGTGAACTAAAAGGTTGATTAGTCCCAACCAGTTAGGTTAAGTTTAGGAAAAGAATCATGGTTAGGTGACGTGACGTGCGTACCTAATGTAAAGCTTCAGTGTGTAGGATGTAGGGGGATATATAGGCAGAAATGGAATTTAATATTCTAAGTACATTTTCTCCTGTGGTCCTGCGCTCACAGCAAAAGGGTTCTGGGTTCGAACCTTCTGTATGGAATTTGTCCTCCTTGTGTCAGCATGGATTTTCTCTGGATTTTCTGGCTTAATCTCACATGTCTAAAGACAAACAGACCTTGTGATTAAAAACAGTAAATACATTATTTATACTATGTCACCTAGCCTGCAAATAGCCTGCAAAATGTCACTCAATAAAAACGAATACTACTCAGGATTGTCAGTTACATGCATGTTAGATTAATTGGTGACTCTAAATTGCTGATAGGTGTGAATGTGAGTGTGAATTGTTGTCTGTCTCTATGTGTCAGCCCTGTGATAGTCTGGCGACCTGTCCAGGGTGTACCCTGCCTCTCGTCCAATGTCAGCTGGGATAGGCTCAAGCTGTGACCCTGTGCTAGGATAAGCGGTTACGGGTAATGAAGGAATGTGTTCTTTAGTGTATAATCCATGAAAATAAAAATCATTGTGTTTTCGTTACCTTAGAATAAGTGCTTTATACCTACATAAGAAGCAGGTCCTCATCCATGAGGCTGCAGCGCCATGTTCCTACAGTAGCCCAGAATGGACAAACCAAACACATGTTCTAGACAGGGCCATTCACGTTTTTAATGTCAGCCACTGTAGTTAGCAGCGCCTCTGGGGTGAGTCGAACAACACTGGCAAAACATTGATTTGTAATGTTAAACTTCTTTATTCTGCGTTTTTACTGGTTTTAATCACTGTGTCCATTTTTTTGGAGAGCAAAATATGTCATTGACCTTTGGTGTCATACTGCAAAGAAACACTGATCTCCTGGGTCAAAGTCTTGTGTTCTATCCATTTATCCATTAATCCACCCCGACCTCCTCCCTATGTGGATTTAATTGCTCTTTATACTATGTCACCTAACATCCTCCTTTGCTCCTGACAGCCTGTATAATATAGGTCACGTAATCACAGCCTCCTGGCTCACAACCACCTGGGTTGTACTCTAAGTATTATAGTGCATTACTTTTTGTAGGTATAAATAACAAACAGCCTGCAAAATGATAAGACTCCTTAAAAGGTATTGTATGCCTCTATTTTTTAAACCGATACAGAGATGGTGTATTGAGGCGATGTAGTGCACAGGATGTGTCACATTAGGTTGGTGTCTACTGGAGGAAGAATAATAATAATCATAATGACAATAAGAAGAACAAGAACAAGAATAAGAACAAGAACAAGAAGGGAAAATATACCTTTTTCACTGTCATATACACACAGGCCCGACATATAGACACATGCACAAACAGGACCTATACATGCTTTAAATGGAGAGATGTCAGAGCAAGGGGGCGCCCTAAGCACTTGGAGGTTCAGTTCCTTGCTCAGGGGCACCTCAGCAGTGCCCAGGAGGCAAACTGGCACCTCTCCAGCTACCAGTCCTCACTCCATACTTGGTCTGTAGGAGAACTTTACCTGGCCCCCAAGCCAAGTCCCTGTGGACTGAGCTACAGGGAGCTGAGCTGAGAAAGATGGCAGCTGCAAGTGGTGGGGATATCGTCACAGGACTGATGCCTCTGCCCCTGTTTGGGAGTACTACCACATATAACTTTACTCTGAGGGTGACTTCCTCTAGTTACAAAAGCAGTTTATTAAACACATGATTTTATTCTCCACATCATCTCCATTCAGCTCATTGATGTGTTGGTATTCGCTGCAGCAACAAGTGGGGTTGAGTCATCGGGCCTTTGAGTAAGAGGGGCGCTTATCAATTTATTAGTCTGTGGGACATGAATATTTAAACAAAGCAAGACCTGTCTAACTGGGCTAATTGCATATTAGAAGCACAGCACGGTAGGCTGGAAAACGACATACATGCTACGATGACGTCTATCACCAGTAGCTCACGTTTTAAGTTTTCTGTTGTTGTTGATTAAACACAAATACTGTCATAAACCATTCACCCTGATGAAATGTCAGGAAGGTATAAAAATAGATACCACCAAAGCCTAATCAAAATATATACACACAATGTGTGTGGAGTGTTTGACCACTAGGTGCCACATGGGAGAGGGAACGACATGGCAACATGGTGACATTTCTGCCAACTGCATTGGGCTGTAATGAGCCATAACATGTAGAAATGTTTCAAAAAAAAGAGGAAGAGAAAAAAAAGAGTGCAAGATGATCCTAGGGATGATAATTTAACAAATTATGCAGTCTCTGTTAGGAGAAACTCACCAAAGATGTCCCCTTCCACCTTTATTATTTGCCACATCAATCAATTACCGTTTAATTTGTGAGATATCCTCTAAAATACAAGGTTTCTGATGAACTGTCAATTTTGCTGTTTAGGTATGCGGATTTGTTGGGATGCAAACAAATGTTTTGTTGAAAAATGTTTTAAGTAAAACATAAATTACAAAAAAAAACAACCCACTTCTTTAGAAATAATTTACTGGACCAAGTCTGGCCTTTTGGCACTTCGCCTCCTGGACACGATTGATGAGGCCAAACATAGGTCTCCCTCCCCTGAGCCTGGGCCTATTTCTTCTGACACCTTAATAAACTTTAAGACAAACACACAAACATGGACACACACACACATATATATACAGTATATAAATAGGAAGCCCCAGTGAGATTTTTCTCCCAGCAGGGGCAACCTAATTGGTAATAACATGTTGGGGAGTTGTCAGGACATGCCACCAAAGAGGTCACTCACTGTATTTCTTATTCTGCATGGGCAGGAAAAAAGTAGAGCAGCCGCCTGGAGTCTCTATAATCCTCAAAGCACATAGCAGGTTATGGGTGAGAAGGATCCTAAAGGATTTGATCATGTTTTTGTTTATGACTAGTACTTAAAAATATAAATCCTTAACCTGATTATTAACGTCGATTTTCCTGCCTGACAAAAAAGCAAAATGCCAATTGACATTCAAAGAATTTACCGTGGCTTTTCCCACCCCGGTTCTCAGAGATCTGAGACTATTAGTATTCTGTTTGCAAAGAGAGGTGGAAGCATGTCTCTCTTCTTTTCAGCTGCATCTGAATGGGTCACTGGGTTAATATAAAAACCTCAGAGTGTTGGGATCCTCGTTGAAGAGACCGACAACTGTAAATGAATCCTGGACCTGAGGGAGGCAGATCATTTCTGAATGCTCCAATCGGGGTGCAGCACAATTTCTCCTGAATGGATAAAAGCATAAATTGAGTTGTTACTGGTGCTGTTGAGAGGTACTTGGGACCAGAGGTGATGTAGCATCATATAATCAGAGGATTCATGGAGGCGAGCTTGATTACCAGAACATTTTGTAGTGGGAAACCAAGTGAAGCTGGTTTAGAGCCAGAAAATTATCTGAACGAGTCATGTTAAATTATATTTGTGCGATGTGCTTGTTGTGCTGGCTGCACCTTGCTGTGATATTTCTTGACACATCAGCTTTATGCTTTGTAGAATGGTGCACTGCATGTATTATGTATTTACAATGAATGCTGTACACATCAATTACATCTATTTTCCAACACAAAGAACAGCAGCTGAAAGAAAAACGAATTGAGCTTCCACACAATGGTCACATTTTTTGAACAGCTTTCTAATTAAACACAGCAGGGCTGCAACAATTAAATAATTGATTAGTTTTCAACTATTAAATTAATCATCAATTAATTTGACAATCGATAAATCAGTTTGAGTAATTCTTTAAAGAAAGCCTCAAGTCTTCAAGCATTCAAGGCAAAACTTCAGATTCCAGCTTCTTACTTGTGAATATTTTTTGGTTTTTGCTCCTCTGACAGTTAACTGAATAAAATTGGGAACATCCTCTCGAAATGTGGGATACACTGATCAACATTTTTCACCATTATCTTTCATTTTAATATAGATTTTGGATTGGTTGGTTATTTATTCTTTCTATTTGCTAATAATACAGTTATAAATTTAGGTAATTTACATGGGTTTCTCACTTTTTTCATAAGCCATCAAGTCTACACTTACAAATGTTAACAAGTCATTAATAATATAATGATAATAATATACTTTATTTATACAGCACATTTCAAAACACAGTTACAAAGTGCTGTACAATAAAACTAAACACATTTAAAACATAAGATAACATATAAAGATAATAAATGGGAAATAACATCAGTTAGATAGCAATAAAATAGACAGACAGCTCAGACAAAGTCAGGATATGCTTTCCGATAGAAGAACGTTTTTAGGAGACTTTAACAAAGCCAGTGACTCAGACAGCCTTATATCCTCAGGCAGATTATTTTAGAGCCTCGGGGCCCTGGTGGCAAAAGCTCTGTCTCCTTTGGTTTTCAGTCTGGACTCTGGAACAAGTAGAAGACCTCTGCCCGAGGATCTCAAACTATGCAGAGGTTCATAAGGGATTTACAGGTCTGAAATGTAATCTGGAGCCAGGCCACGAAGAGCCTTAAAGTAATCAATAAGATTTTAAAGTCAATCCTAAAACAAACAGGGAGCCAATGTAAAGAGGCTAAAACTGGTGTGATGTGGTTGAGCTTCTTGGTTTTGGAACAGACAGGAATAGAGGCTGTTGCAACAATCAAAAGGTGAAGAGATAAAAGCATGCACAACAGTTAAATGTGAGTAAAGGGTTCTCACCATAAAGCCTGCAACTGTGTTAATATGTTTTAATTAATATATTTTGGTAATGAATAATTGGTTTATAGCTAGAGCTACCCACAGAAATGGTTGGGCCCCTGAAAATGTCCAGTGAATGAGCCTTCCCCAGATCTGCTAACTCATATCAAAGCATGCTTCTCTCTCCTGGTTTAGATCAGTAAATTTCATGTCATGTGGCCGGCCACCCACAGTTTTTTTTTTTTTTTTTTTTTAAGCAGTAATAAATGTCGCAATGCAATATGTATTTTTGTTGCTTTAATAGTAAATGGTGAATACTTTGGTTCAAGATAAAATGTGGTTATTATTGCTCATCATTGCTTATATTTAAGCCTCCTACAGACTGTGAGACTTTAGCAGTCTTTTAAGTTAAGTGCAACCTACACTGTGCGACATGGATCTAATAAATTTGTTCATGACATCAAGTTTGATGTATGCAGAACTGCAGGCTACAACATACGATGACATAGCTACAAAAACTGAGTGCACAAGGATGCTGCACAGGTTATTACTTCTCCAACTGTGAAGTACAACATAGGGGTCACATTATTAAATAACCTTAAGTTATTTGGGCACTATATACTGCGGTGTCTCTGTGTGTGTGTTTGCTAGCTGCTAAGTTGCTCACGTGAAAGCTGCAACTTCACCACCATTTCCTTTAATGCTTCGTCCATCTTTAAACGGTCATGGTTAGAGCTGGAGGACACATCATACTGGCAAGGCTTCTGCTGCCACAACAAACAAGGGTTTCCTCGTAGCTAAAATCCAACACATTTTTTGTAGCACATTTTGCCTCAATGGTGAGCTGCTATCCATCTGTTTGTTTGTGTTTAGTGCCAGTGCATCATTTCATGCTGTATTTCTACTGGTTGGTTAGTAGACATAGGTTGTAACAGCAGCCACACCGTGAGATGGTCATCTCAAATTTCTGACACTATCATTTTATTCCAGGCTGTCTTTGATTCCAAGACCTTAACAGCGGCCACCCTTGAACCTCTAAATGTATGACATAGAGCACCCCATTAGGGTACCATATAGAAGAAAAAAATCAGTTTTCAGCCAATAAAAAAAAGGAGAAGCAAGAAGCTCTTCAACAGTTAGTCACAGACACAGCATATTTAGCTGTATTTGTTTGTGTGGAGGATGGTCAGCATATGATGGATGTCAGAGAAACAAATAATGCTGCAAGAATTGTTTTGGAAGCTTCTGTGATCATTTTGATGTTTGCTCTCTAATGTGAAAACTTATCATTGTACATGACTGGAGCCCCTGTAAGTTATTTGGGTTGGTTCACTTGAAGCGAGCACAGCCTTTAATACCCCCTGGCTATATTTGATTACACTTCTGACCTTAATGATGAGCCATCTGTGCCGATTATCACCCACAATTCATCACCACCCCCCATGGTGCTGAGCTTTTGCAAACTCATAACACTGCCTCCAGTCAAGGCTGGATCGCTTGAGAGATATTGCTTTAAAAAATAATATTTAATAAATGTAAGTCATAAATTCTGAGTGAAACTGTTTTTCCACAAAAAAACACATTTAATAAGCTGCATAAAGTATGAAATTAATTTGTTGGAGATTTGTTTTACAGTGACTGCTTTTTCACCAGAACTGTGGCCAAATCAATTTGAAGAATAATACCTTTCATTATCAGCGGAGCGTGTAACTACATTTAATTAGATGGCATTAAGTAAAATTCATGTATTCATGTGTTGGGAACGGAGGACGAAATCAATCATGCTGCATGCATAAAAAAGCCATAGGTCCTGTTTTTGTATTAGATCTCTCAGTCTCAGCACCAACTCATCTCATCATGCTACATCTCTCTAAGCCTTTCACAGAGGCCGTCTAAACAGCCTACTAAAGCCACAGATGCTCAGAACCTTTCACACCTTCACCAACCTCCAACTCTCTTGGCAATGAAGCAATTTATTCCACCTTGAAATAGTGGGGGAGGGAGTTAAACCTGCTGTGACATCTACAACCCATCATAATACCAATATATGTTTTCTTCTCAGCAGATGTATCAATCCTACACACAGCTTGCACTGTCATTTTTGCTTCTAAAGATACTAATCTGAGTGCTTTGAGTCCGTTTTGTTTCACACAGCCATATGGCTTCGTGATGGCTGCAGTCACTCATCTCCATGTCATAGCTTTATGCATCTCATTTAGATTCCACCCTCTGCTCGGTGGCTTTAGACCTGCTTCCATCCATTTATCATCATATATGCTCCGCCACTTTGCTGTTGCTTGGAAAAATGACAAGGTTGGGTTGGGATGTGCGTGTGCGCTCGGTACACTAAGTCCTAAATGACTCTTGGCACCTGCTGTGATTAGCTAGGTCACAGCACAGTAGTTTTCTGCACTGATGTCAGGTCCACGCTGACACGGTTAAATGTTCCACTTCTTCACCCCGGTCATACTTCTCACATGAACCCTCATTAAAATCGAATGATATTTGCATGGGGGCTGGTTATAAAGGCAGTGGACAGCTGTGACTCGAAATGATTAAATGCAAACTGAAAAGATCTAAATAGTTACATGCAAAAAAAACATGATGTTAAGATTGTTGGGTTTTGGATATCAATTCATTATGGTATAACCCAAAAACAACTTATTTGAGCTGCTTTTTGTTCAGGTTGCATGTAATCCATACACAATTACAGTGAGCAATCATACAAAGGATTAACCACAGAGCATGGAGATGACACAAGTCTATTATAAAGTGACCCCGACTGTAATCCAGAAGAATATATTAGGATGAAATGCAGGACATTATAAAGCTTGTATTATGGCGTTTTTTGATTTATTTGGTTTAGAGGAATACTATGTAGGATTTTCCTTAAAAAACAATATAGAATCACACAAAAGTAATCATCTCTTATGTCTCGCTAGCAGTATATGGCGGTGCCTCCCTCTACCTGTATTTAATTATATTCCCTTTTATTTTGGTCTGTTTGGGACATTTTGGGGTAGTAGTGTGTAGCCCCCATCCAACAGCAGCACAAGGTGGGGACTCATTAAAACCATGGCAACCAAGTTACACTGCTGTCTCTGTCTCTCTTCTTTGCTCTGGGGATGCGAGCTGCAGGTCTCTGAGTCTGTTTGATCAAATAGAGCTTGAGCCACACACACACAAAGCAGAGAAGCCAAGCAGACAGGATGAAACATTGACTTTAGCTGAATTCACACAAAATCCAGCAGTGTAGCACCTTACGGCAGGGTGGTGCGGAGGTGTGAGAGTATTTATATGTGCTTTAGAACGTAACTTCTGTGAAACAATCAGAAAACTAGAATTACCACGTTACAGTTGTATGCCTTGCAAACCACTCAAGCTGCACTTACAGTTTATATCCATGTCTGTGAAAACATGGATGCTTCACACACATGTGCCCTCCAACAGCAAAGAGATTAGTGCAATTAGCAGTACGGTACAGTTCAGTTCAGTACGCTTTTATTCTGTTTCCACTGTGAAAAGTTGTGGATGGTACCAATGGAACTGTTCTGTACCGTCCCCATTTTTGGTCCCCCCTCTGTTGGGGTACCTAGCACACAGATCTGGTACTGAAAGGTGGAGCTGTGAACACTGCAGTCTGTTGATTGGTCAATAGCGGACGGTCACTCTGTTCAAGGTTGTGGTTGGTTTTAAAGCTCATGTAACCACTGCTCATACTGTGGAGAGTTTTATTAGACTGTAACTATAAAATGAAAGGATGTTTTGCTGCCTATTGAAGCGCCTGTAGTCGGAACATTAACTTGTAATGTTACTCAATGCATGAGTTGATGATGTGAATCAATCAACACATCTTAAATTTCACTATATGACATACACTTTTAGTAATAAATGGATTTTGACCAGGTTATGTGAATGACATATATTCCAATCCAATCCAAAAAAAAAGTGTTGTGGAGCATAGCTCCTGTGGGCTCCGGCAACACTAAACCCCCGAGCTTGCCTGAGAGGGACTAGATGCACAAACATGCTATTTTTAAATATCCAATGGAGAGAGACTCTCACTGCAGCCTGTTTTATTTTGTTCAGAAAATGTCGTTGTGCAGTCTCGTTCTGTGGACGATAAATAAGGTGCAGACTTCCATCTGTGTCACCGGTAATGAGGAAATACAGTGAGTGCAGGATGGCGCACTACACCCACATTTAAGAGTACTGTTTGCTGTGGAAAGGCTAGGGTCTAGACACCATGTCTGAAGGGTTACTTTTGGTTCAAAAGGTTCCATATCGAAAGTGTTTGGTGAAAACGGGGCTTATGATGTCAAAGCGAAGAGTACTTTTGACCTATCAGATATAAAATCTCATTATATCCTATCAGACATATGTGCGTAATTTCGTCTTAATTAGCACTGAGTTCTTGAGTTATGGCAAAAAAACATGTTTGATGAGGTCACAGTCACCTTCGACCACTAAATCTAATAGTTCATTCTTCAGTCCAAGTGGATGTTTGTGCTAAATTTGAAGAAACTCCCTCAAGGCCCTCTTGAGATATTGCATTTATGAGAATGAAACGGACGCAAGGTCACAGTGTCCTTGACCACTGACTACCAAAATCTAATTGGTTCATCTCAGAGTGCGCAGTGAACATTTGAAGAAATATCCTCAAGGCGTTCTTGAGATATTATGTTCACAAAAATGGAACAGTCAGACAGACACCCTGAAAACATAATGCCTCCAGCCAGGGCCACCACCAGCAGAGGCATAGTGAAGTTTTATTTCCCTGCACTGGGAACTTTGAATGGTGTGTGTAAAAACAGTAAGCCACAAATCTTGCATAGTATGCCTTTTTAAAAACAATAATAGTTTCTAACCTTGATTATAGCACGAAACGGAATAATTCTGAGTCTACGACGAAATCTACGACTGTTGTTTTTGTCACGATTTGCATTTCTGTGATGCAGTGCTGCAAACAGAATGACAGAAAATGTCATCCCTTCCTCAAGCTAAGTACCCAGATTGTGTGTAAACATGTAACTCCTGACTGACACTAATAGACATAGTTTATTCTGGAGACACAAATGTCCTCTGCATCGTGGCAGACCTAATGAATGTAACAGAGTCACGTCTGTTGTTTTCTTCTCTCAATTTACCCTTCTTAAGGCCCATCAGTCCACATCAGTTCACCTCAGCGTTGGCAGGTAGCAAGTGTCAGAGCACTGTCACTGGGAGTTATGTGAACATAAGCAACGAGCTGTGGATTTTTGCTCTCTGCAGCGTAATATGACAGTGATTTGAAATGATGCTTATTGGGTAACATGTGGTGTGATGAAAGAGTTGGCAGACCATTCTCTAAGGGATTGTTTTTAGATGGTGTAAGCCACAAAGCACCCACCACACTATACATCTCAGTTTCCTGTGTTGATTTGTCACCATTTGCTCATATTCATACAGAGTTGTTAGCAACATAATGCAACAATGATTGCAATGCACTATATTGTATTTAAATGAGTCATATTTTATGTGATAGCGGTAACGACTATTAGCTACAACGGCTGGCAGCTCACTGTTTGTAATCTGTTTTAATATAATTCCAGGTTATTTATATTTCATTATACCGCGCCATTTACAAATCTCTTCCTCAATTACACAGCCCAGAACACACGGCAGGTTCCAACAGCAACAATGCCCTTGCTTTGTTTAATATTAAAGATTCATTAAGCGACGTGTGATGCTTTATTGAAACGGGGTTTGCTGCTGCAGCCAAAGGCAGCCGAGCTCTCCATCTCTGTCACCGCGTCTCCGTCTCCTGTATGACAACACACCTCAGCTGCTACAGGAAAGCAACCATCTCGTTTTCTCACTCTCCCTCTCTCTGTTTGTCACTTGCCGAGTTTCTGTATCTCCTTACACAGCCATCTGTCCCTGGCCTCGTGTGTTTTGTGATCTGTGCTGCTGAGCAAACACTACACAGGCCTCATTGATACAGCTTTCAAAGCCTAAAGCCTAAGCTGTTACTTGCTGGGCATTATGTAAATAAACAAATTAGTACTTCTTCTCTAAAGGAACACAAATAAACAAAGCTTAAAAAAATCAATAAATAAATGCCATATTTTTCAGGCAGAGGAACTTCCTGCTTCCTGTTTCCCGACTTTTTGATTAGGCCACAGCTCATAAAAAATACATGAAATCATACTCCAACCAGCACAACATAGTACGCACAAGGTAATAGGTTCACTTTGGTTATTTAAGGAAAAAAAATGAAATAAGAACACCTCTGCAGGGACGCTGACAGCCAGCGTACATCCACAAGGCTGTTATAAAAAATTACACCAATTTGGCTGCAGTACATGCACACACAGAAATCCCAAAACAGACAAGGAGTGATGTTGCAAACATTAACATAAAGGGAAAATACCTTCAGAGCAGAGAGTGTGCAGTAAGACTCTGAATGCTAACAAGCTTAATTAAAAAACAAGGACATTTTCAACAAAAGCAGAATACTCTCAGTGTTTAACTCTCAGAAAAACAACCTCTCAGAACAACCTAATAATGAGAAGCTCCTGATTCTGATCTAAGAACTGTGAGGTAAATAATGAGTCACTAGAAAATGGACTCTATTAAACAATCATTAAAGTCATAATGAGATCGTAAGTTTCTGTAAGTATGAATAACAAAAACTTTCTTTATGAGTTGTTCCTGATTCAGCCACTGGGCGCCACAAAACTCTTAACAATTTATCATTTACTAATTACTCAGTCATTAGTTTGCCTTTTTGTGCTCCCTAAAGTAAAGTGGTGCATCAATTATAAAAGGAGTCCCTCATTCATTTGTGATCTTCTGCACTCCAGCTCACATCACTATCCGCCCGCTTGACTACCATGAGTTTTAGAGCCTTCAGCCGTTCTGCCCCTCACCTCTGGAATTCTCGCCCCCACGACATTCGCAATATTGACTCCCTTTCCACTTTCAAATCCCGTCTGAAAACATACCTTTTCAAGCTGGCATACTCAGTCTGATTTAATGGTGATACAGACATTTTGATGATGATTTTTTTTATGATGATTTCATATCTAGTGTTTATAATTATGTTTTTTGTTTATTCAATGTATTAGCTTTTATTGTATATTACAGAATTGTTTGATTTTATGATCTATGGATACATTGCAACTTGTTTTGTTCTTTAACTGTGTCTTGAAAGATGTCCTTTAGTGTCCTGAAAGGCGTCTATAAATAAAATGCATAATTATTATTATTATCATTAAAGCAAGTAGCAATTGATTTTTTTACTGGGAAATTAACAAACTAGCACAACAGGACTTCCAAAAATATTTGAGTCATCATATTCAAAATGAAGCTTTGCCTTAGTTCATGCAGGACATGGAAGTCATACGCCCCAGCTGATTGGATCATTGCTTCTAATCAGTCACACACCAATCACAGCCCATTCTAACGACAAGTCAGTCCATTTAAATATGGCCTCCTACTCACTGATACCTGCTACGCTAATGCTGCCACACACCGCTGCTGCTGCTGGCAAAGCTTTGCCTCCTCCACCCCAGCCTCTACCTCTCTAATTCAGAGTCATAACATGGCTTAAAGGTGAAAAGGGTATTTCATGTCTTGCTTTGGGCCCACTCTTGTACATCCTGGGGGGATTTTCTGCATTGCGCTTCCTGTATTGGTTCAGCATGCTGCTTGTCTGACCCAGGGAGCATCTTCAGAGTGGAGCCAACAATACTAAGTATAACTGTATTTCCATTTGTTGCAATGAATGGCTAAATCTATGACAAGAGTGTTCCTGACTTGACATATGTATTAATATTCAAATAGTATTAGTATTGTGATGCTGTCACCTTAAAAATAAATGTATTAAACAGAGTATGTACCAGTGTTAGTCGAGCCGTGTGCCTCTTGCAGAACCAATGAGGACTATTTGATGGAACTGCAACAAGTGATGGAGCCAAACGTACCTCCAAACAAAAGTAACATCTACTCAAAGTGGGGCTGGTGATATGGAGAAAATAAATATCATAATAGTTTTGACAAATACCTCGATATTAATATTGTGAGGACACCTAACAATATTACCACATCCAAAATCTACTCTCATACCATGTATCAAACACATTCATCTGTAAACATAACAACTATAATATAGAGTTATCAACAAAATCACAACAAAGTTTGAATGTTTTACTGACAGAAATCCACATTGTTCATGTTATCAGTCTTTGCATGTGTGTGTTTGAGAGACTAAAGGCAATGGCATTTAAGCAGAATAAATATGCATATCCATGGCACCGGAGAAAATCCTCACAGGGCCAACAGGGTGCACATTGTGAGCATGAATACAGCTAGAGCTGAAAACAACTCATCCCAGACAACCAGACACAGACAGGCAGGTGGATGAACCCCCACAAACAGCCGCTGCTTATTTAACTGGACATTCAAATAAGCACATCAACTCTTTCTCCTCTGCCGTTTATGGGTATATGAAAGACGAGTTATTGTGAGCATCCATTACAGCTGTTATGTGCTGGAAGTTTCAACAGACCGTTTCCTAGCTGACAGACAATAATAAAACATACAGACAAGGCTTTGAAACACTGACAATGGTAGATTTTCATCCTGATAACTTCCAATTAGGTTTAAAGAGAGCTTTGTCCTTGACAATGTGTTGAACGCCTGTTGAGTTCAAAACACAGACTGCACATGAAAGGCTTCACAAGGAGTGGACTGAATAACCAGTTAAATGGAAGTCTCTTGATTTGCAGTGAAGACAAAGAAACGCTCAGAAGCAGCTGGAAAAAGAGTTTATTTAATTGGGAAAACAAAGACACTTTAAGAATACACTGAGGATGTAAGCAATATTTCTTTGTTATCACCACTCTTATTGTCATCATTGTAACTGCGTTCTTTGGCTATAAAACAATAAAATAAAGAGCATCTGCCACTGTGAACAAAACTACATAAATGTACAGTATGTATGCTTCTAGTACCTGGCTCACTTTGAAAAAGCCAGATTGCTAATGTTGTGTATTTATTGATGTTTCATATTCAGGGACAGGTTACTCAAAAATGATGTTGCTATTTTTTATTTTTTTGCCAATAGGCAGGTTGTACAACAAGTCAAAAAGGTCCTGTATCCACTCAACAACAGAAGAAAGATGAGGGCAGGAAGATGAAATTCAAGTTTAATTTGATACTCTCAGGTGCTTCAGACACTCTTGACCTACTTTATACGTGATGATGTACCAGTTCATGAAAACTGAACTGTTTCCCTCAAAACATGTTTCTAAGATTTAACAGGAACACATCAAGAAGCAATAAAAAAGAACGAGAGCTTGCAATAAAATACGATACGATACGATACGATACGATACGATACGATACGATACGATACGATACGATACGGCTTCATTGTCAGTTTATACTGAAATTCATTTTGCATCACAGTTCCATTTAAGCAGTTTACACACAGGTTGAACATACAATGACACATGATACTTTTCATAGACATGTAAACACATCAAACAATCATAACAATTAGGCGCATTTTATCCTCTGGATACAGACACTCAGTTAGCAGCACGCTGATTTTGGTTTGCCAAACCTGCAAGTATAAGCCTCCACATAAACTTATATATATATTGCTTTCTACAACAATTGTTTTTTTTTTTACCCCCTTTCATTTGTCTACTTCTTTATGGGGTCTGAATATGGATGTTGACTTCAAATATGAAGTTATATTTCCAGAACAACAGGAAGGCAATCAGACATGATTAAAAGAGCCAACATGTTTCGAGCACTGCAGGTCTTCGTCAGGGTTTTGTTCACAGTGGCAGAGACTGAACATGTTGGCTTTTTAATATTTCCTTTTCTATATTTTTTCGGAGTGCGAGATTGCCTTCCTGTCAATCTTGTTGTTTCCCGTTTTCAATGAGCACCCTGACACAAGCTTTTGATCCTTGTTTGTATATACAGAGCAATCAGTCATCTCTTACTTTTTTTATGAATTAATATCTATTTTCTTTCTATGTGAAAGCTGAAACATGAGAAAAATGACTCTCTGCTATTGGCACATAAAGCTGAATTGATTCACTCAATCCCACAAGGTATACTTTAACCTTTTCAAACAATCAAAAAAGAAAAACAAAGCTGACTGAGATATGCTATGGCAGACAATTCAAACATATGTACATATGTCAAGTCGAGATAACAGACACAGAGTGAGGCTTGTATTTATTTAGGCCTGTTGCCAAATAGCTTGTTCTCAATGCAAACATATCTTCATCAAACATGTTAAATAAATTAAGACCAAAAGCACGGTTGAGAGTCATGTTGTAAAATCAGAGTTAAGGTGGCCTTAAGCTCTAATTTACTTTTACAAGCAATGTGAACGTGGCAGGTGTTTTAGTTGTAGTTGGTAGATGAGAGGTCTGTGTTGTGCAGATGGCTGTGCATTCTGTTTACACCTCTTCTTGAGAACTGCACGGCAGCCAGCTCTGCCCCAGTCTGAATGCTAATATATTAAGTGTACCACAGCATCCTTCACACACACATATATCAATGCAGATGGCCGTCTGAAGAATATAATTCACAAAATAAAGTGTAGTGAAAACACTACCTTGTATCTTTACATATATCTCGGAGCCCCCTGACAATCGTCTGCTGCGGGTTTGCAATTTTACCTTTGTTACTACCTAAGTAAATGGCTAATAAGACTAAATAAGATGGTTTCAGTGAATTATATTTTAAGACAGGTGAACAAGTAAACATCAAGCATAATAAAAAAGGTTATGCAGGCTGCTTTATGAAGTATATTTCACATGTGTCTATAATGGATCACATTTAGCTTGGTTAAATATTTGTGCTGCCTGCTTAAGTGATCACACTGCAGGACATTCTCAAAGGTGACAATACATGGAGGATTCCAACTACAAATTGTTTTGAGGTGTGTAGGATTTAGGGGGATATATTGGTAGAAATGTAGTGTGGCATAATAAGTGTGTTTTTCTTAGTGTGTCTGTCGCCTTGGAATGGACCGTGTCTGTCTGTGTGGGGCACGGGTACTCGTCCACAGAGTCTGCCATGGTCCAGTGTTTCTACAGTGGCCAGGCACTGGCTCTAAATGGGGCCATTTGTATTTTGTTGTTTGAATTCAGAAGGTGCACTGCTATATTTCTGTGTTTAATTGGGAAAATGGGTGTAATAATATTACCTTTCTTGACATTTTAAGAGTTTATATTCTTTATTTTAGACAAGCAAAAGAGAGGTTGCCGAACATAGTAAACACTTACACTTAAATAAGTCTCTTAGTATAAGAAGAACCAGAAGCACACCAACATATCGATTTATAAATGGCAACAAATGTATACACATCTTGACTCAGTGACGACAAAATTCTTTTGACTTCCATTGGATGCTTGGCAGGGTTAATATGCATGACCAAATCTTCAGATTCAGAAAGTGTAAAAGCAGCTAATTGTCAATTTATCTGAATATTTATCATTTACAAATGATTATTTTCTGCATAATTTTAAGGTCAGATCATCATGCTGTGCACAACATTAGCAGTTTGGTGCTTAATCATCAGTTTGTTGATTTGGTAATATATTGCTCTTATGCACCAAGTTGTCATCTATTGAATAAACAGGAACAGAGCTGCAGTTGTTAGTATTGTGTTATTGACTCCATTAATTCTCCTGCAATCCCAAGGCAATTTAGAGATAAAATGTACTCGCAATCATACATCTTCATTTTCAGCCCAGCAGCAACAGGCATATTTTCAAACAAACTCATCACATCACTGAACTTTGTAAAGAGCCCAGCAGGTATCGGAGGAAAAATGCTCAAATTGGGAGACAATTAGCAATTGGTATCAGTGTGAAGAGGAGTTCCAGCTGATGTGACAGCAAGATAAATGAGTGGCATTTGACGTGACAGAGTGTAAGTAACTTTTCAACATTCACTGCATGCTATGGCTGCAAAATAACAGGCATGTAATAGTCTAGGGAGAATGGTAAGTTTGTGTATGAAAGTGCAGTGGCAAATTTCCATTCTTTGAAAGACGCTCTGCTCAACACATAAAGTGAAGTTTTGACTCAGTGGAGCTGGAGATCCAAAATGACAAGTGAAATAAAAACAGAGCCACTGTATAAAAGACTTTGTTGGCAATAAGTGTTGATTCTAAGATTATAGCTCCTGAGGGGGGGGATGCATCCAGACACTACGCGGTGGGTCACAGACAGCCAAGCAAGGTGGTCGCTGCCACTGACAGCTCATTCAGGCAGAGCCCACCTGAGAAATCTGAGCTGACGCCTGCCTCCCTTCATGAGCTACATTATCTATCATCTCCAGGCTCTGAAAAGAAGAATGGAAACCAATTCTGGCTTCACGAGATTAGAAAGCCAGACACAGTGATCGGGAGCTTCACTACCGAGCTTGGACACTCACGTGCAATTGAAAAACTGACAAGTGTGGCTGTGAGTGGTCTCTTGAGATGGGAAAAAAAAGGATCACCTATACACAAATCTGGCGACCGCTGTGTGTTCCCGCATCTTGTGGCGCTGCCATTACCGCAGTGGCTACTCGCAGTGATGCTGTTGCCTGCTGACAGTGACAGCAGCAAAGGTTGGCAATTTTCAAAATCATCTGAGCTAATTAATGACAAACTTTGGTATTAAATGTTGACATTATTCACTATCTGCCAAATTAATAGTTATGTCTCCCATGGTTACAAAAAAAAATACTGAAATTAAACACAGAGCTGCTGGTGTTTTGGTTTAATGAGTGAGTGTGTTAACTGGTGACCTTTAGTCGAATGTGCCCATGGTTGCTTGTAGAAATGTACATAAAGGGTTGGCATAGATCATAAACAAATTAGTAAGTATTCAATACTGATTAGTGTAAAACTGAAGGCTTTTGTGAGGACACCTCAGTATTTTGTTTGTGTTTTGAACAGTTCATCATGATGCACAGCCACGACACATTCAGCTGAGAGTCACCAGGTCACAAACTTGCACGGTGAACCAACACAGGACAACACTGAAGACTACATGACGTTGTGATGTTTACTTTGTAGTCATTGCCCTAGTTAGAGCAACTAAAAATATATTTCACAAGACGCTACAGTTAGTAAATTGAGTTAAGTCATTCTGTAGGACCATCGCAGCCCCCAGACAGTAGCATTAGCTCACTGACATTAGCCCACGTTAGCTAAGTAGTGTTAAGGTAGCTGATGTTACATTTTTCAAAATCAGTTTTTACTATAAAACGAGGAACAGATTCATTATGGAAAATGAGTACATCCAAAGGTGGATTACTGTTCACATGTCGAAGTACATCTTGTTCTCATGTTGCTGCTCATATGGTATATATGAAATATAATATATAAAATCCTGTATAGTAACCCTGTAACTAAAGTTGTACCAGGGTTCTACTCATTTTCATGGACAAAATTTCAAAACCTTTTCATGACTTTTCAAGGACTCATAGTAATTTTTTTTCTTGCCCCACTTTCTCTGTGATTTTCAAACATCTCTGATTCAAACTCTATTCAAACATTACTTCAGCTAGCTGGCATACATGACAGGAGACGGACCGTGTGGAGAAAGTGACGAAATATACGTGATGGTGCACAGAACGTCGCACATCAACCCATATTAGAGTTACGTTACGTCAACAGCTACAGAAAATCAACTTGCCACTATGTTACCTTACATGAAAGATTATCCACGGAAGATTACTGAAACAATTTCATCACACACAACAAAATTGCATGACTTTTCCAACATGTTCAATGACTTTCACTAATTCCATGACTTTAAAGGCCTGGGAGATGTGACTGTGAAATTCCATGACTTTCCTAGGTTTTACATTAGGAGTGGAGCAATATGGGCCTGAAATAATATCACAGTATTGCACATTTTTTTTACAATAACATTATTTTTGATGACATGATATATTAGTAAAAACTTATATTTTTTATTACTTTAAGAACACAACTAAATACACTACAACAAAAGAAGTGATATAGTTTTACATGTCAAACAGTTTGCCGTCAAATATTCAGTAAAAACTGAACAAAAATTATCTCTCATATTTTTAGTTTGTAAACAACAACAGTAACTCAGAGTGAGATTCAGATTCTGTATACAATATTAACAGTACAACAAAATAAAATCTACCACTAATGACACATTTAAACAGCTCCCAAATACAAAAATATGCACCCTGGGATCTATATATATAAATCAACAGGTGATGTCCTTCTCTTTTAGCAAAATCCTAAATAATTGAGTCTTTTTTTTCCACCTAGACCTTTACGCTCTGCCATTTCTCCTCTAAACATCACGCTGTAACCTGTGACAGGCTGTTATGCTACACTAATTATTACACATTCACCTATAGGTACTTTTTTGTCGAGCCACGAGCACCCCTCTGAGCAGTAACTTGCTAAAAGAGTCTGAGAGGTCGGGGCTGTTCATAAACAAATCAGGACGCCACAGTTTATTCCACACTACTGAAGCTGCTCCTCTTTTTGGAACCACCGCAGAGTTGGTAATAACCTGCTAATTGTTGTCGCCATGGGTAACAGTATGACCGTATGAAACTCTATGGTCATCTTTAAATATAATTCTGCCCATGTTAATGATCAATTCCACTGGTTTCAATCTTCCACAGATCTAGGTGTGTTATTTTTTCCAAGGACAAATTCACAGCACCTGAGAGGTCTCAGCTACAACCAGTTTGTAATCCCTGAAAGGAAATGTGTGTCAGACAACATCACAACTATGAGTAAGAAATGTATAAAACTCTCTCTGAAGGCTGGCATGACAAGTGGATAAAAACAATTTCAAGGCCCTTTGAATCTATACCAAGATGAATAAAAAATGTTTAGTACTTGGATTCTGATTATGAGCTAACATGCAGTCCTCCATACTGTCGCTGCGCCTGAAGACATGCAGCAATAAACACTTTGAAATGCCAACCCACATAAACATCTAAAGGTTGTAAGCTGGCTGCTAAGCTCAGACATGGCCCTGATCTTAAAGTCTGAAAATAGTATTGAGTATTCAAAGGCTTCATTTACATTTTAATTAGTATATTCAACGGGAAATGAAATGTGTAACCAAAAGGAAAATTAAATTAACAAAGAATTGAAACTCAAAACGGAAAACACAAATTGCCACCCAAAATACACAATAAAACATTAATTTCAAGTCATGTCTCCTGTGCCTAATGTGTTGTCTTACTCATAAAGTACATGTTTTCAGTTTGATCCTTATTCTGTGAGAGTGAGTGTGATGAAAGAAATTGACTGTCTGCCGTTGTTACAAAAGGGGAATTACAGAGAGATTTTGGATTGAGCCTGAGAGTCTTAAGAGGTCTTGTGGCACGGTCTGCAGCAAACACAATCAATCACACTTAACAGCCTTGAAAGGAGCAGTTCTTATCGTAAACAACAGAGAAGTGAGCAGCGGCTGCTCTGTATGCTAGATAACAGGTTGCAACAAGCCTCTGAGGCTCTGAGAGCACGGCTACAGACACCGACCAGAGGCCTGCACTACAAAGCAAGTTCAGCGTACCCGGGATACATCTTTATTATGTGGCTTCACCAGCCCTGACATTTGAACAACAGGTGTCTCAGTCAGCTCTGAGTTTTCCTATCCAGTCACAAGCAACTTCATGTGAAAGATGCAGGGTTGTTAATTACAAGAGACATCATCAGAAACATGAACTAAATACTTCATATGATGATGTGATGAAACAGTGATGTGGAAGAGGGAGAGAGAAATAGAGGATGTAGAAACACTAGAAATGATTTCCATATATTAAGGCTGAGGCCATGGTTCTCTACCAGAAAACAGTGGATTGCCCCCTGCGGGTTGGGAGAGAGTTAGTGCCTCAAGCGAGGGAGTTTAAGTATCTCGGGGTCTTGTTCATGAGTGAGGGTAGAATGGAGCGTGAGATGGATCGGCGGTTTGGTGCAGCGTCTGCTATGATGCGGGTGTTGTGCCGCACTGTCATGGTGAAGAGGGAGCTGAGCCTGAAGATGAAGCTTTTGGCTTACTGGTCCATCTACATCCCAACCCTCACCTATGGTCATGAGCTCTGGGTAACGACCGAAAGAATGAGATTGCCAATACAAGCAGCCAAAATGAGTTCCCTCCGTGGGGTGGCTGGGCTCAGCCTTAGAGATAGGGTGAGGAGGTGGTAGCGAGTAGGAGTAGAGCTGCTGCTTCTTTGCATTAAAAGGGGTCAGTTGAGGTGCGACCTGGCCCCAGATAAGGGGGTGAAAATGGATGGATGGATGGATAAGGCTTGAAATACATGTAGGTATATAAAACTTAAGCAGAAACTACTCTGTTTCTGTTACGTACAAATGGAAAAGTAGTTCCAGACTGATGAGGCCTATCTGACCATTATGTTGCATTTATATTCATGGGAGCCACTTAACAGTGTGTGGATTATTTTTCTAATAAAAGATAATTGTTAGGGGCGTCAGTGGCTTAGTGGAGAGAGCAGGCGCCCCATGTACAAAGGCCATGTCCTTGTCCCCAGCGGCCGGGGCTCAATTCCAGCCTGCGGCCATTTCCTGCATGTCGCTCCCTCTCTCTCTCTCCCCCTTTCATGCTTAGCTGTCCTATCACTTGCAAAATGTACAAAAATTAATCTTTAAAAAAAAAAAAAGATAATGGTTAATTTTTTTTATTTCAAGTTGTCATCACACAGGTGTTTCATGCTATTCTGAGCAGCAGTGATGGAATCAGAGTCAAGAATCGGCCACATAGTCAGCTATCAATGCAGAGATAAAATAAAGTTTGCACCATTAAAATGCAGCTAAAATTAGAGTTAAGTGTCATAAATGATCTGTTTGTTAAAAGCTCAGTTTTAAAACCAGAGTGGAGACATAAAGCCTGTAGCAATGAAAATATTCTCATGAGGTATAGGAATATATACTCTATTTTTTACCCTCAGTCAAGACTGGTGTTCATGTTTGGATACTTTTTCCAGTGATCTCATTGGTTGACAGGTTGTTATCTGATCCTCTGCAGTCAGGTTAGCTGCTCAGCATAAGTTAGCACAGTGCTTAATTCTAGTAAAAAGTGATCCAGCTTCACTTAAAACCCACAGTTAACCCTGAAGTTTCCCTGCCACCAAATCATGCCTCATAGTACAGGCCTCAGCTGTCAGCCACGGCTCCTTAAAAAGGTATTAAATGTACTTAAATTAGTCTTAAAAGACATGGGAAGTATGATTTTATGAATCTTCTAACATTACATTACATTGTATGACCTCAAATAACTGTTAACATCCTTTTTTTAAAGATATATATATAATTTCCTGGATTCCTCTTGCATTAAGGTCACACAGATCAGGATCTAACAAGACTCACATTTTGTTTCCTGACAGGATGCCCAGAGCAGAATCCACTGTCTGCCAACTAGCTGTCATGGGGAAGTGCAAATTCCACAAAAATTGGCTATTTAGCCAAGATTTCGCTGCAAATATATGGCTTATTTTAGGCAAAAAGTTTTTCAAAATCTCAGAGCAATGGGAATCAAGACATGCAGAGCAGGAAAAACATAAGAAAACCCTCCAACAAACGGCAGGTATTTCCCAGTTCTGTTCTTTTCTCGTCTCCACCATGAGACAAAAAAGTCATGCATTATGTTACATGTTCATTTCAGCGGAGCTGCAGCTGTGACTAAATGTTAATTCATTGTTAATACATAGCTTTAATATAATTTCTGCACTTGCAATGCCATATCTGGAAAATAATATCAAATTCACCAGCGTGTAAATGTTTGATTAATCCATCACACCACAGGTAACATTATTATTGCTAATGAGAGTACACATGGGTATAAATTTGTTTTTCCTCCACCGCCGTCATCACAAACTTCATCTAAACTTTACCCACAAATTCAATCACAATCTCATTCATAATCCAATTTTAGATGCAGCAGCACAACCGTACAGATTAATGTGTAATTAATTTGGATTTTACATGCGGATTTGTCAAATGTCACGGGCACATCTATTGTGGGAAATGTGGAATGAGTTAGTATTTATATTCTCCATTAAGCCCCCCTGATCTGCGGGAAATCTAAACGGATTCTTCATCAGTATTCAGATGCTTTGACTCAGCTGAGAGCAAAGAGTCAGACTGTTGGGTCCCAGTTTGGTTATCACCTGCAGTTTCACATCTGTACATGCTAAAAAAAAAAAGGAATCAGTCAGTATCACACCTGTGGTTTATGAAAGCTTGGGGGCCTGTCCTAAATATGTCAAACTCACAGACAGGGACCTTTTTATTTGAACTCCATTTCCTTCAAGGACCTGCTCAAGTTCCCAACACATCACATCTACAGGGGTGTGCAAAACAACAGCCATCAAAAAAAAACTTCATATGAATATAAAGTTTGTGCCATATTTAAACTGCAGCGGGAGAGTCACTACATCTTCTGTATGTTTATACGTTTTTAAGCCACTTTTTGGCAACTAACAGCATTCCAAAAACACCAAGCAACGACCAAAATTTCAGTCCAGTCTATTCAAGTAACTGATGACCATTCCAATAGTAATAATAGGAATATTGATTGTTTAAGTGAACAAAATAATCATGAAAATGACAATGACAGAGAACTGCAGATGTAATTGCACTGTCACAAATATAATGTGTTAGAATCTGCAATCTGTGAAGTTATAACTTTAAAGTTAAACAACATACATCGCAACGTTTGAACATCAGATCTCTCTGGGTTGATCTCCATCTTTGGCAAACTGGGTAAGCGGCATTTGATTTATGTCAGCAGCAGTGTATATAAAAGCAAGAGGGTCAAAGTTCAGTGCGTAATGTTATGAGAGAGTAGTATGTCCCGATTGTGTGCATACTGCATAACAGTACATACTTTTAAAGGGCAGCTGCATGTTCAGTTTCACAGATCTGGTATTTATAGAGGTTTACACAGATTTTTTAGTATAATCTGAGTCATTTATTTCAAAATCTATAAGACTGACAAGGCAAAAATTCTGTATAAAGTGGAACAAATTCAGTTAACATTAGACTTCCATAAGGCACAATTCTGCCTCTCTCAGTGTTTGGTTTTTGCCTTGGCCCAGACGTCTGAATCTGCCCACTCCACCGTGTTGATGGAAATGGACTGAAACAAGTTGACAATTCTGTCTGGTAACACACAAGCTCTCTTTTTCAACCGACCAACTGGAAAAACATCAGCAGCGGACAGATCGTGATCCTCGCAGAATCACCCAGTCACCACAACAGTGTCTCCTAGGAGCTGGAGTTTGCCTCAGCAGGCTTTATCACAGCAGCCAGACTCATGATATGTAAATAAACAGCAATGTGTAAAGAGTACACACAGCAGACTATACACGTCGGCTGAGGCTTATCACTGAGACTGCTGTTTTTGATAAGAGTCACAATGAAAGAGACGTTGTTGATCGTTGTTTTTATACCGTGGCTACAGAGGAAAATATTAGAATGCCTTAAACATTTTACCAGTCAACAACTTATAAACCTATAAAATGACAAAACTTGTTGTAATGTGGCGACTAAGTGTACGTTTACCTGCAGGTAAACACAGCAACAACACTGATGCTTCAGTACTTTTAAAGTGGCCATTTAAGATGATTAAGACAAAAGTCAACAGAAAATTAATAGACAATTATTTTGATTAGTGAATGATCTGGTTTTGGCTTTTAAAATGTGAGGTGTTCCTGCTGCTCTTCATCAGATATTACAGTTAACTAGCTACATACTTTCTGGTTTTGAACTGTTGGTCAGAAACAGCAAGCTATTCCAACACATCATTCATGGCTCTGGGAAAATATAATGACCATTTTTCACTATTATTTGACATTTGACGAGCTAATTAATCAAGGCACAATAATCAGCAGATTAATCAATTATTAAAATAGTAATTAGTTGCAGCCCTATGGCACAGCAAACACTGTACTGCTTTGTCTGTTTTTTTCATTTATCGGGACACCGTATATAATAATTTACACATTAAATGGCTGGCAATTATATCCTTGTTTACAGGGGGTAACATGAGTAAACAGTATTTTCCATTAAAATGAGAATTTGATTGACCATTTCTTTATTGGCACGTTTACCGGCATGATAATAATAATACTACAAAATAATGGATGGAAAAAGAGAATTGAATTCAATCCATGACCTTTAGCTCTGAAACTGTAAAGCATTATAATGTCAATGGTGTTACACCGTGACAAGAAAAGATAGGAGGAGAAGAAACACTGTAGTTAATCAACATTTTGATGACTATTTAGCCCCACAGGGGCAGGTGTCATTACAATAAATTGGACAAAGAAATTGACAAAGCAACTCACTGGACAGTGTTATCACAATAAGTGAAAGCCCTTGAGAAAAATATGAGCATAGAGCAAAAGATGGACAACCACTACATCTATGACAGTATGAAAGACCAAGAACTACCACTGGACCTTTCACAGATGGTTCTAGGTATAACCCTTTATGGGATGCACGATAATATCGGCAAATCATCTGTATCGGAATCGGAGTCGTCCATCGTGCCATCTGTTGGTGGGCCATCACAATGTATACATGCATAATATGATGTTAATTTGACTACAGAGGAGTCTTGATGATCACTAACATTAGGTAGGGAAAAAAGTCGATATATATCGTTATCAGTATCGGTTAGCAGTCAAATGAGTTGTTACATATCGGCATATCGGCAAAAAATCCAATATTATGCATCCAACTCTTTGTTAGGTTCTAGGTAGAGCCCTCTAATATCCCTTTTCCACCAAATTAGCTTTAGATCTTGAACCAGTTCTGTGCAGGATTCTTGGACTCGTGGTGCTATCTAGCAAACCAGCCCGCATTTCCACCAGTTTTGATCACTGTAATCAAGGATGTGTCATCGGCGAAGAGCTTTGCAGGTTAAGGAAAACCTTTAATTTTTTGGTTCCAACTGAGAACCAACTTTTCAGGCTCTGAACAAATTTATTTTGGGTCGAAATGTTCTGAAGAGTTCAAAATTTGGTGCAGGAACAGGTAAACTACCAGTAAACCACCAGGAAATAGGGGTGGAAATCACCAGAGGATACTTAAGTCACAATACAATATTATCGCGACTTTAAAAAGGTTGTGATATGCTGAGTATTGGGATAAAATATATTGCAATTCATTACCTTTTTTCAACTGTAAATTATGTCCTCAAAGGAAAACTTTGTCCACATGTGTTTCATCTAATAAGATCAAGTTTTCAGTCTGTTCATGTCACATTTTCTGCAGCAGCAGAATGTATCTAGTGAACTGAAAAAGCAATTGATTAAATTATTCTAGTGGGCTACCTAAGGTTTAATTCAATACTTCACACTGTGTTATATTTAGAAGACACAAAAATATTGTGATACTATGCTCTATCAATCTTTTCCCCACCTCTATCACGAACCAAAAGGGTTGGGGCCAAGCCAAAGAAACCCTTCATTTCTCAAAGTGTAGGGCTTTGATCCGTCCAAATCCGAATCCAGCAACTCCAAGTCTTACTCCTCTCTTAATGATTCTGAAAATGAGAAAATGTTTGCTTATAGCCACTGAGGAACATAATGCCTTTGTCCTGTGCTAACACATTGCAGCAATACCTTACAGAACACCTGCTTAATGTGCTCCTCTCATAGCAGAATCATTACAAAAAAGCCGAAAGCATCAGCAGTATCCATCGAATATTTTGCAGCTGCCTCGGGCTTCTAATTGTTTGTCAATTTACCCTGGCAGGATGTATAATCGATGCTTTCAATTCAAGGCCTGAGCTGGAGAGGTGCTTGGTCATGCCTCAATAATTAGGGAAGCAAATACAGACCTGAGCTTCAAGCACTCTCGTGCATTATATCACCACCATCAGTTAAAGTATCACAGAAGAGAGCAACCCAGGGAACCATGGGAATTTCAATCTGGGACATCATTCAATGCCAACATGTATCAGCATGCTTGATTCAGTCTGAGAGGATACTGATAAACACTGTTAGCACCTGAAGGGTCATTAATAAGCCTTTTTTATCTTTAACTGCTCCAACATTCCAAGAATGTAAATGAAAACACAATTCCAGTTAAATACCAATGTTTAAATGTCAAAGCATAATTTTTATATTGCTTTAGATTAGCCATACTGTATTTAACACTAAATTAAGTTAATGGGTCATTGATTGTTCCTGGTGGCGAGATAACTTCTAATAAATTACTGCTTTCCCATCTTAATCTGTTTCATTTCCCTTGTGACCTTTCCGCCGGCACCATGCACGGCTCCTTTTAACACAAAACCCTCATACGGAGAGTGAGAGAAACTACCGCTGACTCCCATCAAACTGTCTCTCTTTAACGGTTAGGATGTGCTCATTTTCCAGCTCTGATTTAATTACTTTTTGGCCAAAGAATTATGTGGAATCACTCTGTGTTTGGTGGGCTCAAGAGAATTTTAAAGACAGAGAGGTAACAAATATCTATTGGCAACACAGAACTCTAGTGCCTTAATTCCCAATTTAAAAAATGCTTTACTGACCAGACACATGGATGTGATGCAAACGACCCTTTTTTCCCACATTTCCTTTAAAAGACATGGAGTCCAGACTTAAAACCCTCAAATAAGGCTGACTGTTTTGCCTGCTGATTCAAATAAAAGCTCACTTTTCTGCACAACATAACCCCCTCCTCAGCTGTGGTTATTGGAGTGATGGAGGCTTCTGGGAAGCACTTAAAAACTAACTTTGCCTCCACATTTGTTGACTTCAGCATCTCTACTGAGGTTATGAGTTGTCTGTGAGGGACCTTTTCACTTCTGATGTTGCCGAGGAGTTTGCGGTGACAGCTAGGTGACACTTCCAGCTTGAATTGTTTGACATTTAGTCATTAGATGGTGTGAAAAAGTCACTGCAGATGTCGTGATCTGAAATGTTGTGGATCGATGAGATCTGAGCAGAAATGCTCACATACTGGCAGCCTGCACTGTTTGTTTTACCAATGTTTAGCTCAACTTACACATGAGTCACTCTCAGACAAAACTGAAAGTCTAGGGTCATGGGTGAAAGCATATTGAATCGCACACGACACATTCCAAACAAATATACTTAAGGTGATACATGTGTACATTACCTGCGCAGTGGATCCATGAAACTGCATTCAGGGATTCACTTAAACTGTTGTAGCATATGGGCTAGTTGAAGGTTATGGAATTATGTACAGATATACTTTGGTTTTGTATTTTGAAATTAATACTACTAATTTCTACTAATTTAATACTACTAGTTTCATAAGATATCACTACCTTTGTGCCACCTTAAAAATTGAGCATGCCACACCCCAGCCAGCATTTGTATGTGGGGCCCATGTGGGATGTAGATGGGTTAAAAAATGGGCACCATATGGGATTGTCCATGGGTTTCATATCGGCCCCACGCCAGTTGCCCACATGAATTGCTTTACCCGAGTGGGCCCCACATGGTTATGCTAGGGCTACCTGGGTACAAAGTGGATATGGGCCCAAAATGGGCATCTTATCTTGGGTAAATCCACACATGCAGGCAAATGGCATGGGGCCGATATGAAACCCATGGACAATCCCATATGGGGCCCATTTTTCAACCCATCTACATCCCACATGGGCCCCACATACAAATGCTGGCTTTTAAGAGGGTCCTCTTAAAAGGCAGTAATGTCGGCCTCCAGTTATTATATATCAATGGTGTCAGGGTGGCCATGGCCCCCTCTGGTCCCCCACTGGGGGCACCACTGCACTTGTGAAACTACACAAGCCAAACAGTTCAGAAATTGAAGCCATAATTTTAGATTATAAAAGACAATACCTGACATGTTTAGTCGATATAATATCACAGGCTCTGAACTATGGAAGATTTTACAAATAACTAGAAAGCAAGACAGCAGTGTGAGGGCAGCAGGCCTCTGAAGGCCAACCTGTGGTCTCAGTGGTCGCAGCTATTTAGCAACACATCCATCTCTAAAAAGCTCTAAAGAAACTTGCAGTACTCCAATCTTATGCCGTCCTATTGACACACGTCCAAAATCCTTTCCTGGCAGTCTCTTGCTTGCAGCATATTATTTGTTTTTTACCAGCAGATTGCCACAAGAGTACCACTTAGTTGACAAATGCTGCCAAGGGCTTAAGAATACAGTTGACAGAAATAAAATGCGTAGCAGCCTCTTTTGCCATTAAAACTCTGCAAAGAAAGACAACATTTAACAACCTCCTGCTCAAACACATACACTCAGCAAATGGCAAATTGTGCAACATAGCATGACAGTCCCTATAGAGAGAAATAACAAGCTACATCACAATTTTCTCCTTGCTGTCAGAACTGTTACACCCAGATTTCATTTGCATAACAATACATCAGCAATTCCAACATACACCAGTTTGACGCATAATCAAATTGCTTTACCTGTACAGCAGTCATAGCAGCACATTGGGAGGGATCTCTGAAGGTGTAGGAAAATACGAACATGGCCTCTGTATCATCACCTACAGCCTCCTGAAGGAAGGGATGTTTTGTAGACTGGGTTTGGGTTTGTCACTCGCCATCAAAACCAGTTTGGAGAAAAACCCAAGGCCTGCGTGGTTGAGTGCAGCTAATGTAGAGAGAGCAAGCGGAGAGGCCACTAAGTCAAGACATGCATCCCTCCATAGGCAACTTATTTAAAGTTGTTTTCACTCATTTTTCTTAATGACACAAACATTTCTAAACTCGATCCAGTGAAGCGGCGCGTAATTTGAATGCTCCTTTGCGCTCAGTGCTGCCTCTGATGGTTAGGAGCTGAATTTGAGATTTATAGCATCTGGTCGCCAGCGGTACAAGTTTCATAAATGTTCTGGATCAAGGGGCTACTTACTAAGGGTATCACATCCAGAAGGCTGATAACTGAAGGCTGAACACTGCAGGGTGAATATTGGATTTTCTCATTTGATACATGTACCCGAAGGCGTGCGTAAAAATTGTTACTTTGGGTCATAATCCTGAAGTTTCATAGCCTACAGTTTGGAGAGCCCATTTGGTAGAAGGGAAAATAATTCTTAACAGCACAACACTGTCAATTTTATTCGACCATTACTGCTGACCCTCTTGTGAAACACAAGTCAGAATGTCTTTGCCAAAGCACCGAGCAAACATTTGGCTGGATTATTGGAAAGAAAAGTTATATTAAGCCTTTTGATCCTGGCCAGCACACCCAAAAGATCTACTCTGTTTTCATATTGTTACCTCTGTCAATTTAAATTAACATCTTCTTGAATTCCGGTGACCGCTTAATTAACTTAATCAATATGCATGATTGAATTTGATCAAGATGCCATTTAAATGAATGCTCTGTTTCACGTTGCTCCACCTGTATGCAGGACTAAATATGTCTCTATCACAGCAGACAGCCTCTCGTTCAGAGGTGAGTCTCTTCAGCACCTCCTCGGCGCTTCTTGTGTGCGTCCTTTAACATATCTGCGCTCTCCAGCTGAAGGCAGTCACCGCGCGCATCACAACGCGAGCGCATCGGAGCTTTGTGGAGAGCACGTTTGTATTTTATTTACCTGTCCGACCTTTTTTTGTCCCATTTCTCCTCGCATGTGATGCAGGCAATATTATGGGATTATTTCAATGATAATTCACACCGCAGAGAGCTTTGCGACTTCGATGCCAGTGAGACAAACTTGAGGAATATTTGGAGGTGAAGAAGATGAATCTGCCATAAACACTGAAACACTTTCATCCGCACAGAAGTGGCGCATTTTGTAGATAGTGAGATTAAATCCAGTTGCAGGTAAGATGATACTTTTGTTGACTGAGTGTAGAGTGGCTGGTGAATTGTCAGAGATCTATAGATGTGCGAAAATAGTACACTAGCAGGTTAATTAGATTGTTCTGTTCAAATTAAGTTGAACAGATCTCACTCCAAAACTCACTCCAGTATTTGCTGCAGTGTCTCATTGTGTCCCAGCATGCAATTTTACTGTCATTTAGCTTTAATTTATGTGGTAAAATGCTGCTTTTTTGACATGTGAACTAAAAACAAATGTGGTCTGATGCCACAAATCCTAAGCTGGGTAAATGATTGTAAATGAAATTCCTGACTTGACCTCATTCTCATCTTATTTTCCATAAGCTGGATTTGCATGATTAACTATGAGCATGTAATCATTCATTAAGCTGAATATCCATCCTCTAATATTCTACCCTTTAGCCACTAAAAGCAAAGGTCAGAGCAGAATTCATGGCCATGAGCAGCTGAAGAATAAAAACACCACTTGAAAAAACAAAGAACTGAAAGTATAGACACTTTATTAAATTCATGTTTCACCAGTTGCTCTGATGGCACACCACATTTTTGCCTTTCTTTTGACTGTGCTGGCTTTGGAGTGGTTTTTTTATAGAAAGAATACCTGTTGCACAGCAAGAGCAATGCCTCAAATACAGCAATTTAACAGTTCACATAATAATATTTTATAAAAGTGATAAAATATCACTCATACCAACAGTGATCAGTGATTTGTGATAGATTCTGTTTATTGTTCACCTCAGCAACAGAGCTACTGAGTGCTTCAGGGGGGCATCGTATTTTATTTTGGTGGTCTGTTTTGTTGTTTCTGTAGGATGAATTAACTGTCATTTGCTTCATCTTATGCAACACATACAAAATATGTTTCTCCAGCTGTTACACGTCCATCCACCAGACTCAGACGACGCACATTTTTAAACACAAACAGGCTCCCTGAGCTCAAACATGAGATTCTGCTGAAAGTCGCCTGTTCACCAAAACCAAGACTCCGTGCAGTGTCCACCCTATTCCGCTGCCATGGTGAAAATGATGAACTGGCATCATAAAACCTCTTATGTTATTGGCACCAAACTAAGTTGTCAGACCATGTTTGCCTCCTGTGCATTGGCACTGACAAGCACTTCAATCAGACTGCAGTGAGGCTATTGGCAGTACTGTGATTCCCCTCATTCAATTACTGGATGGGATTAATTTACATCCATGCCCACCCCCTAATAAATTTTGAAAAAAAAAAAGTGTCAGCAAAGATTTCAGTGTAACCCCCACCGTAGCTGATCATTTAGCAACATGTTTCCCCAGGGAGAGCTTATGACTGTAGGGTATGCAGAGTGATTTCCCTTGGTAGCTGTGTCTGACCGAATAAACACACAGGAAATGTCTGGCCTCGGGTAAAAAGCACTGCCAAACATCCTGAGGTGCTCTTCTTTACACATGCTATCAATCAGGTCCGTTCCCTGGAGAGATTAATCTAAATCTAAAAAAAATCCCCTTAGGCTCTGCTGGCCATGAGAGTGGACATTTTTATTTTCAGAAAGGCACAGGTAAACGTATTATAACATCAAAAAAGGTTTCATTCTGACTGAATACATGGATTTATGATGTCACAGAGATCACTCACTGTGATAGCTGCTGGTTACTTTGGCTCGACAGCATGACATCCTTTAGGGGAGGGGAGGAAGAGTGATCACGTTCAATATGTAGTAAAGATGATGACTGTGGATCTCTTCTGGAAAGCATAAAATCAATATGAAAATCCATATGAGGTGAAATGATTATAGTATTCTCTATCAACTTGACCGTAACTGCCAGGGTTGAAAAGCAAAATCATTCATAATAAAAAGGTAATGTTTAAGTATTTTACACTGTCACTGAGATAAGTCTTTATGTGTGCAGGTGAGATGCCATAATCCATGCGAGACAGTGAGGTAACATGGACTCCTGGATCTTCCCATCATCCCCTCCGAACCTGTCGGAGCACCTCATGTATGACAGCTTCATGCAGGGCAATGAGTCCGACCTCCATGGGAACTACACGTACCACAGCTTCAACAAAACCAGCACGGTGGTCATCACCTGCATGTACTTTCTGGTTTGCACTGTGGGGCTCTGCGGAAATGCCCTCGTCATCTACGTCATCCTGCGCTACGCCAAGATGAAGACAGTTACTAACATCTATATTCTCAACCTAGCAGTGGCCGATGTGCTTTTCATGCTGGGCCTGCCGTTCATCGCCATCCAGCTGGCGCTGGTCCACTGGCCGTTCGGCCCCTGTGCTCTGCAGGGTAGTGATGACTGTCGACTCGCTGAACCAGTTCACATCAATTTTCTGCCTGATGGTCATGAGCATTGACCGCTACCTGGCTGTGGTGCATCCCATTAAGTCCACAAAGTGGCGAAAACCACGCATGGCCAAGACTATCAACTTGGCAGTGTGGGGGGTGTCGCTGATGGTTAACCTGCCCATCGTTATCTACAGCGGAGTCATCACAAAGCATGACGGCTGCTTCTGCACCATCGTGTGGCCTGAGCCTCAAGAGGCCTACTACACAGCGTTTATGTTCTACACCTTCATCCTGGGCTTCTTCCTGCCCCTCATGGTCATCTGCCTTTGCTACTTGTTCATCATCTTCAAGGTGAAGTCCTCAGGCATCCGTGTGGGCTCGTCCAAGAGGAAGCGCTCAGAGAGGAAGGTGACTCGGATGGTGTCCATCGTGGTGGCAGGTGTTCGTCTTCTGCTGGCTGCCTTTCTACGTCTTCAATGTCACCTCGGTGACGGGAACCATCAGCACCACCCCCATCCTGAGGAGCACCTTTGCTTTCGTGGTGGTTCTGGGATACGCCAACAGCTGCGCCAACCCCATCCTCTACGCCTTCCTGTCGGAGAACTTCAAGAAGAGTTTCCAGAATGTTCTGTGTCTTAAGAAGGTGGGTGGGCTGGATGAGGTGGATCGCAGCGATAGCCGGCAGGATAAGTCTCGCATGATGAACGACCCCACGGAGACCCAAAGCACTCTGCTGAATGGGGACCTGCAGACCAGCATCTGAGAGGGAGACAACAGGACTCAGATATACACACGCTCATTCCGACAGCCATATATCTGAAACAAATAACACAACATCTCTAAGGTCACATCAGAGAGACGGAGAGGACGTTATTAAATATTAAACAAGGCGTTCACAGAGGAACATGTCCCTTGTTAAGGAGGATGAAGCACCAACAGAATGTGGAACTGCAGTGTGACACATTGTCGGATTTCCCTGGCTGTAAACAAATCCATTATAACACAATTAGAAGTTCATACAACCTGCTCTATGCTGTAATGAAAATAAAATCTATTTGACTGTTTGTTCTCAGTGTATTGACTCTGGGGTAAGGTAGAGCAGACACAAACGTCCAAGTGCAAACGGCCCCCTGGGTGAGGTGAATTTTCCCTTGAGACCCAGGATTATATACAGAGTTTACAGAAGAGGGCCTGTGCCAAGTTTCCACAGTGCAGTATTGTGTAAAATTACATAACAGTGTGCTCATATGCTGTAAAATACACACCACAACATACTGTTGTTAAACCTGGCAACCCTATCACTCCTCTACTTTTGCCCCTGTCTCGTCTGTCGGTTATTTGACTGTAAATAACAGGAAATGTGCAGAGACTGTATGAAAAGACAGAAGATTTTATATTCAGTGTCAGTTTTGAAACTCTAAATCTGATTTGTGAATAAGTATATTTTTCAGACGCAGAACATAATGAATGTCAGTGCCATTGATCCTTGTGTTTTGTTGTACGACAGTCTGATTTAACATGGGACCAATTTTACTTGTGCAGAAATGTATCAAGTGTAAATGTGAATAACAGTGTTCAGTCTGCAGGCAAATATTCTGTCCTGTGTCACTCGCTGCTTCCGTATAGCTACATGCATAATTTATATTATATTAATGGTACTGGCTCGATATAGTAATGCCAGTCTCTAACCAAAGTGCTGCTAAGATGTATAGACTACAATGTTGTATAGTATTATATGAAGTAATGCCACTGTATGCCTGTTTCTACTGGACTGAATTCATGTTGGGAGCCATTCTTTGTCACGGCTCATCTACCATTATTTATCTATATCATGTAATAATGTTGCTGTCATTGTTTGCAGTTGTTTCAGTGACTGCTTTTGTCAAAAATGCCAGATTGCATGACTCTAAATTATTCAATATGAATACTGAGTAGTGGCTCGGCTTCATGTTGTTGATGTCATCTGAGAGCATGAAACCTGCTCAGATTATATTTTGTGAAGGATTTTTTTACTCCCAAGAAGTGGTCACTGAAGTAGGTAACTGGGATTTAAACTGGATTTAAAACATACTGGTATTTAATTTCAAGTTGTTTTATTGTGTTGTATTACAGAAAACACTGTTTGGTAACTTCTCTGTTTCTCTTTTTTCGTCAACTTCAGAAATTTGAGGGGCTGAGCTCGTCCTATGCTGCCAGCCATTGCAAGCTACTTGTAAACACTTTGTATAATAACACCGACCCATCCTCTGTTTCTGTCTCCGGGTGTCCGAGTGACGTGAATTTGTGAAGGGCTAGAACACTTATTCCTCGAGAGGCTCTGGTGTTCCTTTATCATCATCACTGTGCTGCTGCAGGAGTGCCACAGTTCATCCTGTGACTCCCTGTCTGTTGTTGTAGTCAGATTTATTTCTATTTCAGTTATTAAACTTCTACCCTGCATGTGCAGGTTCCTTTCATATACACCAAAGCCGGTGACAGATTATGATTAATGTGCTAAGATTCCTAAGTGTGTGTGTGTTGCATTGATCTCTTCTTACCAGCCAGCCAGCAAAAATGTGAGGTAAAATGTGTATGATATTATATAAATATATATACAGCACATACAAACTGTCACGTGTCAGTCTTGCATGACACACAGATGTGCATGCACACACACACACATTGTGAGCCCTGAGCCATGACTAATCAAATTCCATATCCAATCTCTCTCACTCTCTGCAGTAATGCAGAATTTGTTAGCAGGTCTGTAACATCTTATTACCATTGAAAACCATGACACACCTCTAGTGTCTTATATTTCCATAGCAACAGTGACCAAGAGTGTTAGTCCCATGGTTACACTAATTAGCATAATAATAATAATAGAGAGAGAGATGTCTCTGGACATGAATTATGAATGTAGACATTGCTCAGATGACTGACAGAAAAAAATGGCTGTGAAACCAAACACCTTAGTTCCATAAAACCTGATTAAAGTGTATAGTTTGTGTTGGTGCACAGCACGAAAATTAAAACTGAACACTTCGTGTTGCAGAAAATCATCCAGCTGTTGCAGAGTTGTTGTAGTAATTATGATTCTGGCAGAGACTTTTCTTACAGCTAGGCTTATGTTTTTTAATGCCTGCATTTCTTGGACTACATTGCAGATTTTCTACAGTATTGGTTCCATTTTGGTTTTAGTTCAGTGTGCTTTTTTTTTCTATAATGAGCCTCATTTTGTCGCTCAGATGTCTCATGAGCTTTGGAAAATCTTACCACAGTTGTTACAGGTTTTCCTGTTTCTGTAGAGAGTTTGAATAATGTGTGTTCTTCCAGTTTCTGTTCTGTTCGATTATATTGAAACACCAAGTTTGATGGAGCAAACATTGTGTACAGTTGTGTTGAAACTAAATAAAGTAAGTAGCATAGTAAGCAAGTGTATTGTTTAATTATTTTGTAACGTTTGATAAAAAAGAAGCTAAAAATAACAATTATTTAAATAAAAATTGCAAAATCATGTACATTTACTTCAATTTAAATGATTATTTTATTACTACATACTATTTTAATGTGAGACTCTCTCATTTAAGATAGATATATTCCCTTTCCTTACACTCTTTTCTGTTGTTTTTTTAAAACATACCTGCACTGCATTAATTAATTTTTCTCCCAGACTTCCTCTGAGCTTCTTGATTTGACCACAAAGTGGCGCCATAATCACACACATAACTACAGCTGCTCTCAGGCCACAAGTACAACACTGAGAGGTGAGAGTGCATGTTTGGAAATGTTTAACACTGTACTCAGCCATCAACACTTGATTTAAAAAATAAATAAATTAAAAAAAAAAGAAGTCCTGTTTTCTCTACTGTAGTGTCTTGTTCAACTGTGTGACTGCGCTGACAGGAATACACGACAGTGCTTTAATTCTGGGACATCTATAGTACTAATGAGGGGAAGTGTGAATCAAAGAAATGAGACAAAAGACAGCACATACACATTCCAGTTTTGTTCTGAGTTTAATCACTGAAACGTATAATGAAGCTCTCCTCTTCCTTTTCGTTTCAGCTGCGTCCCTGAATGTCCTTGGGTGGCCTTAACTGCTCCATGATACATCAAAACCAAAGTGCGACCGTTTCACAAGTCTTTAATTTTACTGTTCGGAAAACCCGCCGTTGCCCTCTAGCTGAGGTTCTGCAGCAGACCAAAGGATATGCATGTTTGTTTTCAATTACAGAGCAGCTAAACAACCAGGGGTTGTGGTTTTTTATGTGGAATTACTGTGATAGGTTAGGGCCCTCATCTTATACATGAGTGAATTTTTTTTTTTTATTCTGTATTTTTCTTTTATACATACACAATCAGTGATATTCAAACAAAACAGACCACAACACCCTGATGTGTATGTGCATTATCTAAAGTCTGACTTGACAGCATACTGATTGAATAGAGCACTGGGTTTACTGCACTGCAGAGGCAAGACACACCACGAACCACACCGGTCTACACCAGCCACACAGTTGCCATGGAGAAGATTAACACTGATGGATTCAGAGCCAGGCTGTGGTCGCACAGTGCCCATATACGTGCAATGTGTTTTACCCTCTATGTATCTCACATGATCGTCCTCCCATCCCCAGACTACAGAACAAAAATCATGATGGGCAGCAGGCCTTGAGGCGTTACCGAGGGCAATTTTTCACATATTATAAGATCATGAAAGCCCAGTCGCATGCAGTGTTGTTAAACGGGCTTTTTTTTTTCTTTGCACAGAGCATTCAAGGTGTTCAATGACGAGAGACCACAGCATTCTCACATATTATAGGACCTCATTTGGAGTTCAGGTATTGAGTCTTCTCTTCAGAATGCCGTACGAAACCCAAAGCTCACATTCAACATACAATTCATAAACAGCAAAGGTGAGCCAATTTAACCATCACCATCATTATACCAACAATTCCACAAGAATGAAAGTATAATACGTCCAAAAACATTTCCAGTACCAGGACAGCGAGGGACATATGACTGTACTGAAAATTAAAAAAAAAAAAAAAAAGAAGACACTGAAAAGAACAGTAAACAAAATTTCAATGAGTTGCTAAAAAAAATAGATATTCCCTGCCCTCAACCAGACTTAAAAATAAAACAATCAACACAGTAAATAATGGAACATGAGCACACTCAGGTCCAAATCTGCTTAGTTTCCATGGCAGCACTTCCCCAGCAACTGGCAAAGGCAGCGTCTCTAAGCTCTCTCATGTTTTCTTTTTTTTTTTGCTCTTAAAAAATAGATGTATACTAGATTCATACAGTATTTCATAACTAAATTCACAAATGATAAGAATCATAACCATACCTTTAAAAATGTTCTTGCAAAGTTCATAATACGTTGATTCTAGTCTTTTTCTTTTTTTTTCTTTTTTTTGCGTTCAGTCCCGTATGCATATGACAACAAACTGTCTTCCATCAAGTTAAATGCTTGGTCAGTTGAAACAAGAGCACCATGGGAGAGAAATGGAGGGCGTGTGTAAGGGGGTGGAGGGGGGGTCAGAATACTGTAAGAAAAAATCCAGATGTGCCCAATCGACATGACGGTCAGTCACGCTCAGACTCTGCCCCTGCAGCAGGTAAGAGAAGGGAGAGAGAGTGAGGGGTGTGGGGCCTCTTCTTCCCTCTGCCCAAGCCTGGAACTGACGACGCCCGACTCCGTCTCCTCCTTCTCTCCTCTTCATTCAGTTTCGTCAAGTAGATGCCAAGAAGTAGCTCAGTGCTTGTTATTTTTTTTTCTCTTTTGAAAGGTTGCATGATTTCACACGTCTTTTTTATTTTTGTCCTCCAGAGCTGGAGGAGCAGACTGGTAGTCAAAGAGTTTCAGGTAGGTTTGTGTGTTTGTGTCTCATCCTGTCCCCAGTCCCTTGACTCTCTCATTAGAAGCAGTGGTTCTTCATGGTCAGTGGTCACAAAGACTACTCATATTCAAGGAACTGTTTATGGTAGAATAAGAGATACCTGAGGGGGGCAGAAAAAAAACAGATTTGATTTAATACTGTATAACATTTCTGGAGTGCTGCTAATGTCTTGTTTCCATTCTTACCCTTCACTATCGAGTACATCCTTAATGCTGGCCTTGGTGATTATAGCATCATCACATTTGAACCACTGGTCTTTGTGCTGGCGGATGAAGCTGGTGTAGTGGCCACTCTCTAATGTGCCTTGGTGGTTGACCACCGCAAACAAGGAATACCTGCGAATAAAAGTGAAAGAGACTTTGTTGTCTGACTTCGCTATAAAGCCCCATTATCCTCGCCATACATGGCTGCCTTCGTTTGTCTTAAACCCCATACTATGACACTTTCAGGTATTCCTCGAGTATTAGAGTCCTCATCAAGGTGCGCCTTGCGTACTGACTTTTCTCTCTCCTACAAGCAACCAGTCAATGGTATTAAGACAGTAAATTCCCCGTAAATGTCGTGGAAAATGAAAGCCATTGTAACTGTCATGGATGAAGAAAACTAAGCAGCTTTTAATAGGCTTCAAATTGATTTAATTTGGGGAAGTCACAGCCGGATGCTCCGGGTCATTAGCATGTACTGCTGTGCTGGAGGAGAAATTTCGACTATGATGTCAGTAACACTGGAAAGCATTAGAGTGTTAATAAATCAGTTTTGCTGTAGAACATGTTTTCCAAGGTACTCACTTATTGTCGTTGTTTAATACATCAACTGTCTGTTGATACTGCCCGTTCATTCTGCTCTCTTTACTGTGGGAGACAGAAAAAGGATTAGCAAAACATAAGCATTTTTTACAGCTGCATGCATGTGTAAACACGCTACACTGGCACATAAATCCACTAGGTGGCAGAGTAATCCTATCTGTGAGAGCAGATGTCTTCCCTGCTGGTGCCTCTAATGATCTTTCTGTCTCTGAACAGAGCTGAATGGATGCTCCATCCAGGGGTGGGGCAATACTGCAACTGCATGCTTTACTGACATCAATATATATTCATAGGGAGCATTTAATAATGATGTTTTGGCACAGATGCAGATGTGTGCAATTACTGTGAGTACACAGTATGTGTAGTGTATCAAAGAGTATGTAAATGTACAAACATTTAAATGGAATAAACCATTTAAATAAGCTGCCTCAGGGTATTTGGAAAAATCTGTTTAATTCAATCTGGATGTGAAGACTGCCAGGACAGGATTCACTACATGGGTATTAAAGCTAGGTGGAGGCTTACCTGGATGCCATGAAGGGTGTCATGTCCAACTCTAGAGGGAAGGAAACATACGTAGTGATCTTCCTCCGCAGTTTCGCAGAGTGCTCAAACCGCTGGAGATGGCCAACGAGGGAGGATGAGGCAATAGAGATGGGGGAAGGGGGTAGAAACATGGCAAGAGAGAAGGATGGAGTGGGGGGAGGGGAGACAACATATATTTAGAAATAACAGGCATCATCATCATCACAATATACAAAATACGACACAGCAAGTGAGAAGTGAAAATGCATGTTTTCCACCCTGGCTGTCACACATTTACGCTTTCCCAACAAGATAATAACAGGCTCGGACTGATCTTAGACAGTCTTCTTACAGCCTGTTCCTATGAATATCATAAATACATTAAAGCCCTCCCCAATACTGGTATGATAAATAAAACATGGACAGCGGTGGACTGTACAAGTCATAAAAGTCATAGGTGTCCTGGGACACTGTGTGAAAGGGCTACACAGTAGGAGGTAATGCACCAACAACAGAATCGAATTATGAACACACCTACGCACAAGCAATGTACCAGACAGCTAAGTCACTGCAAAATCTGAACTTTGCCTCCATCAGATGTGAGGCTGCATACACACAGGGCAAAATAGATCATACATTACAGCATATAAACATATTCATACATTCAAATATGTTAGGATGCAGCTGCAAAAAATGTAATATCAAAACCTAATAGGATGAAATCATAAAAAAATAAAGCATCTACACTTGGCTGATAGTTAAAGCCACATCACACAGCCCTATTTACAAGACACTGCTGTTTCTGCTGTTTTGGAGTAATGACAAAATTAGATGTGTGAATAATAAAAGCTCCATGTACCCTTAAATAATCAAATTGTCAGACAGTGACGGATAATCTAACAAGTGATAATTGGCAGCACGTTGTCACTGGCTGACTCACTTTGAGATGGAAACATGCTACGATGGGGAGTTTCTTCATTGTCAGCTGTTTGGTGGACTCCTGGTAACTATGGCAACCGCCGCACTTGATTTTGGCACTGCTTCCTAGATGCTCGGGCCGCGTAAACCTGCAGAGGGAGGGTTTGGAATGGAAAAGAGAACAAGAGAGGGTGTGAACGAGCAGAGAACATGTGGGCAAACAAGAGACAGGAAGTGAGAACTGTGAATAAGAGGAAGAAAACTATTATGGTTGCATTTTATTTGGTTATGTTACATAAACCCTTTGATCATGCCTATCGCGCCCCGCAACACCGCGTTATTGCCCTAAAAAAAATCTGAGGTTATTCTGAAGATGCGTGAGGGTTTGTGCATCGAGTTTGCCTGCAGAGTTTTGGTGCAGCCACTCTGTATGTCAGCCCACCCAGCCCAGAGCCCTGCTGGTAATGCCAACGCCTCTATCACCACGGCAACAGCACCAACCAGTTCTGTACCTTTAAGAGACTTGCTGCAGCAACTAGGGGTGTGTGAGGTGCTGCAGTAAAAAAAAAAAAAAAAAAAGTCAGGAGGAAAGGAGGCGAGAGAAAGAGAGGGGGAGGATGAGACGAGGTAGAGAGTGAGGGCACGGGGGAAAAGGAATTAGGTGGAGAGGGGAGGGAATGAAATGAGATAAGGAGAGGAGGAAAAGAAATTGCAAGAATGAAGAGGCAGTAGAGGAGATATGAGAAGTCACACCTGCTCTGCCAACCTGGTGATGGCGGAAGATGAGATCCAGGGATAACAGGGTTGTTGTGCCTGAGCAGACACAATATGTGACCCCTCATACAAGTGGAGGGGTGAATGAAATTTATTTCAAGTGGAGACAATTGATAGCCATGAATTTGGAGGGGCAGCAGAGGGGATACAGGAAAATAAGTAGGAAGCGGCAGTACCTTTTTTTCCTTTCTGAATGTTATGAACATTATTCATTTTTAATCTCACAAAGTTTTAATACTTATAGTGTTGTTGTGCATCAGCACGGAGGAACAGCCAGTAGAAATAGTAATAGTACTGTACATCAAAGGCGTCTGACCGTCTGTTTTTGAGAGACGCTCCTTTGATCTAGCACTACTGAAAGTTCTGCAACTTGGATGACTGAGAATTTAGTCAAGTTTAGATAGATGTAAAAACAGAGAGAGTGAGAGAAAGAGCAAGGAAAACCTGGCAGGCGGAAAAAAGACAACTTGTCTGCTGTCAGCTGAGACTGAAGCTGTACCTGCGTAAGCAGTCTGTGAGAGTGGTGGACCCTGACAGGTGGCTCTCTCCATTGACTGTGCTGCCATCCCCTCCAGGGCTGAGGGGCCAGAAAGGCGTGGATGAGCCGGGAAGGTCCAGACTGATGTCCCAGAATGGATCTATCGTCGTGGAAACCCCACTTGAAAAAAAAAAAAAAAGTGAAAGAAAGGGGTAAGTTTGATTATGAGGTTGAATAAATAGTGTCATTTACTACAGGTCATGATGAAAGGATGATGACATAGATGGCAACACACACGCTTAAATTCACACAGCCTCTGTAGATTCTGATCATGTTTTTGTTTAAGCCCGCTGAAAGATTGAGTGTGTGCATGTGCATAATATACACACTGTTCTTCCGGGGCCCATTTGCAATTCAATGAAGTGTTACATCAGAGAAAATTGGCTTTACATAAGGAATTTGTATTATTACAGCCCAATGACTGTGATGGACTGCAGCTCGGGTAAAATGGAGGCTTTCAGTGTACAATGCATGCAGTATACACAAATATGTACACACAGGCGATGGGTTGCCACACATTATCACTGCTGATTAGATGAGTCATGGTGGTGTAACATCCAGTGGTACCAGCAGGTGGCTATTAAGGCAAGTGGGCGTACATTTATGATGGGTTAGAGAGCTGCCCTGCAGTAATATGGCACCAATATGGTTCCATTTTTGTTGAAAAAGCCTTGGGGGACGTATTTCTGTTGCCTCTGGCTTTACTCATAAGTAGTCTGTAGTCAACAGGAGAGTCGTTCAGTGATTACAGAGGGGTTCAATATACGGCAGAGTAATACTCTGCATCAGCAGTCTCTCTTTTCACTGTGGAGGCAGGTATCATGGCACTGAGCTGGGCTCGGCTACTCTGGGCGAGGTGCTTTGCAGTTCAGTGCAGCGTGCTAGTGTTAATGTGACAGGACAGCTCTAGGGGGCAGGCAGGCAACGCTTGGGTTGTGCTGCCGTCTAGACAACCCCCCTTACAGCAGCTCTGCAGGGACCGGGCCTTTTAAATAAGAGCAGTGGAAAGGACATAACCAGCGGTTCACCCACTCTGGGCGGACAGGTGGTGTCCACATCGATCAGCCCAGAAGTGAGAGGTGACTCCAGATTTGGAGGACAGAAAGCGTAAATGGATGAATGAGTAAATGTAGGAAAAGAGGGAAGAGGGGAATTAGGTGGTGATGTCATGTTCCATCAAGATGACTAAACCAACAACATCTCAGGTTGGACTTTATTTCGTTAAATTGCTTCTGCACACCTTTTTAAATCGCAAACACACAAAATAAACACACAAACTTACTGGCAAACTTGACAGGTAACATCTGATTGCAGGCCCCCAGTGAAGATTTGGTCAATGATGCAGTTACAGTGGTTTGGATTGTTGGCCTTCTTCCCATTGTCATCTCCTGCAGACAACAAAGAGCAGGACGTATAAACACACACGCAGAGATAACACCAACAAGCACCTGTTTAGCACTTCTAAAGGACTCTGTCTGGCCCTCTTTCTCACTTTACCAATCCCCTGCAGCGGAGCCTCGCTGCCACTTCACAACTCCCTGAATTCTAGCTAATCGAAGCAAGCCTTACTGCGGGGTCTGTGGGTGAGTCAGCCTGCCATTGCACTGCAGCAGGGCCTATTGACATTCCTCACACTGCTTGCTTGCTGTCCCTTTGGTACACACCATTGCCAGTCTCCTTCAGTATGCTTCCAGTGAAGTAAGGCACTGTGCTCTGCGGGTAGATCTAAGGTATAACTCCACATGCAGGATCAGAGGCAGTAGGTGGCCCAGACACACTCCTCTCAATCTCAACTGCTTTGCTGTGGTTCCTGAACTGCAATCCTGGCCTGACAGTAAAATATTCAAGAATGCACATGCAAAAAAAAAAAAAAAATCTAGAGTAAACCAATCAATCTTAATGCAATTAAAGACAACACACTGGTGTTTGTTATTCTAAATGCAGTATACACACTGGGAGGGACATATTAATGGGTTCTATAGCTTACTGATAGTGTCCCCTTTGCAGTGCCTGTGTAGTACATCCAACGCTGCGATGAGGAACTCGTGGGCATCCTGCTGCTCGTAGCCTGCGAGGTGACGTGCATGAGTCCACACCAGGTGCAGCAGCCGGAAGGGAATGTGGGGCGAACGGTGGCCCGAGTAGAACTGACAACAGGGAAGAAAGATGGAAGAGGTGGTGGGGGTGAGGAGGAGAGGGTGGTTAGCCTATTTTTCCAGGTGTTACTGTGTGCATCATATTTTATCACCTCTTTGCCAATCCTATAGCTACATTGCTCGCTGTCATCTATAATTCATTGCTGAATAACATAAACGCCCTGTCAGTCAAGGTGAAGCTACTTTCTACAGGCCTCTTTAGATATGAATGAATTCGACCACATGTCGCCTAACAGCACCAGCTCTAATGACAGCACTGCCACAGAGAGGTGAGGTGTGATGCGCAAGACAGAGAAGACAAAGTGGTTGGAGAGCAGGAGCGTTAGGAGCAAAAACATCCATCTGTGAAGTGTTGCGGAGTCTCTGCGTTGCCATGGGAGTTAGACTGAGTGACAATCCAGGTCAGGGTCAGGAGATGTGGGTAAGAAAGTAACAGAGCTGAGCAGAGCGCTAGAGTTGGCAGCGGTGCAAATAATACAATGAAGTTCCAACCGGAGCTCATTAATGCCAGAGAGGGCTCTCATTTCTCGACACGTAGATGTCGCGCTCACCTCGCTTTATTCTCCACAGCTCTGTCTGAAATCTGATTGAGCTGTGAGAGGGGGAAAAACACGCCGCGCTGACGTCTCTTTTGAATCTTACAAACTCCGCTCCTTTTCGGTAGTTTGAAGGTGGTTGACAAACGAAAGACGCTACAAGAAGAGGTGGAAAACGGAGAGAGACAGAGAGAGAGGAGAGAGAGTGGCTGATCAAAGCAGGCCGCGCCTCTCACCTTCATATTTAAAAAGGCTGTGTGTGTGTGTGCGTGTGTGTCTGCAGAGTCAGAAGACGGCTTTTGATGACAATACAGAGGTGGGTTGAAAAAGAACGGAGGTGGGGGGGTGGAGGTAAGCAGTGGAATTAGAGAGCTAGGGACAAGGCGTGGAGGTAGAAACACTCGGGATACTGTGTAGGGAGTGTTTAAATAGATTAATTTTTCTTGTATGACTGACCCTGAATTCTCTGTCTCACACAGAGCTGAATGCTCAATCAATGTCTGCCTCCCTAGGTGACAGAGGTGAGCGATTACCTCCTTCATGTGTTATGTAGCCGAACAGTTCAGCCAACTGAGACAGGGCAGGGCTCTGTGTGTGTGCGTTTTGTGGAGGGGGGGGTCGGTGATGACTCAACTCATTATAGCACCACTTGCCATCTGTGGGCCCATATATACTAGGAAGTGAGAGGGTGTAAGAAAAAAGCGAGGCAGTGTGGGAGCAGACCAGGCAGATATTACATAACGTCCAGGGCCGATGAGTTTGTCAGATGTAAAATGCCAAACTTTTCTATCAAAGAACTGGAATTAAGAGGCTATAAATGGCTGCGCAACATAATTCGTACTGACTGACCAGGTTCAATAAAAGTGTAATTACAGCATTCTGCTTATTCATTTGCATGTGGCTCTGTACATTCCTTTCAGGCAGGATTTCTCCCTCCTCCCTGCCTCCCTCTTTGGACTCGACAAAAGAGCTCAACAGTGACTCAGCCTTCTGCAGTGGGTTACACTGCGAGAGAACATTCTGTATTATATGGTTTCTCTGAAATTATGGCTCCGTTTTAACCAAAATCAAATGTTCTTCTTTTCTTTGTGGGATGAAACAAACCTATGTAACAAGTTCACACACGCAAACTATGCATCATACCTCCTGAAAGAGCTGCGACATCTCACACACCAGACAGGAGTTTGATTGCATCTCGCACTTGTGTCTGTCGGAGAGAAAGAAGTCTCGCAGCAACGGTGTGTGTGTTAGGGCCTGAACAATACAGTTCATGAAACACGTGTTGCCCAGGTTTATTAACCCTCGTAAACCTGCGGGACAAGAAGAGACAAAGAAAAGTGTGAGGGCAGCGGGACAATGAAGATTAAACATGACTGTGCTTGTGATTCACACTGCTTGGAACAGAGGGAATTTGAATCACCACTTGGGACCTCACCTCTGTTTCTCGGGACTGATTAAATTAAAGCTGTGGTGAGCTTGCTTATTAGGGTGCTTTCACACCTGTAGCTCGGTTCATTTGGTTCTTGTCATTGTTGCATTTTCCTTCTGGTTCGGTTAATGTTTACACAAACTTTTAACAGACTAACCAAGAGGAATAAACATGAGGTTATACAGACTAAAAGACTGACAAGCAACTCACTGATTGGACAGTTTTGGCAACTGTCATCCTGCATCATCAGGACCCACATGGGGAAATCAAATTCCAGTGACTGACAGAATTTTATGCAGTGCTTTAATGCTTCTGATGTTTGTATTTACATTCTCTGGTGTCACAAAGAGGTTATGGAGAAATAACTGTAAGCATCACTAGTAGGCTATTATTAGACTGCGAATCAATCGCATGTTACACATAATGACAAACGTAGAAAGAGGACTAAAATAAAGCCTCTTGTACTGTAATGATTCAGGGTTACAACTGTCACACACTTTTCGACGGACTAAATGAACTGATGAAGCACACTGAGTCGGATACAATCAAGTTTTCATGCGATCTTGGTTCGGTTCTTTGGCTCGCACCAGGATTCCACTGACAGATTTCACAACAGCCCAAAAGAACAGTACTAATCAGGTAAACAAACCATTTTAAATGTTTAAAAGCACTATTAGAAACCATCAAAATTAGAGCACATGACTAAATTAGCAGCCAAAAGAACCACGCATATAGCATTTATATTATCATACTACTAACACTAGTTATTTTTAATTCCTAATTAAACATGTCAGTGACTATAAAGAAAAATGACAACCTAATTACAGATTCTTACTTGTGAGAATTTGCCACTTTTCATTTTCTTATGCGATAGTGGACTGAATATCTTTTGGTCATTGATTTAGACAAAAGCAGCATCTGATTTTCTGACATTTTACAAGCCAAACAATTCATTAACTAAACAAAAAAATAACTGGCTGCTTGAAGGAGTTCATCATCCCCCAAATGATCATTTGTATATCAATTACTCACCCTGTGTTTTGTTGAATTTGTGACGAAAACTTTGTTTTGCTTTCATGCTTATGAAGAACCAAGTATCCAAAAAGAAAGATAAGTCATGATAAATAGAACTAAAGGGGGGCCCAGTTTAACAACTGCAAAACCATATCAAGATATCAGTTTACAAACTCAAACACAATTCATGCAGTATAATCAAGTCTCATTTAGTAAGTTGTATGCTCAGTACTTCTCAAACATATGTATTGTTACTAAAAATGTACAATTTAAAACTGAACTGAAAGCACAACTTATCTATGCTCACTCTAAAGCTGGAGTCCAATAAAAAATAAGGTCATTTTACACCAATGAATGCAGGTGCTGCCGCTCAACCACTGCCTTGATTAGTTAGATTGTGTTATACTGTGACTTTGGTGTTTGAAAGGGCTGATTCGGATTCACCAAAGTCACACTATAACGGTACCGATCAGGGAAGTTAATAGACCAGCAGCTTGCATGTTAAGTTAGGTGAAATTACTGACTGTTTTTGTCAGTGGAGTCTTGCTTTGAAGAGAGCATGGGGAAGTTTTACTTTCGGTTTTGCTTTAAAAACTAAGGTTTTAGGGGAAATGAATGTGTTTGAGAACTACTGAGCTGAGACTGGATAAATGAGACTTGATTAAACTGCACCAGTTGCATGTGAGTTTGAAAACAGAGCTTTTGCCATTGTTAAAGTCTCCTAAGACTTCAAATCTTCAGGAATTTTCTCCTTTGTAGGATTCTTAATTCAGTGTAACACAAGGTGAGTAACTGTTAAAAAAAAAAAATCAAAAAAAAAAAAACAAATGATCATTTGGGAGGGTTCCTTGAAGCAATAACTTTTATATGCCTGTGTATTTGTTTGCCACTGGCAATTTCAGATTTTTTTGTTAAGGGTCAGGTCTGCCAGCAACACTGTGTGTATCCTGGAGCAGACCCCAAAGCTGTGAATGAATTCATTTAGACTGGGAAAGTAAAGCTACAGTCTTCCACTGATGGCCAGTAGAACAGGTGAGACACAGTGAGGTCTTGGGTCTCTTCCAATTGAGCAAGGTTTGGTTCTGGAAGAGAGCGCTCGGCGACAGCTTTAATACTTCAGACTGGTCCTGGTGTGCACACACACACACACACATTAACGCACACACTGTCTACGGCTCAATCAGGGCTACCAACCAAGCTCTTTAAAGATATAAGGGGATAAAGGATGGCAGGAACCAGTGGGCAGACGGACAGGACATGGACAAAATCAAATAGACAATAGAGACAGCAGGAGTAAAAACAAAGCAACAGATCACTGAGAAAACAGTTCAGAGAGAAAACGAGTTCTGGGGAGACACAGACACAAATTCAGGCCCACTGTGGTGAGCATCTACAGTATCAGCAAGAGAACACTGTGTCCTGCCTCTCACAGAGCACTGCCTGTGGGGCTGCCCTGTCCTGTTGACCTTTGGTATCACACTTAAATACAAAAGTGACCCTAAGTACACTTGGGCCATGGGCACATGAGGAGACACACATGCAGCTTTAAGTAATCCCCACAGTAAACGCACACACTGTCTGGAGATGAAAAGCTATGCAGACTGAACAGCGTAGTCTATTGCTTACCTATGGTACAATTCGTAGTGATTTTCCTCCGCTTTGGATTGTGTCGTAATAATTCTAGCTCCCTCTTGGTCGGCTCCCATGTTGTGTATTTCTCCCCTATGCCTGTGGATACAAAGGTACACATAGGTGACAACACTGAGATGATGGTCTGGTTTCAAAAGCTGCATTAAGTTCTCTGACAGAAAACAAAATGCTCTACCTTGCAATTTCCAGGCTTTCCTCTGTTCCTCTTTGGCAATCTGCTCCATGTCTTTGTCGTAAATGTAGTCTTGACACACAAAACAATATATTCCACCGTATAATAAGTCTATCGCTGGAAGCAGGAAGGAGGGGAAGAGAGGGGGAGAAAGAGAAAAAGAGAGATCGCACCATAATTACAAATAGATTTTTCCACCACAGTAGCACACATTGGGTTTTATTTTACTGTCCAACCTCGCTGGCACAGCCAGCCTCGAGACAAGTGCTTTCTCCGCCCTGCATTTTCCACTCACTGCAATATGTTCCCATCTCATTGCTTGCCCTGAACAATTATAAGAGATATGAGGTGGGGGGGAGTGATGGAATAGGTGTATTTGTCTCCCACCCCCACCTGGGCTTTCAACTAACACACCATCCTCTACCATTCAAAAACTCCACAGCAACAATACCTCGGCTCTGTTGCCGTGACAACCTATTTTTAGCTTAACTGGACATTTTTCTGTTTTTGGTGCTACCCACACTGAGAAAGTGAGCTAACACATCATGTAGAGAACCTGACTGGTGTATGTTATATTGTCACCGCAGTGCTATGTTTTTCAAGTGTGTGTCTTTCTTTGTGTCTGAGATATAGAAATAAAATCATGCAATGAATTAATGTGAAAAACGTGATGATCTTTCCTTTCTCTCAGAAATCAACACCACACAAGACACACATGGCAGCGAGAGTGAGAAGATGTAGAATATGGAGTATTGCACAATATACAGGCAGGAATTCATGTAACTCTAGAGCAAAGAATTAGAGGACGGGGAGGTGGAAGAAAAGGAGAGATAGATGTGAACGGAGACCCGAAGAGCGAGGTTGTTAGGAAAAGGAGACGAAAAAAATGTTTTAAAAAGGAGTCCTGATGAGGGAGCTTGCTATATAGCAGTCTAGCAGACAGGGAGTTTGGATTAATTTGATTAGAGGTGGAGAAGAACAGAGCGCCGGTGTCAGAAAGGCTCCTGTGGAAAGCTCAAAGGTAATTAACACTGTGGCCGTGCACTTGGGGTATGTAAGTGTGTGTGTGTGTAAGCTAACTGTTGAAATGCATTAAATCAATTAAAGCCATTCAGACAACTACCAAGCCACCCTACTGTCTCCCAGGTTTCCATATTTAGTTGTCCTCGTCAGGGTAATATCAAAATCTTGCTTATTAGTGTCATTATCTTATTTAGCATAATTAGCGTGTAAGGTTGAGACCGGGCTTTCTGGTAGCTGTGGATTAGCAATGTCTACCCCTCCCTTTGCTGCTGTATGAAAGGGAGAGAACCAACTTAAACCCATGACATTTGACTGGATAAGGCGCTCCCACCAGAATGGTAATGTGCTGCGGTTAGAGTGAGGTTCAGCTCCCTGTCTGCTCAGAGGAGGAAGTTGCCCAAAGTAATGCTGTAATCCTTTGCTGATAATAGCTGATGCTGCAGTGGGCCACAGGGGTGCATGTGAATGTGAGGACTGACGTGATGGGACTAAGCCTTGGACGCAGGGAGGAGCTATATGTTGATATCACATTTTAACAAATCATTTTAGCTCTGATTTCTTGTTGAGAATTACGATACACAATGTGTTGATTAAATTGAAAATAAAAAGCAATTCAGATTGTTTTCTTGGGTGAGTGTGTGGCTTACCTAGATTGTGTCTCTTGTTTTTTGCGTGCTCGTGGATGTGTTTCTTCGTAAAACAGCCAAAAAAGACACAGTAGAGACAAGAGTGGAGTCGGTTCAGGTGGGCGCCACACATGTGACAGATACACGACTTGGCCTGGAAAGAAAGACCCAAAGGAAAGAGGGGGTTGGGGGAGGACAGAGGGGGGAAGGAATTGAGAGCAAAAAAAAAAAGAGAGGACAGTCAGTGTGGTGAGAAAATCCTCTGCAGCAGGACCAGGACAGAGCCCTGAGCTATACGGTAGAGTGGCGTAGGCAGGCGGAGTGGAACTCCCTGCCAGCTGAATCAGATTTCTATCTCCCAGTCAGTCACACAAACACTTCTGAGGACACGGTGCTTGAATAGACCTGATATGAAGACAGACTAAAGATTGCTGGGCCTGTTGACAAATTCAATGCAGTTGAATAACAACATATTTCCACACTGAATCTCTCGCTCTCTAACACATGCAGGGCATGATGGGATTTAATGCTTGGCAGGCACACTGGAGAAGGCAAGCAGAATTTGTCTGAAGCACACACTAACAGCAGCTGGAGTGTGTGTAATTGGTTTGACTACAGCACCCAGAGGTAACCGAAGAAACTGAACATTAGAATGCCTGACATCTTCTGCAAACCTGCAAGAATGAGCTTTACCGCCTGCACAGGAGCACAGGCATAAGGTGGGGTCCTCATGCACAATTCAGATTCATTTAGTGATTATGCTGTATATACAATTAAGTTTTACAACAACCTTGAGAAAGGAAAACCCAAAGGTTTTTTCGTATACCATGACTAACTCTGAGTGGGGAAACATTGGAAGAAAAGGGAGAGAAAACATGGACTGAACAAAGAGTGGTAGACAAGTGTGGACATGGTAAAAATTGTCTCAAATTCTGGGCAGAAATGTTACACAAATGCTGTGTGTGAGCACAGGCGCACATACACATAAGTTGGAGACCTATTAACTGCATTCTAAAAGCCTTAAGACCAATGCTATTACACACAACCCCAACTCACCGCAAACAGGTTTCACCGTAAAAGCATCCAACAACTCTCAAGCTATTGAACAGCAACAAAGGCCTCGCTAACAGACTATACTTGATTATAAGGCTGTATGCCTGTGTACAGGCTGGTGTGCTTGGGGCCTTAAATGTTGTGGAGCTGCCTGACGCTGTCTCGGCAAGCATTTGAAGATGTGATTTGTGACGTGATTTCACTTCTGATCCTAGTAGGGATAGGATGATATATAAGATTATCACAGATCATGATTTAAAAAAAAAAAAAAAAAAAAAAAACGAAGAAAGAAGACACGTGTCCTATCTGTGATGCAATTAAATTGTTTGTTTCTTAGGGTGTTTTCACACTTGGTCTTTTTTAGCCCTATAAACTGACTCAGAGCGGTGACTCAGCATTTTTTTTTTTTTTTCACAAATGTAACACTCCAAGAGAACTCAGATCCCTCTAAAGCCAACCAAGATGGTCTGAGTTTGGATTGCTTGTGAACACAGAGTGCTCAAGGTTCACTTTGCTCTTAGCCACTGTATTTAGCCCTCTAGATCACATGCTGCTGCACTGGGACGCCTGAAAAAACAAACCAAACCACGTCGGCCTGTAACGCTTGCAAGGACGCAGGATAAGGAGTAGTTTGGTCCACAGAAGACACTGCACATATCCAGATGTGGAGTGTAGAATACATCAAACGATAACAGTCTTCAGCACAGAGAAACGCTAAGGTGTTCCTCCAATTTCAACTTCATCTGAAAGCGAGGGGCTTCATAACCACACTGCAGCGCCAAGTCAAAGTAAAAACAAAACCATATCAACATATATCTCATATATATAGGCTATAGTGTGAACAAAAAGAGCACAGACTAAAAAAATGTATAGCATGCCTATTGTACACTAAAATGCCACAAACTGGGTGGACCACTTTAATAACATTTATGATGTCAGTACTATGCTAAATATTTTACACTTAATGCTTTCTTTGTACAGAACTATTGGTAATGTGAGTAAAAACACAGCAAAATGTAGTATGCAAGCCTGAGAGGGAGAAATTGAATAAGAGAGGAAAGATCTAATCAAAGCCGTTCAGGGTGCAGACCATGCCGCAATGAGTCGCCCACTCATAAAGAGAAGACAGGGAAAGTAGGTGTGAAGCAAAGGTGAAGAGAAACAAAACGATAAAGAAACGATTGGCTAGAGAGATTTACCAGTTTTCAGTTTCTGGTACACTGTGTGAAACCAGCTCGGAAGAAAGACTCACACACTCCTACACACCTTGTTTAAGCTATTGGACATGAACTCAAGGGCCCTGTACAGTATTGTCTGCCTATTGCTATCTTTTGACCAGCAATACAATAGTATAACCTGACACCATATGAACAACATTAAACCGTATTGTTAAAAGAAATAAAAGAGCTTTTGCCAGTCAGTTTCACTTCCTTCTCTCTGGATGGCACATAATGCAGAATGGTCTGTGTAATCCGATGACTTCACAACTCAAACTAATACCACTTGTGTGGTTAAATAAAGAAATGACTAATATGTCACAAAATAACTCGCACAATGACTCAAACCTCAACATCCATGGCCACAACATTTAAGGTGAACTTTAAAATGAAACTCTGACAAGCACAAATGTTGCAAACAAAGGATTTGCAGTATGGGCATTCAGAGTAATGAGGCAAATATAAGCATATTGGTCTTGACTGTGGACAAATGCTTTGTCTTCCACTGAACTGTGTGCACCCAAATGCATTGCCAAAAAAAGGTCTGTTTCAATCCCTAATCCACATCTTATTTATATAAATGAACAATAACACCAATATTGCTGCTCTGAATCTTGATGGTACAACATTTGGCATAGCTTGCAATTTCACACAACTAAAATACTGAAGCAATCCAGTGTTTTTAGCCATGATTGGTTTCTACTGCCTGAGGCCGAAGCTCTTTTTTTTACTTTTAAAGATATGCACTAAATCTCTTCTAAGGCGGCTTAGTGAACTGTTGAGTAACTCAATGTGTATTTCTTTAAATCAGAAATATGTATCTGCTCTACCTTTGTCTTATTTTCCCCGGTGCGAAAAAGCAGCAATGGCAGAGATCTGAATTTCTGCAAAACTGGGATAGCTCATCTGTGGAAGTGGGCGGAAATGGTCGCAAATCGTGCATGAGCAGCAGGTGGGTGCAAGATTGAAACAACAGTCCTGTGCAAATCTCTATTTGTACAGAGGAGTTGACAAAGGGTACCAGAAATAATTGAATCTTAATTTGCTCATATCATGGTATGCTAGGGATATGGGTGTTACATGAAATGCCAGACATATGCTACTATGCACTGCGGCAGAGACAGGCTGCAAAACTCACAGTCAGGTCTGTGTTTTGGCTGAGCATTAGTAGGCGTGGGCTGGATTGTGATGACATTGCAGTAGAGGGGATATTCAGGGTCGCAGACACTAAGCTCTGTTTTTATTCATATTGGTGTGTTAGCTAGCCAGCTCTGAATGGGTGTGTAAGAGAGGGGGCAGAATCAAATCAGTGAGGGGTGCTTTTCCAAGAGGGATGTATGGTGAGTGACGGGAAGGAACAAAGTGTTGACTGTCACTAAAACCAACCACATCTACGACACTCTTTGGTCTTTGAGGTACAGCTCGTGTCATTGACATTCTATGAGAAAAGAAGGGCAGAGTGTGTAGCAGGACTTGTGTTTTCAGAATCTAAATGAAACCCTACAGGCTCTAACAAAAGATAAAAAGACAGACCAAACATTATGCGGAAACATAGTCCAGCTGAATCTCTAGACATTTGTTTTTTTTAAGCCTCTGTCACACTTGCACCGCAACCTTGAAATTATGTAGACAATACCTGGAGGAGCTGTGTGTGAGAATGCAAATGTCTGAATCAGTTGGACTGGACATAAAACAGACTTCACCCTGCCAGCGCCATAGCACAAAGTCCATGTAATGTTGAGCCCATGCATGAATAGAGCAGGTAATCATCCAGAGAATTGACAGCAAGTGAGGGAAGGTGTTGACGACATTTCTATCTTGTGACTGGCACAAAATCGTGAGAATACAAACAGAGGATGTAGAAAAAGTGTCATTTACACTAAGATGCCACTGAAAATGTTTACCTGGACAGACAGGTGAGATTTAAAAACTCCTGTCAGTCAGAAACGTTGCCAAAATCTGGAGAAAATTTCAAGGAAATGCAGGAAACTTGGTTGTTTATGACCAAACTGTGAACTGGCTATGTAAACAAAGCACTACGATTACCACAGCGTCATGTCCAGCCTCCTGCATGCTCTACCAAGGTGCCAACCCTTGCCTTAACCAAACTACTAAGTATTTCAAGTAGGTGTGAACCCATCTGACACGGACAAAAGGGCAACTCTGGACGATTTCAGGACTTGATTCTCTTGACATTGTCTCTTGTGAGATAATGCCTAGTTGCCTCTTTGAGCCTATCCTACCTAAGCAGTGATGTTGTTTATCCCCAATCCACCTCCACTGCACCAAGACCCCAAGTCAAAAAACACGAAACCCTGCCAATGCCACGCCTTGCCCTCACCCTCCCCTGCCTCCCCTGCCTCAACACCCCTTTGGTGGAAATAAAATCTATCTGAGCTCCAGCCCCTGCCCCCCAGCTTCTCTGTGCTCTCTTCTTCTCACCATGGTTCACAGGCTGTCTACTCCTCAGTGTCAGCAGTCCTGCCTTCTCTCTGCGCCCAGGGCTTTTAATGTTCTATTAGATCAGCTATTGATCAGCCGCTGGCTCAGATGACTGGTACAAGTGTTGGACAGGTAGCAAGCTCGCGTTCATGCTGCGCTAGGCTGCATCTCCCATCTGGGATGCGCTCTTTGAAGCAAGTTAGGCTGAGCACCGTGTCCGGGGGAATGACCCACTAATGTACAAAGCTGCTGATTGATGGAAGAACAGATGCAGAAAGGCATTAGCTGGATGAATAGATCTCCGATACATCTTTAACATGAGGATAAGATAGCATTACATGCTTTGTGGGTCCATTGAATGGCCGTCAGCTATCAATGACCAAAGTCCAACAACTACAGAATGAATCATCCAACGTTCTAGATCTAGCTGCATACATGCAAATCTTAATAAAGTAACATCCATTCTCAGCTTCTCCAGCTCTCTGAGCATTCTTTGGATTCGCCTGCATTATTGCTACCTCAGCATTTAGGTTAATGCATTCATATATTCAAACACAGCCAGTAATGTGATGAGCTGTAACTGAGGAGGAGAAAATGACGACAACGATTATGATGTGGACAAAGGTCTGGCTCTACTGAGCACGCTCCTGCTGCTGCAAAGAACAGACCGGGGAGGGCAGTGAGAGAGTCAATACGGGGTAGAGAGCACGGCTATATGAGAGCAGTGACTCACCATGCTGCCTTACACTCATAAGCCTGTGCATGCTTCTCTACACACACATGCTCATACATCAACAAAATTAACAATGGCTGACATGCGCACTGCATGCTATAAATATGCATAAAAAGACACGCAGAATCCCTCCACAAGCTTAGACACACACATACACACAGAGTCCTCTCTGATTCTATAACTAATATGAACAAGCTGAGGGAGGCTGGGGAGGGAGACTGATGGTGATGCTCCAGAACCGTGCTGCCGACTGACCCCGTGGGGCTGCAGCCTGTCAGTGCCTTGGCAGGATGATGTTGTAACCCCCCCCCCTCTCCCTATCTCCGCCGACTTCCCACTATCCCCACATGACAATGCCTGCCCTGCAAAATGCAGTCTCAGGAAGCAGCCCTAGGGACGCACACAATAAGAATCTTACTCTATTCTCTTTTCACTTCCGTCCTCCATCAGCTCATTGTAACCTCCGTTGACAATGACATGCTGTATGGTCTTTGCGTGAGAATGTATTCCCACCTCATCCAAATGAATCTGAGCTGTGGGAGAGATGAGGAATTGTTGGAGTGTGTAGTTTGGCCTCAAACTGTCACACACTGCTATAAGGACATTACAGCTAAACCCTGAGCCCAAGCCTATGGAGTCTAGCTTCTTGGCATCTCCAGGAAAAAGAAATAAAACTGAATAAAATGTGGATGGAGTGGAACTAAGCTGAGATACTCACGGTGGAGTAGCTTTGATGCCATGATGAAAAATGTAGTCCAGTGCTTCTCTGGGGCTTGTGAAAGTTATGTAGGTTGGTGTGATAAAGCAGGGTTAGCACATGGGTTTGATCTACATAGGCGTGCATATGTGAATCTGATTAAGATCACTTAATTACGGAAGATAGGCTGTGCTTCCTCCTTGATTTGCAGAGATCAGAGGGTGAGGGAGAAAAAAAGGGGAAGCAGAAGGGTTGCCACTCCCAAATGTGCAGTGAAAAATTATGGTTTTTGCTGGACTTTGGTGTTGTACTAGCATTATGGTTTGAAACAATCATTTGGTCCAAGACTACCTGTTTCTCACACACACACCAAGCACACATAGATTGAAAGCTGAAATACTGCCTCATTAAGGAGTCACAAGAAAAGCCCCTCAACATAAGAGCAAAAAGCCAACATTTATCTAATTCACCAGTGTGTAGACTGACCAAGGCTGCAAAAAAAATAAGTAAAAAAATTGACAAACATGTATGGCAAGAGGGAGGATCATGCAGACAGCAGTGTGTTTGTGTTTGTCTGCACAGATGGTTAACAGTCTAGCTCCAGCTTAACAAAAGGGTGCGTGATCAGTTGTCAAACCCTGCAGCTACCAGATGCCCACAACCACCCCACTCCGCCGACAGAAAGCACACACACACACATCGAAGAGTGTGACTGACACCCACAGTAAGGAGCTTCTGCATGTTCCCCTTGGACTCAAATCTCATCAGATCACGAGTTGACTTCTTTATTCTAATGGCACCAATCAACATTGAAAGCGCCTTGAACATTACCTCCAGGAAAATCTATGAACACTACCTACAGAATAGAGGCACAGTGGGGCTATTAGTGCGCTGCAGAGTCTTTAAAAAGGAGTATATATCGAGCAGACCCAAGTCATAAATTATCTTGCAAGGGTCTAATGCCACAATCTTCACCTTTTTTGCAAGGACAGGGAGCCATTTCCAGACAAAAAGCCTAGTCCCAAGAAAAGCTGTCACTTGGGCCCAAGGTTTTAACAATGGGGAATAATTGAGTGTCCACACTAGAAGAGATTGATTGCCTCTTGGTTTTGGGCTTGGCCGGCCCCTGGGGAGTGATTGACAGCTCATTAGCCAGATGGTGGTACTAAGGGAGGGCTGGACAGCAGCCTCATTGGCTGGCTTAGGCCATGACCAGCATGCTTTGTAGCAGCGGTGTCTTTCCAGAGCCCGTTGGCCAGTCAAATGAGAAGTACGGTCTGTAGTTGAAGGGAGGGCAAAGAAGAGAAATGGTCGGAGGGAGAGATGGAAGAAAAAAAATCAGTCAAAGTGAACTTGTCTAGCAAGGAGGGGCTGCAAGGAGAGCTGGACGCAGCTTACACAGAGAGAAGCTTAATCAAAACCCAAAGTCACGGTCGTCCTCAGGCACAAACATTTTCAAATTTAAGACTAACCCTCACTAATCCTTATTAGCTTACATGGCAAATGCACGAATTATATCAAGGCATAACAACATAAAAAATGCTGCTCTTTTGTTTACCGCGTCAATATATTTTCAGGAGTCTTATCTCCATTGCTGCTCTGAAGTTTAACACAGACATGCAGCACCCCACCCACCTCCTTTAACTAATTTCACTTTTGTGCCTCTGTCAGCATTGCATCTTCTTGACCAGGATTGCTCCCTAGTGGAAGACTGCTTAAGTATAGTAAGTCAGTGGCTGACTCCTTTAGCATCTCTGATGTAAAATAAACAGCAAGAATAAAAGCACTGTGGCAGAGCACATCCAGCACAGTCAGTACAATGACAAAGACTTCCAGTACATCACAACAGTCTCACACTACTAAAACGGGAGGCTCAATTCTTCGAGGCTGAAAAACGGGGAGGCAATAGCATGCGAAAGGGACACCACAAGGTGACACCAGGCCCATTACTATGGGAGGAGGTTACAGACCTTGTGCCATTTGTTTGGTCTGAGTCACTGAGCCACAGCCACAGTGACTGACAGACTGAAAGCCACATTAGACAAGACCTGGGAGTGACAGAGAGCACACAGACTTGGAAGAAATAGGACTGGAAAGGGGCCAGAAACCAACATCTGACATCACCAAACCCACTGAGTGTTGTCTATGAGGCAGAGGGATGAAGAAGAAGGATGGGATGGGAAGAGGGGGAAATGAGAGGATTAGCGGCTTTGCTATGAATTTCACAGAATCCAAAAATTCACATAAAAACCTCTGTGAATAGTAAATTATATTTTAGTATGGCAGTTTACCAATGTTGTGTATATTTTGTGTAATCTTAAAATTGTAACTACAGCATTATAATTATCAAAAGATAAACAATACAAGCATTTCTTCTGCACAAATTTAATGGGATAATCAGGAGGCAAATGAGAATCGTGGGCTGAACTAGGTTTGCAAATAGAAAAAAAAAGCGAAAGCAAGCAGCAAGGAAAAAGAGGAAGAAAAAGCGTGGGAGTGAGCGCAGAAGAGGAACAAGCAAGGGCTATGAAGAGGCTGGAGGAATAGATCCTGATGCTACAAACGTATGCTGATGAGTCAGGGAGCAGGCCTGTGATGTGATGGAGACTGATCTGACAAAGAGATCTGCTCACAGCACAGGAATCAGCCGCTCTCTGGGATTGGCTGCGCCTCAGTGCAGTTTGTGTGTGTGTGTGTGTGTGTGTGTGTGTGTTTGTGTATGTGAAAGAGAAAGAACAGGAGGGAGAAAAGAGTGACAGAAGGAAGTAAATGTGTCATCCTTGAAAATATATCCATTTTCCTGCCTCTGAAATTCCCAGCAACATCTAGCAAACGATTTCTCTCTCATCTTCCCTCATCCCAAGCAGGAAAGGGGTTTGCACTTGTGGGAAAAGGGCGAGGTGGGGGGGTTATGGTTCCTCTGATCATATATGATTTATCAAAAGTAAAAGATTAAAAACAAGTTGACATCAGTCAGCTCTCTAATCACGACCCTTACTCCTTTAATCAAAGTGACAGCCAATTCTTCAAAGCAGTTATGGCTGTAAAATTCCACCAACCCCACCCACCCTGCTTTCATCTCATCAAATTTCCACTCAACCTAAGATAATAGCTCTGGTTTAACTGCATGGCAGATTCCTTCATGGCGGCAGTGTTTTAGTAGACATAGAACCTCCTCACATGGTAAATGGAGTCTATCCTACTGGATGGAGCGGCACACAAAATAAATAACCATGACCTTCATGAATATTCACACAATCCCTCCACCACCATAGCCATTCACAAACTATAAATTATGAATATGACTGGAGTTGGGCCTAAGGAGAACAAATTTAACTTTTAAAAAGCAAGGGCAGGTTGCTGTCTTCGAGCTGTGCTGACATCCTTCTGTCCAAGCCTGCTTAAAAGGCACACGGCAATCTGGTGTAACATGAATCTCAATTACGAGAGGAAACATAAGAAATCTGTGCAGACAAAGGCACATCAAGGCTCCTATGCCGTACTCAAACAATGCTCACTAGATTCATTAAACATACACTCACAACAACACAGTAATAATAGATTAAGAGACGGGAATCAAAGTAAGGACCCAGGAAGACATAAAGGGAAGTACATCAGAACAATAGTTCCTCCTCTGCAATCTGAAATGGAGCCGATTTTTGTTACATGACACAAGCTGACAGTCTACGGTGGGTGTAGCCCCTCTGGCTATATGGCATGTAGCACACCTCTACCAGAACAGAATATAATGAAGCACAGATGCACAAAAGAAAATCATGTAGGATTTTATGTCCATTAACACAAAACAGAAAAACACTAGTGCATACTTGTTTATTCTTGCCACATCCCTCAGCGGGACGTCTTTAATACACTGCTCAATCTGCATTTAATTCTTTTCTCCACAGAGCATTTGTGTCATATACAATTATAAAATGATTCAGGAATGGATAGTGTTTGTGCACATGGGACAACTGAGGCACATTTACAGGAAAAGGACATCAGACTCAAGGCCTGAAGCAGTCGACAACAATGTCAAATTTGTCTCTAAGTTAAATCCATAATTTATGGCTAACACTGCTGTGCCAGTTCCAGAGTGCACACTCTCATACGCTGTGTTCGTGTAAACCCACGTGCACATCCAAAGCTAATGGGGCATTTCATCTAGGACCAACATGCCAAAGAAGTATTATTAATTAATGTTTCCTAATTAAGGATAGCAGATCCCAAGCCGCACTGGGTTGTGATGTCATCTCTGCAAACTCCTACCTCTGGCACTCATTCTGCCATTTGTTACCCATGTGGGTTTTAGACTGTGCATGCAGAGCAGGTGACAGATTTTTCCACTAATGTCCCTGCACATTGCCTGGGAATTGATTTTAGCTTGAGGTAGAGAGGATGACAGCTTGCAGGGAGGCTGCTGAGGACAGACTACAGGAAAAGGAAAAAAGAAACAAGGAAAAAAAGAGGAGGTGAAAAACAGCATTTCAGGATAAAAGCCACTCACTAATGAAACCTAGTTTAAATACGATGTCAAAAAGCATCTTTTCTATCTATTTTTGAATGGCAATGTCTTTCAACCTCCATCTATACAGAGAGTGCCTCTATTACTACAGTGCTTGCTATGTAGTTATCATTAATGTACTATTGTAAAACGAATATGCGGTGAGCGGTGCAGTGATAAGCTCTTGTTTTATCAGCCATGCTAACATTCAGAGTACCCCTCAATGCCACTGTCATCTCTTTAATTAACCATTATGACAGAGCAAGGACAGATGTAGGATTTGTATGTGTATTTTTACTCCATAATGTTAGGATGTGATGGCATCTAGTCTTTTAGCTCGTAATTCAGAGCTGAACAAAATCAAAGACCTCTGTACCACTTGAGCAGCACTACACCTGCTCTGCATGTCAGAGTAGTTAGGTGGTAAAGAGCCTCAGTGAAGGGGGTGTGAGACACAAGACTCATACTCCCCTCGCCATCCTGGAGTGCAATTAGGCAGTAGAGAGAACACTTCATTCAGGAGCCGCTCTCCTTTCTCTGTGTATCAATCACCTGTACCATCAGTGTCTGGGCCCAGATGGGCAGAGCAGAACCACTGGGTACACACTGTAACAGATGTTAGACAGCTGTTAAACAACAAAATCATAACGCAAAGCTAAAAGGATGGCTGCGGTAAACAAAACTGACTTTAAATGCTATTTGTCAATCAACTTTAATGGTTAACAACTGTATTCAGTAATGCAAGAGCATGACCACTTTCTAGGCACAATCTTTCACACACAGAAGATGGAGAAATTATATACATACCTGTATTTCAAATATAAACAGATGCATGCTCTTGTATTTTCCCTTACAATACGGTCAAAAATATACCTGTAAAGATATATTTCTCATAATTCACAATTGGATACAGTGCTGGTATTACAGCAATGTTTCAGTGACAGAGAGATAGCAAGGCCTATTGTCAGTAACAGTTATGTAAGATTAATTCAAGACTCCAAGGCCCCAGGTGTACTGCGGTGCAGAGGCACGTGAGAGGAACTCTGTGGTGCTCATTTCTAAGAAAAAAACAAAACAAAAAAAAACGCACTGACAGATGACGTGGACTGATGGAGGACAGAGGATGCAAAATACAAAGCAATTCAGTCTGAAATTACCAATGACAGCTTTAAAAGTGTATAGAAAACCTGCTCACGACAGCTCAACCTTTCAATGTGAAATTGTCTTCGCTTGCTGTCTAACCTTGAGGACTATGACAGCTTGCAGGCTTCAAACCTAGAGGACTGCTATTCATGCAGCGTGCCACCACATACTGTGTATGATAGAAAAACAGGGAAGAGATATTTCACCAAATACCCTTCAAATACTATCAGTGTTACTATTGAAATAACAGTTTTTGTCAGAGATAAGTCTTAGGTGGAAAGTGGTAGATGCTGCTGAAGCACTTGCTGTTGGCACTGGTCATCTTGGCAAAAAAGGTAGTGGTGATGGTACTGAGACAGTGAGGTTTTCAAAACTGATATGATTCCCCAAAAGGTAATCGACAGGCCAGGTCTGTAACAGCGTAACGCGCCTACAGCGTTGGACAGAACACTGTAAATTGCTAAGAAGAGAGCAATAGAAAGCATCCCTGGCCGGTCTTATTTCCGTGACAGACTGACTGAGCCTCCATTAATTGTATTCCTGTCAGGTAGAGTGTGAGACAGAAACTAGATAGTCTATATTAGCATTCATCAAATGCTGTTAAAATTGTTGCAATGTCACCCACTACACTGCCTGATATCCTTTCAGGGCTGTCTCATACATTTTTAGATGCTCTATAGCCCTTTTTAATTCTGATGCACATCAGGGTATAAAAGGCATCATTAAAGATGATGTGAATGATGTGCTCAAACCAAAACATGGGACTATAGAACTGTATAAACACCAGGGTCATCGACCATTTTCCACTAGCTATTTGCTTTGACATGCCTGCAATGTAACTGAACTATGCTTTTGGTTGTTCTGCTCACAGCCCGCCCTCCCACCAAGTAATCTCAGTTGCTGTAACTGTGTATCACAGCAGATACAGGGATGGGGCAGAATTCTTCCGCTACATAGGTTTACATCTAATATTCAGTCCATTAAATGAAAAGGCACTGAGGCACACAGATAGGTGAGCAAGAGGAGAGAAAGCAAGCCAGCTCGTTTTCATCTGTACTACAGTATGTCAGTGAAGATGAGGAGAGGATAAGCATCAACTCACCAGCTCTGTCCATCCTGCATCACCCTGAAGCACCTATTTTATCACAACGACATAAAAATGTATGACATATATAAGAGAAGCATTGATTTTTATGCAACAGTCAAGCAACCTACAAATATATTACTTAATTTACAGTCAAATTGAAGCTTCTATGATTTTCAGTATGAATATAATGGCATAAAAACATACAAAAAACAAGTTTATGTTAACAAAAAGAAAACGACAGGGTGGGAAAGTGAAAGAAACTGCAACACAGTCCAGTGATGACATCACATAGAGAGCTATTCGGAGCTGTGTAGGCCGGGCAGGTGTGGGATAAGCCCAAAAAGAAATTGGCAATGAAGTAATCAGCTGACGTCCCCCAGCATCCCAACTCGTGAGTGAATGACCAGTGCAGAAAAAACACTGTCCTGGGATGCCCAGGAGAGACCCGCTAAACTGTGGACCCAATGTGTGCGTGTGGAGAGACACAATGGGTACATTTGGTGAGGTAATGTTAGCCCATGGCCACAACTCTCCCCAAACCCAAGTTTAGCCATGCAGCTAACTGTTCGGCATTTCCCAAACAGCACCGCTAAGCTAACCTAGCCCATTGACTCAAGACAAGAGTGTTGAATAAGCATTGCTTGAGGTAATAAAGAGAAATTAAACGTTGCAGTAAAGATAGCAAAGAAGCCACCAGTCTCCGCAGCTCACCAAGCAGAGTCTTGCTAGCTAACTTACCGGTGGTAACCTAGCTGGCTAACCCTGGTACTAGCAACACTACTGCTGCAAGAGTACAGTTTCACTAAGACCGTAATTTTGTTCCACCCCGTTTAATGATTGTGCTTCATGTGGGACATCATTTGCACACCAGTTCTGTGTCTGTCTGTGCCACATTCAAATTATTTCACTTTTGTTTCTGAAGCTAACGTTGCAGTTCCTGTGTTTTTACCTTGCGTCTCCTGGTCTCAGCAGTACCACTCCAAACAAAGCATTGGTATATGACTCGAAGATTTTGTTTCCAATTATCCACCTTATAACCGTTCACATGGGAGCACCCGGCCGGACTCATGACAGACAAAACATTCGGTTTGGGTTTTTAGGTGACAATGAAAAGTCTCCTGGTTGATTCACTTAGCTAGCTAGCTAGCACGAACTGTCTGTCCAGAAATGGTTTCCGTTTGGAAATGGGACAATCGATGTTAGTATCCAAAATGCTCCTCGGGCATCTGACAAACACGGTCTTTGATTAACTAGCTACACATCAGTTCATGTAGTCATCTAACGGAATTATCACTTCACTAAAATTTCTGCTCCCCTTGCTGTTTTGACAGTTGCCTTTTCCTTTAACGTTAGCTCCACTTCCACTCTCTCGATTAGTTAGCTTTCTTTCTCTAGTTAGCCTGCTAACACTCAACTACAGCTTCACAATGCCCGCCCAGCGTGCACCGTGATTTGCCAACACAAAGGCGTTACGTCATCACGTTGGTTTTAGAGCACGTTGGGTGCGCTTGGTTTGGACCCCAGCGCGTGCCGTATGGGTGAACTGTGGATTTCAGCTATAGCATGCATCGATGACGTTGCCTTAACAAAAACACCTCCCATTCAGAGTAGTGTGGAGTCTATGACCGATCCCAAAATTTACAACAGTGTTATTCTGAATGGTGTAAGGCTGTGCTTGTTCTGAAACAGGCGACATTGCATACACCCAGCAATTATTGCCCTCACTTTATGTCAGTCATTGTTATCATATTGTTGATTGCTATGTTTGACAGATGCCTTCTCTGTCTCAGCCCACAGATGCAAGTACCCACTCACTCACCACGTACCCCGAAGTGTCAGTTCGTGATTGCATTTTGTACTTAAATGTGTGATATATAAATACGATGAACTTAATATTTCAAATCTGTACATCACCAAAAAAAGGAAAGAAAAAAGAAAACAAAACATCTATCGTTCTTGGTTGAAGGTATGATCAGAAAACGTTCAACCCTTTCAGCATAATCAATGAAAGCCTACCACCTAGTGGTTATCTGGTGTATGTAGTCAGTAAAGCACACAAGACTCACCTTCAGTGTCAACCTTGCTCTATGAAGCATGCTGGGGGCCCATGCAGGCTTCTCTGACCACAGGGGCCTTGCATCCCTCTGCTGGGGCCTCAGCTTTGATTGACATGGAGGCAAAACTCCAACACAGGTCTGATCAGAATCAAAAAAGTATTTTTTGAAAAGTAGGTTTTCACTTACAAAGAATTTGCTTGGGTTTTTCAGTGCATACATTAAACATTCATTTATTTTCCATAACCGCTTGTCCTGTTGGGGGTCGCAGGGGGGCTGGAGCCTATCCCAGCTGACACTGGGCGAGACGCAGGGTACACCCTGGGCAGGTCATCAGATTATCACAAGGCTAACACATAGGGACAGACAACCATTCACGCTCACATTCACACTTACGGGCAATTTAGAATCACCAATTATCCTAAGCTGCATGTCTTTCAGAACGCCGCTGCCAGACTCATCACAGGAACCCAGAGGAGAGACCATATCACATCAGCCTATATCGCTAAGAATTGACTTTAAGGTTCTCCTGTTTGTGTACAAAGCCTGTAATAGTCTGACCCCATCCTACATCACTGACCTTCTATCCCCCTATTCTACGCCCAGGTCCCTCAGGTCAGCTGACCTGGGGCTCCTGGCTGTCCCACGCTCCAGACTTCAGCTCAGGGGTGATCGTGCCTTTGCTGTGTCTGCCCCCAAACTGTGGAACAGCATCCCCCCATCTGCCCCATCATTGACTCATTTAAGTCCAGGCTCAAAACCTACTTTTATTCATTAGCGTTTGAGTCCCCCTGAGGTGGTCTTCCCTGACGTGTGCCTGTGTGTGTTGTGTCTCTAAACATGTGAGCTGTGTACCTGACAGTTGTGTCACCTCTTATGTATGCATTTTTAGCGTTTCATTCCTTTTGTTCAGCACTTTGGTCAACATGAGCTGTTTTTAAATGTGCTTTATAAATGAATTTGAGTTGAGTCTTTGAGGTGACAATGCTAACTACTGCACCATTGTTTCACATGTACACACAAAAACATATTGAGAGGAATTAAAATAAAACAAAGTACTGCAACACTCAAGAACATGAATACTGAAAAGCAATAAAATATGACAAAAGATACAGGCCCAATGCCCCGACTAACTGAAGTTCAGATTTGGCAAAAACTTTCCTCATCTAAACAGTTTTTTAATATGTATTTTGAACAAAAGAATAAACAGTTTGCTAATGGGCTATATTCTACCTTTTTTTATTTTTATTTTTTTTTATTTTTGTAAGGACATTACATCCTCAATGAATACAGAGAGTCCACATTTTACTGCAAGGGTCACAGTGGGTCGCAGAACAGACCACAGCCATATTTGGACACAAGGGTGCTGTAAACAAAGTTGTGATGGAAAGTAACATTCCAATGAGGATGCACAGATGTGTACAATTACTCACTTTTGTCTGGTTTATACTATGGTCAATGGACTGTGCATTCACATGGGAACTACTTCAGACTGCTCAGATTTCACTTTGGATTGATTTGAACTAGTTATAACAGGTCAAAATAGTATAAGACATGTAACACTGTTCATACTCACTGTTGAGTGGTGGTGGAGATAGTTGTAATGAGCTAGATCTGCACCTGAGAGGAAGATGACCCGGAGCAAGCAGCTGGCCCGAGTTTGTTTTTTATTTTATTTTCAGGCGTACACCTACTCCATCACAGCTTCACACTAATTACCACCATTACATATTCTAAACTACAGGCTGACTTCCAGGTATCTGGGTCTATCTAGCATGATTTACAGCCCTAATTTTGCTTTCAATTAAAAAAAAAAAGGCAATTTGGCTTTGTTTATAAAATTGTGACCACAACAGAAGTGTCAAGTCCCTCGATTGTTCACTTGGGGGCAGTGCAGGTCTACTTATTCTCAGTTAAATTTGTAGCACTTCAGGGAAAGTTTTGCTATTGCTGATAATACTTCTAAATGATTTATATCTTCATTCCTTCTCCATCCCTCATGAAAAATAATGTTTGTCATTCTTAAATCTTAAAGTCACATATACAAATTACATGAGTTTACTTCTCCTGCACAGATTATTTTTCCCATTATTTCATTCTTTCATTTTTCTGTCCAAATAAATAAAGGCTGAGCATTCCATTTCTAGTGACAAAGCCAGAAAGTGACTTTTGGGTGTTTGCATTGACATTAGGTGTCTGGTATTACAGAGGGACAAATAAAGTCATAATTAGGACTGTGAGTAAGGAAACACAATGCATGTGTTACTGTATATGTTAAATTAAAAAAGAAAAGAGCAGAGACTACCAATGCTAACTGACCAACACTAGAGAAACTGGCACAACAAGATATGTCTCCAAGTTTTAAGCTTCAGTCAGCTGCCGTTTTAACAGAAGAATTACTGTGTCTCCGATTATTCAGCTTATCACGGAAAAACAACACATGTTCTTGTCTCAGACAGTTGGAGAGGTTTTAGGGACAGGCCTTCAGCATATTGGTGGATATCTCACAAACAAAATCCTCCCAGCAAAGAGAACAGCATGTTCACATTTCAACAATTGATCAACATTATTCAGGAAAATCTATTCAGTTACTTCTGACTCATTTTTAACTTGTCTAAGGTATGTAGGAATAATTAAAACATTTATTTTATGTATACTGGAGCAGTATTTCTAGAGAAAATAGCAGTGGGATTGCTGGCTGCTGAAAAGCTGGCACGGAGCTGCACTGCTGGATGGGCAGCCAGGAGCTTAACTGCATTGCTTGAAAAGCTGGAGGGCTGAATGTAATTGATTCATGTATAGCTGGGAGCTGAAGAGCATTGCTGGAAAAATGGCTGCAGTGCTGGCTTAACTCTGTATGAAGGAGCAGATACAGGAACATGAAGAGTTAGAATAAGAAAAAAGGGATAAAATACAGTGTAACTAAAGAAAGGTGTTGAAATGAGAGTGATAGTGTAAGAACTTATTAAAGCTTAAGTATACAGAGAAAGAGTTAAGGTGTCATTCGACTGTCTTAGTTGGATTCAGCCCATCAGATGAGGTCTAAGCCCTGTAAGCGCTACCGTGTACTAGAAGGATTTATTAGAGTCATTGAGATTTTTATTTTGATAGTCTCCAGCACTAATGGAGCCTGTCGTAAACTGAATGATTGCCATATTTGCATTTCATGAATCAAACATTTACGGCATTCAACAATCATACTAGTGTCCTTCGTCTAGAATGGAGTTAAGTGCTTATCCTGCAAACAGTCATAGGCTTTTGCCCGCACTGGTTAATTGATAGATATAAATGGGCAGTAACTACACTGTTTGTTTAAAGCTTGCATGCCTCCTTTGTGGCAATAACAGCAGTTGTAATGCTGTTACAGCACCAAAGAGGTGTGCTAAAAACCAGATTACCAAGGCTCCATGGAACAGAGCCTCTGCTTTCTAGGAAGCCTGAGTGCCCTAAAAGACGATGGTGAGTATGAGCTAGTTCTGTGGAAACTACAGACTTGGGATAAGGTCACTGTTTTTAATTCACGAGTAATTCTTAAGTCTTGAGTCAAGTTCCAAGACAAGAGTTTTGAGTCATAAACAAGTTGTAATGTGATCTTCACCAAATGAAATGCCTTTTAACAACATCATGATATTATATTAAATACACAAAAATCATGACTGCTTTTTAAAGTTTCTATGTATTTGTTGAAACAAGCTTGTTGGAGGTTGTTGCATCTCTGTCTGTAACTTTCCACTCACACGTTCTGCATGTTACAGATCATTCTTTGTTGACCACCACATAGTTTTTGTACAGTTTTAGTTTTGAGTTTTCAAACTAGCCCTCGGTAACGTTAAGTCTTTATGGTTCTCTCCTGCAACTTGACAGTATGCTGTCGGATTGGCTCAGACAAAGAGGATCTTGGGAGCTAAATGTTGACTTGCTGGGAATAAATAGTGTTAATGTTAGTTAATTCAGGAAATAAAGGGAAATGACAGATTTGTGGCAGGCTTTTTAAACAGCATACTTTTTAATCTTTGGGTTTGTGGGTAGGTATCAAGTATTTTCGAGTCAAAACGCACAAGACCAAGTTAAATCACAAGTCACTGATGTTTAAATCTAAGACTCAGGTCTGACTGGAGTTCAAGTAATGGAACTCAAGTCCTTTGGGTAATAATCCAGTAGTGGCAGAGCTAGTTATAGGTAAAATGCAATGTACACGCTGTCATTCAGTTTTGCACTGAATTATTCCATTTATTTATCTAAGGTAATTTTGGACTCTGTTAAGACTCTTGACTAATTTCCCACACACATACTGTAGGATTTCATGACCAAATGACCCCAAATGTGCATGACTAGGACGCATTGTTGATCAAATTAAATGTTACTTTGGATTGTATGATGATCAGCATCTGACTGGGAATGTTAAAGACAGTTGGTGAGGGTTATTTCAAACAAACTTCTCTGTACTCAGACGATGGGAAAACATTTCCTGTCAAATGAAACTTTTGTTTTGCACATGCAATCTGACCTCAACATTCAGTATTTACATATTTAACAAGAAAACATTCATTTCAATGACATACAGCACACTGCCCGACTGAGTTAGATTGTATTTCATATGAAGAAGCATGCTAATATTAGACCACAGATCAGCAGACAGGACATCTGCATCCTGCCTGCTTACTGCAGAGATGCTGGGAGGTGACACAGCTGTTGGAAGCTGTCAGCGTCCCATTCACGTCATCACAGAGTCTGGGTGGGGCAAAGCAAGCCACTTGGGGACTGCTTTGGATGGGTTCAACTCGAAGTGGCCTGAAGTCCCCCAGGCCAAACAGTCATCCTAAGTTCCCTTGATAGTCATGAAGCACAAGTTTACTCTGAACTGCAGATGAGCTCTTTTCCGGAGAGATGCTCAGCTCTGGAGTGCATGCATGGGAATTCATGTCAGAAGCCAGGGTTTATACAAACATTATACCTTCAGCCTTTCTCACTAATTTTACGCCTGCTTGCCACCAGTTTCATGTTAAGCGATCTTCATTTTTAAGATTTTTTTTTACACATAATAACATGTTTTGTTAATAGCTTTTCATTTAAATTTGGTAGAAGCCTGGAAGGACTTGTCTCATTTCTTCAGATGAATATTTCAGATAATGACATGCAGACCTTTGTGTGAATCTAAGCTTTCTTGGAAGCCAGAGAACCAATTAGCATAGTCAAAATAAAGGATATTAATCCACCTTGCACATGTTTGTAAATGGCTTGCCATTGCAATAGGGGCAATACATTTGAATTAATTTGGAATTAATTCAATGGTACTTCATTATGAATGGAACATTAAGCTTCAGTAAAATATACAAGGAAAACATAATTTTTGCCTCATTCTTCCACCTTTTGTTGCTGAGATGAGGGTTTGAGAACTGAAAAGAAGGTGTGTGCTGATTGAATGTAAATTCATGTCATTGTAGATTTCGATGATAGCAACAAAGACCCACTCTTCCCATTTATTTCTAAAGAGAATTATTGAAAGTGATAATAATCTGCAGACTCTGTAGGAGATATACAGGCCTCATGTGCAGAAACACAAATACACACACATAAATATATACATATAAATCCCCCCCTCAAGCTCAGGTCCTTTACCAGAGGTCTGGGAGTTTGAGGGTTCTGTTCAGTAACCTAGCTGTTCCTAGGACTGCACTCTTCTGGACAGAGACCTCATGTGCTGTACCTTGAATCTGCTGGAGCCACTCTCCCAGTTTGTGAGTCACAGTCCCCCAGTGCTCCGATTACAACTGACACCACGGCTGCCTTTACTCCCCACTTCTTTGCTAGCTCCTCTTTCAGCCTTTGGTATTTTTCAAGCTTCTCGTGTTCCTTCCTCCTGAAGTTGCTGTCACTTGGGATTGCCACATCTATCATTCTTCTGTTGTTTGTCCATCAACACAATGTCCGGTTGGTCAGCCATCACCAATTTGTCCGTCTGGATCTGGAAGTCCCATAGGATCTTAACTTGTTCATTCTCAACCACCTTAGCAAGTGTCTTCCATTCTGACCATGAGACCTCCAGCCCATACTCAGTGCAGATGTTATTGTACACTATGCCAGCCACATGGATATAGCATCCCATGAACGCTCTTCCTGCCCTATCTTACACGCTGCTAGTATGCGCTGAAGTGTCTCAAGAGCACAGCCTGCACCTTGGGTCCAGTCTGGTGTGGTAGACCCCTGCTCCTATTGATCTTGTACTAAGTGCCTGTTTGTTGTGTTGCCATAATTAAACTCTAACTAGACTAGACTGGACTCTATATATATATAGCGTACAAAAACTTTCATTAAATATACCTTTATATATAAATAAATACACAAGACACTACATGGCTCTACAGCTAAAACATTGCTTGTAATCCTGATAAAAAAAAAAATGCAAATGTGAATAAATGTAAACAACAGCATCACATTTTATTCTCTATTGCGATCACATAGTAAGGTTTTTTTAATTCTCTTTATTTGTGAAATACTTTGATGGCTAATTTTCCTTTAAAAGGATCAAACAGACAGCACACAGTAAATCAGTCACAGAGATATCAGTGATTCTGTGGCAGTGCGTTAACAAGCTTCTTCCTGTCTCATAGATGATTCCCCAGCTGGAAATAGGTCAAAGTGACTCAGATGAAACAAAAGTCACCATGAAAAAAGTGTCGAATGAAACAAACTGTTATGTGCACATTCTAATAATGTGATCCTTATCTTACCTGACCAGGAAATTTGACTACCTTCACCTTTGCAGCACATGCCATTTTATGCTATGACACAGATGTTATGATCTAATATCTTTCTTACCTGCAGTAACAATGCACATGTAATTCTAGTTGAATATGTTTAATTAAATAATTGTGTGTGTGTGGGATGGAGGATTTGGGGTCAGGAAATGGCCCACTTTTCTCATAAATGTGATGTGTCAAAGCTTTCCCCATGACCCAAATGGTCGAGCACTTGGTTTACATAATGCCCTACAAACTCAAATCTGGGTCATATATACCAACTAAGTTTCATCAGCATGTAACATCTAACGTCACACTGGAAATGAGCGCGAGCACTGAATGATTGTTTAAGTGTCTGGTAAGATCAACAGCACTCAGTTGGAGGCATGACCAAAGTAAATGTTCAATAGGTGTCACGTCTAAATGGGAGGTTTGCTCTCACTGAAGCTATGCTTAATTAGGTCTTCACCGACTGCGTCACGGCGGTGGTCTCTCTGCAGTGATGGCTAATGAGAATTTGTCCCCGTGGTGTTTACCAGGTGTGGGTAGTAATGTGTGTGTGGAAAGCAGGGAGGATTAACTGCTGGATCTATCCTTTGTTAAGAACATATAGCTGTGAAAATATATAGGTCAGTGAGGTTCAGGAGATCAAGAGAGAAAATCCCTTAAAAGAAAAGACCTTACAATTTCAACTTGATACGAGGACACAACAACTCTGCAGCTTTACGTATTTTTGTAATTCTACAGATTAACAAAATCATAAGCGCAATATGTAATCGTTGATGCTGTGATGCTGTTCATCATGAGTGTCTCCATTTGCAGACAGATGATAAGCAATACAATTAACACTACACATGGTCACCGCCAATATTAACTCTATGACTTATCACAGGTGTCCATTGGACCGTATATTTGAGCCCATCATGCACATTAATGTTTACACTGGTTGCCACGTTTCACTCTAAATGCACACCACGTGTCGTGGCACACTTGTAGACATAGGAGGTTGAATTTAGGTATAGATGCTTAAGGTTGCTAGGAAGCGGCATGTGGCATTATTCCTGGCCATCGCAGGTCAGGTTTATTGTTCTGTGTATTAATGGATTGTCTGGCCTATTTCGGTGGAAATATAGGCTATCAGGGGCTTCATTGAAAGAAGAATCCATATGAGGAACAGTCTTATGTGAACAGCAGGTTGACCTCCTAAAGTGAGGTTGCCTGAAGAAGAAGTTCATATAAGGCCTCTTTAAAATATATGTTTACGACGCAATAGATGCTTTAAAAAAAAAACATTTTTTTTCTTAGATGTCCCATCTCAGGTTTGCTGGGACATGTGTATACTATTTCTACAAAGGGATGCAAGCACGGTAGAGGGTAAAACTTGAGCCAATATTGCCATCCTTCCACTTTATTGTATTGTAAAATAAGTGACAAAAGTAAAATCCTCACAGTTGAGACTGTCTGCTTTGGCCTACTGAAATATTTCTATCTGCTCTATTTGCTGAAATATTTCTGGATGCATATAAGACCTTGGGAACACTCATTTCTGCAATACTCTTTGAAATAGTTGACATTCTGTCATGTTGAGCACTACAGTATGCAGTATGTCATTCCCCAAGTGTTTGTTATGAGCACCTCACTGAGCTTATGAAGCCTATTGGAAGCAATATTATATTTAAAAAATATATTTTATTAACAAACACTACGAAAACATACATAAACAGATATGTAGGGGGATCAGAGCACCAACAGAAATCATAAATCCACTCTTAAAATGTTATACAGGGTCCATAGATTCAGGATTTAGGATAATAGCTTTCTTATTTTTAGCATATAGAATTGATGTGTTGTTTGATTTTGTTTTCAAAAAATGAAAAAGGAAGGTTTATATTAAGAAAATTTAGATTTCTAAATATGAAGTTTTGCAAGTAGCCTCATTACATTACGTGCCATATACTGTCTGGAGACTTTAAAAAGGCATTTGGGTCATTCCACAAAATCGGTGCCTTTTAAACATTGAAAACTTAAAAATTAAATAAAGTTTAATTGCTATGTTTTAAGTAGCCAGGGATTAAAGACAGTTTAAAGTTACAATAAATTGAACTGTGCCATCTGAGGCTGTGGAATTTCATATTTTATGAATATATATTTTATGTGCATAGTTTTGTCAGCCCTGTTATTGACATAAGTATTACTATAGCCTATCAAATATTCTTAATTAGTAATAGATGGCACATAAATGAGCAGTACTTTTGTCCCTGTTTTCATTAAGATTATCTTCAAGTGACTCAACTTTGGTTTTATTGTACCTTTCATAAATCCGTGATCAATGGCTTTTAAATCCCCTTCCTCATAGTTTTTAAACAGGGCATATTTTTTAGGTGATGTGTTTTGTTGTTCCATATAAAGTCAAAATTCATTTGATTTTTGGATTTTATAGAGGCTTTGACCAATGCCAGGGAGTGTGCTGGGTGTATAACTCTGGAAGTACTCTCAACTTTGCTAAGAAAAATGTGCCCAGCTATAGTGAGGTCTCTCTGTAACCAAGAGTTTAAATATTTTTACATTCAATCAATTTTCCTGTCAAATTTAATGAATTTCTTTCTGCCAGTTTTTTTGTCAAATGCGTCCCCAGGTATTTGACGTTTGTGTTGACATGTTTTTTATGTGTTTTATGTTGTTTACGGTTTTTAATGAGGTTACAGGTCACATTTATTGGAATTAAGAAACATGCCAGAAGCCTTGGAAGTCGGTGGCCATTGAAAGTTTTGATTTTTTATTAGGTTGACGTCATCAAACGACGCATGACGTCAACTATCTGCGCCGGAGAAGACTGAGCGCGATGGCGGTGTCCCAAGCGAAGCAAGAGAAAGAGGGCGATGATTGCTCTTTGCTGCCTTTAGTTCATGATATTATCAAATGGTAAGAATGCCGTCACGTTCATGTGTGTTTTATATTTATTCACGGCTCTGTTGAAATGTCTTTGCTCGTCGTAAACTGCCGTTTCGGTGGAGTTGCTATGCTTGTTGACTTGCTGGCTAAAGCTAACTTTGCTAACACAGCTAAGCTAACTACAAAATGTCCAAAATAACAAAACAACTCTGAAGTAACACGTGCCCTTATCCACCTCACTCTCTTTAAGCATGGACAAAGACAACCAGGATGTCCACCAAGAACTGGCCAAGCTGAAGACGAAGATCCAGGAGGCTCGGGAGCAGATCTCCAACATGCCCGGGGTGGACAGCAGTCCGCAGGAGCAGCAGCAGCAGCTGGCTACGCTGCGGGAGCAGGTCCGCACCAAGAACCAGCTGCTGCAGAAATACAAAAGTCTGTGCATGTTTGACGTGCCAAAAGCATCATGAAGCCGAGGACTGGATTACTGCACTGACTGGAGGAAACTCACACACTGTGCATATGCAGGAAGGACGTTTTGTTTTCATCCTCACCTTTGGGGCAGGTTTATGGAGGATTCAGACACGAGATGGACGTTTAAATGAACATGGACTTGCCTCGTTTGCATTGCAAGATGTGTCTAAACGTCACACAATATTGTCTTTTGTCCTTTTTTTGTAGTAAGAATCCAAACTTGGCTATTTAATATTTGTATTAAAGGTAGTTTTTCAGTGCAGCATTTTCTTATCATTTAATATCTTGCGGTATTCATAATAAAATGAGTTGTTTAAGAACCACTGGCTTAAAGCCTTTTTAATTAACCTACTAGTCCTACACATCATTTATTGAGCATCTTTTGGACACAATTAAGCTACTTTTGTGTGCTGCTTTTCAACTTGACAAGTGGATTTAGGGTTATATCCAATCCAAGGGAAATACATGTATCCATATTTACAGTTAAAGCTGAATGAGTGGGCTTAGATTGTTGTAGTTTTAACATCTGCTTGTGTAAGAAGAGAAAGGATGAGCTTTAAGTCAACATATGATGTTTTGTTACAAATGAATTTCCAGTAGAGGGACACTGACACATGAAATGTGCAGAGCAGTGTATATTTTAGAGTGTGTAGTGGTTCATGTAACTTTGTGTTTTGCTTGGAAGAAAAGACAAGAGGAACACAGACTATGAAAGTATCAAGTGGTTTTATTTTCTCTTTTATCCAAAAGTAGACGCAGACATAATAAATACACATTCAGGTTTGTTCATAATGCAACAAATAATGCAAGTTCCACCATGTTTGAAAAAAAAAAAATAGGAAAATGTAAACGTTTTTTTCTCAGGTATCTTTCTCAGTAAGCTAATGTAGAGGCAGATTTTACAGCATTTTCATGGCATCTACTGCATCACTACACTAGGGACGGGCCTATGACCTGAGCCACTTGCCCCATGTGTCTCATCACATTTTGGATTACAGTGTGTTACCCTCGCCTCAGACCTTAAGTCTACAGTTCTGGGGGCTTATGTGCCCTGTATGCAGAATGGCTCCGCTTCAGCTCTGGAAAGTCTCACAGAAAGTCTTTTGCACAGGCATATAAAATGTCAGCATATGATGCAGCCTTTCTCTTTGGCCTGGCTGCCTCCTATAGCTTTCTCCTTTATGTACATCAAGTCACTGTGCACGCTGGGTCTCCGTGCAAACGGCGCCACAATCCCATATGCGTTCCCATCTTTGCACTTCTTGTTTCTGAAGGACTTTCTGTGAAGCATCTCGCAGTACTGCACGGAAACTTTGCAGTGGCGATCGGGGCTCATTTCGTTGGGCAGCTTGGCCATGGTAAAGAGAGTCTGAAACATTTGGTCCACGTTGGTGTTTTTCTTTGCTGAGATTTCAAAGTAAGCGCAGTGCTCGTCTCCACCAACCAGCTGCTCGATCTCGTCCTCCTGCACCTCACGGTAAAAGTCTCTGTCACACTTGTTGCCGCAGATGACCAGCGGGACGTTCACGTTCTCCTTGGTTTTGTTTCGCAGGCAGGACTTTGTCTCGTAAATTTGACGCTTCAGGCGCTGCACCTCCTGGAAGGAGTCTCTGTTATCCAGACTGAATACCAGGATGAACACATCACCTGGAAAACACAAGAGAAGACAGGTTTAGTGACAAATAATAGCAACATTTTAATAGCAGCAAATGCACTCTGCAGCATGTGTGGGACTGAAGTTTTAAAGCTCAACTCACCGGTAAGTATTGAAAGCCTCCTCATTGCAGGGAAGGGATGATTTCCAGATGTGTCCAAAATGTCCAGCTGATAAACGTCTCCTCGGATGCTGTAGAGTTTCCTATGAAAGTCCTCAATAGTAGGTGTGTACTGGTCTTCCACCCTCTCGTTCAGAAACCGAGAGATGATGGCTGTCTTCCCAACTTTAGTGGAGCCCAGGATCACCATCCTGTGGCAGTTCTTGGCCGGTATGTCGAACTCATTCTCCGCTGGTGACATTTTCTTAATCATGCTTGCAGCAGTTGCACCCGGTGGTCTGCCGTGCTGTAGCAAGAGATAGTTTCAAGTCCTTTCGGTGATGTGCGGGGTCTAACCTCGCTGTGTCTCTGAAGCCGGAGGAGAGCAGGCTGGGGATTTATGGGGGAAGTTTGCCGCGCCTCCCGAATGCGTCATGCGTCACGCTCCAGCTTGGGGAGCTGGAGCAAGACCCGATATTATAATGTTACTATGGATGTTTGTGTGCGTCAGCCCTGTCCACCCCTCATCAACAGAAAAACGGGGAAAATAGTTAGTTTGCAAATAGAGTGCCTGACTGTTAAAACATTTCAGCACATCTGTGCGTAATTACCATAAATTAACAGCATGTAAAGTGGTGATAATGTCATTTGACATGTTTATTTACAGCATTTACGTATTTATAGACACAGTATGCACACAGTTCCTTACAGTGCATGGATTATATAAACCAAAGAGTTTAATGCATCAGACAAAGGCATGCACGATCTCACATTAACTTCTTGTGTAGCTGATGTGCACGCACCTATAAAGCTTTTTTTTGGCAGAAGCCTGTACAAAAGGTGCATTGAGTAGCAGTCACATGGCTTGCGAACATCAGCTTTATCTGCTTCCTCAATCACTTCTAATAAGAAAGCAGGAGGCAGCAGCTGGAGTATGTGAGGTGAGGGGAACACAGGGGGCGCAGCGGTGCACATAAACACACACGGAGTGTGAAAGGGGGAAAGTGTGTTTTGGCTCTTATGATCTTTATGCTGCCAGAATGCTTCCCACATGCATGACCTAAGGTGTCAGCATTTTAAGATGCTGTATAACCGTAATTGAAGGTTGATGTCTTGTTATATTGAGGCTATATTTATCATCCTATTTTTATTTCCTCTTAAATATTTCATTTGTTATTGGTTTTTAATCGATTTAACTGGTTTTATTATTCGTTTTTTCTCATGTGCATTTGTCTCAAATTGTTTCGGTGTTCATCTCTGAAACACTTTAAAATTAAAAAAAACTGTAGGCTGTGAAAGATGCTGTTTAAATACTTATAAATTAAATAAGGTGACTGTGACCATTATTAACTGCTAAATTTGTTTGATATTTTCTAAAATCACTTTCAAATGTTTTTATTTTTTCTCCTAGAAGTGAAGGCTCCTCTCAAATTATTCAGTTTATTAAAAACAAAAATTGGACAAGCTTGTGGGAAACTATTCAACTTTTTCCGCCCAGATCCTCTGACTGAATATACTTTTTTTTCTCCTCTGTATGTTTGTACCCCTGTTAAATTTATTTATCTATTCATTCATTTTTGTTTTGTGTTTATTTTTAATTTAATTGTCTTTTAAAAATGCTATTTTGTATTGTTCACATTTACTTCTGTCATTCATATTTGTTTATTTATATTATATTATATTATATTATATTATATTATATTATATTATATTATATTATATTATATTATATTTAATGTCACAGTCCTCAGTAGGAATACAGAAAGTGGCACAGAATGTATGAAAGTAAATTATATTTTCCTTTATTTAAGGAAAATAGTGTCATTGGGATCAAAATCCATTTTAGAGTGCCTACCAGAAAGGCAGCATAGAAGCATTGTTACAGCAATAAACATAATAAAACCACATAATCGGGCTATGACAACTATCACATGCCATAACAAAGAAAACAGTTAAGATGAATAAACAGGCATGAGTTTTCTAAACCAGTACATTTAGAAGCAGTGGCAGTGCTACTGTCCAGATCCTCAGAATTCAAGAAGATATTTGATGGATATATTCACCTTCTAAAAATAAAGGCTTGTCTCCTCTATTTTAAATCATCATAAATGGTGGCAACAACGCACAAACGTCACAATGACAGAAAAAATTAACCTACACCTGAGGAACCACTGGGTGTAACGGGTGCCTGGAAGCCATCCAATCCAATTTGTATTGACTTTCTCGTAAGTGTTAATCAAAGTACCCCACAGACCATCTAAAGATAGAGCCCGCCGTTTGTGACTCAAACTCTGCTCATCCACTTTGCCACCTTAACCACTTATCACCTTTCACTGATCTTCTCACCTGTGAATCATTGTAGAGAGAAAATTACTTCTGGAAGGGAAAGTCTTCCGTGTGACTCATGTGCTACTTGTGCTGTTACTTAAAGGTGATTATATTCTCATGAAAACATTATGAATATTACGTATCCTTTCTGCCAACCGATGCCCTTAAGTACAACACACTGGACCTTTAAAGGGCAGACAACATTAGGCAAACCTCATTTATTAAACATTTTGAAAGGGCTATTATGACGATAAGTTAGGATTAAAGTAAGGACTTTTTTCCCCATTTAATCTAGGAGGTCTCGTGTTATATAATGGCCATTTTGACAGCAGTTGATACTTGATTGATGTCAGTGTGTCAAGAGTTTACAAAATCATATTATCACTGGATTACGCTGAGGTGAGCAGCAATGTTCAAAAGGTTGCCATTTAAATCATTAACTGCTCCTCTCCATCTCCCTCTATATACGACATTTGAAATAAGTTATCATATTTTAAACAACACGCAACAGGTCTAAGAAAAGCATAATCACAACTCTTGGTATTTACCTTGATTTCATGTGAAACCCAAACTCGCCAACACTGATGACCTTTTTTTTAGCCCTCTGTAGGGCATCGGGGATGAAATCAGATAGGTGTACTTAAGCCCGGTTGTTCAAGGCTTGAGCAATGGGTTTGTATAACCAAGGTGGAGAGAACCAGTGCTACACCCTTCACCATTGGTCAGTAATTAAGCCAGTGTGTTCCCAGTGATGTGTATAACAGGACACGTGCACAGGGGCTTATTGAGCAAGACACTGCCATAACACAGCCTGCACAAAAACACAATGGAGGGAATATCATGTATATTCTCATCCACAGGGAAACACACCCTTACTTATCTCTGTGCAATTTTAAGTAGTTGTTGTGCATATTTTACCATAGGATATTTTTACCTTATGCACTGATGTGCAAAACAGATTTAAGCAACTTTGTATTTAGCACGTGCCCGGACAGGTTATACAATGAAATTAAAAATATCCCACAAGCTGCTTCAGAAAAATTCTATGGCTGATGAAGCATGTTTTTTACTTGGTAACAGCTGACATAAGACAGGTCATGGCAAGAGCTTAGCTGGCAGAGCTCCTTTATTTGCTTGTTCAGAGAAACATCAACATTTTCATTGCGAGTTTTCTTGAACCTGAACAACGAATACACAGACCCTGGCTGCTGACCCGACAACAAGCTCAAGGCCAGTCCAAGAAGATAAAAACATAGACAGAACAGTAGTATCTTTTCGGCACAATCTCTGTGTCTGTGTGCGTTCTGATTTTTGTCATCAGTCTTGAACTGTTCTTGTGTCCCGGTCCTGTGAGCAGCCTGTTCTGTTACATAGCTGGACCTCGACACATGCACTATCCTGGCAACGTGGCCCTCAAGCAGAGTAAGCAGACCAGCTGCAGCCCACTCAGGCCACGGCCAATCATACACATTAGACTAATTTCCTTCCCAGCCATGTTTGCCTTCATTAATTAGAAAAGAGGACAGAAAAGGCTGGAAAAGACTGTGAGGACACAGCGCTTCACAGCTGATGGGAAAGCAAGATCATGACATCGTGTTTTTTGATCTGGTGAAGTGTTTGAACTAGTTTAAGCGTGGGCAAATCAAAGCTACATTTTACTGTAAAGGAGCCAATCCTGTAAAAAAAAAAGAAAAAAAAGATGAAATTCAACCATACATTGTCTCTTCGTTTTTATCACTGAAAATATCATAAAGGCTAAAGACTCAGCTGCTGCACACTGGAGACACTTTTTTGGCTGTAAGGAGAGAGACAGAGATTTTTTATGTTTTGTGGTTTGACCTCACTTGCAATTCTATGAATTAAACATTTCGTGTCTGAAGCACAAAAACAGCAGAGGAAACACGCTGCTTTCACAAACAGCAGTGACGTATTTTGTGTGAAAGCACATGTGTTAGAAATCTGATTGCAGGCAGAACAGTAACATTTCTGGCTTCATGTCATCACCTCTGCTCCTTGTGATGGCATATCACACATGAACAGCCCTGTGTGCGTAACTGTGTGCGTGCCTCACACATAATCAGTTAGTGAGAAGTCTAATTTAAAAGAGCACAATGTGCATGTGTGTGTATAAGGGTTTGCACGTGTGCACACACAGCATGTGTCTGTATGATAGTGTGTGTATGAGCTGATCCATGTTGATCTGCATGGTTAGGCTCCTGTGGTTCTTTTTGGCTTGTGTCGCAGAGGCAACGTGGACCAAACTGTCTGTGTATCTGAACTAATACAGCAAGGCCAAGAAAGTCTGCTGGGTTTACTTGTTTTGCAGAATATATTTTTACAACACATGAACAGGCAATGTGACTGTGAGACAACAAAAACTCTAGATGCTCACAAAACATCTCCCACATAACACAAACTTTATAATTGTTTTCTTTTTGCATAAAATTTCTTTTCTGCAAAATTACTTAACTACTAATTTAAATAACTCACACATTATCCTACACATTTTTCAGGCAAAAATTAACATAACTCTGAACCCACTGGTGTAATTAAAACTAAATGTGGTGTTTCCACTGCAAAAACTGATGTCATTTTCCCTATTGGTGGTGCCATAGAAACATTATCAATTCTAATGAGCATAACTCAATCATCATGAGTCTGGTGCTTTTTTTGGATGGAAGTTGTACAATCAAACTTTGTACAAAGCCAAAAAAAAAACGCTAGAAACAATTTTGGATGTCTATGAAAATATCAGAGTGACAATCCCATGTATCGTTGTGTAAACTGTGATGCAGACTGAAACCTTTATGCAGGTTTTACATTCATATTTTTAACAGTATATTTCCACAAAGTTGTTGACGCACATCCAGTATTATACCAGGTGCATTAGCAAAACCAAACATAGACTTTATTTGATTCAGCACAAGTGTGTGTCCCAGAAAAAGCCTGGATTACATCAGATTCATACATGCTGACACAAATAAAGAGCTTACATGTGCATTTTTCTTGATACAATTGTTCTAAATATGAAATGCAAAGGTTTGTGCAGCCTTGGGTGAGGTTTGTGCTTCCTGAGGACTTCCTAGTTCAGTATATGCTCTTCCTTGGGTGTAGATGGTGGGGGGTGTGGGGGCGAAGGGGACACGTCCTCTCAATATTTAGTAGCAGTTTGATTTTGTCCAGTATTTTATTGGACAAAATCAAAGATAAAACGATGCAGAAAAGGCACACATTGATGAAGAAAATGCACGAAATTCAGCATTTGATGCACAAAATTTTCTGGCGGAGGACGCCCAAACCTTCCCTTTCATATGGCTCCCCCCAGTGTTCAATCAAAACCTACACCCTTGCTTGGGATAAACACTATGGTAAATTGTGACAAAGAGTAAGTTCGCTATATGGATTTGTTTTGCTTTCCCTTCAACTCAAATCTCCGACCAGACAGGATAACAAAACTCCAATAAATGAGCAGTTTGCCTAAACAATAACACCATACACCAGCTTCAAGTCATTAAAAATTCAGCAGACTTTTGACCAAAACAAAACGATCCTCACACATCACACCTATTTTGGCCTCCCTGCATTGACTTCCTGTCTCCTTTAGAATCAATTTTAAAGTTCTTTTAATCACATACAAGGCTCTCAATGATCTGGCACTGCATTATATAACTGAGCTTTTCGTACCGTACCGTCCAAACAGGCCCCTCTGGTCTGGAGTACAGGGTCAAGACAAAGGGTGATGGAGCATTCTCAGTTCTTGCTCCTTGGGCTTTGGAACAGCCTCCCACTGAGCATCAGATCAGCTGACTCTGTCCACATCTTTAAATCTCATCTGAAAGCATATTATTACAGATCTGCCTTTCCTGACAGTCGATAGACTTATTGTGTGTAAGAGAGTGTATGCAAGTATGCAGCCATGTGTATATGTGTGCATGCTTACAGGTATATGTGTTGTATATGCTATTTTATTAGCATCACATTTGTTTTGTACTTTCTTCACCTTGGGAATCACTTTGTGCTTTCAGTTTAAGAAGTGCTGTACAAGTAAAGTTATTATTATTATCATAATTATTATTAATACCCATGCATTTTGCTGACATGCCCAGTTTGCTTGCAACTATCTAACTACAAAGATATAATGAAGTTAACCTTTTTTTGTTGCACAGATGGATAATTTGTTTAAACTAATTACTCTCTCTATAGAACGGCAAGATAAAATCTGCCCGTATAGACCCGTATTAAACTTGATTAATTCAGTTTTCGTGGTGCATGAGAGGCCATCTGATCTTTTATGCTGAGGGAAGGAGGGGTCATGCTGTGTTTACATGGCGTGAGGCTTTGGGCCGTTGCGTGTCAGGCCAGGCCATCTCGTAGAGAAACTGTTGAATGAAGCATGAGCCTACCGTTTCCAATACAAAGGCTTCAGGTTTCAGAGCCAATTAGAGCTCTGCCCTGAGTTCAGGTTCAGTTTGCCAGCCACCTGTATGTTTTGATAAACCGACAATCTGTCATCTGTGTTATTATCTGTGACACGCAACCTCATGTCGGACTCCCTGTGTGACGTACTATATGTAAAGCAAAACACCGCTCTGTGTGATTTTAAGGCAGACATACACAAGTCGGGAGAGACTCCTTAGTATTTTATTTTCTTGACTTGTTTATAAGAGTGTGTTCGGCACTAATTTCACCTTACTCACTGAGGGAAACTGAGGCAGAAAATGCTGGTGTTATATCCATCAATGTAATTTTAGCCTTTTGAGAAATGAAGGTAGTGAACGGTTATGATTACAGAACAGGTTGTTAGAACTATCATCAGTGTATTTTCAGATTTCCAGCCTATTTGTGTGAGTTATCAAAACTGATTTGGCATTGGTTGATAACCTCACATGCACCGAACAGACGGTGGTTCAGAGGGTTCTCCTCAGCTGACCCGTCTGACCTGTGATTCTTCTGAACAGGTGGTTATTTTGCTAATGGACTGAAGAGCAGTGAATGCACAGACAAACATCTCGATTAGATGCACCTGGAGACCTGAACTCACCTTACAAAGTTAGAGGGATGTCAATCAGATCAATATACATGCTCGTTTCATGAAACAAACAGATGGACGGGTTAATCCCTAACACTATCAACCAGCATCCAAGAACAAAGAACAGTGACATTTAGGATCATCTGCAGGTCAGCCATTGCTTTCTTGTTGAGAGTTAGATGAGAGGATTGATACCACTCTCATGTCTGTACACTAAATCTGAAGCTACAGCTGGCAAATGTAGCAACACCTCTAAAGCTCATCATACAGTACCAAAGTGTAAAAACAACATAATGCCATTTTGCGGGGGATTACGTGTGGGCTGAAGACCAAAACACAGCTAAAAGGACAAAGAATATCAGACTTATTTTTATCAGGTGGCCAGGAACTTGACTCCAAATGAATGTTTATGTTGCTTCATGTCAGCTGGATGTGTAAATAAGCAACTTTATAAACACATTTGCCATATCAAATTCATAAGGCAGTAATCACTCACATCACTCAGCCTTTCTCAGGGGCCACTTGCAGTATTGCAGCAATAAAATCCCTCGCAGCCCAAAAAGCATTTTCTCTATAGACGACCATTATGAAGGAGACATCTGTAAAATTGTTGACAAGACACCTTGAACTGCAAACAAGGTCAGTTATGACTCTTTCCAAAGTTTTGATCCAAGGAGGTTTTATATTTAAGTTTTCTTCAAGTTGCAAAAGGCAATTTAAAAGTCCATGACATCATCACAATGTAAAGTCCATGGGCAGAGTGGGAGCTTGCAGTTGAGGCCAGCAGGATAAATACTACTGTGCGTATTCAGTGGGCTGCATAGCATGGAAGTAAAGCCGGAAGCTAGTAACTTTTTTGGTTTCTTCAAACTGACAAAAATTGATATCTAAGACAAATAATGCTTTGTTTTTTTTCATCCAGTCAATATGAAATGTAATTTAAAAACCTTAAATAAAATAACCTCTGCAACTTTCTAATTTTTTAGGTTAGTTTTGTTTTGTTTTTGCAAAATATGCTAACCTTTCTTTACGTGGCTCTTTAGCCCCTCTCCAGTGGTTCCATGTGGCTTTCACAAAATAAATCGTATGGAAATAAATAATGCTTATTCTTTAATACTTTCATACTATCATTGTTGTCGGCCTAAACGTTTTTACATTTTCCAGCTGTAAAAATGTCTAGCCTATACGCTGAACAAAAAAATATTTAGACATTTCATCAAGTGAAAGTGCATCATATGTAAGTTCTTTCTACTTTCCCTAGCTTGGCTGTATATGTATTCCAAATCCAAAATAGGAGAAGTATCAGAGGATAATAAAGAATTTAATAGTGCATTGACATATTTGTTTGCTTTCACTGCTATTACTGCAAAATTAAAGTACCGAATAATCATAGTTAACCCATTGCAGAGTAGCCACCTTGTGGTAAAACATACTGATGAATGCTCATTTAGACCCATTAGTACTGTCCACAGGCTAATTTAGAATTAACAGGTGTTTCCTTCATCATAAAGGCCGAGACACACCAAACTGACTAGCGCTGACAGAAGCCCCCTGCTGCGTTGCCTGATGTTGCCGTGTCCTTACCAAAAAGTTGCACTTGAACACACCAAAAAGACTACAACCGATGACGAACCAACATGTATGCTCTGCGCTTGTGTGAGAGGAAACAATTGTCCACACCAGCAGACGGCAGTAGTCTGTAATCATCATGCAAAACAGGAACAGGAAGACCATCTTGATGTTAGTTAACTAGTTAGCACTCTGCGCCAGTGAACAATAACACAAACCATCACAAAATGTTTTTGCCAAAGAGCTCAATGGCTGAAGAAAAATAACCTTACCTTCTATAACAAATTTGTTTTGGTCTCACTCCCTCTTGACTTGAGCCATTTGTGTACTTTCCTCACTTTTCTTCACTTTCTTGTGTCACGTGCTGAGCTCAACAACCAATCAGAGTGATTTAATTCATCAACGGGCAGTTGCCGACACTGATTAAAAGCCGACTAACGCTGCTAAGGGCCAATTGCACAGGACTCACCATAGCGACGAGGGCCACGGACGCTCACTGATGGCCAAAAATTGACTGACGGCCTTGGTATGTCAGGGCCTTAAGGGACCAACTTGTTTTGTAGCCCCAAAAATAATAACAGGTAGCTGATCACTGTTCTAAAATGTGTCAGAAAAAATAAAATCCTCAAATCATATGAACTGTACATGGTACAAAGAGTATTTACAGCCTAACTTTTAAAATCTTGTACATTCAGAATGTGTGGTGTGAATAAAATGTCACCTGGCTTCACGATTCTGTAAAGTGAACATAACAGTTTGTCCCCAAATAAGGCCTCAATTTCTGTTTACATGTATTGGTGTCAGTGATGCGATTAAAAGTATAAAAAAAAGGGTGGTCCAAATAAGACTACTAGAGTCACACACATTAAATGTTGTTTCAAGGTGGATATCCAGCCTGTGTAACACGAGATCATTTGTTTCTTTGTGAGTCTGTAGACAAAGGAGCTCAGTGAAGAGCACCTTTGGAAAATTGGCCGTAGGTGCTTAACTGTTTCCATGAGGCATTCTGCAGACTCACATCTGAGGTAATGGTCGATTCCAAACCTGTGTTACTTCACGGTGCCGTGTAGTTGGTAAATGTGACTACCACTGAGTGATCTTATAAATGCTTAACCTTAGACGTCAGTGAGCTGCTGCCCTTTGCCGCACTGTTTACGTAACACTAATAGCTTCACGCTGAGACAAAAAGAGAGGGAGGGGGAAGAAAGGCAACAGGGAAAGGTAGCAAGTCTTTGGCGAGGATTGATTTATTTAATTCCACCTCACACACAAACACACACAAACACACACTCTTAATATCAAATATTAACAACATCAGTCGAACCTCCCCCCAGGCAGTTATGTCAACATTTGAAATATCCCCCCTTCCCACCCTCCAACAATTATTACATAAACTCCCTACCTGGTACCTGAGCTGGCATATTAAACACCCAACACGACCTGGGCTGTGAGAAAAATTGTATTAAGTTATGACTCAACTATTCTCAGCAAAGCACAGGATCAGTGCAGCTTTTATCTGAATCTTTGTATTGATTTTAAGTCTTAGCATGGCTCTTAAGGGCGGATTCCAATGACACTGAAAGCCCCATTTCGAACACACAGTACGTCTCAGTTCAGTTCAGTTCGACATGCTTTTTTTCCATTTCCACTTCGAAAAGTTGTGGATGGTACCAATGGAACCGTTCCATACCGTCCCCATTTTTGGTCCCCTTTCTGGAGGGGTACCTAGCACACACATCCGGTACTACAAGCTTCGAACATAGCAGTCCATTCACTGGTCAACAGCCAATGGTCACTCTGCTCAGGGCCGAGTTGTTGCTGGTTTTGACGCTCATGTAACCACCGTGGAGAGTTTTATCAGTAGACTGTAATTATAAAATGAAAGGATGTTTTGCTGCCTCTCGCAGCAGCTGGAGTCGGAATGAAAAATATCTTAATTCACTGGGCCGACTGCCGGCGACTTTTAAGGTGGAACGCTAACTTGTAATGTTACTCAGTGCATGAGGTGAGGACGTAAATCAATCAATACACCTTAAACAACTTTGACAATCACTTTAGTTTTTATATGACATACACTTTTAGTAATGAGTGGATCTTCAAGGGTTTATATTTATTGATTTCGACCAGGTTATGTGAACTTCATATATTCTAATCCTCACTCTGAGAAAAAAAAAAGCGTTTTGGATAGTCGCTCCTGTGGGCTATGGCAACACTAAACCCCTGAGCTTGCTTTGTTCTGAAAATGTCGGTGTGCAGCCTCGTCTGTGGATGTAAACGAGTCGCTGACTTCTCTCTGTGTCACCGATAATGAGGAAATTCAGTGAGTGCTGGACGGAGCAGTGAGTGACAACAACCCCGCCCACATTTAAGGGTACTGTTTACGGTGAAAATGTTAGGGTCTAGGTACCATGTCTGAAGGGTTGCTTTTGATTCCAAAGGTACCGTACTGAAAGTGTTTAGTGGAAACGGGGCTTAAGTGAAACCCAAAATCTTCTCCCTTTAACTCTGCATCAGCCGATAGCAGGTCTGCAAAGTCGTACGTCAGGGCTATCTCACACAATTCATCACAGTCTAACACTAACACCTTGTTGTGATTAATCCAGCTAAGAGCCCTCTCATTGCTCAAAGTATCCAACAAGATTTTTTAATATGAAGAGAACAAGCTTTTATTATCCATTATTATTATAGAACTTTACTGAATTTTAAAGAAGACGCTCTTTATTTTCTTTAACATTACAATGTTGGATGTTTAACATGGCCAAAGTTTCAAATAAGTAAACATATGTAAAAGTAATGCCTTTGAGCAAAAACCTCAGGTTTCAAATCATTCTGAACATTGAACATTGAACACAGCTTGTGAATTCTTTACATGGTCAATTGCATTGTACTGCAAGTGTTTACACCACATTGCCTGCATTACTACACAAAGCTGCATGCTAACGTCAGGGACACATCTGATCTTGGCTTCTGATGTTGTTAAATTCCAGGTCATATTCCTGCTAGAACATCCAGTTGTGAAGATTTTGGTTTAGAGGCTTTTATTAGTCATTTTTCGCAGTAGAAAGCGTCACTATTCTCTATTACAGTAATTCCCAGGTTGCAGAAAGGCAGAGATACAGAAGATCCAGAGACACTGTCCAATCAGAGCAGACTGGGCTTTTTTGGGAGGGGAGCTTGAGGCTGCTTTCACACCTGTAGTTTGGTTCATTGGTCCGAGGGAATCAATTATACACTGTTGTATTTTAGTTTTGGTAAGGTTCCCGTTCACACTTTTTGCAAATGAACTAAGAGAAGTAAACATGAAGTTCTACCTTTGGTGTTATCCTACATCCTTGTGGACCCATATGGGGGAATCAAACTCAGACAACTGACCAAAGTTTATGCAGCAACACTTAAATGCCCCTAAAGTGTTCATATGTATGTTCTTTGGTTTCACAAAGAGCTCACAAAGAAATAACTGATTGTAAGCATTATTAGTGGGCTATTATTAGACTGCAAATCAATGGCATGTCATAAATGATGACTAACACAGAGACTGGATGAAAAGAAGGCATCTTGTACAGTAATGATTCAGGACTTCATACTGTGAGATCACTGTCACTCACTTTTTAATGGACCTAATTAACAGACAAAGTACATTGAGTTGGATACAATCATGACAGTTTTCACACCTTTTTTTATCAGGGAAAACACCCTCACTGACGTGCATATGTGTCACCATGGTTACATAAGCATTTATAACTTGTGGGATATATGTGGCCTTTATCAGGATCAGTTAATAGATCACAGAAAGATTTCACAATTATCAGATGGCTTTATTATCGGTTTAGCTGTTGCTAAAATCACATATCTGCTATCCTAAAATCCTGTAGTTGGCATGTTTTCTGTCACACCACAATCAAACTGCACCAGAGTCCGTTTGGAAGCAGATTGAGACCTACCTTTTTGAGCGGTCTTGGTTCAGTTGTTTGGTTCGCATCAGGGTTTGATTGACAGCTTTCACAGCAGACCCAGGACCTGAGTTTGTGTTAACTGAACCAAAATGGTTAGGTGTAAAAACACCCTTAGAGACAGGTGCTTAACAGAATAGAAGGTGAATACAGGTGTACCAGCACAGACAGTATAAGGAAAATTAAGTGGTTTTTGAACATGAATGCATGTAAACACGTCCTTGTAGAAACCCTTAATACAAACAGCAGCATAATAGGTTGCCTTTAACATTCAATCCTTGTGTGGGAGAATATCTCTCCGGGTGCTGCAACTCACATCAGTAAAGTAAGATTTCATAACACGACATGAACCCCAGAAAATCACATGCAAACACACATGGGCTCCACTGCCCATTTCCTCTGTTTTTGTTTACATCTACGCTGTGTAACCAGCACCGGTTCTGACTCAGTGTGACGCCAATCCCACCAACTGCTGGGAGGGTTAGCGCTCAGCGCCAGCACGGACATTCCTACTGTTCGGCTAATAAGGCATATATGCACGTTCTTCTCGAATAATTACAAAGGCAGCATGCACAGGCATGCTCACTGCACCGATACAGTGGGCTTCGAGTTGGACACATGATAGCTCTCTTAATGAAGTCTGATCAGGATGTGTGTGTGTGTGTGTGTGTGTGTGTGTGTGTGTGTGTGCTGATTTGCTTTGACAATTTTTGTCCTCTTTTAAAGTTTGAGCAGTGATGTAAACAGGAAGCTATCACATGGATTAGACACACACACACACACTAATTAAAAACAATGTGAAGGACATTAATTTTTGAAGAAACAGACACGTCTGCATTGAATATTTTGATACTTCACATTACGGCACTTGAATTGTTAACTGACATGAACTGTACATGTAGCAACCTTCAAAAGGTTCAAAAGGTCAGAGAAAGTGCAGTGCAGGGCTGGATCCTAAAGCCAGAGTGTTAGAAGTGCGATAAAAACACCACTGTGACCTTTACCAAATATTAGGAAAAAACCTGCGGGTGTTTTTAGTCCTTCATGATTGACTTATTTTAGTCAAATGGCCAATCTAAAAAAAAAAATACTACGTCATGGAAACTGCTTAAAAAGCTGCTTCTGAACTATTAATAATACTGGTGGATTGTGAACACTACTGGATATTAGCTTGATTTCTTGAGCCCCTTCAGGAGGTTTAGAGTGGCCTAAAGCTGATGGGTACACAGCCTCAGGTCATTTTACTGTCACATAACTGTGTGCCCCACTGCTTATATGATTGTTATAAAAAATTCATCCTGGTTACTGTGGTTACTGTGATGACAAGACACTCTAATGACTCTATATCAAAATCATGTCATGTATAAGCTCCTAAACAGTAAATTATTCAGGGCACTCAGTGCTGACACGAGAAGCTTTTATGCCTTTTTGCATGTAGTGATATTATTTTTAACAGCTGATCTGGAGTAGGAATCACAGGTATTGTGCTCGAGAACTACTTAAGACCACATAAAGAAGAGCCAACAATAACTCAAGGTCCTTTTGACCAATATTCAGCGCACACATGCAAATGTCCACATGAAATTCCCTATTTATATTTAGTATTAAACCTTTTAGAACCTTGAAGCCATTCATGCAACTAGAACACCTCTATTTTCTCAAGAAATGGACTAACACTAACAGAAAATCACCCGAAGCATTGCATTTTCACTGCTGAAGACTTTCAGTGGCTGATGCCAATGCTGACAGGCGGATACAGCTCTCAGCTGCTCACCAGGTAATTAGTCCATAGCGAGAAAAGCTTGTCTCCTGCTGTTCACAGCAAGACTCTTCACCTTTGTACCTCGCTTTGTACCACCGGCAGTGGAAGGCCTGCGGTGGGGCAGTATTGCTTCCTTATCCGATTTAAACTACCTCATCCATTATTGGGGTTTATGCCAAATGTCATTCATGAAATCATCTTGTATTTATTTACTTTCCGCCCCTGTTTGTAATGCTCCACATCAACTTAGTTAAACTTCAGTTGCTGTGTATAATATCTCATATTTTGTATCAAGGATTCATATAAAAGGTTTATGTTGTCCGAGAATAGGCCTTACTGTCAGTTTTAGAACACAGAGAAAATAAAGGTGAGGATTCAAATTCACCAGCTGCACTCAGGAAAATCAGCCCACCCACTTATTCACCTGTGTGACTGCAGCTGCTCCATCCGTCTGCCCAGCTTGTGCTCTGCTTCAGTCTCATGCAAGAGGTCCTAAAGTTAATCATTTGGGCTCCTTTTGTATTCTATTTTAAGACACCATACAGCTCTTTCTTTGTCTTTTTTTCCCGTGTGATCTCAAGATGATGTTTATTTGAACCAGTTTGAAAATTACTTGTATAAAAATTAGTCTTCACATAATACATCAATTATGAATCATTTGATCTGGCTCCGACAGACAGCGCATCAGAGAGAGAGACTTTTGGCACCCGAGGATTATGACACACAGCATACTGACACAACACCACTTCTATCGGTTAATACATGTTAATATTTTCATCTTGAATACATTTTTATGAAAAACCCCATCAATTCTTTTGATCAGTGGACTGTAATGTTTCAGAAAGTATAGTATAGATGGAGCTAATTTACAGGCTTAACCTGTAATAATACATCATCATTTATTATTATTTATGAATATTTTGTGCTAGTAAGGGGTAAAAAGTAAAATATTTGCCTCCAAACTGTAACAAAATAGAAGTAGAAAGTAGCTGAAAATAGAATAGAATAAGTAAAGTACATGAGGCCTACCTCAAAACTGAACTTAAGTACTGAAGTAATTGTATAGTCGCATTCCACAGCTGAAGATTTAAATAAATATAATAATGCAAGGCCGTCTCCTGCATGTTCCCTTCTTCTCGGTGCACTGAGTATGTACAGTATTTCATTCAAGTACAGTGCACACTGTAGACCTCAACTATATTTTGCCTTAATGCCCAGGTTTCAACTATAACTACTGCTCTTAATACCTGGCCCCAATTGCGCTGTGGATTGTGGTGATGTTACCTCTCATAAATGTTACGACGTAAGTGCAGACATACAGGAACAGAACACTTTTGATGTCACTGAGAGGAGAGGTTGAGAGATGCTGTACTGGAACAGAAAGGGCAATCCTGCTCCATCAGCATCAGCAATCTGAAGAACAAGGAGAACAGTCTTCTATTTTTTGTAAGAAGCTAATGAGTACACCAAGAACAGCTGTGCAGGAAGATGGCTAATGGTCAAGTATGAGTTACGTACTCGCACAGGTGGAACCATAACAGATAGTACGGTAATATTTATATTTGGAATATTAACTGGGGAAGTCTGGACAGTGGTAAGTTCAGGGAGACTCCTGAACGGCTGTTCCATTACAGGCTGAACCAGCCGGTGACTGTGGAGCTTTTTTTTTATTTGTAATGTCCGTGGGTACTGAATGGTCCTCAGCCATATGCTGGCGACACAGCACAGAGCAAAAGCTGCCTGTCATTAAAGGGGGCACACAAGCAGCCCCTTCAAATTTTAGCGATCCTTGCTCCAGTTGAAATCTGACTGACTCAGTCATTTTCTTCATAAAGAGTTTCCTTCAGTCTTAGATTTTTCGTATGTAATTAGAGAAAATAACGAAAAAATAAAATAAAATAGAAGATGAAAAGGAAATGTGTGGTGCAGAAAAATGAGCCAAACTGATGCTGTCACGGATGAGTGTTGGGCTGCTCTGATGTTTTCTGCTGATATAGGGTAGTCTTCATTTGTTTTGGGGTTGTGAGACAACACATTCTCACTCCAACCTTATCACATATTGATGTGCATGGGCATGGACTTTCCACGTCCACATACAACGTGCAAGGTACCCTGCGCGTTGGTTGTTGACGTTCTGGGACACTGTGTCACGTTCTGCCTGTTACATGCATTGTCTTCTTTCAAAATACACCTCCTTTTTCACAGGAAATTTAACGTTTAAATGAAGTGTCTTTCAAAATAAACACACTATATCAGTACAACACCGCAAATTGACGTTTTTTTCCCGTTAACAACAAACAGTCATGGTTGGGTTTTTTAAGTTTAGGCAACAAAAGAACAGGGTTTGGCTTTAGAATCTTACGGGACACGCACACAGCTTATCCACCACCCCTCCCGCACGCCCCACTCGGACATTCACTACCTTAACTTACGTCCTTGTCCTGCTCCGTTTCCCCCTGACGCCACCGGGCATCATTAAACTATAATGGCAACCGGCCACGTACCATGCTGATGTTAAAGAACGCCTTTTTTTGTTGGTTTCTGACACTGTAAGTCACTGCCTAAGCGCCGGATTACAACGACTTCAGAGTGAAACCGGGCTCTGTGAGAAGGTATAGGCCTGCATACCTTGGAGGCTGGTTATTTTTGTCTCCAAATATTTGCCCAAACACTGAGGCAGCCAAATGGATCAGTCATTTTATCATTTACACCTTTACTGGCACATGTCAAGATGTCTTATGTGAAAAAGGCCAGTGCTGTCTATCTGGCAGCAGACCAGAGCATGGTTTCACAAACACTACATCAAAGTTATTTAAGAAAAAAAACTTATATTAATCTTTGAAATGCTTAATTTTGACTTTGATTCATAGGTCCTATGTAAAGTCACCCTACACTTGCAACCCTGATTTCAAAAATGTCCAGTGAGTGAGTTAAAGCTTGTGTGTAAGGACATGAAGACCAAAGGAAAGGATCAATCCGGGCTGAATGATGTGTTCTTACATGCCCTCAGTATCATTTAGAGAATAGAAAGAAAGCTGTTCATGGGTGGACATAATGGGAATAAACGATCTATTGTGGTCTGTGTTGTAGTGGTTGCATCCATGATCCGCTGTACTTTATCACCTAATTGGAGGTTGACTGAGTACAAGGGACATTTTCAGGAACAGCTCACAAAGCATAAAAATTACATGGGCTAGTATTTCCAAGAAATAGTCTGTCTAGGGAAGTTCAGGTAAAAAAATCTCAGTGGTTGCGTTGCACATAAATACACTGCAATTATAAAGGAGAAAATTTGACCATTTTTCATGGAAACGCAGGTCCACTTTTAATGTCTTTTACTGTTTAGATAAATGACTGCAATTTGAGGATTTAGTTCAGGTTGGCAGCTTGTGAGCAAGTTCATTTCAAAGCTTCACCTACTGGTATTTTGCCCAATATAGCAGCACACTATTCTAACAGTGAGCTGAAGGCTTGAGTTATGTGTAAAGCAGACAAGGCCATCTCTGCCTGCCCTTCTACTGGCACCCCCTTCACTCAGTATGCTGATAACTGGAAGGACAACGCAGTGTAAATGCCACCAGAGCAAATATCAAGGCGTGTTTAGAGAGATAGGGGGGGGGGGGGGTTGCAGTGAGAGTACAGGTTCTTAGAAAGCTCACAGGGTGTGAAGAGTCAAAATTATCCAAATAATTCAAGTGGAAATGACCAAAATAGAATTTCCTGTCACGTTCCTGTTGCTAAATATGGCAGGCGATAATGTCTCCACAGTCTCGGACCACATGACACAAGATGAGAGAACACAAGGCCATGCCCTACAATCTGTGTGTGACCACCTGACTGGAACTCTTGGGTACCAAACAGTCATTACCAACAGCAGGAGCACACAGAGAGCTGACTAAATGACAGATTGGGTCAATACAGGGCTGTGTGCTAGCCTAGCTGCTGCACCAACCTAATTATGTATAATTGGTCCTAGCTGCTCGGTGTGCATTAGTGGCTCTGAGTCCGCCATGACTCTGGGGATGAACCTTGTGGTGGAACTGGTGCTCTGTAATGTGAGCTCGGATGCAGAGGTGAACAGGTGCAAGCACATATAGCCGATGTACATAACACACGTACACACGCCTGTATGGATCTGTACAAACTCATACACACATGCAAATGCTGAACCCCGGCGCACTCTCTTACCTGAGCTCTCACCTGAACCCAGGAGGCATCTGAGTACGCTCTGCGTCATGGCAGCTTATGTGTTCGGACTATCCGTCATATCTTAATTTGGCCAACCATGTTTATGGAGCCTGATAGAGATCGACTTCTCCGATGAGCAACCGTGTGCACCCAGTGTTTCTCTGACCTCAGGAAACCTGGCTACTTAAGCCTTACTAAGTACAAAGTGTACTGGTCTGTATCTTACTACACTGTGTATTACCTGGGAATACCTCGCTGTCGCTGCCGAGAGGATTTAATTTCCCAGAAAAATAAATGTAGTCGCAGGGATTGATTAAACCAGGGTCTGTCAACCATGTTTGTTTTCAAAGTTTACATGGCAAATTGTAAACATTGTGGGGATGGGAATATAACAACAACTTTTAAATGCAGCAATAACACGGCAAAAAAGCAATTACCCAAAGCAATTACTGACTGATACCTCTTTTGTTTGCACTGACTCTGGTTACACAGTTAAATTAGTATACTTCAGTTTCACTGTAAGGAGAAGAAACGGACAAGGAGAAACGGACAAGGAGAAACAGACAAGGACAACAGACATAATACGAAGAGTAGTCAGACAAGAGCGAGCCTTATGAAGCCTTATGAAGTATTCATCTCACATACACACTGGCAGAAGTGGGGAGCTGATAAACTTGGAGTCTGTGGGTCACTTTTTGATTTAAAAAAAAAAAAAAACATGCCGCCAGACAGGCTGATATAATGTTGGTTAATCTATTTAATTTTCTACTGTGCTTTATTTTCTTATACTGAATCAATGTCATTGTGTGTTGAACATGTAGCTTTACAGACTTTCAAGGTTGGAGTGGGAGGTGATTGGTGGGTGGTAGGGAGGGATGGTTGTTAAAGAAAAGCAAAATGGAAGGAAAAATTTTACTTCAGTTGTAACACTGTATAAATTGCATCTGTCCTTCAATAAACACACACACACATACACTGATCAGCCACAACATTAAACCCATTTACAGGTGAAGTGAATAACATTGATCCTCTTGCTACGATGCAATGTTCTGCCGGGAGACCTTGGGTCCTGGCATTCATGTGGATGCCACTTGACACGCACCACCCACCCAAACACTGTTGTAGACAAAGTGCACCTTTTTGTGGTGACGGCACTCTCTCATGGATGTAGGACAATGCGCTACGCTACGCCACAGAAAGGCAGACGAATGTGAAAAAGAGCTCAAGGCATTAACCTGGCCTCCATATTCCCCAGATCACAATCCAATCGAGCATGTGTGAGACGTGCCGATATACCACCTCGCAACCAACATGACTCAAAGGATGTGTACCCAATGCCCCCCATGCCTTGACAGGTCAGAGACCTCACCGTGGATCGGGTTTAGCTCTGACCTGTCGTGGCATGGACACAGGACCTCTAGGGGTCTGGTTTCCTTGGTTATTTCCCCAGGTAGGGCTCAGTTATGGTCAAAGTTAGATACATATATAGACACGGATGGAGCCCTCTGTCTGTACTATGGGTTGATTTCATCCACTACTACCAGATATTGTGGGGGCAGTGTAGCGTAGTTCAAGTGAGATGCAACCATAGGAGATGATGGAGACATTTTAAAAATGGCAGAACAGAACAAATTGGTAATATAGTGGAAAGAATTCTCCATCCACATGTCACAATGTATGTAATGACCTCACACACCACAGCTGTCCGTAACGCTGCCTCAGTTAAAAGGTATATTATTATGTCGCCTTGTTTGCTGTTATGTGAAACCTTTGACTCTGCCCTCTACTGCCATCAACTGACTGTATCTATGCTATCATAAATGACACATGGAAGGATAAGGGGAGGGACGTTTACAACCTTCGAAATGGACATATCCATTTTCGTATGCAAAGTATAAATGAGCCCTTAGATTACCCTTCTGGTGTCTAGTGGAGGACATTTCTTGTGATGTAAGATATCAAATAACCTTGGTGGCCATTTATTTTACTCAGCAGATTTCCTTAAATTAATATATCTTTGGGCGCACAAGTCAATCATAGCAATGCTGAGCTTTCTCAGTGGCATGTAAGAACTATAAAGCAGAAAGTGACCACTGTCAGACACTATCATTTTGCATCCTCTTGGTTGTGAAATAGAAGTTATACAACTCACAGAGTCAGAACACGTTGCTTATGCTGTTAATTAGCACTAAGGTGACCTTCCTCTGAACAAGACTATCACTTTTAAAACACTTACATAAAGCTGCAACTTTGCCAAACATCTGAAGTACTTGTATAACGTACCGTCAAAGTAATTTTTTGGATTTTATATTGGAGAGAAAGTAGTTCTTTTCATGTGTTTTCTTTTTCACTTTAGAGAATCTTGCACTTAATTCCTGTGCCCTACTTTTGAAACTGGGACATTATCACATTGAATAGATCCTTTTCAAGCAAAACTTTTTCTCACCATATGTTTAAAAAAATTACACAACAGTCACCCTTTTGTCACGAGCCCAGTGGATAAAGGCAGCAACCGGCAGCAGTGTGATGGAAGGCAGATGGTGGATTTTGAATAATCCAGTGTTCCCTCCCTTGAGTGTGGCCACCTTGTTGACACTTTTACATGCAGTATGCACACATGGCCATATGGTTGATTATATAGAGTATGTATAACATGAATAGACAGCAGCCCTCATGTATATAGAAAAGATTTGGCCTCTCACAGTCAGTCTGGACCGTGCTCACAATTTTAATGTTTTAATGACATCTGTCAGCCCACTTATAATGTGCCAGGGTGTTATGTAATCAGACCGAGAGAAGAGGTGGCAGGAGCTACATTCAGCAATTTTGTGTTACAGTGGCAACAGTTGGTTTGCGTTGCTTAGTAACACAGGCGAAGCATTTTCAGTGGATTAGATGGAGCGATGTGGAGAGAGTGACAGAGAGGAGAGTGTGTTTGATGTTGCATTTAAATGTGATTAGCGTGGCTACTCGTCATGGTTCATCCAAACTAGCTGTGTCTTGCCTCCATCCATATGCTTTCATTTTTCATATATTTTCTCAGAGTCTTTGAAGATCAAAGACGAGCCGAGTCTGTGACATTTTGTTTATCTGTTATTTAGTGACGCAGTGAGAAGAGGATTACACATATTATGTACGTGAGCAGCCCATAATACTGTATTAAGTTCAATAGCACTTTCAACACACATGTTAAAACCATTCTTACTTTTATCTTTTGTGTGTGTGTGTGTGTGTGTGTGTGTGGTATTAATATCTTTCTCATGTAGTGAGCGTATACATGCTTGTGTACCTACTTTACCCATACAGTCTTGCCAGCAACACACACTGTACTGCATATTACTGTATATGTCCCTGGTAGCTGTCTCTCACACTTATAACAGCTTGTTGCTCTGACCCTGAGTGAAAACTATTCCAGGGACTGTCTGTACGCTGCTAAGCAGAGTTCGGACTTGGATTTTAAACGACCCTGGACTATTTTTTTTTATTTTTTTTAAATGGAAGTAGCCTGAAACTGGCTTTTAACTTCTCAAGATGGACCAAGAGGGTTTTGTCATTGTTGAGCTACAGATGTATGTGTATGTTGCTACCTGTAATATATATATATAATAATAAACTTTATTTATATCGCACCTTTCACACAAGAAATGCAGCACAAAGTGCTTTACAATAAGGGCAGTGTAAGCATTGAGTGCTTCACATAAAAATGGACAGAATTAATATAAAACAGAAAAGATTCATAAAGTTACAGACTTGTAAAACTACAAATCATAAAATCAAGCAAGAATTTCAAAGAGCTGCAGTGGCGTGAAGTGTAAACAGAAAGTAAAAACGTAAAAAGAAAGAATTTCAAACCTGTATCAGGAAGTCAGAGCCAGTTAAAGGCTAAAGTGAACAGATACGTTTTTTAGCTTTAAAAAATATTTAGAGAGCTAGCCTCCCTGATGTCTATGGGTAGTGTGTTCCATAGCTTTGGGGCATAACTGACAAAGGCTACATCCCTAATCTTCCTCTGGCTTTTGCTGGGAGCCTCCAATAAACCAGCAGCAGATGATCGCAGTGTTCTTGGAGGCACATAGTTTATAAAGGAGTTAGCAATGTATCTTGGTCCTAGCCCATTTAGGGCTTTGCATACAAGGAGGAGAACCTTAAAATTAATTCTAAATGTAACAGGAAGTCAGTGCCGAGCAGCTTAGACTGGTGTGATGTGCTTTTTCCTCTTGGTTCTGTTGAATAGCTGAGCTGCAGAGTTTTGAATGAGCTGAAGTCTTTCCGTGGTGTTTTTTTAGGAGGCCAGTGAAAAGTGCGTTATAGTAGTTGAGTCGGCTTGAAATAAAGGCATGAATCAATTTCTCTACATCTTTTTCATTTAGAAATGGTAGTACCTTGGCTATGTTTTTCTGTTTTCGTCACCTTGTTAATGTGGGACTTGAAGCTTAGATGTGAATTAAGGATCACACCAAGATTTGTAACTCCGGAGACTTGGAACTGCAAAGGAAATAACACACAACCTTTGCCACCCGCAGGCAATGAGAGGTACAGCAGCAGACGTTATTTTTATAGCTGCTTTGCTCAGGCTGATTTCAAGCACTACTTGTATGTTTCCCTACAAAAGGTAACGCACCAAAAGCCTTATATAACCCATGTAATCATGAGCTGCGATCACGAGACCAATGTATTGACGGGAATAAAGAAGGAAGTAGTCTACATAAGGATGCAGGTCAAGGTGGTGGATGGGTCACAAAACACAGAACTTTTCCCCAGGATACCGGTGTATGGTCGTTTTAAGTTATGTTGTCACCATGTTTAATTTTTTAAACCTAACCTGCGTAACTTTATTTGCCTAGACCTAACCTATATAACTTTAAGTATGTAACTTAAGGTTAAGTTTGGAACATCATTCATGGGGCACTATTCCGTTTTGATATCACACAAACCACTGTGTGTGCATTTTCATAAGACATCATAAGAAATGTTGCATGAGGACACGTTGTTTTTGTCCTTTAAATTTAACAGTAAAATACATTCTTTGCTCCTCTCCTGTAAACCAACACAGACGCCTGTATCGACAAAACATCACTGTTGAAAAATAGTTAGTCACAGTGCTATAGTTAATGTTTGGTCAGGTTCAGGGAAAGTCATGGTTTGGGTTAAAATAAGCATAATTTGGGAAACATTAAGGTCTGTGCTAAAATTAACCACGAAGGTTAGGGAAGCAATGGGAACACTTACTCAAACAGATGCTGTTTTACATGGGAGGACAGGCTTGTTTTTGGTGTGTCTGTGTTTGTATATTTGAGGTGTTATATTTTGCACACATGCTCCTAATGTTGCTATAAGTTAATAAAAATTATACACATAAATGTGTCACATTAAAACCGGTTGTTTGTGTTTTTATCACTCACCTTAAAAGCACTAAACTCCAGACATATAAATAGCAGTCAGTCTTACAGCGATAAAATATTAGGCCATTAAATAAGAAAAGTCTTTGCAATTTAATTTATAATTACTTTCCTTTGTGTGTCTATGATGTTTAGAGGGACTGGTCAGATAATTAAGATTTGTCTGGCACATAACCATAATAACAACAATAACTTATTCTACCGCTGAACTATCATTTAATTAAGACCTAAGATTATACTTCAAGTATTCGTTGCTACAGACAGACTTCATCGTCTTTACTGTCTATTTTTTTGACCATGACGTTCTGCACTCTTTTTTTCCTCCTTTGAACAAACAAAACCAGAAGTGGTTAGGAAGATGCATAATAACAGTGTGAACTCAGTGTTTCCCCTAGTATTAATCAGAAATGTGAAGTGGTTATCAAACGTCTTGCTTTACATTTGCTGCTCATACACTCAATTCATATTCATAGTATTCTTGTACAGAGCAGAACAATCAGTCACACATCTACCTGCAGCCTGTATCGGATCTATGTGACAAAATTAAAATGTTATTTTCTGTACGTACGGGATGTACCTTCGCAATCAACAGCCTGTGTTGATAATGAGCTATAATCATGCACTATATATTCAATGAGATCTGCTTTTAATCATCATAATGATATGCATCGTCATTCCCCACCTACAAACTGTGTCTTTAGCACATCTGCAGATCATGTGAGCATTTAAATCATCACTTTGTAGTAATTTGGATGTAATGATGATAATATTCCTGGAATATTTTTATAGGATGTATAAAAATGCTTTATTTGTCATATAAGAAAAACAATGAAGACAAAGATTCATCTTCTCTTAACAAAAACAGTCAGATTTGCAGTGTATTCTGAGATAAGGTTAGTATTGTGAGGTTTTAAAGAAACATCATATTTTAGACTTTCCATACCCTCTAAAGAGAAATTTAGTTTAATGTGCACACCTTTTTTTTCTTAATGTTCCGACCATATCTCACAAAAAGAAATCCGTACTTCAGTCATCCCCTGTTTTGTTTTTGCTGCATCTATTTCTATCATGGGCTCTTATTTTGTCCCACTGACATTGTAAAACAATGTTCACCATCCAAGCTGTTTACACAAGCAAGAACACAACAATTTGGTGTCATTATTAAAATTAACAAGGACTTAACAGAAAATTCAGTGGCTGGAACATGCGCAAGAAGCAGATAGCCCTGAACATGGAGTTTCAGCTCCGAACAGTAGCAGCTGGGTGGGAGGGCGGCCATCCAAGACGTGTACTCCCTCAGTACAGCTGGAGACAAGGACACACCTGCCCCCATATAGACCTCCATTGGTGTATTTGTTTTTGTTGGACCCAGTGACCCATAACAGCTGTATAAAGAAGAGTTCACTGAAGTCTAAAACGATATGTATATTCTTAATTAAAGCGAGAAATGTCATGTACACCATATTTCACCTCCTTGGTATAACAGCTTGATAAGTGCTGTGAGAATGTTTACCTCAGCCGCTAACAGCAGGCTTGATTTACTCCTATCATTTAACATGAGCCCTCCACTCCAATAAGAACAGAACAGAAGGAGAAATGTATTATAAGTGCACGGTATAGCTGTGTGACTGCTTGCATGTGTCTGTCAAAGATAAGGAGAAGTGTGAAGCGACAAAGTTTAACTCCTCTTATGCATGAACGGCTGCTCTATATGCATGTTAAACTGTTTATCCAGATCAATCAGGAACAGATTGTTCTCACTCTGTCTCATTATTCAGGATGTTATTTACTGCTCTCACAGGATGAAACAGTTTGAAGCAGACTCGTGTTATGAATCTCTTTTCATAGCTAATAAAAGAAAAAATCAAAATTAAAAGACAGTCACCTTGACCATAACACTCTGTTCTCACAAGAGGACGCGAAATAAAGTGAAGAAAGACATGAACAAATGAGTAAAGTGTTGACTTTCATAAGCATGGTGGCAGTATCACAAGACCTTCATGCTAAGGCCATCGCAGTCAAAAGCACAATTAAAAGAGCAGAACATTATCCGAGGTGCTTAGCACAGGCCTGCACCAAAAGTAGAGCCTGTAGTGGAAAAGGTTAGGAGGAGAGGACGGCTAGATCTGGCTCGCTAACACACACACACACATACACACACACACTGGACAAGCTGTTCTCTCTCCTGTCTCAGCAACCAAACACATCCTGACCTGTGTGTGCATGCACTCTTGGTGTGCACATCTTTACACCTTGCTGATTCCTGTTTCCAACTGCCTCCCCCCTTCTTGTATCTCCCTATCAGAACAGCTGAGCCACACACACACACATACAACATACACATACTGTTCTTGTTTGCATTTAGCACAGGCGGAGTCCCTTTTCCATTATTTAGACAAAAAGGACAACAGTGATCTCTCCCGCTTAGGACACCCACCTCCCCAGACTGCACAGGCAGATCTCTTTTAATCCCCATCAGTAATAATATGCAAGGACAGGTAGCATCTTGAACAATGTTGTTTCTGTCGTTCACATTAGGGAAAGGAAGAGAGTTTGATGGAACAGATTATGAAAACCGTATGTCTATGTGTGAGAACATGCTATTCCTCTGCATCAGCCTCGGACACGCTGGATAATCCTGCTGAAGTGTAGATGAGTTATTGGTGGGTGGCATTTAATAGAAAAACAGCTCATTTTAGAAAATACACAGTCATTGTTCCTCTCACAGTTGGGCTCCAGTTGTCATGTAGGCCTATATTTTTTTTTAATTGTGCTCATTCATTTTATCTTATGGTTATTGTCGGAGCTTCCTGCAGGCAGAGTAAGCATCAACTTTGGGCTTCAGGCATCAGTCAATTCATTTTCCTCTTGACAATAACTACAGCTTCATGTTAGGTTTGATACACATCAATAAAAAGAAGTTATGTCTTCCCCTATATAGTTAATACATTTACTACACTGATCTATCTCATACTCTTCTTAGAATAGGTGGTAAAACATTTCAATGTATCTTCAGACAGTGGTTTGTATGATATCATATGAAAATGCACACAGAATAGTTTATGTCTGATTTCCTACAAATTAGCGCCCCCCTGAGTGACGTTATGCACTTCACTTAAAAGTTTTGTTGTGGCAGTTCAACTTAGGACGAAAATGCAAACACAACCAGGAAACAGGAAATGGTTTATTGCAATTTGATGATGGAAGGCTGAAGGCTTGAGTGGAATAATGGCTGAGGTGGGCTGGGAATGCAGAGGCAGAGCAGGCAGAGGGGAAGAAGAGAGAACAGTCCAAATTCAGAAGCAGAAGACAAGAACAGGGCTGGACATGGTGAGCCTGAGACACAAGACAGAGTGTGAATTAAGGTCCAAAAAGTACAAAGACACAAAGCGTCAAAAAACGTAGAAGTTGGCCTTGACGTCAGCACCACAGAAGCGACTGAACAATCCGGCTGAGCCTGGATTTTTACTGCAGTGGCTTGATTGTAGATGAGGTTCAGGTGCGCAGGTTCAGCAGCTGCGGGCACTCAGGACTGAGAGGAGGAGGGAACCAGAAGGCCACGGCCAGCAAACACACAGAGACAGACTGAAAACAAGCATGAGACACTGGGAGAGGGGAAGAGTAAACACATGGGAGAGGCAAAGCTGCAACCCTAACAGTTATGTAATTAACATGAAAATACATAAGTTTAGGAACATGGTTGCTTTTACTCCCGTTACTGGCCCTTGATTACGTGGGTTATGTGCAAATTTTTGGTGCATTTTGTTTTGCAAGAAAATGTACGCACAGTGCAGGAGAACAGCCTGAATTGTTCAATTCTCTCAAAGTTTTTTTTCCCCTCATTTTATTGTCATTAAACCATGTGGGTAAGACATGCTTTGTAGTACACCAAATGTTTTTGCCAATCTTGCCTTCATCATCAACCCTGAAGAAAAATCTGATTGAACCCTTTGAAACCTGATTATACTGGCTTGATTTCTTTAAAACACATGGGAAGAAGGGAGCAATGATGAAGAGATGACCCAAAAAAAATTGCAAGAAAATAGTAAACTGAGAAAATTAAAAACAAGAAAATTATTTTAAAAAGAAAAAAGAACGTTTAAAACAAATGATGAAATGTCCTGGAAAGAGTGCTAAAAAAATACAATAATTCTTTGACATAATTTTTAAGCGTAAAAAAAAATAATAATAATAATAATAACAGTAAAAAATTAAAAATAAAATAATAATAATAATAATGATAATAATAAGTCTAGTTTTTCTCTAGATTTTTTTTAAAATAAATTTCTAAATCTTGTGGGACATTTTTTAGCAGGTTGTTTATTGCCTATTTTCCTATCTTTTTGAAAGAAATTGCACCAATTTGCTCAAGAGTTAAGGTTTAAATACTCTGGCTCCCAGAAATTATGTCTGTATTTTCCTTAACTGCTTTCTTAATGACGCTCTTGTGGCGATGTAACATTGCCTGGATTATATTCAGAGACAATTTTTCTTTCAGGTAACAAAACACTGCATTCCTGTATGGCATAGGTTTTAGACGAGTGGACAAAGTGCAGGACCTTGACACCAGAAATTTAATTTCCTGTCCTGACTCCTGTCTCAGGTTTAGGAAACAAATGTACTTTGGTCAATAATGCTGTCGTCACTAAGTGGTTGCTATACCGCAAGACTGCCTATTTTGGCTGAAACAACTGAAACACGTTGTCACTGAACATTTTGCTGATAACTGAACATTTTAACGTTTTTGTCAACCTGCAAAATAAGTTAATTAGCAACATTTCCTTAATATGTTAATTCAAAACACAGTTAACTGGGCATTACTTTTCCCTAAAAGCATATTTGCTGTTTCAAATTAGTTGTATACTGTATAAACATAATTACTAGTAGACAGGGCCACTGATCTTGATGGCCTCGCATTGAAGTTCACAGTGTTCTACCTGTGTGTGCTCTCTCAAAGTAAGAGACTTTGAACAACAGTTTAAGTTGTTGAGTCAAAGCGTGCCTCCAAATCAAAGTCTGCCTGTAAAAGAATAAAGCTGCAGTTTACAGTGGAGAAAATAAACACGCAGCAAATCCTCGTGACAACTTCTTCCACAAGTTTTATTCTCTCAGCATTCAGTCACAGAAAATCAATTACCACAGGGTCAGAACTGAGGACAACATGTTTCTCTGGCTGCAGCCAGTGACAAGAAGTAAAAAGTTGTTCAGAACCCCTGACAGACTCAGATACTAATTTCTCAAACTGGCTGTATAATGAAATGGAAATCTGCTGGAAGGTTTTTGGTTTAAATCCCCTGACAAATTACAGAAATGTGTTTAGAGGAAAAGAACAACAGTATTTGGATTCAGTGTTCCTTCAGTCTGTGACTAATTATCACCAACATGCACTGACTGTCGTTTGTTATAAATTGACAAACATGACAGCATAACAGGCAACAGACATTATTCCCCTAATGAGACCAAAACAAAGTTTTGACTGGAGAAATTGACTTCTACAGGATTATATTGCAACACAGCACACTGCATGTTCCCACAGAAAATATCATCATTTATTCGTCACTCAGTGGGAAAATTTAAAGACACAGCTTGGTTGGTTTGCTCGTGTGTTTCAGTCCATTTTCATGCTTATTTAGCTGCGACCTATGTTATCTGTTCCAGAAACATTAGGTGTCCAAGCCAAATACAGAGTGTTGCAGCTACCTAAAAAAATCAGTATCAGCCTAAATGTGCGCTATATTGGGAATAATTTCACCGCTATACCTTGCTGTCAGACAGCCCTTTCCTTTGGCACTACATTTCCTCAATGGTAGAACTTCTATATTCCTACAAATAAGCACAACTGTACTACGCACTGTATTATGCCATAGGTGAGATACTGGCTCTTGGACAGTAGCTATTCAGATACTGCAAACACAGAGGCACCCTTCAGCAGCAGTATGAGATGCAGTGGGCTGCAACATTTTTTGACATTCTAAGCAAGTGCAATAGTATTAAGAGCAAAAATGTCTGTGTGCAGGCGGGTCTCACAAATTTCTGACTTTCACCGCTGTTTCCTGTGTGAAACCAAAACTCAATCAAGATATTTCAATAACAGATTAGTACATTACATTAGTAGCAATCATAGTTATTTCAGCCAAACCATGATGTCTTTTTCCAATCCTTACCCCACGTGCTTTTGTTGCCTGAATCTAAGTAAGTAAACCTAAAAACAAAGTGTTTAGCCACTGTTCGAATTTATTTTGAAAAGAGACTGTACGCATTTAATGAGAGAAAATGTGAAAATGGTACGGTGGCCCTGAGGTGCAAATCACAACAGCAAATCAGAAAACACAACAACAAAAGAGAAAACACAACAGCAAAAGAGAAAACACAACGACATTAACCAAACCGGAAGAGGTAGGTACCCTCGGGCGACATGAATAGTCGCTGATTGGACGAAAGAACTGGTCCGTCATTTGAACCGGAAAGACAACACCGCCAGACCTATGCTGTGCGCCAGACAAGATTGTGGCAAACCCCGTCTTTCTGGTTCAAAGGACAGACCAGTTCGTTCGTCCAATCAGCGACGATTCATGTCTCCCGAGGGTACCTACCTTTTCCGGTTTGGTTAATGTCGTTGTGTTTTCTCTTTTGTTGTTGTGTTTTCTGATTTGCTGTTGTGATTTGCACCTCAGGGCCACCGTAAAATGGGAGTTTATTTTGAAAAGACACAAAGCATGTAATGAATGCAAATTGACACGCAGTTCGTGATTGTACAAAACCAACGAGGAAGGTGTACCTAGACCTTCACAGACCTTTAGGGCCTCTGACCAAGTGTCTGTATTTGAAGATGTGGGAGTGAGACTGTGTTATATGATGATGTGTTGAAAGGTCAACAAGGCCATGTGCTTGGATTTACCCTGGCAACTGGGAGACTATATTCCTGATGAGCAGCTTTCCTGGAAAAAAGAGGACTGGGTCTTTTTTGATTCCAATCAGACAGTCACAGGTCTAGATGTGTTGGCGTGTTGCTAATGTATTTGTTGTGCAACATGTTGACTATATCATTCCATTAAGATTTATGGCTGACAGAGCAAAGGAGAGTTGGGTTCTGCCTGTGCATGTGCCTTCAAGCAAAATGCAGATGTTCCTTTTACCTAAATGAAATCTCTTTACCTTGGGATGAGACTGTGTATATTGCAGGAGCGTTCACTCACATATTCCCCCTAATGGAGCCATAGATGGGGCTTTTGTGGCGCTGAACAGACAGGCTTTGTTTCTTCGTTGTGGTATTTTTCAGAACATTGCAAGCATCAGAGATTCTTTAAATAGATGAACCTTCAGTGATGTGACAATCTATAAATTCCATTAATTTAAAACCATGGGCTGTTTCCATTTCTGAGAAAGCCGCGCTCCAAGGACAGTTTGTCCATTACGGACTAAAAAGATTTCACACACACACACACATCACACTTTATAAAAACATCGACAATATGGAGCGATATGTGGATTTTGAATGTGTGGTAAACTGGCAAGTCAAACAATAGTTGAACTTTTCAAAGATATATTTAATAGCTATTAAGTACATTCTCACAAGCATATCATAAACAAGGGCTTCACTCCTGCCTTTATCCATTAGCTATGGTGAATACTGAATATTGTCAGCCAGGTTGAGAAACAAGTGTAGCTATTATGCTGATTTAATCATCAGGTCTCGTCATTAGTTTTGCACATTTTGAAACACCTTGTGCTGCTGACCTATTATGCTTACTTTAACATAATTTAACATAATAACTGAAGACAGGCTGTCTGTCTTAAGAAACGTCACAGGGGAAGAGTTTCCTGGTACATCAGTTTATCATTATATTAGTATCACACAATGCTAATATGTTTCCAGAAAGCCGGTACTTTTCAAAATATTTGATAATGGCATGATAGTACTTTTAGTCATGTGGTTGTACAGTTGGTTTGCAACTATCTATTATCACCATATTGTTTTAGAAGTATGTTATCATGCTTTTTCCAGAGACAGGTAAGTCAGCCACCGAGGCTGGATGAAAACACACCATTTATTCATCATATATGCAAATGTAACCTCTAGTGATGTAATCACTTTGCCCTGTAGCCTCTACAGCAGGTGGTTATAGTAGTAGTAGTAGTAGTGCCAGTGAATCATCATCACCCTGAGGTGGAGGAATACAAAACCAGGAGCACAGATCCTACGGCAGACTGGGTGCCTCACATTTTACACACACACAGAGCGAAACACACTGCTGAGCACATGAAAGCTTTGTAACCAGCCCACTGAGCTGCTGACGTTGATCCTGTTCTCCAGCTCACACACGGGGACACGTGCCCGGTACACATTGTGACATCCACTTGAAGATACACTTAAGACACACTGACACACAGACACACACTCATTGGTTATTGGTCACCAGACATACAAATGCACTTAAAAACACAATCACTGACATGAAGTAGGGGCGACGCGGCAGCTTAAGGATTTAAGGACACAAATAAATAATCCAGTATTAGAGCCTTAATCGAATAGAGACATCATGATCAGTCACTGTCTCTTCCTTCCTGAGTGCATTGTGCTAAACCACAAGACACGTGGCTGCTTCTTATGATGAATGGATCACACCAAAAATCTGTCTCACCTCGAGGGGCAGAGTGAGCGAAAAATGCTCTCAGAAGAATTGACGAACACGGGTCTTGAAAAACTGTGAGTGTAAGCATCAGGCATGTGGCAGCTAAGGAGCAACAGTGGACCAACAACCTTTGCTTTCATTTCCTCTGCTGAGGTGGTTATGTTTACGGTATAGTTTGTTTGTCTGTTTTTCAGTAGGATTGTGAAAAAACTGCTATACCAAATGGAACTTGGTGGAAGTATTAAAGTTAGGGAAAGCAAAAGTGGATCCGAATTACGGAGCAAATACACAAAGCGTCTTTCACTTTCGTTAACATTGTGAGACAGAGCATTTGGCCTCGGCAGAAAAAAATGCCAGACATATTAAAATCCAGTAGATGGCAGTGAATTCAAAAAACAAAACAGCCAACTGTAGAAATACAATGACTCCATCCATATCACAATCCACATTTAGGGGTACCATTAATCCATGTAGCTGCTCGAACTTCATTCAGAGAGCTGTCATTATGGAGCATTCAGGGGCAGCGGTGTCGTGGTACAATTATAACACCACCACAATTATATCGCTTAACAAAAGTGTGACTACGGAAACGAAAATACACACATATGCAATTAAATAATGCATCCAAACATGAACTGTCTATAGTGGCTTTGCTTGCAGATTTGCACATCATAGAAGACTGTAGTGTTGGCATTGGCAGCAGCCTGCACTAGAGGTCCTTACAGGTACTTCACGGGTGCCAATGTGGACCTGGTCCAGGTCCAGGTCCACATTTTATCATGGTCAATCAGGTCCAGGCAGGTCTCGTTCTATAACTCGTATCCTGGGTTTGTTTTTCATTATGTGTAATATCTGATTGGGTCCAAACGTGCCACATGAATGATGATTAGGTGGAATTCCGATCAGATTAAAGATGACTGAAAGTAAGGTAAACTAACATTAAGCAGCAGCGCAGAGGAAAAAGGCAGAAATAAAATGTTTATAGCCTGGTACATAAAACAGTTTTGGCCTCAGTAGCTAATTTCCCCTTCAAATAAACTGTATGGAGGGGTTCATTTTTAAATAACTCGCCTGTTTACATTTTATTTAGACTTAAAGTTACACATAATGAAGGGTGGGCTGCCTTAGGGACAGAGTGTCTGCTAAATTTGTTTTTGGCTTCTCAGTCAGATCCACCCCTTTACTTCTTCACAGTGCCAGCCTCTCACCCTAATATTGCCACTTCTGGTTCCAAAAAACCAAGATGGCGACAGCTGAAATGCCAAACCCAAGACTTCAAAATGGGAGTGCACGAACCAGTGGATAAATCAAGAAACATGTCCCTCAAGGCCACGTGGTACAACGATGTAGGAGCTGGAGGCATGCACATGTGGCTGCCATTAAAGGTCATTGTTTTTTTGTTTTTCTTTTGGGCGTGTGGGGCATGTGGTTGCTGTACTGCCATATGGCCTTTGAGAATATGTTAGTTTAGATTTTACCCCCAGTGCACCACGTACTTGGTGGCCTTGGTAACGCTTTATACTGTATAATGTGTTTTTTACTGCCATGTGCCTCTTAAAAGAAATACAGAACATGGACAAACAAATGCCCCCAAAGTAAAAAGGCCATGCTCCCCAACGATCATCATGTTTTTAATATTCAAATTTTATCCTATAATATAAAGTCAATAACTGGTCTGCTGTGTCATCATTTAATGCCACCTACGTGCAGCAGCACTGGGAGACACTCATGCTCATCTTCTTTACGGAATAAGAGCAGATAATTAGACATAATACCTCTCCCTGTAGCATCAGTGCTATCAGGGGATGTCTGGTGAGTGGCAATTAGTAAGTATTGTTGTGACTCACTTTATTTTCTCTTCTTTGTCTTCTTCGTCTTCTTTTCTTCCTTCTGCTGACTTTAACATGCTGCTTTATATCAGACATCTATAATATCACTAAAGTTCAATGACACTAACTGGCCTCTCCTCCACAACATCTCAAATTTATTGGGTTTTTATAGGAGCCTTTATTAAACAACCTTTCTGCCAAACTGATACCTGAGACTACCCCTTTTAAACTTCAGTTAAAGGGAACTTTTGTACCATGTGCTTCTTCTACTGGGTCTGCACTCAACATCTGTTTTTAACTGTCTCTGTCAGAGAGAAGCCGATATAGAGGAAAGCTAATTAGACAGATTGACAGGAGGACACCATGTGGTCCTGGAGATAGATTTGAAAAAGCTAGCCAGCTGTCATGGAATAAATAACCTGTGCTCATTAAATAACTTTGAAGCTATTCATACAGTAGCATTACATGTAGCCATGGCTGAAGTTAAATGGTACATTAACGCACTATAGAGGGAGGTTTACGCCCACAAAAACTGAGCATGATTCATTAGTTGTCTCAAATGTATTCACTAGATGAGTCACGTGGTCTTTGTATTTTGATAGTTTTGAAAAATATTCCAATTATAAGGTGCATGGTGGTCATCTCATTATTTCATCTCGTCTAGTTCCATCTCTTCTCATTGCTTGTCCTCTCACCTCTTCTTCTTTTCATCTCATTTCGTTTCTGTCTCGTCTTGTTTCATGTCATTTTAGCTCACCTGCCCTGTCCGTCTTGTCTCATTTTATCTTGTCTTGTTTCGTTCAGTCTGATTTTATTTCAGCTCATTTAATCTCATCTCATTTCATCTCATATCTTGTCTCGTCTTGTTTTATTCCTTTTTTATTTTCACATTTTGGTCTGCATTGTTTGATGAAAGAAGATACCAGCTCTTCCTTTTTTGGTCTGTTTTTGATAAGCTTGTGTGAATGAGGTCATCTCATCTCATTTCAGTTAATCTCATATCACCTAAATCCCTAACAAAAACAATTACAGCTAGTAGTCCCATTGGGCTTTTGTGCTGTTGACCTGAGGACCCAATTAAGCAGTAATTTATTGTAATCATAATTCTCTGGCTCCCTAGATGATCGGCCACTTTAATCTCTTCTGTGGGAAACAAGCAGGCTTTAAATCCAGCGGTTAGTGGAACAAAAAGACAGCACTACAGCTGTGATGGGAAGTTGCCATCCTGTTAGGTCTATTTACGTCTATTCAATCAGATGTCAAAGATGACAGCGGAGAAAGAGCGGTAGTCCAGATCTGGAAACTTTCACACCTGTGATGCAACAGTCTGTGACAGCTCTGCTTCATCAATTGACAGCAGGAAATAAAGATGAACAATTAGGGTAAAGGGTAGTTGGTAATATCTCTAGAAGTTGATGGCAAGGTCTCCTGTATGACTAACATTAATATAAGTACAAATGACGTTTTTAGAGATAGTTTTAAGGAAGTTATGTAGTATGATCTTGGCTTTCATTGTTCGTTAGATAATTAGCATCAGCTTAATCTGTTGTATTTGAAAACAACTAGCTCCTAAATCAGGATTTACAAAAAAGATGAGGCCTTCTACTTTATAATCAGGAATCACGATGAGGATTGGGGTTAGTCATGTTTCTTAAACTAGTATTTTCATTGCCAGTGTGGTTTCTCAACATGAGATCTTGAGGTAACACTTTAAAAAACACTATGTGCGGTGAAACCAAATCAGTAAAGTAATGAGCCAGAAAATAGAAACAATGAACTAAAACATGTTAGAAAGAAATTAAAACTTTGATGTGTTTTTAAAATTGTATGACCTTTTAGCCCAAGTGTGGCAGTCGGTGATGTAGCCTCTACACCTATGCGCCAATGGGAATTTGGTAAACATAATATTAGCCTGACACGGCCCAGTGATATTACAAATTGCAGACTGAAACATTTCAGTTTATTCTCACTTTCCAAGGGGTGTTATCAATGAGTTATCAACATGTGACCTACTACTGAGCAACCAGTGACCAGGCTGTAGATGGCCACCCACAGCCCAGTAAGGCGAGATGTGGTGCAACATGGGTAGGTCACAAAAAATGCCTGAGCAACGGACAAATATAAACTGACTACAGTGTGCAGACATGATCCAGTATATATTAAACTTTTGGAAAATCCTGTCAGGAGTATGACAAACTCTTGTTTTCACTCAATAAAAAGCTTTAAGTGCAGTTGCATGCCCTTCCTTCAGCAAAAGTACATCATCCAGTTTGTATAATACTGGCGCAATAGCAGCTTTATAACAGAAAGTCTCACATCCACTGCAGCCATCTTGGTTGTTTTGTAAATGCCTCAACAGTACTCCTCTTTACGGTCGTCATCTCAAACACTCCCCATATTAGAAAAACAGCTGAGATTGGCCAGGCACATCTCAGGCCAATGCAATTCTGTCCAAAGGACCAGACACGAGCTCGCATTTCACTGGTCCCCAAGCAAGTCAAACATCACCAGTCCTGACCATTTCGTGAGAGAGAGTCAAAATCAATTTAATTTTGTCTGACTAAAATCTTTTTCACTCAAACTATATTTTGCATGTTGCATAATGAACTTGAACTTATATCATCATGTAGATATATATATATATATATATATATAATGAACTTTCATCAGCTTGGATAAAGTCAGCATACAGCTGCTGTAGGTACTATCCTATTCATTACAGGCACGTGGGTCTGCTGATCTCAGTGACATACTAATGCAACTTCACTTGAGGATCCCTCTCAAAGACACTCTCAGTTCTGTACATGCCGGGCACATTACCACGTGCATGAGCAATTGTCTGCATTCACTGACACACACATACACACAAACACAGGAGTGCAAATAGGTGGACCCCAGGTGGGTCAAGTCACTAGCTCAGGCAGTCACTAAACAACAGGTACAGCTGTGTCACATGAGGCAAAAGATAGGACACGTGCAGAGCTGGTGGTCATCAGAGGACTGAAGGGGGAGGTGTAGTGTACATACATACATATACTATATTTAAATGTGGGAGTGTAATCAGTGTGTATATTTTGTGTGTGTGTGCATGTGTCTGTCTGTCTGTGGTGAGCTAAAGGGGAGCTTTTGTGCCTGCTACCTGCATCTTTCTGTATACTGTGCCTTTGTATATTACAGTGTGGTCAAAAGAGTCTACGGGACAAACCCTGCTGTGACATTAAACTCATGAAAACACACAATGAATCATATGATGAGTAAAGGTGCTCTTTTAATGGCAAGCCTCTTACCAGGACTTGATGAACAGTTGTTTAAATGGAAATTGCATTTGCATTTGACAAAAGCTGTCTGTTTCAGCTTCACCGATAAATGACAGCAGTCCAGGCAGCAGGAGAAAAAGAGATCAATGATGAGGTGGCTGTAAATAATGAAAGTCCTAATCAGACTTCCACGTGCATGGAAGGCGCTAATACATGTGCATACCATTTTAAAGGCTTCACGTGCCAAACAGAGAACATTGGGGTTAGAGGAAGTAAGAGTTTGGCTTAAAGGAACACACCATTGCTTTTGCATGTTTTAGACCAATAACTGGAAACAGTTTACTGTATGTTTCCTGCCTTGATTTTTTAATGTAAACTATGAGTTTGAGGATTGATTTATTCACTTTCAGATGGCAGTTATTGGCTTTGACTGATTTCACTGTTGCATGAAAATCTAGAAAACTGTGTAACTGTTAGAAAAAGTAAGAGCTTTCTTTAACACATCCAACCCTTCAGCAGAGTTGAAGTTGAAGTTAAGTTGAAGTTGGTTTGACCAAGTTGTTAGCATTCCAGTTTATTCCAGTTTTATTCAGTCAGGCAGTTGCAAACTTTTTATATGTGGGCTACTGTTAAAGCTTCTGATATTTCCATGTGCTGTTATAAGGTGGATTCTTTACTGGCCAAGACATAAAGCCACATTGTTTGCCTACCCTCCATTACGCACGTACCATGAGTATTTTTCTTCCTGCCCCATCAGAGCAAACAAACCACTCTGAACACACTCCTCCCACTGCCCTCCACTGGCACTTGTTTGTGTCTGGCAGAACTCGTTAATTCGAAACACCTCATTGTGGTTGTTTTGCTGCGGCATTAAAAGGAAATGAATTACTCTTCAGCCCAGAAAACATGCAACTTTCCTTCAGGCTTTTTTTTTTCCCTTTGAGATCAGTCAAGTGCACAACTGTAATACAACTATTGACTCAGTCTCATTCTTAAGAGGTCTGTCTGCTGTCTGTGTCCTTTGTGAGATGCCATGAGGCAGCACTAAGACACTAAAAACAACAGCACTCTCACATTGACTGAAGGTTTTTATTCCCAGAAATTTTAAAGGTATCGAGCCCTTGTTTTGTCGTACAACTACGTTAGTCTGCATTGGCCTTCTGAGTAAGACAAAAAACAATCCAAGTAGAAGTGGCAGGTGCTTCAGACAACAGAAAACATCCCTACAAACATTTGCGTCTCTCTTTATCTTCATTCCTACATTATGCAAGAGATTTTTAAAAAATATATTTATATTGTTCCTTTTATCCTTTTTCTGCTTATTACAATCAACAAAACAGTGTCGCCCCATGCACCATTAGACGTGATGTATTATTCACAAAAGTACATGTTCAATCTTGAAATTGAAAAATTGTTAATAGGCACCAGAGAGCTATGCTGTCGCTCAGATTGTGTTTGTGTTGCACTTAATGACGGCTAATTCTCCGTACGCACTTGTTTTTGACTTGCAGCTACAGGCAGTGGGTCACAGGTAGAGCTATAAGCTGTTTTGTCGAGAGTGTAATTGAATTAAAAACAGCTCCACAGAGTGAAAATAGAACATTGGAAATGTGGTGACAAAAGATAAGGAGCACATGAGGAAAAACAAACCCTCTGTCTCAGCCAACTGAGGCTGGCTCTGCTCAGCTGAATTCCACATTTATGAATAGGGACCCTTACATTTTAAGTGGAGAGATATATTCCAGGTACATAATGTGACCTCCATCCATAATGAAATTAGAATCTATGTCAACTTAATATGAAATGGCATATAAAGAAATACAATATTAAGAGCAAACGCATACTTTTTTATGATTTCAGTGTGTGAGTTGTTGCCACAGTAACATAGTTTCTAACAGTAACCTACAATTTTAACACAGATTGACAGCACATTAAAGGTAGTTGCGTCGGAGCGAGGCTGAAATAACAGTGACCTTTAAAGTATTCCTGTAGGTAAATGTCATACATTTCATACATGTACAGGAAGAAGGAAATCTTTTAGTATGCTATTCAAGGAAATGACTGTCACGACTGTAATAATAAAACTTTTATTCATTTGTTGGCTGCTTCTGTTATTCAAGACCAACCACTGAAAATATGTTATTCTAAAATATAACCATTGATAAGCTTGACTTATCCAGACAATTCAAAGTACTTAAAACAAAATGAGATACTCAATAATAGAAAAAAGAGTCACATGTGAACAGACTGATTTAATCCACACTCTGTATAATTAAAAGTCCAGCACCTTATTAAATATGCTGCCTTTTCCACATCTCACATGGCCATTCAGTCGAACTTATTTATTCAGAAAATGAAATTGAAATGATATCAGCTGCTTTTTGTTTCACGGTTTGTCCTCCGAGTGTCAGGCATCTGTCAATCACTGTGACTCATGTTGCTTACAGTTCAACCAAGACAGATAAAACTGCTGGAGTAGAACTCTTAATGTCTTCTTCCTGTGCTTGGAAAAGAAAAAAACATTCAGACTGACGCATTGCACACTAATAAGTGCCCCCCGTCTGAGAAAATGAAACAGGAAAGGGCAAAAATGATGCATCAGAGATTTTAGCTGAGGTGTGTAAAGGGCACAATGTTACATTAGGGACAAAAAACTAATGCTCACCATGTGTCTTTCTCTGTTGTAGACTTGTACATGGTGCATTTGTGACTAGAGCCCTCGCAAATAATCATCAGCCTGTCAGGACAGTCTATATATCAATTTTAGTTGAGATTTTTACACAAAAAAATGTATGTAATTCATGCCCTCTGCTTTTACACTAAGGGTAATGTTGAATATACATAACATGGATAAAAAAAATCTCATTTTTGATACGTCATTCTGGTGGTAAATATATCTCCTGCATCAGCAAACTTATTTTTTTTCCTGAGGAAAACATGTTAAGTCTGCTATTCTCATGCATTTTCCTTAAAACTCTTACATTATCCAACAATTTAGCTTTATTATTAGAGAAACTTTAGCTTTGTAGTCATGTATTGAGACCTTCTCTCTACTACTGAGTTGCTTGTTTGTGCTCCTGCTACAAATGTTATCACTTGATTGAATGGGGCTTATCAGTGGTAATCAGCCTCATAGATATGGATTGGAAGGGGCTACACCTGCTAGTAGGTTTAGAGGGCCGTAATCAGCCTATTAAATGGCTGTGATTATTGTTTTGGGAGCTAAGGGGGAAATCAGGTGACGTAATATAAAGAGGAACAAAGTCCGCATTGAGATGGGTCAAACAAACACAGTTCTGTTTGTGTCCCATGTGAAAACAAGAGTCCAGTTGACATTACATCATGTCACAAACATACTTAACCTAACCCTAATTGTGAACCCTAAGCCCTAATCCCTACCCCTACCTCTCCAACAGACTTCATTTAATCACCATCGATACTGTAAATCATTCATAGTCCCTGTCGCCCATGGTGTTCCCCAGTGTTCGGTGCTTGGTCCCCTTCTTTTCATCCTTTACATGCTCCCACTTGGATAGATCCACCGTCACCACGACCTCCAGTCTCACTGTTACGCAGATGACACTCGACTCTACCTCTCCTCCAAGACCATCACTGCTGCCGATCACTCCACCTTCACCACCTGCCTCACTAACATTAAAAATGGATGTAAAGCAGTTTTCTAAAACTCAACTGCAACATGTCAGAAATCTTAATCACTGGCCAAGACTCCCATATCAGCCCCACTCAGAATTTCTCATTCAATATTGATGGCTCCATCATCACCTTGGAGATAACTTTGACCCAACCCAAACACTGTCCTCAATAAACTTTAGTATGTACAGAATTTTGCTGCCCGCCTTCTTACCGTAACTTGCTCATATGACAGTATTTCATTGTATTTGATTGTCTTTAATAGATTACTGTTGTTTTTATGCTACTCTACATAAAGCATCTCAGAGGACTTTGAAAAGCACTAAATAAGTGTATAAATGATCTTTTTCTTGATCTTAACAAAACTAAAAGTGAACCCCAACAAGACTGGTCCCAATGACAACCAAAAAAAAGCCATTTAATGGGCTGATAACGACCTCCTGGACCTACTGCTACATGCAGCCCCTTCTAACCCATATCCATGAAGTTTATTATCACTGGTAATGCCCATTCAATTCAGTAATAACATTTTACCATTTAAGTAGAATTAAGAATAGCAACCTCAAAATCAAACAATTTGTAGTTTTCTGATAGAATTTGTGATTTATTGCATTCAGCTGTGTTTTGAGGTTCGTTCTTAAAATAAGACAAAACATTAATTGCTCAGCAGCTATGTATTGACATGTCATCTAGTGGCATCTGGAGCATTATACTGTTTGAGGGAATGCCAGCTGATAAATGGTGATCAATTATATTTATGTTTATAATCCTTTTTTTCTGGGTACAAAATATATTATTTTATAAATTAAATATTTTAACTTTTACTATATCAGAATCAGAATCAGAATCAGCAATACTTTATTGATCCCCAGGGGAAATTGTTTTTGTTACAGGTGCTCCTTTCAAGTGTAAAAGAAGAAGATATAGTGCAAACAAGTGTAGAAAGAAGATATAGTGCAAACAGAAGTAAAAATATAAGAAATATAAGAAACAACACTTATACTATACAGACAACCTAATTTCATGTTAGAGCTTTCACAATATATTGCTTTGTCAGTATCAAACCAATTATACCCTTTTTAGATTTCCCTGAGTGAGTAAACAGTGTTAACAGTTTCCTATCCACTTAAATGCCACCATTTCTTTATCACTTTCTATATTCTGGAGTTTGAATTACGTAACCTTTTATTATTTTCACATTTCTGGAAAAGGCTCTAAAGTCATATGGTGGCTAAGATGACTACAATATATCAGAAGTGCTGTGCTGTCACTTTGTCAGACCTTCAGAGCCCATAAGTATTCTCGGAGGGCCGTTGTGGTTTCAACTGAAGTGAGTGTGAGGGGGTGTGTTTGTGCGTGTGTGTGCATGTGCCTACACCGCAGGAGGCAGCAGTCACATGTTGATTAATAGTTTTTGAGTATCTTGGATTCTCTTGACATTCATGCGTGGGCCACTTATGTTCTGCTTCATTCAAGGTCTTTTTGACATAGAAAAGTGGTAAATTGGGCATCTTCAGTGATGCCCCAAAGGGCAGCATCAGTGAAGATGGACAGAGGACTTTTTAGGAAGGTCAGCTGACATTGTTAGAACAGATCTCTATTGCCTTTATATTGAAATAATGAACAGAATAAACACGATTAATTTTGACTGTCAAAACAAAATCATCAGAACAGTATAACCATGCTAAACCTACAGAGTGTTTTGTATGTTTGGTTTTTTTTTTACTAACACACAACTAAACATATTAGCATGTAAATAAGAGGTAAAATATAATGTTGCAGTTATGTCAGAGCTCACTCCGTAACACACTGCACCTACTCCAGGTAAATGGAAACAGCACTTCTCGGTGTGAACATCCAGTCAGCTGCTGCAGTACAGAAGTGTTGTTTTCTTTCAGCTGTAGGTGCAGTGCGTTGCCCTGTGAACTCTGACATAACTGCATTATTACATAAGAGTCATCTGGTTTCCTTGTCCTGAAACCACCACCTTCAACTCTGAAAGTGGCAAAGTGAAGGTATGGCATGTGATCATAATGGTGACTTGTGAGTCACCCACACAAAGCACATGCTGCAAAGGCTGGGATAAGTGCATCAGGTTGAAGTGTTGGTTATGTTCTCAGCTTTACTGTGGAGACAGCAACTCTAAAACCCACAGCTGGGGTTTGACTAGACTGCACCCCTTATTCCATTCCATTATTTTTTTGTGAAGTTTATAAGGCATTTGCAGACCTGAAGTATGTAAGAATGTAATTTTGTATTTGCATTTTTCATATTGCAACTTCCATACGTCATTGACTGTTTTTTGTGATTACCATGAAGTTTGATAGCTGCAGGCCATTGTGCAGTTACAATTCAATCAGGACAGACTTAACTGAATTGACAATTATTTATTGAAACATGCATGAAATTGAAAAAAAAAAAGAGAAAATCTTTGGTGATTAAACTCCATCATGACATCATCATTTACTTTAAAGACAGTAGAGAAGCTGTGAGTAGAGTCAGATACCCCTTGATGGAGTCTAGACCCCGGTGGTGGTGCTGATGAATGAGAAGGATGCTGAGATTTGATAATGAGAAGATGGGTGTTGAAATAATCAACTGGGGGTGACTGGAGATAAGGAGGGTTGTGATGGTTCGTACTAAAATGACCAGCTGATGGCAACAGAGTGGAGAACATATTGACAGCAAAGATATGATTGGCTGATAGGGATTGTGGCTAAATCTGGTTGGTTTAACTAAAGAAGTAAGCATCCCTAATCAGCTGATAGATGAGAAGGAGAGACAGAGAGTAACAAGAATGAATGAATAACATAAATGCCCATCCATCCATCCATCCATTTTCATCCACCTATCCAGGGCCAGGTCGCGGGGGCAGCAGGCCAAGCAAAGCACCCCAGATGTTCCCCTCCTCAGCAACGCTTTCCAGCTCCTCCTGGGGGACCCCAAGGCGTTCCCGGGCCACGTGAGATATGTAATCTCTCCAGCGTGTTCTGGGTCCGCCCCGGGGCCTCCTACCTGTAGCAGTGGGACGTGCCCAGAAACCCTCCAATGGGAGGTGCCCAGGAGGCATCCTGATCAGATGCCCTCCTAATTGAACGTACACAGGCGTCATTAGTCTGTGTAACACAGCACAATATGTATGCAAACATAAGATATTATAGGCTTCTAGGAAAGATAGATACATGTTGAAAATAGTGTTTTTAGCATCCAAAAGCAATTGGGGAAAAACAACGAAAAATGGCAAAGGCATAACAGATTTCGAAAACCTCAACGTGTAGGAATGTTTGGGTTTGTATAGAAGTCAGATGGCTCTTGGTTTGTCCGTCTAATAGTGATAGTCAAACTCACATTCCACAAATTCTCTCTTACTTGTGTTTTCCTCTGGATATTTCAGTTTTTCCAGATCATATTTTTACTCATATTTTTCTATCATCATGCACAAGAATAATACAAATGCAGCACGAATGTACAAATTGTTTCAGCTAATAAATATGTTCCTGTCTCTCATCACCAGTGTGCATGTGTGTGTAGAAAAACAATTTAATCCAATTAATTTCCATCTATCCATGGAAATTAAGTTCTGGTTGGTTGGATATGCTCAGTAAACTGACATTAAGGAACACATGGACCTGCATGTGTTGGTTGTTTGTTATGTTTTTACAAAATTGACACTTAAAAAGTGGAAAATGTGTTTTTCATGGTTTTATATATCAGCGACTTGAGAAGATTTGCATTCTTTGACTCTAAACTAGCATTGGTAGCTTTGCAAATGTTGATTATGGATTTAGATTCCTGGTAAATGTGCACATTTCTGCATCTTGCATCTTGTCTCTATGACAACAGGGACTCAGATGGAGGCTGTTGCTAAACACCCCTTTCAGTGTACAGTGGCCTAAGTGCTGAATGAAACCCATTCTGTTCCATCCGCTTTTTTTCTCCTCCCTCTTCGTCCTCCCGCCTCTTCTTCTTCTTATCTTCTTCCTCCCTATTGAGCTCTTCTTTGCACTGACAATGAAACTCAGAACACATTCTGTACAGACAGGGTACACACAGTAATTAAGCCTACTGTTAATAATGTTTGCATTTGTGGGCAGTAGACAGACAGTACAGTGCAGCATGGAGATAAATGTGATGTTTTTAAATACCCCACTGTCTTAACTTGTACTGCATCTAAATGAACGTACAAAAGGAGCTAATAAATTAGAGGCACGTGGGTATATGCATACAGAAACTTGTTCATTCTCAGTTAATTTTCACAAATCTCCTCAGCCCACTGCCGACTGTAATAACAGCCATCTGCTCCACATCGCCAGCCCATTATTGTGGAGCAACCACATTAACGGTCGCACTTGTGACTCAGCTCACAAGCCAATCTCTCGGTGGCAAACTGATCTGGCTTCATTCATTTCCTCGCCTGAAATGGCGTTAATAAAATATGTCCACCAATTCGGAAATGAAATCTCTGTTTACTTATGAGCGTAATGGGCATGTCTAATTGTTTTATTTGGATTCATGTCTATATTTGGCCCACATTAATATTCATGCACGCATCAGGACTGACTGCTGACTATACAAGTAAATATATCAGAGGCAGAGGGGAAGAGGAAATCCTTATTACATTAAAGTGGTTGTATACTGTAAGCAACCCTGCCTTGTTTAAATATTAAGGCCACGGGGGATGTTTTTCCACGCAGTATCTGGTTTAATAAATAGATTTTATTCTAATTTAAGATCACTTATGTGAAACCACTGTTGTAAAAGTAGAAAATTAACACAATTACCTAACTTGTTTACTGTTAACAAATAAGACATCTGGGGCATTCCCACTGGCAGCTGTTCGCCACACACTCATGATAGACACATGAACCTAGTATCGACACAGAATGGAGGCTCTCCGTCCACACAATCTTACTTGTATCAAATTAACCCACTTTTCCAAATGCAGAGGCAGTATACAACCACGGTGACAAAGGCAGTCAAATAAATGAGTCAGCAGCCAGCAGCATTATGTGTTCATGGAAGTGGATTTCCACCGTAGCCCTGTATTACCTAGTGGGAACAGAGCCTCTGCACGTGCAAATGCCTGCCTAACAGCCTAACGCCAGGGCTCAGACACAGAACTGTTGAATAGTTATGAGAATGGTTCATTAAGCTTGCCAACTTGCCATTTTATTAGTTCTAATTTAACCACAGTACTGGGAGAAGCGAAAGGATTAAAAATGTGATATAAAAACAGCAATGTGGTAAATATGGTCAACAGATTTTTACATTTTTGAGAAAGAACTTTGCCAAAATTGAAATTTAAAATTTGGTAAATTGTCAACCTGGAGGTTGTTTTCACTCTCTCCACACATTTGGAATGACTTATAAACCATAGTGTTTTCTGAACTATTTATTGTTGTTGACAATTTCTTTTTTTTTTTGCTCCAGTTACAAAAACAGTGTTTGGTCTCTTAAAAATATTATTTAAGTCTTTATTACGTCATGTCACCTGTGTCATCATTTTGAAATAATGTTCATATTCTCCTCTTTAGAAAATAAGTTATCTTGCTCTAAAGACTACAGTTCCCAGAGTTCTTTGGTGTGGTCACATGATCTAATAGAGCAGGTGTTCTGCTGCAGCAAGATTTCCAAGTGATTATAATACACTGCTGATCTTTTTATATTTTAGTTAAAGCTACTTTGATTTTTTGGGGGGCCAGCACGACAAGCGATAAAGTTGAGTTACAAACATGTTGCAGACAGTTACTCATTTATCTTGGCCTTCATATCCAGCAGACATGGAGAAACATAAGCACTCATCTGGAGGAGTCCTGTTTCTTGCCACCTGATAAATGTAAGTCCAATATTCACTCTCCTTTTAGCTCTGTTCTTTTCTCCTGAAGGAAATATCTGTGTTTTAGCTTCTAAATGCTGCATTATGTTCAGCTAATTGCAAAGTTTGTCTTTCATCTGTGTGGTGCTGAGTGCAGTGGGTTTCAGAGGTGGAGTGAGGGGGTGGTGTTGGCCTTTTCTTCTCAAATGCCCTAAATCGTTAAGGTTTTTAATAAAACTTTTTTTACTTTTCCTCATTCAGACAATAATATATGTCTAAGCTGTTTATCCTACTTTTATTTCCTAAAGAAATCTGCTATTATGAGTAAGTGTTCGTCTGCTGGTCTGATGTTTAATTCAGACTACTGAAGATTACATTTACTTTGCATTGTTAGTCCTTTATTTACAGTTGGAGCAGCCCAGATTATTATGGCATGGATTCAGATGTCAAGATTTGTCAGCTTAACATTCCCTCTGTGAACTTTACTCCGACAAAGTATAACAAAAAATTGATTTCAAGATTAGTACTGTTGTTTACAACATATTATTACCCTGTGTTGTATAACTTGAACATAGTTAACATCAGACAATTTTTGCCTCTCATTAGGTGGCAGAGGTGAAAATAAGTCATCTTCAGCACTTGTTGCGTTATGGTTTAAAATAATGAAAAGAGTTGGAGAGCAGCTAGATACAAAATAGGATGTAGGCTCTACATGTTTTTTTGGGGGGGCACCTACCAACTACCAAAGCATTCCCAGGTCAGATGAGATATATAATCCCTCCAGTATGTTCTGGGTCTACCACGGGCCTCCTACCAGTGGGATGTGCCCGGAAGACCTCTTACAGGGGGCATCCTAATCAGACACCCAAACCACCTCACATGACCCCTTTTGACGCGATGGAGCAGTGGGTTTTTTCGATCTCATTCGTTCGGTCACTACCCAGAGCTCATGACCAAAAGTTAGGTTTGGGACGTAGATGGACTAGCAAATCAAAAGCTTCGCCTTCTGGCTCAGCTCCCTCTTCACCACGATGGTCTGGCGTAGCACCTGCATCACTGCAGAAGCCACACCAGACCGCTGATCCATCTCTCGCACCATTCTACCCTCATTAGTGAACAAGACCCTGAGATATTTGAACTCCTTCGCTTGGGGCAGTAACTCTCTCCCAAACCTGAGGGGGCAATCTACCGTTTTCTGGCAGAGAACCATGGCCTCAGATTTGGAGGTGTTGACTCTCATCTAGGCCGCTTCAAACAGCCTCATTGCTTGCTGTAGGTCACGGTGTCCATCAATATCACAAACAGGATTGGTGACAAGAGACAACACCCACTGGGAATGTGTTTGACTTAACTCAATGTGCATACGGACACAGCCCTCACTTTGGTCATACAGGGACAACAATCCCAGTACCCCCGACAAGACTCCGTAAGGGACGTGGTCACAAGCATTTCTCTAGTCCATAATACACAAGTAGACTGGATAGACAAACTCCCACGACCCCTGCTGTAGCCCAGCAAGGGTAGAGCTGGTCCACTGGTCCACTGTTGCACGGCCAAGATGGAATCAGCACTGGCAGCTAACATGTTTTTCCAAAATGATGTACAGACTTTTAGGGATTCTGATCTCTCACATAGCTTGAATAATAGTGCATATGCTGCGCTATATCTCCCCAGCAGAGAATGCTCCTGGACCCTGTAGGTTTGGGCTGAGCCCTGGATGTTTACAACGGCTGACTCCACCCCTGGTGGGTTTATGAGAGCTTTTTGTTGACAACAGCTGGGTCCATGGCTATTGAAAGGATAATAATCCCACTTTGTTAGAAGCCAATGTCTTGTAAACTAGAAAACTAGCATTAATTATATGCAAACCACTTTAGACACATTTAAAAAAAAAAAAAGCATTATCAATATTTGCAATGTGTTCTGTTGCCACATTGTAGCTACCACATTGGGACATTTATTGTTTTTATTTCCCCACTGACAAGGAATTTACTAACCATGCACGCTATCAAATTAATTGCAGTTAACCTGGATTGCCTTTTGGAATAAAACTTTCCACGTGTTGCTAAGGTAAATAGCAATGTGCAAACAAGATAGGTTGCCAGGTTCCACAGTGGCTCATTGTGGAGGCAGTTCGGTAAGATAAGAGCTTAATGAGGCATCATTTATCACTGCTGATGTAATTTACAGAGCCCAGGAAATTAATGGATGCCATTTTTGTTTGGCTATAATAAAGATTTGGATAATGAAGAGCTAAATTGAGCATTAGACTGTTTGGGATTTCTCTGTTGCAATGCACTGACACGACAGACATATCTTCATTCAGTGTTCAGGCAAACCTGATTTCCTATTCTCTGCCACGTCTTGAGAGCAGTTTGATAGTTTTTGCAAATTATGCAGTGAAAATGAATCAGCTCTCATGCATTTTGAATTAGATTTTGTTCATATAAAAACAACATGCAAGCTCATTCATGAGATATAGAATGCAGTAATTTGCATTTTCTGCTGTGACTGGTTAGTATGGGGTGACACCATCTAAATATATGTATAATTGGTTTGCTGGTTTGTCATTATTCAGGATTTGTGCATTTAATTGTGTCACCAGATAGTTTAATGTGACATTAATATAAAAAATACATTCCAAACATTCACAGAGATATTATTTCCAAACAGAGACGGGATAAGATTCAAGGCAGTTTGATCATTTAATTACCTGAGTTTTTGGATGGAAATAAGGGAAGCTGTTTGTAATGACTTCTTGCGAACACTTGGTGGAGCAACAGACACCAGGATCAAAAAATGAATTGATTTGAAGTGCTGCAGTGCCATCTTGTGGTGAAGTCCTCAATGTGTTTCCACGGTCAGTCCCCAGGCCTTTTAAATGACACAACACCTTTTATGAAAATACATTAATCATCTATATTAAACCACATACTTCCATAAGTAGCCTACACATATTTTTTGTCAGTGTTAAGCCACAAATTTAAAAGCAAAACGATTTACAGCTTCGCTTCATGTGTTTAAGAGAGTCATGTTACTCAGCTGTGACTGGTTTCTGTGGTAACTGGGAGAACAGGTGGCCTCTTCTTTGGGGGAAATTTACTTTTTCCAGAGCAGCTCTAACCACCTGTGGGTCTTATATTTTCCAGGAGAAAGTGAAGATGACACACACATTCCTCACTTTGACCTGTAAGCTGATCATTTCATCTGTTTGATTCCACTTGCACCCTGTGCAGAGAGAGGAAGTGGGAGGTGGGAGAGATACACTGAGTGTTGTATGTTAAGCTGTTACAATAAGCTTGGCTTCTACTTTCTTGTATTGTGCGAGTGAATGGGTTGAGGAATCTGTGAATTAGGACAAAGCACGTGGGGCTTCAGCATGTCTAATTTTTGTGTGTTTTAGATCATTATTTAATGGATGTTGGAATTATTTTAGGTGGAGGGGTAAGTAAAATTACGGTTTATAGGGAAAATAAAAAGTTAAAAGGAACAGTCTGAGGAGAGCTTTGGAGGGATTGTGTTTGAGATTATGTTGCCACTCATGACATGGAGGTTACTGCAAGGAAAAGTGGTTGAGCCTCAGCTGTTGTTATGAACTGAGGACCTGGGTGACCGCACAGCTTTGCATCTGTTGGTCGACAGATGCAAAGTTATTACTGTGCAGAGCAGTTGTCGTGTGTTTTGCAACTGAGTGTTATTATAGCTGAAGGTGCAGAGCTCGCAATGAAAGTGAGGGAGAGATGTCTGGCCATACATATGCACATGCAAACACAGACAACAAAGACAGACTTTGTACTGAATAATGTCACTGCTTGTGTCTAAAATGGAATATAATGAAGAGTATATGCAGCAAACACAACAACAGAATAATGTACATTGAAATTAGATTAGTGTTGCCAAGTTAAATTAAACAGGCATGTGACATGCGTGCACCTTCCCATCCTCTCAGATGCTATTTGATGTTATTACATGACTGTGGGTTGTATTTTGACAGGGATGCCAGGGATGAACTGCAGCCCAAAAATTTAGGGGGAAACCCCCTCAACCTGCGTGCCAGAATGTGGCTTGTTTTGCGAGTCAAATCAGCTGCCCTGGAGATGTTTCAGAGGAGAACTTGGGACAAGAGAGTGAGAGGCGGGAGAGGATTCCGGATAAAAAGCAAGAGATGCCATAGTCTGGTACGGTGGTGCCAACCTGTCTTGTGATGAAAGATCATGAGTGATATTTGGAAAGTCCCTGCAGGGCAAAAACCTGATACCAGAGGCGCTCCTCCTTTACCTCCTGAGGAAATCAACATGCACATTTTAATGATGATTTTGCTATATTCATTTTGTTGTTTTTTCATCTTGCAATGGGGAAGTCCTTTGGGCAGAGAGGGCGATTGGGCTTCAGGATGCAGAGGGAGTCTAGAATTATGGCCGATTGAAAGCTTTTCTGGACCGGGTTCAAGAAGTGCTGACGAAGCAAGACTAAACATCGCAAACCGCAGTTGAAAGATTTGCACATGTGCTGGCTCCCCCTGCACTCCTGCCACCCTGGGATTAGTCCCATCCTGGGAGAGCAGCTACATTTACATGTGTGCAGGCAGGCATGTACACACACACACACACAAGCCTTACATGCATATGAACCCTATAATTGGAGAGGAGGAAGGAAAGCAAAGCTGAGAAAGAGAAAAAGTGTCAAGACTGATGGGAAAATGAGGAATAAGAAACATTGAATTCCTGAGTAACCACAACCAGCAGCATAAATAAAGTCAGCTACCCAGTTGTAGTGGAGTGAAGTATGCAGGTTTTAAGAATCAGTTGTAAATTAGTCTCAGTTTGAACAATAAAAAAAAAACAGTAGACACAATGGGCCTCACGCAGGAAGCAATATAAAAACAAATTTAATCTTATTTTTGTTTGTTTCCATGATTTGCTCATATTTTGTTAGTACCCTCTGATTTCTGGGAGTCACAAATGTTTTTGCTCTTCTCAAAGGCAAGAGAAAATTTTACAAATGGTCGAGAACACTTTTACCAAGAGAAAAACATCTTGTTTTCACAGTTTACGAATTGTTTTTCCAACACAAGAAAACAGATTTTAAATTGAAGGGAACATAACAAATGTATCATATAATCAAATTTAGATAATAGTGATTTAGAGTAATTATAATGATTGGATTATTATAATCATGGGCTAGATCATTACTACTATACTGGGTCCATTGATCCCAGTTGCTGTAATTTCAGTAACTGTGCGTGCCTCTGCTGACCAGTGGTGGCATGTAACTAACTACATTTACTTGAGCTCTGTACTTAAGTACAAATTTGAGCTACCTGTGCTTTTCTTGAGTATTTCAAATTCATGCCACTTCGTACCTCTACTTTACAATACTTCAGAAGGAAGTCCTCTTTACTCCACTACAGTTATTTGATAACTTTAGTCACTAGTTACTTTACAAATTAAGATTTTTGTGCACAAGCCATATAACTAGTTTAATTAGTCTATTGATCAGTTAACAGAAATGTTTTGATAATCGTTGAAGTCATTTTTAATGCAAAATCATTTCATGGTTCCAGCTTCTCAAATATGAGAAGCTTTTCCTTTTAATTATTTTCGTTTGTTAAAGTGATTAAAATTGGCATTGAGTACTTTTACGTTAAATACTTAAATACATTTCCCTTGTTGTTCTTACATATTTTTACTTAAACAACATTTTCATGGCAGAAGTTTTACCGCTAACAGTATTTTTACAGTATTTTTAGTATGTTTAGTTTAGTAAAGGATCTGAACTTCCTCATGGGCGGAATATGAGACAGTGGGTCCCTGGGCACAGATGGACAGAGGGCCCCACCACCTCTGCAACATAAAAGCAGGACTTACAGACTCTGTGGTGGTTATGTCTCTTTTTGTTCTTTTGCATCTTTGAGTCTTTTTGGTTATTTTGTGTCTCTTTGAGGTTGTTTAGCCCATTTTTGTAATCATATTGTGTCTCTTTGCAGTTCTTTTGCATCTCTTGGTGGTGTTTTGGAGTGTTTTCCCAGCTGGTACAAGTGCATTTGAGTGACAATTTGCAGGCGAAGGCCTGAAGGCCCCTGACACTTTGAGCCCCTGAGCCTGTGCCAAGCACGCCCGTCCAGTAATCCAAGGAGGGTGGCTTAGAGTTTGTTGGTCAGCAGATGCACATAGATGAACAGTGATATTTAATAAAATTGCTGCTCATTGAGCAAATGACAGAAATTTAGATTAGCTCACCTTACCTAGATTTTAAAAAATCGCCTTGCTTCACACTGTACTAAAGACTTAAAGCGACACTGCTCCCTGTTGCATTTCCCCTAAGATCCTCTCTCAGGGCAGATAATTTGACTCGTCATAGCAAGAAGCGCTGATGTAACTAATAGCATAAATTATGGGTTTGTTCCATTTACGCGTGCCATTAAACACATCACAGAGACCCAGAGACAGAGATCAAAGTGGAAGCATCTTTGATTCATCTAGTTTAACCATTCACACCACCACATCTGCCTATGAGACTGGAAAGAGCCCAACCCAGCTTGACTCATTAGATTACTGTGGATGAGATGTTATTTTAATAACCCTTATTTTCTTCTAACAAAACAATTCAGCTAATTAGAGTGTCAATGAAACTGAAACTGTCTTGCTTTATCTAGAAATGCTTTGAAATGATTATCCACTCCGGTGATTTCATTTTATTTTATGGATTTCTGACCTCCAGTAACCTTCACCAGTTAGCCGGCCCATCTGGTTGCCCTGCGCTGTCTCTCGTCTCCCTCCCCTGCAGCAGTGAGAGCACCTCTTCTCAGGGATATCACACCGCAAAGCAGTGAAAGGTCTGTTTTATTAAAAGAGCCGTCCTTCCCAAACTACAGATCACTTTTCACATTCGATCATATAATCCCTGCACACCATCCTACCCCACTTCAACACTGCCAGGAAGTGAAATGCTAGCTACCTGGCTAGCTGTGTGCATTTGTGTGTGTATTTCTGCTGCATACCTCTGCAAATAATCTTTGGCATTTGTGATATAACTTAGCAGAGGAGAGATAATGATAGCCTTTCTAACTCAAAATAAAGAGATGTAAACTTTCTTTATAAAAAGATCATTCAAAGATAACAGAGAAATAGCTGATGTCAGATGATTTCCTGCTACATGTCAGCAATAACAGTACAAAATCCACATCTGTGGTATTATATATATTCTCTCTTGCTCCGTGGAAAGCTTTACCAATTCCCCTCCGGCCCACTCCTCCTCTACGAAACCATAAAAACAGTCAGGCAGTACCAGGGGCAGTCTAGCACCAGGCCTCCTTCCTTGCCAAGGGGTCAAAGTTCAAGCTCATTAGCTGCTACAGTGAATAGTTTGTCTTTCTGGCACAAGCGAGAGTTCACTACGTCACCCTTCCTGCAGCCCAGCAGCTCGGTCTTCTCTCTGTCCTTCTCTCTCATGTGTTTGTCTCAGACCTTTAAAATTTGACACTGCCATTACTTCATAACCACGTGACATCATGACTGTCACTAAGACAAATGGTAATTTCTCAGTTTTTTTCTTTTCCCGAAGAGTGATGCAGCTAGCCGGGTTGCAACATGTGACTGGAAGTGGGTTGTAAGACGATTTGGACGACGGAGCATTGTAGCAGTCTTTTGACTCTTGGCTGAAGAACTGAGGAGAGACTTGTAAGGGAGACTTTTATCTGTGGTCATGAGGGAATTAAAGCATCCAGCATGTAACACAGCACACTTGAGATTTGAATTGTTTTATTGAATTTTTTTTGTGGAGTGTTTTTTTATGAATACACAACCAGTAAGCTGCGCAATGACTATTTAAACAGGCAGACATTTGATCTCAGGTTTTTGTTGATTTTGAACCCAAACCAGGCCGTTTACTTTTTGGGGTTCTGGCTGTGGGTGTCCTTACTGAGTGCTGAGCATAATGCTTATTCCTGGCATTCCTGAAAAAGTCAACATAGTGCTGTCAAACATCGTTGATGCTTCTCTATGAAATATCATGAATATAATTGTCGCTGAGCACTGACTGTTGTCTAGTTGATTCTCGACATGGGAAAAATATAATGGAGCATGACCAAGCCAAACATTACCTTCAGGAATACGGAGTAGAGAAAGGAGGATTGGAAACCACAGACTCAAATGTCACTCCCGTCTTGTATTACTGGCTGTTTGTGGTAAAGGTTGACCCGCCCAGACATACACTCCACCTTTTGACCATTAACCTACACTGAGTCATCCCTTCTGTCTTGCGTCATTCACATCACAGAACACCAACTTTGGAGTGGCAGACTGGCAATGAGCTCGCACAGCTGTAAAGTTTACATGTACTTTATCTTTCACCCTCTAATATCTTGACCTCACACAGCAAACACACTGCTCTCATTTTCATTAATTCAAATCATCATCAGCCTCTGCTGGTCCAAATATAACCTGCCGCACCCATTTTGCTTAGAGCAGCGTTTAGCTGCTGCAGTTAACACTGCTCCAACGTCCTAAAGCCACAATTCAGAGCCTATATGTCCCCTTCTGTCTCCTTGTCTCTGAGAGCAAGCGACGGTCAGGGACCCAGTGTCGGGTTGGAGGCGCCAGAGCATTGTGCAGTGGGTGACCTCGGCAACCACGCTGAGGTTTGCTGCTCTCACCAGAGCTCAGTTGTAATGAACTCACAGCAGACCACTAAAAGGCTAAAGCTTCCTCTTACTACCCATACTCAGTCCCGGCTCCCCAGCCTCTCTGAGGCCGCAGTCAAGGGGGTCTGGCTGTAGCAGGAGGAGGACAAGACAGAGAATGAGGGTGAAAGCCAGTGTAATGGCTGCTTTACCTCTTGTTTGTGTTTGTTGCGGTACTGTTAATATTGTCTATTGGCTGAATGCAACAGCTCAAGTTCTTGGGTTTGGTGTTCAGGGGCCCACCATCAGGAGAGGCAAACTAGACAAATATTCTTAGGACCCCCAAACATTTTGGAATAGGTGCCCCCCATAGCTACCCATATTGGCAAATTTTGCAGTGGCAGCTAAACACACCCTTAAACCTCTCATGTGCAAGTGTACACAGGTATTTTAAATATGGAAAAACACAAAAAAAATAGGCTATAGACACCTTTCCTTTCCCTTATTGCCAGTAGATTAGAGCTGTGTACACGGCTCTGCAGTAGACGAGCATGCCTTTCTGTTTCTTTTTTCCACTAATGTGTCACATTTGATGTCATGGACAGGCCAGAAAACAGATTACAGGTTAGTAAACAGTAGAAAGCAGAATGGAGGCCAGAGAAAATGTCACAGTGGTTACTTTTTATGTGTCTCTTACTTATTCAGTCTCTCAAACTTGGTGCAGACTAATTGGGAGTGATGTTTGAGCATTGCTTGGGTGAAGATGGATGGTAGTTTTTGGTGGTGTGTCATTGTATCTCGATGATAAAGGGGCTAAAAATAGCTTGTGGACCCAGGTGTTGCATTCCCATCAATGCAGATCAGAGCTGGAGCCAATAAATACGGGTGTGAATGCTGATTGTAACCTTCCTCATTACATAAAAAAGCGAGTGGCTTTTTGTGCAGTGGGAAAGAGGCTATATAGGCACTATATAGTGCACCATCTCTGCCCCCCATAAAACCGAAAGTAGTACCCCTTCTACTGACATTATGGCGGCTGGATACTGGTAGTTAAGACAGTCAGATAGATACCTTTAAGACTCTACATGTGTTAGGTTTAACCGTGAACGCAGTGAAAAGAGCTTCTGGTCACCGAAACAAAAGAAAAAAAAGAAGAGAATAACAGACGACACCAGGGGGTGTTTGGGGCCTTGATGGGCATCTTTGCCCAGAGCCCCCATAGACTCTAGGATCGCTACTGGTTGTGTTGAGTCTAAAATGTTGATTGTTTTGTGTTTCTTAAGAGGAAACAGCAGGGAGGAGGCAAACGGGTTCAATCTGTTTGATGCTACACATTTTGGGAGGTGGTAATTACTGCTATAATTCATCTCAAGCTTTATATTCTTTGCAGTTGTGTAAATGCAAAAAAAAAAAAAGAGTGAGAACAGAAAAAAAAACAAGTGAATGAATTCTTGAAAGATTTGTGGCTAAATGCTGTAACACATTTCACTACAACTGCAAAGTGAGAAACCTGTTAGTAAATCATTGTCTGTTGATACAGTGTAGCTCATTTCAAAGCCAAAGTAGGGCGCAGGAGTGTTTCACAGTGTCTGGACTGTGATAAGGTAAGAGAGGGTTGTGTAAATTGCCCTTTCAGCCACTTACTTTTTGGGTCCTCTATGGCCCACATAAAAACACACACACACACACACACAACACACCTCTCCTACTGGCCCCATATTGTTTTATTCTTTGACAATAGATTCAGTTACATAATGAACCCCATCCATATCAAAGGCTGGACCAGGGATAGACTGGCGTTGCTCCAAGCCCCTCAGAACGGGCCAAAACCACATGGGAGAACAAACTCTTCCCTATTTTTCCCCCCTCTCCCCTTCTCCCCTGCTCTTTGTCATACCACAAAAGATATCAAGTGTGAGAGGATGGACATGTGTTGCTGATCATATGCGTATTAAACAAATATTGCAATGGTCACCTAATATGTTGCGGTGTACTGTCCGTTTTAGTACGGCCTAGAAACCAGAGAAAGTGTGGCATCCCAGACATGGTTTTAAAATGCATTCCTCATGGCACTACAGTCTATAGGCTTGTGAGAATTCAGTCAGTGTGTATAGAAAATCCAACCGCAGGCTTGTGGGGTATATATGCACAAGCAGGGTAAATGGGTTTTGATGGGCTCTGCTGTTTTGTCTGAATCGCCATGTTGCGCTGGGCGACAAGATTTGGTGCTCCCACAGAGTGCGCTCACACACGGCTCTGCCAACACTGAGCTACATTTAAAACTCTGGTCCTGCTGTCCCCGCCGCGCTTTCTGCCAAGCTGCTCCGCAATCGAGAGGAAAAAGGGAGGGATATTTTTCTTTTCTTTTCTTTCTACCTGAGACTTTCCAGCCTTCTGTCTGTTTGCCTCCTCATCCTCCTTTCCTTTTCTCTCTCTTCATCATATTCTCTTGGCTTGTTTTCCCTCTTCCATTCGCTTCCTTTGCTTTGTCTCCACCTCTACTACCTCTGTGCATCAGTAGCATGAAAAATTTGTGGCAAATGTTCCTCCCACACTCCACATTCCAGGGTCTTACAGGATCCCACATGCTGGTGGCTCAGTCTCTCTCTCTACTCTGTGTCATCGGTGACAGAGGAGTGCAACTTGTGTGGGTGCTGGGGGACGTGGGGCAGGGTAACAATGTGAGTGTGTGTGTGCAGGGGGGGCAGTGATATGCTAATTCATCATCCTTAATTACATTGGCCAGAAGAGAGATTCCCTCAAAGACATAAGAATTTTGAAATAATGATTGTGGGTGTCAATAACTCCAAACACCCACTTATGTCACTTTAAATTACAGTAAGATGTAAATAACGGCCATATTAAGATCCTTGTTGGCTTCTCCTTTACAGTGACCAGTAGATATTCACGTACATGCAGAGCTAGATAATCTGTCTTTTTAAAAAAAGCCCCACTCCTTTGCATTTTAATTTTCAAAGGGGACAAAGAAATATTATGTTAACAACTGTCAATCATCAAATGTCTTTCCAGTGTGACTAAAACACAGGACAGTAAACTCACTCTGTGATGAGTAGGGAGACAGGAAGTGTGAAGGGAAAAAGGTTGAGATGAGACAACTTCAAGTAAAGATGGAGAAAGTACATGACGATGGAAGCGTGCCACAGTTCAACAAAAGCAGAAAGCTGTGACAATGAAAACACAGCCATAGTTACTAATCAACAAGTCTTAAAGCTGTGGAAAGAAGATGAGCAGCTATGCTGCCACCCCATTCACAATTGAGATGTGCCAAGAAAAAGTGAAAAGGAGAGAACAAATGAAAAAAGATAGTGAAAGACTGTGGACAACTGTTCAGAGAACAGAACATGACCAGATGTCAAATTGTTGCTGTATTTTTTTCAATTTTCTTTATTTCTTTCCTCCCTTAAAAAAAATAAATTAGCAACACTCCACCTGTGGTGGCTGTTTTTTTCAACACCATCACTATCACCATTTTACAGTGCTGTTAAACCCCACTTAAAATAATATTTATTTATTTTAAAATGATATCCAACCTTTTGTTTTTATACTTTTATGAGTATGTGTGATTTTTACCAAATGTGAATTTTATAATGAGTACCAGAAAGTTTGATTAATCAGAAAAGTAGTAAAAGTAAACTGACACTCTGTGACTTTCCGTGGTGCAGTAATCCCTCTCCATCTGGCACTCAGAGCAGGTTGAAACAGACACTGAGAATTATTTGCAATAGTTTTAGACCCAGGTCTGATTATCTTTTCAGTAAACAACCATAATCAGCTGCTCCACCGGGACAGATTTACTTCAAAATGGAATTTGTTTTCCATGCCTGATTGAAGCACCAGATTTTAGATTTTCTGATTACAAAGTTTTCAAAGAGCTTTATTTATTGATCCTTCTTGATTTACCAAGAAATATTTCAATCCTTAAAGCACAAACAAACCGCAACTTTACAGACATTTAAACCAAAACTGATATGGTTTAGACTCCCAGACACTTTAAAAGAAGCTCCTTTTTCTTCTTAGACATTTTGCTTTCAGTTTAATTTTTTTTTATTGAAGTTAGCGTCAACTCCTCACCGGAACTAGTTGATGTAAGTATTGCTGGCCAATCATGGGCTTCCTCAAAGGAGCCAGCATCAATTTAGTGGCATTTCGAGAGCTGGAGTTTTGGCACTGTGCTTCCCTCCCTTCTTCTCTATGCGGGCCCATCCGTGAGGAACCGGGGAAGTCAATGTTGGTTCTGTCTGCCACCCTGTTTTGCTTGGCCTGGTCATGCCAGCAAACACAGGAGACACCAATAATAAAACAGACTCCTTTATTTAGTAAGAGGAACAGGGAGACAAGGCAAAATAAGCCTCAGGAAGTCATTTAGTTGGGCGGAGCGGCTAGAATTTAGTTGAACGTGTTTGCTTTGGAAGCAACGTGAGATGCTGTAGCAAACAAGTGGGTCAGATCACTTTATTTAAAAGGATCTACTGTATGCCATTTTCTCTTGGTCCATACGTTGTTAAAGCTCTGGATGCAAACATCTTAGTCACAATGTGTTCAAGTGCAAGTGTTGTAGTTTTCACAGTGAAAGTAGAGTGGCTCTGGTTCAAGTTGCATCACTCAAATGTAGAGAATGATGAATACACTGTAATTGTGGTGGACGCACTGTACTAATTGGGGTTAAAAAAATATGCATCGACGTAGCTTAATATTTATATAATTCACCTATCATCTATCATCTAGACAAAATAAAAAGCCATCAGTGATGAGACATTAGCTGTTATGTCTCTGAGAACTTAAAAGAGACTCGGTGCATCAAGTGGGCTGGGCGGATTCAGTGGCAGGCAATAACCATGCTTTATGTCCACTTCATTTCCCTTGCAAATCAGCCTCGCATTCTCAGAGTTTTCACAGTTCCCAGCTCCCTCTTTTTCCCCGAAACATGCCCTGAGTCAGCCAGGCTCATTAAACAGGATGAGACTATTACCAGGCGAGTTATCCTGCCCCTAACAATGGGATGTGGTCAGGTGGTGGAAGCACCAGTTTCACTGGGTTCATCTCGCCTTCCCCCTCATGTCCTCTGGGTCCGAGACCGCGACTCCCTCTGCGGCCAATAACGCCCTTCCTCCATAAACAATAACTGTGACAGCTGGAATGTAGTGCAGCCTCAGTGCGGCGGTGTTAAAATTACTGTAAATTATATTTCATTTCCAATTTCTGCGTAGACGTGAATGTGTAGTGTGAGAGTTTTTTTGCGTGTGTAAAGCGTCTACTGTATGGTGCACTATGGTTCACCCGATGTGAGCTGATGTCCATACATGTACAGTTCTTCTATGGCAAAGTTGTAGCTGCTGCAAAAATGTTCATTCATTCATTCATTCCTTCATTCAGTACACTGTGCTGATGTAACTCAGTAAAGCCCCCCTAATTCCAGTTCATTTTTTTAGCTATTTACAGTAGGGCTTTCAAGAGGCCCAATCAGAAACTGTGGACAAGTTCCAGGGAAACAGGACCCAAGCACCCTGAAGAGCCTTTTTGCCTCACTTTTATTCACTCCTGTTCTTTCTCAAGAGTTCCTCCTGAAAGTATTTGGCAAACACTGGTGAAAAAAAAAGACTTTGAGGGAAGAAAAACAACAAGTCGTTCTTGAGCCACCCACACCCCATCTGCTGTGGTATTATCTTCTTTTATTATCTACAGATTATGTGCGCTGATATGATTTCTACAGTTTGGTCTGGTGGTCATTGTGGTTGTTCTTGTTGTTTTTTTGTTTGTGGAGCTCTGTGATATGAGACAGCGAGGTTGGGGGGGGGACAAAAAATCCTCCCCCATGTGCATCTAATCGTCCATTCAGCACCCTCTTAATGGCTTGTCAGTTCCCCTTGCCCTTCCATTTTCTGTCCAATTAATTCCTTTCTAGCTCTCCGGATAAAGGGACACAATGGGGCCCCTCCACAGCATAATGAATCATTAAAATTCAGCAGCGCGGCCCTGGCACTTGGCTTCTCCCTGGGCTGGTTAGGGACGGCTGCTTGGCATGCATGCCAGGGCCAACTTGAGCATTCTACCCGCTGGACCAGAGGGGATGGGATCTCTCCTCATTCCTCTCTTGTTGGTGGTTGAACGAAAAAAAAAAAAAAGTAATATTTTGGTTGATGCATCTATAGCAACATATTAAGTGTCAACTTGAGGGCCTGTGAGGTCAGAAGGTTATAAGGGAGCTGTTGAGTGCAACATGTGTCAGTTTTATTTCCTGTATTGTGCCTGTATTTCTCTCAAAAAAAAAAAAATACAAGATGAAAAACATATCAGCTTTAAAGCAAAAGAACGCTGTGTTTTGGAATAAACTTGCACATCCACCTGATTTGAGCAATTAAATGCAATGTGAAAGTTTGATTACACACACAAAAAAATGTTCAGAGGGACGCAAGCTGAGAATAATTCCCCGAAGATCTCGCTGGTCTCCCCTCACAGCTGTAGCTCACAGTACAGATGTTAGACAAGCTGGTATCCAGCGCAAAAAAACAAACCCCTGACACCAAGAATTCTGTTTATTTATTCATCAATTTGTTCCCAAATAGATTTATGAGCAGGTCAAAACTAAATATGAGTGCAAATAAGAATGACAAAGACAAATATCAAGAAAAAGTATCTTTTTATTTAAAAAAAAATGGCCAGCGAATGGGTTAGCTGTGCATGTGTGAATGAAACTCTAGTTAATAGAACAACAATAATTTTCACAGCCTTTCTCAAAATTATACACCAGAATAATATACAAAACACAGTTCTGTGGACAAATCTCGGAGCACGATGCTCCCTGCGTTTCTCATACAGCATCTCACAGAACAGTACAAACCAAGGCTGTAAGGAATGATATCAAATTAAGGATATAATCAGGAGCAGGTTAACTGTAGGAACCTCTGGTGTTGATTACTGATTGTGTGCTGCCTGAAGTTTGTTAATAATTCAATTTCATATTGAAATACTGACAATAAGCATTAGAAGGCACAAAAAACGTTTTGCGCGAGACTGCAGCGTGAGTTGGCACTTGATGGTTGATGAGATAAATATGGACAGACACTCTTAATTTCCTCCTTAAACCCTAAACACTCGTCTTTGAGTAACGGATGAATTCAAAGATAATTTTCAGTAAAGAGTTGTTTAAGTATCATTTGGTGTGTATTATGTCATGGGATATGTATCTCTTTCCCAAGGAAATGGCTCACACATACAGAAGCACTACATCTCCCTGACACACACACGCACATACACAGATGCATGTACGTACACATATCCATGTGCTGTCCATCTACGTATACAGGAGGTCCAGCTGACATGTCACTCAGAGTGTGTGGTGTTATTTTACCCCATTTCCTTTAACCCTAGATCATGACTAATCGCAATTTGCCAAGCATAGCTTTCAGACACCTGTTCTGTCCTGCGCGAGTCTGTTGGTCCGGCTCTGTTTGCTTGCAACTTGGAATGGAGATGTTACTGGAAATTGGTCTTCACTGGAATGATATCGAAATTATTTGTACTTGTATTGTCCTTCACTTCATTTACCATGTTTTCATTAAAAGCCAGACAGTACTGTAAATAACCAAACCCACATTACATGTGTTTTATCTACTTAAGAACAAAAAAAAATCAATAATGCATGAACATAAATACATATAAGACTTTTATGCCAAAATGACATTATAAGATTCATATGAGCCATTTAGTTAAGACTGATCGACTGATGCAAATGGCTGCGATATAGCTCTGGCCATTAATGTAAATTTCACTGCAAATTCACATAATTGGTCCCGTGTACGTTCTCCAATGTATCTGCTTCTCCATCTGCTCCACAACAGAATTGAGCCAAGCCGTTTCTCTCCTACACAACTCGGTGGCAGGCCTTTGCTTTACCTCAAGTGTGCACACACACGTGCATTCTTAAACTGGAAAAAAGATGGGGGATGTACAGGATGTAGGCGTAGGCGACATGTCCTCATGGAGGAGTTTTGGCTCACCAACAACACAATTTGTCTTTGTGTAAAAAGTCTGTGTTTTCATCGCAACGATATAACTTTGTATAAAATCAGCAGGCACTTTTTCTTTTTGTTTGTTTCACGTTCAAATGGTCACAGGTAGCCTACTACGCACACTTCTCCACCTGCTCCTTACTTCCTTCATTAGTAGTGCATCGATCTGAATGAGTCTCTGGTGCGAACTGACTGTTGCTTGTCCCCTCAAGGTCGAGACAGCGTGGTGTAGACGGGCTGGTCCCAGCTGGAAGCGGTGGGGCTGTGGGCAGGAGCCATGGACAGACTGTTGAGGATCGGGCTGCCGTAGGGCCGCCTGGATGAGTGGAAATAGGGGTACTGGTAGAGGCTAGAGGGGTAGCCAGAGTAAGGGTTGTAATAGTTGGAGCTCTGGAGGTCAGTATAGTCACACTGGGAGCTGGAGAAAGAGGCTGCAGCCGAGGCAGCTGATGTGGCCGAGGTGACACAGGCCTGGCTACTGTAGGAGCTGTAATCGGAGTGTGAGGGTGACCCGTGGGAGTGCTCGCTGTAGTGGCTGGGGCTCAGTTGCTCTGTTTTAATATGGAGCCGGTGCTGGCCCACCTCACTGGCAGAGGGAGTGGAGGAGGACATGGTGCTCTTGCGGCTCCACGCTGACCCGTTGGCGCCCGCGTGGCTGTATGAGGAAGTGTAAGAGCCACCAGGCGCGGGAGCCTGCCCGTGGCTGTGGTCTGAAGGCAGGGCGGAGGGGCCTGAGGCGTGGCCGTTGAGCGGGAGGTACTGATCAAACTCGTGCACGTCAAAGGTCTCCATGTTGCTGATGACATCAGTGCTGAGCTCAGAGATGTCTACGTTGCTGAAATCAATGTTTTGCCTGTTGCTGTCAACAAGACGACGGCCTTCGTGCTTCAGATCCTGCTTCATCCCGTGGTGCAGGTCTGTTTTGGGAGTAGTGGGTGGTGTAGGGGGACCATGAGGCTGCCCTGGAAAAATAAAAGTTAGAAATAAAGCGTGAGGGTTCAGCACTTCAAATACAAACTGATTCAAACAATAAACAGCAACCCAAGACATTTTAATTCTTAAAATATAACTCACACACTTACTGTGTTTCATACACTTTTTCTTCTTCTATTAAATTCGACAACATACCTGCATGTTCAGGGTGGTGGTGTCCATCAGTCATCCCTGCCAGTCCTCCCATCCCTGGTTCAGCTTTATACATGTGATGAGCCAGCTCTGCTCCTGAGTCTGAGTCGCTCTGGCCTGGTTTCATGTTCTTCCGTCGCCGCGGCTGGTACTTGTAGTCTGGATGATCTTTCTTGTGCTGAACCCGGAGCCTCTCTGCTTCATCTACAAACGGCCTCTTCTCACTTTCTGAGAGCAAACTATGATAGGAAAAAAAAAGATAAGATACTGAAGTAAATGCAGTCAAACTAAACAAATATTAAAAGATAAAATTGTTAGGTGGCCAAAGTAATTTAAAGATTTTTTTAATTGTTTAGAGTCATTTTTTAATTTCTTGTAAAGGATTTACCTTTAAAATGAAAACTATTTTTAATTTACTCAAATCTATATTTTATGTAATTGCCAAAGCTGTGAATGTAAAATATTATTTATGAAATGATTGTCTACAAGCTCCAAACTACAGCCAAGACCTCTGAGTGTCCTTTTAGTTATATTCATTCTTAATATTCAGTTACACCCTCTTCATCCCTGTATTTCTCTTTAGAAAATAAAATGTTTCTTACCGCCACAGTTTCCCCAGAGTCTTGCTCAGTTCGGCGTTGTGCAGGTGGGGATACTGATCCGCCAGCTTTCTGCGGGCCGCTTGCGCCCAAACCATGAACGCATTCATGGGTCTCTTGACGTGAGGTTTATTCTTCAGAGATCCGTTCCCTCTCACGGGCATGGGCACCAGGGACCAGTCGTATCCTTTGAGGACCTGAGAGACGGCGTCCCGTATGCAAGCAGGGAACCGGTCATCATCCTCCGAGTCCAGCTTCTTTCCCAAACCGGCGAGCAGGGATCCCTGGCCGTCGGAGCCTGTCGGTGAGGACGGAGCATCGGAGTCGGACTCGTCCTGGGACATGGAGCTGTTTGTGCCCGATGGACTGCACGGCTGGTCCCCGCCACACTTGTCATGCTCCTCTGTCATTTTTAACATTATTCGCTCAGCCCCTCGGGGATGAAAATCCGAAAAAGTCTTCAATTAAAAGCAAAAAAAATCAAATGTTACCACTGAACTGAAGCGCGCAGCAAAGTGGCTGGTGCGTCTTTTACGCACGGTGCGCCACAGTTAAATTCCTCCAACAATTTCAGTCAACACAAGTCCGTTGTTTTCCTTCTGCTTCCCTGTTTGTTTGTCTTCGTTAGTCTTGTTTTCCTATGCTGTCATGGGAGGTGCAGTCGTGAAAGTTGTGGTCCACAATGTGAGCTGAGGAGCTGCACGTTACAGCAACTTGAGTTGGAGTTTTAAAATCGTCACTCCACCCTCCGCCTGGGATTGGCTGGAACAAATCACCACGTTCCCTCCATTGGTTCTGGCTTTTATGTGGGCTTCATTATTATAATGATTTTATTTTTTCATTGCTGACACAGATCTGTTTTTACTAAAGTTACACACGTTGTGTGACAAACAATTTTATATTGCTGTCAGGAAATGCAGTGAGTTCAGAAATTACTCAGATGTTTTAAAAACATTTTTGACTGTTTATAATTATTTTTATCAGTAGTGCAGCAAATGTAAACATCTTCAGTCTTTACATGTATGAATAAATCAACAGATAAATTAACAATAAAATATAGTGACATCATTATTGCAATATAGGCTGATGATGTCTGCATATTGTCATATTCTGTGACACACATGATTTAATTTCTTTACAAAATATTTTCATTTTTAAACACATTTAGGATAGCAAGAAACTATTAAGTTATTTTTACTATCAAATACTTAAATATGTCAAATGCCAAAATTACAATTATAATCATTTCTTACTGAGATGCAGGTTGAGGTTTAACATCTGACTCTAAACAAGACTCGACCATCAGAGAAAGTTGTGGCGTGCAGAGAGTAAAATGAAGATTGATATTCAGGTTTTTAATCTCACATAACAGAACAGTCTCAAAAGTATGGGCTTTTAATTTGGTTAAACACTGAGTAAATGTGTCAGAGCTTGTGGCAAATGAATTTGCAGCAGGATTGCAAATTAAAGCACATATATAATGAATGTCATGTCTGACAGATCTCATTGTCAGAGAGGCAGGATGATCCTCCTTCTCACTAGTTAGAGCTGATGGCTGCTTCTCTTTCTTTGACTATAAAACCATATTAAATAATTGCTCATCACAATAATTCATCAGTGTCTTTTAGACTAATTCACTGTGTGATATTAAGCCTTTCATGCCTGTCTGACTAAACCAAACAAATGATCATGACTCTGAAACAAAATGTCTCCTGAGCTGACTTCTCACTACAACGTGTGTTCGCAGGCCTGTGTGAGCTCAATTATGGCTTTGATTAATGTCCTAAATTTAAAAGAGGAAGTTAATTTGTCCCAGCAGTCTGTTTTGTGATCCATAAGTCACTTCTCACTACCAGTGAAGCAGGCTTTTTTTATGACACCGAAGATATAAAGAGCGGAGGAGATAAGAGGGTAGAGATTGAATCACTGCCTTTGTTAAAGGTGTCTTTGTGTTCATGTATTGTGGGATGATTTTTATCACTGGCCGCACTGTGAAAAGACAAGGTGTGTTTGTGCTGGACGGCAGTTTGCTTTGCTCGACGCACACTGCAGGTGGCTGAGGGAAGAAGAGAGGTTGTAGTGTGGAAATAATAGAAGCTGTGGCTTTAGCATGCAGTGAAGAGTTTACGGCGAGGAAGGTAACAGCTTGTACAGTAAGGTAAGAAGTTTTGATTGTTTGGCTTTTATTAACAATAGCACAGGGCCATGCCAGTGAATTTGATATACTGTATTTGATGTCTGTAGAAGTATAATCTGCCTTTGTATAAAAATGTAATGCGAAATAATGAAAAATTTTCATCAAAAATAAAATGAATCGCTCCTTTGCTCAGTCCCGAGCAGACTGTCTTTCTAACAGCTGCTGTCAAAGCGCTCGGTTGGGTCAAGTTCAGTGCATGTGGGTGTGTGTGAAGTGTGTGTGTGCATGTGTGTGTGAACAGACAGTCAGGACAGCGGCTAGTTGTCAAACATGAATGACTCTGGCTTCACTCTCGTCCTGCTCTCCACATGGAAAAGTATTTACTGTGTGTGTGCATGCACGTGTCAGCAGAGAGGACTCATTGTAGACTCGAGCATGTGTCATGTGTGCATGTTACATATAATTTTTCCGACATGAGGCCAGTGTCAATTTGGATAACGAACTAGAGAGCACTCAGTGAGTCAAAGCCTCCCAATAATTAATCAATTTGTTGTAACACACAAGACATGAGTCCTGTCACTTACACATAAATTAAATTGATTGCCTGATCCTTTTAACACTGCCTTTGGATTGCAATTAAATCTTTGTTTGTGTCACATGTAACGTTGCAAATCCCTGTTCTCAATCACCATCGAAACTGAATCAAATGTCCCTGGCTCAACTCCCGTCTCACCACGAATTAAATGGAAAACCTTCCGTCAGGGTTGATGCATCCTGCCGACAGACAGACAGACAAACAAACGGATCAATATTAATCAAAGCAGTGTGTCCTAGTTTAAAAATAGTACCTCATTTGGTTTGAATTTATCAGGGGAAAATAAAAAGCATTATATTTGAACATGATTTTAATACCTAGGTCAATCATGGGTTAAGGAAAACAAAGTCAGCCATTAGAGAGGAGGAAAATCTCAAACTCCTCACCAGTCACCTCATTTCAGGTACAAGGTGGAATAGGATGAGCCCAATTTGAGTGACAGCTGCCGTCAAGCTGCTGAGCTATGAGACAGTCTTGGTTTCTGGGTAAAGAGAAGGAGACAGATTTAAACAGACTCCAGCCGTCCCCCCTCCATGCCTCCCTGTATTGTGGGGAGAAACTCCGGCCAAAGTTTGTGGGCTCTGGGCTCTTGATTAGAAAAGGAAGGAGCAACAGAGGAGAGGTAACCGCGCATGAACCTTAAGTGTCCCAAAGAATGAAGGAAGGTTTTAATTTTCCTATTTTTTTGCAAGATGCATCTCAAAGGGAAAGACCAGAGTAGAGATTTTCAGATTTTTTTTTCTTCCAGGCTTTAGCAGAGCATGTTAGCCCATTTCTCCTGGGCCCTAGTCACTTCTACCCCACATGTAAATTATACTCTCTGGCTTCTAATGTGCATACAAAATTAAATTACACAGTCACCCGCAGGAATCTTGCCCCCTTTGGTCTCTGCTTCTGTGTTTTAATACACTTCGGCACATTTCTTCACTCTAGCCAAGTTACTGGACGTAGTATGTCGAGCAGTTAAATTGGCATAAATTGCCGCGGCATTGCGCAGTATAGAAAAGAGTTTTAGATGTGTTAGGATGATGTGAACCGGATGAGGAGTTCATAAAGTTCACGAAGTTCACAGGAGTTGGATAAATGTTTGCCGTGCAACCAACAAAATATTGCATGTGAAACGTATATTCTGTGTTTAAATCCATATGTTTGTGTATGATGTATAAATGCTGCAACACAAGAATCCTGATAGAACTTTAAAAACTTTTCCACATGAGGAACAACAGTGGAAAGCCGTCTCTGCAGCCACCACAGCGCACTAACCCTAACCCAAACAGCAGGCCTTCATTCTGTTAAATAATCTCACTGATTGCACTCTGAGTCAGTGTAAACTTGCTGAACTGGGGAGACTGGCATGCCCTGCCTCTCACCCAGACGATCCCAACCACTGCCTAACCACATGTGGAACAAGCTCCTGGGCTGCTAACAAGCCATATTTCACCCCCGCACCACATCAACCAGACCACTTCTATCTTTGGTTTCACACTCTCAGAAAGAAGGTAATTAGTGCAAAATTTACAGTCGCAGCAGACACAACTGAAACTCAGTGATGTAGCTTCAACATCAAATTTCTCGAACTTTATTTTACAACCCTGGGATGTTATATTGTTACATCTTTTAGGTGAAACCATTCAGAGGATTTTCCATCCAGGTTCACACACACATTAAAGCGAGCTCTCAGTGATGGATGTACGTACTCCTCCTCTCTGTTCCATCTCTACTCATCCCAACCCCTCTGGAAGTTACATGGTGGATGTTTTCCATTTTGGTCCACAGCCAAATCTATTTTCCAGGTTTTCTACTTAGTGAGGTCGAGGACCCCGGGGATGTTTGACTCCACTGGTTCTAATCACAGTCCAACCCCCATGACAGCTGCTGCATGTTAGGACCTCCCATTGACCCCTGACCCTGCACTATCCTAAATTCATTCTATTAAAACACCATAATGAGGGGTTTACTGGACCAATTGCAGGTTTTATTTAAACCTATTAGTAGACGCAGAGAGGTGGAGGGGAGGGTTTGCACTGTGAAGAAGGAAGGAAGGGAGTTTTGAAGAGATCGAAGGGGGAGTGTTCGAGACTGAAGGAAACAATTAGTCCAAAACGTCTCAGGGTGTGTTTGGCCTTCAGCCACACTCGTTCTTAATGTCAGGAGTATAAAAAGAGCACAAGTGTTTCCAGATTATTTGCCGTGTTGATTATATGTGTTTTCTCCCTGACACGTAACTGTTTTGTGAGGCAGCAGTATTGCTTGTGATAGTTCGGCGTGTTCATATTTACCACAGATTATGAACAGAGAGGTTTTGGAAGCCGATGTAGTCGCAGGTCAGGAAGGAGCACGTTAAAGCGTTTCCTCAAGGCTTTCCTGTAAATCTTTGATCTGCAAACTGTCAGCAGGTATCTTGGTTGTGTAGTGAGTCCCATGACGTGCAAGAACGCTTGATGTGTACGTTTGTGAAGTGCATAATGGTTTTAGCTGTTAACACAGAGCTTCTGTTTTGAGCGTTGCCTAAAGGAAAAGCTCAAGGTTGATTATCGGAGAACAGATCAGCAGTTTGAGAACTATACCATGGCTTTCAGGGGGAGCTCTGTTTTTCTTTTTCTTTTTCTATTTTTTTAAAGGGGATATCAAAACCAAACATCACAGTATCATAGAACAGTTCCAACTAAAGCGGGACACAAATGCTCTCCAGGGTGATGTACTATAAAAAAAGATAAAGACGACTGGTTGCTCTGTGTATATATACGTAGATCAAAATCTTGTATTGGGTGCTCGTGGAGAATGGGAAACAACGGGATCGACAGAAAAAAATAGGAAAACGAGGAGGGAAACATTAAAAAGGCCTTTAATGTAGTGGATAAATCATGAAAGAGCCAATATGTTTCGACCACTGCAGGTCTTTGTCAGGGCTTTCACAACATACAATCTCAGGAACCAATCAGAGGCCATCACATGACCCTGTGAGGATATAGACTCCACATATTTTTTGTGACCTGTCATTATTCTCTACAAGCTTTGCCTTTTTTTTCTCACAGCCTATGGTTTAAAATAGGCGTGTATATATTTAAATCTATTTTTGTCTGTTTTATCTAATGTCACTCTGTTTTTACTAACTTGTTATCTTTGCATTAATTTCTATTTGTTTCACCTGCCATGCCGTTATATGGGTCATGTGATGACCTCTGATTGGTTCCTGCAATTATATAGGTGGGGCCATACACTTAGGTTTTGAAAATCCTGACGAAGACCTGCAGTGGTCGAAACATGTTGGCTGTTTAAATGATTTAGCCACTACAAGAAAGGCTTTTTTAACATTTCCTTCCTTATTTTTCTATATTTCCAGAGTGCCTGGATTGCCTTCCTGTCGATCCAGAGTGATATACTATATTTAATAATTTACTGGCACAAATAAGACACAAATCCCAGCTGGCACAAGATCAACCTCCAACATTAAAATGTGGTTGAAATTATGTCAGTTGTTGTTTCAACATTAAAACAACAGTGGAACAATGTCTAATTGTGATGGTTGTAAAACAAAATTCTCATAAATCAACACTGAAATTTCAAAAAGATCTGTTTCATCGTTGAAATGATTTTGACACAACATTTAAAGTTGATGAAACAACATTGATACATTGCGAAATCAACGTTGATTCATCTTTCAAAATCAAAACATAATTTAAGAGTGATTCAACCAGAGGGTGTGTGGCGTTGTTTCAACAGTGACTAAACATTAAAATGCCAGCTGGGACAGGTCAAATAGCAAAATAGCTTATAACCATACAAATGTATGAGCATTAAATCTGGAAGCTGCCTTGTTTTCTTTTTGACATTTTTTTGTATGCTAACTCCAAAACAGGAATTAATAATGGAGATTTGGCTCAGACTGAGTGGGACACTAAGATAATGTTTTTTTCTGATCTTTAAATTAAAGTGAGTCAATTTTATAATGTTGTGCAGCCACACTAAGATGGTGCTAGCCAGAAGAGCATTCATGAAGTGACTTATTGATGAATAACCCTCATGAATGAATCAAACATCAATAATAGCCTACTTTTAATCATGATCCATGATAATAAAGATACAGAAAAATAGAAATGCATGGCACAAATTCTGTACTGTCAATATTTTGGAGTTTTTTAGGGGAGCTCATGCCTTATTAAGATGAGCTAAGCTCCCCCTGTGATCTGCGAACTTCTGTAGAGTCTTCGGTGTGCAGGGGAAATGTCCATCGCTGGTTATTTTTCTCTTACATGACAGCTTAAATGCTAAGATGTTCAGCAGGGATGACACTTCCCATGGTGTATCTTGTCCCTGAGTTGTCCCAAGAGAAGCGTGGGTGTATATGGGCTCTTTTTTTTTTTACACTTTCTGATCTACAACCCCCTCTTTCTGTCTCTCTTCCCTCTCATCTTCACGGCATATGTTCTGAATAAAACTTGCGGTGTGCTCAGTCTTCCACATTGTCTACTTTTTTGATCCTTGATTCTCATAAATCATCTCCCTAATTTGCCTGTGAATTAGATGGTGCGCGACATGTAGACATTTAGGACGGGGCGGCGAGAGAACAGAGAGCCCACCCCTTGACTTTACGGGAAATGGGAGGCCGCTCCACAAAAGCAAGACTATTTAGAGGACTTGTCTGCCTGCAGGGACTTTGCCTCACAGTGCTAAGATAACTGTGGTGGATTGTTTTTATTTACAGATAATTAAAACAAGAATAAAAAGCTATTTGCACTGCTCATTTTTATGTCCCTTTTTTATGAGCACAAGACTGAGAAAATGTGCACGTGCATACAAATGTTTACACAGAGACAGTGTGTAGCAAGTGAGCGCAGTGCACACAGACCAGCACAGTATGAAACCTAAATCTCTTGTGTACACTTCATATATTACGGGGTAATTTATAAGCTATGAAAATGATAATTGTTGAAGTGGATCAAATTCTCCAATTAGGCTTTCAGTGTGGCAGCCAAGACTTTCGATGTTTATGAGCAGCAGTTAGTCTGTCTGTCTCCAGCCTGTCTGTAACCTCTAATAGAAACGCTACACTGAAAAACACATCAGCACACCTGCTGCTAACTGCATGAAGAGGCTCACTGTGTGGTGATCATCTGAATCCATGTCGTAATATATTACATGATGTTATGAAATAAATGCCATGGGTTGATGTTGGCTAATTTACTGCACACTTGAAAACTAGTTAGCGCTTTAGCATTTGATTAAAGGTGATTTCCCTACAGGATAGCTGTAAAAAATATTACTTCACTTTTGCACATATCACATACATAGATTAAAATGTACAGCGTCTCTGTTGTAGATTAACTATATACATATATTTATGGGTGGGAAGGCAAAGCAAGAATGTTCAAGCTGCAGAAATAAATTACACTCCCCATCCTCCATAACATGCTGTCTTTTGTCAACACATATCCTTGTACCCTATAAACACCCATCAGGGTCCATATAACTGACCAGAGAAAGCAGCATTGCAACATTATCCAGAGATTAACACCATACACAGACACGGTCAGCCACAGCACATAGCCTCAGATCTGCTGTCAAAAAGGCTCAAATGAAATCATGCAGCCTGACGTTTCATCACGATGTAGCTTAGCATTGCACTTTCTCAACTGGTCATTCTGTACTGATACTGTTAAACTAATATAATAATAAGTAATTGATCACACGTTTTATGTACCTTCAGTGTGTCAAGAATATAGCCAGCACCAATTCAGTCTACCCTAATTTTTTTTTTTTTTTTTAAACGTCCTGTAATGATATCAGTTTCTGAAATACCATTTGCTTTTGACCAGTTTTTGATCTGCGGATGTTTTTCTTATTCTGTGATCTGTTGCAACTGGATTTTTATTCTCTATTTTTATTCTTTTATTCTCCTCTTTAAAGGGGTACTTTGCTGATTTTCAACCTTTTAACCTGCTTTGTGTCATAACAGTGTGGCTAGTATGTGTAAATGAGCTGTGGTAAACTTCCCTCCATCTGACATCTACACCCAGATCTTCCTGTTCACCTTGGAGCTTGCATCCGCTAACATCCGGATGACACATTTGGCATCATCTGGCAGACTTTCGCTGGCTCAAACTGCAGATTGTAATTACATGTCTCCATGTGCATGCCCATTACTATGGAGACAAAGAATAAAGAAGCAGATAGAGAGACCAAAACACAGACCTTATGCAGATTAAACTGAGGGTGCTTTCACACCTGCCTTGTTTGGTTCAGTTCAGTCAAACTCAAGTTTTATTTCCCCCCTAAGTGCAGTTTGTCTGGGCAGGTGTGAACTCAGCAATCACACTTGTGTGTGTACCAAAACAACTGGACCGAGACCCTCTTGAAGAGGTGGTCTTGGTCCGGTTACAAATAAACTCTGAGAACATGTTCGGACCTTGATCCGAAACAACTGCAGTCACATGACACATTGTTTGGGTTAAACATGAGCATGTTACAGTCCTGGAGGATTATTAATGTGTGCCTCCTCCTGTACTGCCTTAATATGCACATTCGGCACATCCGATGCATCAAAACGTTGTTTTCTAGTTGGAGCCGCTCCTCTTTTTCAAACTGTATGGTTTGCCTAAAATGGACAATGACAGCAATATAGTCCACGATTAGCAGCGCTAAAATCAACCCACGTAGTTGTCCCTTCATTGTGACATTAAAAAGTGTCACATTTATCTTGCAAGTGTACTCTCCTTCAACGTTTTGTTTACTTCCTGGGTTTTTCCCACATGGAAATTCTGACCAGTCAAGAGCAACTGTCTCGCACAAGGCAATTGAATGCTGCCGTGAGAACACGAACCGACTCTAGGCAATTATGCAACTTTGCACTAATTTGGAAATTAATGCAAAAAGTGAATATTTAATCAGAGAATGCCTCGTTTGCATATTGAAACATAAAATTTCAGGAAACTCGCAATACAAAAAATAATTGTCTCAATGTAAGTCATCAACTGTGGGAGTTTCATGGTGATATCCATTAGTTAAAAGTTCTACTGTGTTCACCTGTAGTGTCTCCTCTTAAGTCCTGATCCATAACATGCTGTATGGTTTCTCTACCAACTGTCACACAGACGTCTCTTGCCCCAGGCAGGAAAATAAGGAAGCGCTTTTAAACCGTTTCCACTGTTTGTAGGTAAAAGGGTATTTCCTGGTTACCACTTCACTATTTCCAACTGTTTACAGTTTTCCCGACTGTTGCAGACATGCAAAGCAACAAAGCGAAAAGAACGTCTCGAACTGCAGCTTTCAGGAGCTTTACACAAAGATAAACCAAAAACTCAACGCTTACAGCACTCTTGGTAGACTAGCACTTGACTGTGGATGAACGTTGAAACTATAAAGCAGGTTATTTGTGTTGAGTTTATTGGGTTGTTGTGGGGAGTTTTGGCCATGACTGCATGGTGGTGCACAGCTACAGGTCACATAGTGTGGGAGTACGAGGTCACCAAGGTCACTTCCTGTTCCCTTTAAAGAGGTGCAGAGCTCTAGCTGCGGACAAAAGAGACCACGGAAGTACTTCTGTAGCACGAAGGATATAAAGAGTCTTTTCAGTGGACCACCGAGTCTGACCTTTTCATTCACAGAGGAATTTAACTTTCCCTAAAAGTAGCTTGCTTTGGAATTGTAGCATTCTCCTCCACCTTCTGCTTTGTATTCACACGAATCCTGAGCAATTTTATTGCCCAGATGTGCTGTTTATGTTGTTACTGTTAAATAAGTGACACATTAGCAGACAATCCAGTGTTGCATAAACAGCCTCAGATCAGTTTTTGGACACTGAATCACCTTTGGTGAAGTTCAGAGTGTTCTGACTGGTGACTCTGTTCAGCTCTGAGGACTATCAGTGCGTAGATGAAATTACATATCTGCTGAAGATGGTCAAATCAACAACATTCGATTCCACTCACCACACTCACCTTGGATTACCTCTCTGTGTCTGTGTGCGTGAGTGTGTCTCTGTGTCCGTGTTGGTTCCATCTTTTCCACCCTCAAAGATTCTTATAATTTCAATGTTTTTATTTTTACCAAACATTTCAATTCAACTATTCTGCTTATTTTAGCCAAATTGAAGGAATATAAAGCCACCCCACCCCCTGCTCCACCTACCTCTTGTGTGTACTAATGGCAGCCCCTGGGACAGCTTTAGCTACATTTAACATACAGTATAAATCTACTGAGCTATAGGGTCCCTCATTTAACAAGATGCTGCTTTATGGTGCTGTGCACAACTTTCTTTTATGGATTATATGAAGAATATGTCATTTATTTGATTGATTATTGCATTTATACTTTAGAGCTCTGAGCTCCCCTGTTTGGTTTGGGGGATTAATTCATCATCTATAATTTGACAATGATATGACTCTCTACAGCCAGACTATGCATCGAACAGTAAAACAGCAGAATCCTCTTAATTGGAGAAATTGTTTATATACTGCGTTTATATGTGTATGTGCACATGCATGTTTGTGTTGGTGTCTGTGCAGCACAGACCATTTGAGTAGCCCATGAGTTGTCCACATGTGCGTTTGGATAAATTGGTACCAAACTTAATCAGAACCAATGACCTCGGCCCCCCACCCAACAGCCCGGTTTTTGCTTCATGGGTGCGTTTATGGCCTCAAACTCAGGTACATATATTTATGATGGCAGTAAAGTGGGCCGCTGTAGTTAATCTCCTAATGACGTCTCCTTTCCTCTGCCACCAGTGAGTCTGGGTTCGGGCCACAGGGACCGATCGCTGGAGACAGGACGGGGGGAACGGGGCCTTGTTTTGGGGATGCAAATTCGGGGGAGCAGGGCTTAAACTGAGCTGGGTTTGTGAGGCTGAGAGGGTGGCATGAGACTGGGCCTTGCTTTTTCTGTGTGGTGTGAAGTGCAAAATGACATGTATGTGACACGGCATATTACAGAGGCGTGAGATGCATTGCAAGTGAGAGTGGCAGGGGAAAATGTAACTAATGGGAAACAAATGGGCCACACTATTCAGCTCTTGTCACTTTCTATCTGTGAGGCTGCTTTTTCTTTTTTAGGGCATTCATTTGCAATGATGCTTTGCATACACCTTTTAAACTGCTTATTTAAATAATATTCGCTTGTCAAACCATGCAGGCAGGCTGCTTTTGCATACATGCATGTGCGCAGGTGTGAGTGTACGATCATGTCATTTATGTGTGTCTCCGAGGGAATTTATTTTTTTTCTTGGCAGCAAAGCGTGACTCCATTATAAGGGCGCCTGCTACTGTATGTAACTTTACTTAAAGATACAGTATGATGACACTGGTGCACACCGAGCAGAACAGTTACCGCCCTTTTCCTCTTTCTGTCTCCACTGTCCATCTTCCCTCCTCCTTCCTCTCTCCTCTCCTGGTTGCAGTTGTATTTGTGCGCCTTGGGAAGATTACAAAGAGGTGCTTTGTGAGGGGATGCAGCTGCTGAAATTCGACTAGATCCAGCTGAAGAGAGAAGGGAGCAGGTGGGTCAACAACGCCACCCTGCCGTTCCCAGAATATCAGGCTGCAGAGCTGTGCCTCCCTCCCTCCCCCACCCACACACACACACACATGCACACACATCCTCAGAGCACCCCTACCCCACCCCAGCACACGCACAAACAAACATTATACCATGTCAAAATACAAACACAGTAACACCCACAAAACAGCAATACAGCAATATGCACATGTCAAAGGACTGCCTCAGTGGAAATACTGCCCACTCAAACAAGTGTGCATCACTGGAATCATTCATACGGTGGGAGAATGTTGGCAGAAAGTTAGAAAAGCAACACAAATAATTACAACAACACACAAACATAGCCCTAAGTGCTGCCTCACTAAGGCCTTATGCTGATACTAATGTGGCTTTTTGTGATACCATTAACAGCAGTTATAACGAGGGCAGCGAAAGTGTTGCGGAAAGCAGAGGAAGATCCTGTCAGCTCTGTGAAGTTGAGATGTTAACAGGTCAGGGTGCTGCCAAAATGTTGGATTTCTGCATCGCAATGGGGACATTGGTAAGATGACCCTCATCCGGCTTTGTGCAGCTCAAACGGAGGTGGTAGGAGATGGAGAGAGAAAATGAATGAAAGAGAGGAGAGGAAGTCCTGCAGGCGAGCGTTCTTGTTCTTGTTGAGGCGGATCAGATGTCACGCCATGCTCTCTGCAGGGGACATACACCATAAAGTAACAAGGTGACATAAAATGCACAGATTTGCTTCGTTATTAGATTTTTTTTTTTTTCCAATCCACAAAAACTAGGAGATGCATTGCAACTGTAGACACACTGAAGTAGTACTGACGTTAAAAAATGAGAAATGATGTTCCCACTTTGCTTTATCGTCTCCATCTTCACCCTTAATCAGCTCCAGCTCCAGACAAGCTGTCTTTTTTTTTTCTACACACATGCATTCTCTGTGGAAACACCAACCAAACTATGGATGAATTTCTGTATTAACTTTGCATATGTTTTCTCTCTGCCGTCATGTTCCATAAACAAGCTTTTTGATAATCATAAAAGCAATATGCTAATGGTATGCGAAGGAGTTGAACAGTATGGAAAGCTGTGGGCTTTGTGAACTATTCTTTAAGCTTCATAAAATATGTTTCTGTCACTGAAGCCCCTCTGTGTCCTTAATGAAAGTTTTGACGCACATCGCTCCCACCCCCACACCTCAGTGTACCCATCCCCCCATCGTGTGAGCTGTAAATCAGCCACATTGATAATAAGTCCTTCTGTCTTGCCTTGAAAATGCTTGAATGTCATTTCATACACACTGTGCCCCACAGGGCTGTACCCTGAAAGAGCCCACTGTCCCACACACTTAGTATTCCTGCCTTGAGAGACTTGCAGACATCCCTATCACCAGTTAAAAGTCCTGCAGGCAGCACGCTGACCAACAATCGCTGAGTCGTACAGTATGTGTTCTCTTTTTCTCCTTTACTGGGAACATTCACTCATGATTTCTCTGATATGTCTTTGTGTGTGTGTGTGTATGTGTGTGTGTGCATTTTTTTCGCTCTCTGAAGGCAATCAGCTTCAGAATTCATCTCTATCTTGCCTGTTGCCCTTTGATGGCATAGCATATGTTCGTTTTCCCTATGCAGCTTTTCCATCAAGCTGATTCTTCTCTCTCTCAGTTAAAAAAAAAAACCTACTTCCACTGGCAATATATCATCCAGTTGTCATTTCTTCCATCATTTCTGAATGACTTCAATTCTTTTCATGGGTCAGTAGTCTTCCGCCATTCATGTGGCTGCAGCTTTGTTGAGACACTGAGTTCAGTGACTTGATATCAGTTCCATCACAGCACTGTCACTCGCACCCCGCGGGGCTTCTCTCTGACAGACTCGAAGCCTCTCGCACCAGTTGGGAAAACACGGCTCCCACTCTTCATGCGGTGCTCCAGGTTATTGTTCATTTTCTTATCAGTCACCCTGGTTCATCTGATACAGTAGAAACAACACATTCTGGGCTCCTCACTTGCTCACATTACAGTTTGTGTGGAAGTGTGAGAGAGATCATCATTAGAAGGTGGATCTCAGAAAAATGCAGACTTCCAGCCATCTGGAGCTCCATCTCTCCACATGTTTTGGAGTGTGGGAAGCTGTAAGAAAGTGTCACTGGTCTAAAATCACTAAATATTTCATCAACTCTGCGCTCGTCCGTGGGTGTGTTATTGTTTGAGTGGTTTTCCTTTTTTTTTCTTGTGGCCAATTACTCTTCCATCACTGTCATTCACATTAATTTACATCAAATCATTTGTCATGTTAAATTTGTCTAAGCCCCGCAATCTGCGTCCAACCCCCGATTCTGCAGTTTGACAAAATGAAGCCATATGCTGCTGATATGGCACTGATCACATGTTTTCCGCTCAGCGCTGTGTCATCTTAACCAACTCTGGGCGACTGCAGAAGATGCGCCCACATCTCACCTCTCCTCCGTATCTTCGACTGTGCGAGTAATGGTCTCCACATTGCCTAGCGAAGCGTCATGCCTGATTGCCGCCATTCTCACATCTGCTTCCTGGAACAGCGGCGGGGAAGTCTCCAAAGAGCTCCCAGCGGAGTGTGGGGCATGTGTGCTCACATATGAGGCGAGAGTTTGAGACGGGGGCTTGCCGGCGTGGTTTATTTTCAAAGGGTAGTGCTGAGGATGTGTTGAGAGGTTGAGGAGTTGAGAGAGCTCTCTGCGCTCTGGTTTGGGTTTCACCTCCCTGGGACACAGCTGGGGGGTTGGGGTTAGGAGCTCAGGGAGGGGGTCCACAAGGATTTTGTGTTTAGACAACAGCACAAACAAGGCAGAATATTATTTTCTGTGTGTGTGCATGCATGTGTGCGTGTGTGAGAGAGAGAGAGAGAGAGAGAGAGAGACAGAAAGTGTACAACCTTGTACATAATGTTATGTTCCTATCATATTTGCAGGAAATGGTTACCTAATTCTTGTTCATCTTTTTTGTCACCTTGTATAATTAAGTGTCATGTGAGGTGGGAAAAAAAACATGCAAACAACCAAACTGAACTCCAGCAGAACAGGGAAGTAAACCATGTATGCCGGTGCCAGCTAACTGTCATATCTGCACCATTCATTTCCCTATTTCTCAGCAGTAACATGTGTAATGATAGGCATCGCTCCAAGTGGGACACTTTGCATCTAAAAAGGCCTGGGCCGTATGAAAAAATGCACAGGGCTGAACCGAACTTATTTGGTTATTCAAAGCTGCCACTCTCTCTTTTCTGGCCCTGCATAACCATACCTATGCTGCATGTTTTCCAGCTACCGCAGCAAACTGGGAAGTTTTGAATGCAAAATAAGATGCAAAAGTGAAAATTTGCATTTAGAGGACAGTTTCAACTGAGGTCAGCAGAGGCACCAAAGCTCACCGGGACACTCTTTAACGCGGGGTGTTTGGCTATTTAAAGTGCTTGTGTCTAACTAACTGCTCTGAGCAATTCTGAGCAACTGAAGCATGACCTCACTGAGCCAAGCTGTGAGTAGAAGAGGAACATGGCTGTAAAACAGGCTTGTCAACTCAAGCAAAATATTTCCTCCATAGATATGTCCAGTTTAAAAGTCCAGTGTGAAGGACTTAGGGGGGAATTGACAGAAGTATGTTTTCTTTAGTGTATAATCTTCTGAAAATAAGAATTGCTGTGTTTTCGTTTCTGTAGAAAGAACCATTTATATCTACATAGGGAGTGGCATCTTTTATGGAGATCAACTTGTGCACCTCCATGTTTCTACAGTAGCCTAGAATGGACAAAGCAAACACTGGCTCTAGACAGGGCCATTTGCATTTTAGCATCGGCGACCGTTGTTTGCATCCCATCTACAATGAGAGCGTCAGAAAAACACTGTTTTTGTTTTCCTTTTTTTTTTTTAAGTGAAACTGCTTTATTTAGAGTTTTTATCATTTTATGTCACCAGATCTGTTTGTTTTGAAAAAGAAGAGGCCTTTGCAGATATTCAGCTCCCGGTAAAAACCTCCTAAACGTCTGGATCTGAAGTTATCAGAAAAAAAAAGGTGAGCACACGTTAGCAGCTGCTGTGTCAGCAGCCTGTCTCTGACTTGCCAAACAGTGTCAGAAACACAGATTTGTTACGTGAAACTGCTCTTTTCAGTGTTTTTGCTGGTTTAAATGACTGGGCCCATTTGTTTTAATTGTTTTGAAGATGCAGAGACTTCTGTGGATAATTCGGCTCATGGTAAAAACTTCCTGAATGCCTGGATCAGAAATAAGGTAAGCATGCATTCATGTATCAGAGAAAGTAGATGAGCACACATTAGCAGGTGCTGGGCTAGCAGCCAAACATCATATGAGAAATGCTGCTTTATACAGTCTTCACTGGTTTTAATCACCTGATCAGTTTGTTTGAGAAACAAAGAGACCTCTGCGGATAATTCCTGGTGAAAACTTCCTGAGCAATGAATATTGAAGGAATTCCAACCGGGAAAAGTTTCAGCTGGTTGCACTTCTCAGCACTAGACCCTGCTAAATCCCCCAAAATCTTACACACCGTTCCTTTAAAATCCTTGTGAGCATAATCACTTTTGAAAATTAAGCATATATGTTGACTACTGACAACTGAATCTCCTCTACTTAAAATGTTATCCATCTCAAAGCATATCACATGCTCACTGAACACCAGCGTTAGATGGCATCTCTGTTTTCTGTTTTGTACCTTCTTGTCGCCATCATCCCTTCTGGTTACAATCACTATTATTTGTTTTCCTCACTTTTAATTTCATAACCATAAAACTCCTATTTTACACCCACCTCTCCGGTAAGCAGTGTCACACTATACTGTACATCTAGAATGCAAAATAGGAAAGCAGACAGACGGCATGTCTGGATTTTTTTTCCTTCCTTTTTTTTTATAACGATTCTTATGGCTTCTCTGCATTCGCTGCATTGTGTTGCCTGCCAAACACTGAGGCTGCCACAGCGCTGCTGCTGGTGTTTTTTCGATCAGACCGGTGTGGACCTGGGAAGCAGAGCTGTGCCACAGTGGAATTCAGGTGCCAAGAATATAATTTTCCTTAAGTGCTTACAACTGTAAAAACCAAAGTTGATTCCCTGAGACTGAAAGTAATTACAGGCCATTTAAATTGGAGAAAAAGGCAAAGCAGCAGGCTATTTAGTTTTCGCAGAACTCAAGAAACATAATGTGGTCTGTCTAATATCTGTTTTATTTGAATGTTTTAACGTTCAACTCAGTAATTTATATTGGCTGTATGTGATTCCTCTGGAGGAAATGCCACTGGCTGTGGTTAACCCAAAGATTACAAACTGCGGAAGATATACTGGGCTTTCATATCAATACTAATATAGGAAAGCATCATCTGGAATGAAACAGACACTAATATCTACTCTCAGTCATCTACGTATTGCCTAATTATCCTTCCACCTAAAGTACCGGCTACATGTGACTGACTGTCTATCCTGCTGGTTTGTCCTCACAGAGAGATGAACTTGGCAGTGGGATGCACTAAGTGTATCTGTTGTGGTGGAGCGGGGGTGGAGGGGAGGGCTTCACCCGGCTTGTAAGAGCGTGACGGTGCACCTGTCAGAGAGGAAGGCCTGGCTAATCACTGTAAGCTGGCCGCAGAGTGAACATGTGTGCTGGGGAGACCCTCAGGCCAGGAGGGGAGGAAGGGAGGGCACGCCTGACCCAAATTGTTTCAATAAAAAAAAGAAGGATGTGGAGGGAGAATTCCCCAGATCATTCCCCCACCTTCCCTCTGCTTTCACCGCTCCTCTGGTCTTCCCCTTTACCTCACACTCCTCTCATCTTCGGACATGAGAGCATTTTCCCTGTTTTCCTTGTTAAATCATCCGGTTTTTGACAGGGTGATTGCATCTTTGCTCATATTTGCTGACTCATCTCTTCTGTAAAACCCGCCTTCCTGGGAATATCTGGCCTGCCATTGGCTCCCTGGGGTCTGATAACGTAGAGACTATTTCTCTGCTCTCACTCTCTCTCTTCCCCTCTATGTTGAGTCATTCTCTGGGAAAAAGCAAATCAGCACTCCACCGAGATTCTAGAGAATACACTCTCCGGTTCTGTTGACGAAGGGTGAGGTTCTTCTTCTCTGCACCTCTGGAGGCAGGACCACACAGCGTGTGAAAATCTGGCCCCGCAGACACACCTCGGTTTCCATGCGCAATAAAACATACATACATGTTTTCCCACAACAAATGACTTCACACCACAGTTTAGAGATGCACGGCCGATCTCACTTTGTTGCAGGAATTATTCAGGCTTAGCTGTGTTTGTGCATAACTCTGGAAACAGGTAATAATTAAATACGGTCGGCAGTGGTGCAGTCTAAACAACTGAGAGCAAACAGAAGATTTGTCTGGAGCTCGGCAGCATTAGTATGTCGTTCTCTCGGCCTGCCAAGTCGAAGGAAAGTTTTCAATTAATGTCAGATGTGGATGTTGAAAGTGTACCTGAGTTTGAATGCCTTTTCGTTTCAGCTGTACATCTTTTTTGATTTAATGTTAATTCCTGAAAGACTCCAAATGTATATTACTGGCCGGTCAGGCTCAGATTTGATTTTGTAAATCTGCCTTTGCGTGTGTCTGCTATGACTAATTGCATTTGGCCGGCACATCCAAATGCTTCGTGATTGTCTGTAATCATTTGCTTTGACCACCATGACATTCCTCAAGAAGTCAAACACTCGATTTTGTTGCACTAATGCCTCTAACATTTCCACATCATTCATTTCCTTCAGAGTGGTCTTCAGACTAATTTCTGCTACATGGCAAATAAATAATCTTACGTAATAGAATAAAGATTTATAATATAGGTAAAATGTTCAGTATTTCAAGACAGACAGAGAAGCCAACTTTATATAAGGTTGCAGAAAGCGCCGGGCCATCCCTGCTGCTTTATGCTTTGACACAAGATCACAGCTTAAATGAATTCCCCATGACAGAATCTGAGAACAATTAGCAACACTTTCACTTCAGATCTCCGTTCTTTTCAAGCGTGCAGGCCTTCAAGTGTAATGGAGCTGCTAAAATGATTAAAAGTGATAATGAGCCCAAGATATGTCATCAAATAATGTTTTATAACATGCATTACACACCATAAATATTGAACCCTTTCAGATCTGCAGCGTTTCTTACTTGCCAGCCAAATGGGCTTTTTGTTTATGATGCTCACAAGTTAACACCTTCCTCAAATTCTGAAAAATGGGAACCTTTGTTGAGACTAATCCCTCACAAAAAGCCATCAAGTGGAGTTTTGGGTCCCAAGTGTGTAGTCGGTAACCAATCTTTTCAACAGATTCCTCCTAAACATTGGAAGCTGCACTGGACATTAAACATGCAGAGAAGTGCCTGCTGTCTACAGCTTGTCAATGTGCTTCCACTTATCTCCACCACCTCCTCCTCCTCCTCCTTCTTTCTCTCTTGTCTTTCTCTCCTCTCCCTCTATCTCTTCTCACCCTGTCTCTCTCCCCGGGGGAAGAGTTTGAAGTGGCGTTTCTTGGGCTTTGTTTCCTAAAGGGGCTGGTTTTGTTGTGTCTAGTGTCTGGGCTTTGGCAGGGCCTGGATGCTGAGCTGAAACCTAATCTAACAGTGCGCTCGCCACACCGCAAGAGGTGGTTTTTGCGATCCTCTTAGTGGCTGCTGGCCGCTTTATTCTGGACTCTAGAGGTTCCCTACTGAGGGCAATGGCTTCCCATCGTGGGATAATGGTTTGTTGCCTTCCACTACCCGCTTTGGTCTAACCGTTCCTCAAATATACTTTTATTATATACTCAAAACACACATACCCTGCAGGCTTTAAAGGCCCTGAAAACCTATTTTCTCAATAAGCTTCTTACTGTGAGTGCTCGGTTCTTATATCAACAAGTTAAAACTTTTTTTGTCATTTTACATAAGCAACATCTCTTTCTCTTTTGTCTGAGCTCTTCCTACTGGTTTGAAGTGGGCGGAGCTCAGTTGTGAAAAAAGGTTATGTCACGTATTTCAGGGCACCAATCAGGATTTAGCACTATGAGAACTGGTTGAGTTTTTGAGTGTTGAGCTCTTAATAAAATAACCAACGATGTGTATTTCCAAACTTTGGGTTCACTTTGGCTTATGTAGTCATGTATTTAGCATGTATTTTGTCCATAGTCATTATATGCTTAAGATCTGAAACCATGTTTTCAGGGGTTTTAAATTTATGTATATACTATAAACATAAAGTGCGTCCATCCGTCTGCCATTTTTTTACACTTGGCTGTGGTGGAAAATGCATCAATACAAACTAAGTACGTCAAAGTCCAATGGAAACAGATGAAGTAAACAAATTGTGAAGTCCATTCGGCCAATAAGGAGACTATAACCTTCCTTAAATAATACATGAAACAAACATAAAGGTCATATTTTAATCATGTTGTCATTAGTATAAGGTTTTACTTGTGCTTTTTTAATTATCTTGTTGCACTGTCTACTTCTGCAATGGTTTATGTTACCGGACTAAATTACTTCCTAGTGGTAGAGAACTACAGTTAATTTGCATCTTCTAAAATTTCCATTTGCAACTCTAATAATAAGATCGCAAGACACTTAAAAAAAATTCAGTTAATTCATTAATTAAAGGTGACTGTTCAGAGTTTGTTAGTCCTATTTAAGTCATCTAAGGAACATGGTCGCATTTAGTGTGTTCAACCTCTTTTGCTAGTTAAACGGCACATAATCTGGGCACAAATTAAGGCGCAAGGGGTAACTGGGTTGTATTAAGTCTCCTAATTAATCATACGTGTGTTTTGGGCAAAATATCAGTTCAACCAATCAGAGTGTCATCTTCCGTTCCCTTTAAAAGCCTGGTACCTGACGCAATGCTTTTCACACGGTGGCTTCAGTGAATTAGAAAAACGAGCATTTTTATTTTTGCTGAGAGTAAAAGCAGTGATGTCACTGCAGCAAATATTGTGGAGCATTTAATCAGCAAAACCAAAAAACTGTAACTTGACAGAGGAAACAGAACTTAACTTTTAGCTTCCGAAATAACCAATGAAGTTACACTGCTTCTCGTGCGTAAATGCACACAGCATCTTTAATAATGGTGAGTCTGCTGTGAAGCAGCAGCAGACAGCTCTGCTCTGCTATGTTCACATTTTACACAATGATATTGTTCCGCCCTTGAATAACAGGGAAATACTGCGCTATTGACTTTCAACCAGGTTGTTGTCAGTCAATAGCACAGTGGCTTTCTGCACACAGCAACATTGCACCTGACCACACCTCATTTTAAGACTCACACACCCATAGGTGCACAGATGGCTACAAATACATTTGCTACTTACACAGTGCGGATGCTGGCTGTAAAAATGACAACTGCATCAGTCTGACACTAGTCATGACACTCCGTGCGCCGCTTTGTGCTAGGTGTAAGATAAGGCCATGCAGTTATATTTTCTTGAGTAGCAGCTGTGGATTATAACGGTTACAATGAATGCCAGTTGTAAGAAGTCCAGTGAAATACATCAAAGCATCCACAAATATTTCTCAAACTACTCTTATTGTATAATCATACTTTCTGTTTTTTGATCCATATGTATGTTTTGAATTTATTATTTCATCAGAATACATCGACAGACACAGTTTATGGCAGAACATCTGTGGTTCAGTGAAGTCTATATTATGACACACAGGCAGTGTTGTCAACAATATTTTTGTGGAACTATGACTAATTGAAACATACTGAGCATCATGATGGAAATTGGATTGAGAAATTTCTGGAGATTTCTTTAACTTTTTATACCTCTGCACTGGCAACAGAGTGGCCAGAGGCGAGGCATTACCTCCTTGTGTAGTCCCTCCATCCCGTTCTTGTGAGCATTATATTTCAGGAATAACTTGAGAGAATTTCTTTTATTTTGGCACAAACGTTCATTTGGTGAATTTGGTGGTCAAGGGTCAAGCTCACATTACCTCATAAAACATATTTTTGGCCACAACTCAAGAATTCGTACACTAATTATGGCAAGATTTCACACAAATGTCTGGTAGGATAAAATGATGGAGTGGCGACATTTTATATCCAACCGTTCAAGGGTCAACTTCACTGTGACATCATAATGTTTTCTGGCCATTATTCAATGCCATACCTGAGGAACAGAAAGGGTGACATTTGATACTGAATTGGTGACACTAATCTTAGGTGTCCACCTTGAAATTATGTTGATTGTAAAGATCTTCTGTGCTGTCAGGTTGAAGATGTGTGTGAGGCATCCACATTTTAGAATTTGTAGCTTCTTTGCAGCCACATCCATCGTCGACTGTCATGCCTACATCTGAGTCTAGACAGACATGGTTGCAAACTGTGACTGGACTGGTTGGCGAAGGCATGGCACTGCGAGGTAGTAAATCTTGGTTCAGTCTGACATCATTTAAGCTGACCATATGACAGACTTTTTACAGCCATTTCAAGCCCACAGAGGCTGAGTGTTGATGCTCTAAAGACAGATTGTAGGATGAAGTATCACTTTAACAGCGACTGAAACTGACAAACAGCGCTGCTGCACCAGTTGCTGCTACTGTAGCTTTCTCTGTCTACCTGTTAGGCCTCAACACACACACACAGTTACACACACACAATCACAGACAGACACACACACACAGTCACAGACACACACAGTACCGTGGGTCCCCTAGCCTGGCTGGGCTGTGGGTAGCTTGTAACCCAAGTGTTTTATTAGCAACTGGTCCAACACAGCTAATTGCTTCCTGAGGGAGCCGCCTCCCTCCGCTCCGTGACTGATTAACGGCCCACATTATGTGTCTCGACAACCTTGACAATCTTTTTTTTTTTCCTTTTGGTCACAAAACTTTTTATTACCCTGCACTGCCACAAATCTCCAGTGTAAATCTCCTCTCAAACCAATTTTTCACTGTGAAGCAGTTAAAGCATTCTGGGCCTTTTTTTCAGTAATTAATGTTTATTAATATGATTTAATGATTTTTCTATATAGAGTGTTTTTAATAGTCGCTTACTGGTATGGTTTACTACATTATTGTCTTAGTCATCTGTTTTAGCTTTGCGGCATGTGTAATATACATCTGATATATTCAGATTGTTTAAACAAATATTTTTTCCACATGATGAACCTCTCATACACTTTGACAGATTGTCATTAGTACTGTATCCTTTATACACGTAAATCAATTTTCAACTTTGATGTATGACTGCGTCAGATCCATAGAAATTATGTCTCATGTGAATCTGAGAAACTGAATCTATTGAATCTAAGAAAATGAGATCTGATATTAATATTCTTTGTCAAGATTTCTTTGTTTGCAGATTTCCATATTCCCCATAAATATTAGTGCACTGTGTATGTTTCTTGTTTCACAAACAAATCTGGGTCATTCAGATTCAATAGAAGTTGTTTTCTGGTTGTAATCATATTTGTCGCTTATTTCTCTCACAGGGCCTTTTATCTTGCTTTTCTGAATTTAATTATTTTCTAGTTTGAAAACCACTTGTTGCAACCCATTAGTTTCAACAGATTTTATGTTGTCTTCTCCCTCTCCGTGTGTGAATCCATGCGTGGGATCTTGTCGCGTACATGCAACACACATGATGTAAGCATATAATATAACCGACTAAACCCAGGCATCATCTGGTTTTTGACCTGTTAACTCCCAAATGGAAAACTGAATATATGATCAGTGGACGTCTGAGTGGGTGGACATCAGCTCTGTGGCTGCTGAGAACTTCCCTTCATTTATTTACTTTCTTTTTTTGGTGCAGATATTTATGTAAAATGTAGCTTTTCATCCGCTTTAAAACTTTGTTCTTGAAGTTCGTAATTACAAATGCTGAATCTCTGATCATAAAAAGCAGTCGCTGGTTTCCGGACTCTTCTCGTTGCATGCTCTTGTCTCATACGTGGCTTTGATGATGCCATTGGGAGCGATGAGCAGATGGGTTTCAAAAGGCTGCTTTCCCCAAACAGGATATAGATGATGTGTAGGCCTGGTGCTCTCTGGAGCAGGGATCAAATGGTGTTCTTCCACCCCCCACTGCTCCCTCTATCTCTGCAGGGTGGGGCCCGGACGGACGGCCTGAGGAAGAGGAGGTCTTCCTCAAGTGTGTTTCAAGGTCACATTGTCACACGTGCTGCATCCTCATCACTTCCTGTGAATCATCTGGATATCATTACTTCTCCACATCATTTATAAGTCTCTGATAATTAGGCAGAATCCACATTTTCTCTATATTGATGTTGTTTTACAGCAGAATCACGGCCCTTATACTTAAATCATCTTTCTCTGTCATCCTGCGCCTCATTTTGACCCCTGGATACAGCACTCTTTAATTACTGTCACAGTTGCATATATAAATGGTGGATCAGGGCCCTAAAACCATGTTCAGCCAAACTGCGGTAAAAAAGGCATACTTCTGGTTGGGGCTTGGAAGAACCCCTACTGTGTCTTTTCTCAGAAGTCCCAAGCCAACGTCAAGTACGGAAATCCATTATTAACATGGATTTGTTTTGCACCGTTTCTTTTTAACATTTTTCTTCCATAAACGTGTCAGAGTCGGGGACATCTGTCTCGGAGCGGACTCATCTGATGGATCTGTCCTTCTCAGCGCACTCACATGTGTTTCAGCATATGTGCAGCTGTTAGTGAATGAAAGACAATGGCACTAAAATTGGTGTTGACATCAGGGGACGATGGTGCTCGGACGGATTCTTCTGCCCAGCGTGGTCGCGACCAAGTGGGCAAAGCAGCTGGAACGTGGTCGCTGGGATGGCTGCGGGGCCGGAGAGAGGAGGAGTCATTTTCACATTAGCAGAATCACATTTTGAGAAAGATGCAGCATTCCAGGACCTCTTTATTTGATTAGCTGTAATGTCATAAATGCAAGAATGTACTCTGATAAATGGCAAAAGTAGCTGATGAATTAGTTATTCCCGTCAGCAAATACCCACGCTAGCTTGCCCTCCCCATCCTCGTCCCACGGGCCACATTGCCTCCTCAATCTGCAATATGGAGCATAATTATACTAATTTCTCTCAATTGCATTAGCGAGGGCCTGGAGAAAAGAAAGGCTGTCTTTCTAAGCAGGAACCTTGGCTATGCAGTCAGCCTCCCTGCACCTCAGAGAGCAAGTACAGGGGGAGGCAACATGACCCCTGCTCACCCCCCCCTCCTCATTTGACTGCACTCCTCTCTCCTCCTTCATTCCCTCCAGCTCTTGACCCTCTTTTCTCAGTCCATATTTTACTCCCACACCGAGTCGCTTTATCTGATGCAAACTGAAACTTACAGAAAACACTGAAGTGCTTCCGGTGCTTGTTGAATATAAAAATTTAGTCTCTTTTTCCATTCTGGTTTTATATCTTTTTCTTTTAGGTAGAAACATGACTATGCACATTCTGGCTGCTGTTTATATGGCATGGGGGACCTCTAATGTTCCCTTTAAACTTGTGTTAGAAGGCCTCACATTTTATTGTACAAGCAGCATCTCATCATCTGACATTTTTTTCTAGATTTGTTTATGGACTATTTGGTTCAGTGTTGACTGATTAGTTTATTTGACTTTTATTTATTAGAGCCAAAAGTGCACTATAAATTGATCTTGTGACAATGTCTTGGTTAATGAACAGTTCTATAGTGTAATATATACAGTATCTACTGCATATATGACCCATTTGAATTTCCCTTTCTGTGTTTCCCTCCCATGAAGAACCAGTTCTCCATGGCCAAGTCACATCAGACTGGCCTGGTGGATGAGGGACTCTGGGGGACTGCAGGGTGCTGGTAGTGGGAACATGGCCTCAGTTATGAAAGACGCCATTGTCCTGTCTGGCTCACCAACATAGAAAATGAATAAATCAAAGAGGAGAGATCAAGAGTGGAGGAGAGGAGGGGATGGAGGGAAGGGGGGGGGGGGCTATCTGACATCTGCATTTTAAACTGGACATTGAGTTCTAGAGGAATGTTGTTATCATCCACCCTCAGTTGCTTCAGTGGTGAAGAATTTTGCATTGCATTATAGCATGATTTGACCTCTGATCAGATCTACACCTCCTCTCTGCCCTTGCAGTCATCCCTCACGCATACATATATCTCTGCTGATACTCAAGTTTATGTCATAGCAGCTCTTGTTTTTGTCATGCAGTACCTATGAGGTGTAAAATAATTGAACTGATTTAAAGTTTGTTGCAGAAAACCTGGCTAAAGCTGACACCAAACCATTAATGCACACCCTTTCGTTTTATGTCCATCAGTCTGTTATGATCAATCGCGTGTGTCCCCCTGGATTGCTGCTATTTTTGATTCCATATCAAGCTGTTACAGTGACGCACACATGTCCCTATTTCTGTTTATTTAATTGAGGGATTTGCTTTCAAATTTCCCCCGTCAAACAGCACTTGTCATTGATGTATCATAATTTGGTTTAGGTGGGCTATACAGTAAATCCAGTTTACATATTAGTGCCTCAAACAAAATAGATGTTCTTTTTATTGAGGCATTCAATAAAATGGATTAGACGTTGATTCATTCTTTGAAAATCCTGCTAATATAATCATCGCCAATCAGCTGCCACATTATAACCTTAATAAAATGGGACATTCCTATCATATGATCAAAGGATTAACAAAGCAGTAAGGGCAGTTTGCTTTTCAAAGTCAGTTGTCCTTCTGCCCACATGCACCCTGTCTGTCAGAGATTACATTTACATTCAACTAATTTGCAACAGTGTATACATTTCGAAGGACACATAATGTAAGTGATGCTGTGAGTCATTTGTGCTAACGTCAAGGACAAAGACAGTTTAAAAATCCCTGTCAGTCATCTCTTATGACGCACGAGAAGTGTGTGGCCGTGGATTTATTCTGCAGGGACTCTGCCCTGTGCATGTATTTTCTTGTTTCCTTCTTATTGTGCTGTGTTTAGGATGTTTATGGACACAGCCCACAGGTAAGGCCAGGACTTTATAAAAAGATTGTGACCAGTTGCCAGACCGCAAGTATCCCACATCTAAGCAGCCCAGATGCCAAAAGAAAATGTTGGCATTCTGTGTCTGTGCAAACCACGAATATGTTACATTTGCACATTGCATACGTGTCATATCAAGTTTCCAAAATGATGTAACGTATGAGCTGACATAATGAGTTGGAGGGGATGGTGGATGGCGTGTCATCTAGGCCAGACACCTGCCAAGCTGCAGACTTCTGTAGACTACTGTTGGAGACTAACAACAAAACTGGTTGTGCTTTAGAGAGTCAGTGCTGTGTCTGTAGAGGTTGTTTTTTACCAAGACCTCGCTGCTGTTCCTGTCGGAATGGTGCATCCTAAACTACATATTTTAAGCTTAAACGTGATCTTTTCCTAACCAAAACCAAGTGCTTTTTGTTCCTAAACCTAACCACATGTTAACCACAGCATTGTTGAAATGTAAAGTTTCAAAGTATTCGCTACGTATTAACATGCAAATTTAACATTTAAGTGGTTTGCAGTAACATTCAGTGCCAACATTTTTCCTGGTAACTGGACTAATCCAAGACAAAGCTACAGAAATCGCCAACACAGCGGCCAGGAAAATGCAAATATAGCAATGTGAAACACCAAGCAGACAAAGCTGGGGTTGGGGTTGTTTCACTTTCGCTGGCGATACTGTTTACAAAGAGTAGCCAACAGTTTCTGCATAGTATACCTTTAAGTCACCAGATTTGACTCAAGTATAAGTCATGTGACTTTAGTTAAATGTGAGGACACAAGTGGTAATTTTGTTTGTTTTGTTTTGGGAGATGCAGCAATGCCTCATTTTTATTTCACGTCCTTTCTTATTGGACCTGCAGTTTCATCCTTCAATATCTGTGACAAGCCAATTAGCTATCATATTCAGATTCTGGTGTGGGGGACACATGGGGTGACCAGTCACTCAGTCACTCAGTCAGCCTCTGCCTGAACCGCTGTGTTACAGCCGGTGCAGACTGGTATACTGGTTGATCCCAGTAACAGCAAGACAGCAGCTGGCTCTCTGATTCAGTTCAACACAGTGGCACTTTGCTGCTGCCTCTCATCCCAGGTGTGTGTGTAGTGTGTGTATGTGTGTGTGTGTCTGTGCATAAATGTTTGGTAGCACAATGGTCGCCCTGTGTGACCCTGTGCATCTGTGTCTGCCCGGACAAGCTCTACTGTCCTGCTTGCCGCCGGGTCCTCTCTTCAGCGTTGACAGCACGCTACAGGTGCCCAACACATCTGGCGCTTTGCACATTCAAACACACACACATCTGCCAAAGGCACTGATAATTTAAATTAAGATGTGGCTCAAAGGAATACACTAACAAAATCAGCAGGAACATAACAAATTGCCTTCAGTTGCTACTTTGAGAAGTGAGAGAAGTTACTTTCTCTGCAGGGCCACAAACGCGCTCATTATTTGACCAGGCCACAAGTTCATGACCAGACCTCTAGTCATTAATGAAAGTCTGTGTCTGGGGCGGGATTCTGAACAGTCATCACACTGTTTTTTTCATCTAACACCCCCCAACATCTTTCAGTACCAAACACATCCTGCACATAATCAATGCTCTGTCCCACAGCAACCTCTGTTTGCTAACTCTGGACAAGCAAAAAAAAGTTTGGCTGAAAGGAGCCATTTATAGACGTTTTTGTAAGCTAAAAGAACATTTGTTATTCATTTGGTAACTTCTGAAACACGGTGCCACCCTGCAGTTGCAGTTGCAGTTGTTCATTTGTGCTTCAGTGTGCTTGCTGTTGAACTCAGTTTAGCTGCAAATTAGAATACTAGACATTTACTGAGCATGAGGAAGAAAAAAAACTGCAGTCCGGCTATGCACTAAGCTATGCAAATAAATCATGTAAGTTAGTGTCAGCATTCTGGCAATGAAACCAACAGTGAGATCATCGGGCTTGGTTTGCCCTACTGGCAAGCAGAGGCACAGTGTGCAAATGCAGGCAAGGGGTTAAGCAGTTAACAGGTTTCACTTCCTCCTTCACCTGACAGGATATTTGCATGAGCATCAAAGGAGGAAGCAGACTCAGTGCCACCTGTCATGCTGATCCGTCAGCAACGTTTGTGGCATGTTTGAAGCTACACCTCTTCCTCATTAACCTGTGAACCAGAATTGCCCCAGTAGAAACTCTTAATATCATGTTTCTATGATTTATTCCCAGAAAAACACCTTAACCAAACTCTTTACTGTATCAGAAACAGAATCTGTCTTCCTGACTGGACCTTCTCCCATATTGTTTGTGTGTGAGCTGTGTATGTGTGTGTGTGTGTTTTTACAGCTCGAGGTCCAGTAGGTCAGGTCACAGGACATGACAGTTGGCCAGTGGAGAGCAGCCTCTAGGCTAGTGTAAGTCCCCTCCACCCCCCGCCTACCTCTCTCTCTCTGGGTGGCCTGTGTTTACGAGCTCCAGGAGCAGGTCATCACTGTGCTGAGAACACGGCTGCTGCAGGGGGACTGTTTCTGGGTCAGCCCCGGAGCAGAGACCAGGAATTTTTTCCTCGCTGTGTGCGCCTGTGCGCGTCTTTACACGTATGTGCACACTCGCTTCTCTGTGTTTGTGTGTGCGTCGATTCGGACTTCCTGTGTGCAGCGGTGCGGGGGAGCAGAGATGGGGGTGAGGTGACCCTCGACCCTGACCACATGTCCTGGTCTGTCGGCTGATCACCCACACTTCCGCCTGCGGGGCCTCTCTTCTGCTCTCTCTCTGGGCCTGAGAAGTCTCCCGGCTCATCAGCACTGTCATGTTGCAACATAATACTCATCGTCATCATCATGATCATTTTTGTTGTAATTCTTGCACAGTTTATATTAGGTTGTCTTTTAAATTCCTTTTTCTAAGTACAGGAGCACACTAGAGAAGGTGCGAGCCAAAATGTTTGCGCCTGACTGTTTCTGTTCTAAAACAGGAATTTAAAAAAAAAATCACAGTCAAGTCTAAAGGATTTATATTTGTGAGTGTGAACCAACACTTCTCTTCTGAACAGACTTCGACCCTGGTTTCTATGCACCAACCAAGTGTAGGTGAGACTACATTACTACAACTTATCATCATACTATCAAAGTACAGTTTTGCTCAATGGACAAATTGTTCTTAAAGTTGAATTGAAATATGTTTTTATTTTTTTCTGTAAGAACATTTAACCCCCACATTTTTTTTTCAGTTTCTTTTTCTTTTTTTTTGTGTAAATTGACCAACATTTAAAGGTCTGCATTGCTGCAAGACACACCGTCAACTTCTGTAGTGCACTATTAATTGGGGCATATAGCATACAAACACTGATCCAAAATGTCTTCTCTACCCGAACTTGATAGGGCCCGACCTGACCCAAGGGGCTCAGGCTGGGCTGTAATTTCTCAATACACACCAACGTGAATTGAGTCAGGTTCTCACAAATGTGCGGTGTAGGAGCGTTCAGAATCAGGATCAGAATAAACTTTATTGTCATTATACAAAGTACAATGAAATTTTAACTGGCCTCTCTGAAAGGAGCAACAATTAAACAAACAAATATATTAAAAGATAACGAGTGAATGGGTAAAAATTGTTGAAAGTAAACAGCTAAGTGTCACTTTTACTGCACTTTGGCACTCTGCTACTCGGAGAGTGTGGCGCTTCCGGCAGTGCCTCAAATTTACAAATGGTCCAGTTTTTGCCAGGGTGCACTCTGGTGTTCGGACTGGCTATTTATGAATGCACCTGTGTCACAAAGGTCTGCTTTACGTGACAAGTTGGAAAAACATCCTAGATAACTGAAAAACAAACTTAGGTCCCATGTCTGCCAAAGCATTTTATTTTTCCAGGTGAGAACGTCAGGCACTCCTCAGCAAAAGTGCCCAGCTGGGAGCCCTTTAGAGGGGTTTGGAGGCCCAGCGTTTTTTGAGCTTAGACGTTTTGGTTGTGTTTGGTTGCTATGATATGACATATCTGCAGAAGTAAAAATATTGGCACAAGGTAGAGTCCCTCACATATATTACATATATTAATATATAGAGAGATATTGATAAATAGAAACATTTTTCTCCTTCATTGTTGTTGTTCAGCACTTGTACATGTAAGATGTGACAGTTGGTCTTCATGGTATTTGTCCCTCCTCTACTGAGAGTGAACAGCTTTATAAAAAGTGACAGTGACTAGCGCAGCATGGAACATTTTTCAACTCTCGGGGCTCAGAAATAAAAAGTCAAACATGCAGCACGTTGCGCAGAATAGACGCTTTTATACCATGGTCAGGGTGAATACTCGATTCTGATTGGCTGCAGGGTGTCCGTTAAAAAGTGTTGTAGGACAGGTTCTGTGGCCAGAGCCGGTTACCTTGGCAACGCGTCACAACGAGAGATATTAAATAGTCCACTCAGCCGCTTCTTGTGAAAAACTTACGATTTTAACGGTAAAAAACAACATTAACGTATTAATAATTGATTTAATATTTATTTCTTTTGTAAGTGGCCATGGTATAAGTGGGATAACGCCCTTCAAGGCTTCGCGTCGGACGGTTCCCGCTTCCGCGTCATCCATTCATTTCTGATAATGGACACCTCGTCGGGCATTATCCCTAACGTATACACTGGCCTAAGAAAGAAAAAAGCTCTGGTGGACACAGCCCTTAAAAGCATAAGGTAGCACGGGGCTTTGCTGTGAAAGTGTGTTAGCCTAGCTTGCTAATTTTAGCCGTAATACCAAAAGACATGACTTTTTGTCCATGTTATTTCAACACCTCCCACTCACACACATTTAGTGCATTGTTAGTCCCACATTAATGTCACTCAGAACCAAAAATCCAAGCCACCTGGACAACATCAGGGGCTCCTGACAGTGTAGTTAAAACTTAAATTCCTTATTTTTGATGACAATTTTTACCAAATACACAAGTCAAAACAAACCCAAGGATATACTGATTTCTTGAATTTAAATTTCAGTTTCACATTTTGTTTGCCAGTTTTCTGACTCTGCGCAGCCGTTTCAAATACCAGAATATACACAATCCACCATGAGTACCTGAATCACTAGTGACCTTTTAACCCCCTGCTTCCCTGGGAACACCATCATTCCTGTCCTCTCACTCACAGAGCAGTAGTCACCGGCCCAGGGCAAATCCACCACAAGGCTTTCTTTGACTACGCCTAATGAGAAGACTATGGTACGGTATTGCAACCAACATGGAGAGGTTAGCTTTCTTTACTCTGCTCCTTATCAGCCCGTGAATCAAAATTATTCAATTATCTACATCTCCTCTTCCCGAGGATTATGTCCACTCCCGGTAGTGCACACTATTCTACTAATGTGGTTAAATACAGTTAAATTATATAATCACAGAGGCTGCAATTAGTGCAGTATGCTTGTTGATAAAGGGGCCAGTATGTGTGTTGGCAGAGTGTGCTCTCCTCCAAGAGCCCAATTCCTGTAATTAAATGTAGGGGTCTGCGTTTTGGTTTATTGGATTTATTTTGACTGATTAGCCATGGCATTGACTGATGGGTAAGACAGAGGTGGTGGTGTGCTGGTGGAGACAGAAAGGGGTCTGGCATAATGTGTGTGCATGCTATCGAAACCATATTGAAAGTCAAAGGTCAGTAAACTCTTAAAGCCTCACTTCATCTTCAGCAACTGCATTTTAAAAACACAACAAACACTGAAGGCACCTTGCTTTTACGCCTTGGTGAGCAAAGCCAGCGTTAGTCTGGTGTGTGTGTGTGTGTGTGTGTGTGTGTGTGTGTGTGTGTGTGTTTGCAGCGGCGTTGGCTGTGTTTATTTGGTCAGGGGTGTCAGACAGATTAGCTGGTGTGTTACAGGTGCTATAAAAGTTGTTGCTTTGGACACGGCTCATGAACAGTGTAATGACTCCGGGCTCATGTTAATCTCACTCCTTCTGGCTCTGTCTCGGGGTGCTGGCCTGTTTAGCTGCCGGGCTGGGCTCAGGGCTAACAGGCAAACAGAACGTTCCAGTATTACGCCTACTAGCAGAGGCCGGGAAGCTGGCCAGAGAAGGAAAAGAGGGAAGGATAGAGGAAAGGAAGAAAGTGCGAAATGCGTTTGTGACAGAGGTGCTGATTTCTTATCAAACACTTTCAATCACTTCTCTTCCTTTCTTTATCTGCTGTCATGTCCTTTATCTACAGACATAGAGGGCTTCAGATCAGAAGAGAGGAAAGATTTAGTGGAGAGCAGCCGGGAATATGCAGGAGTGAAAAAGAGAAGGAGGAAAAGAGTGATGGACTCAGTCCCTCAGTGTGATCTCCTCAGAGGGGGGTTAGTGTGTTGTGGAGTCCATGCTGTTTGTTTTATTGGCCTTTGGGGAGAAAAGGAACAGAACATTTGTGCTGGATACGGGGAACCACATGGTCTGTAGTTTATTTGTGGACGATCTTCAACTCTTTGAAAGAGCATCATGAGTCACAGATCTCTGTCTCTTACTGTCACACCAGTCTGCTGGTGCATTTGTTTTTGCCCCAACCTGTCGCTTCTCCTTACTCTCAGGATCAGTCTGCGCTGCTGTCTGTTACCAATATCTAGCCCATGCTTTACTTATTTTAGCTCCTTATTCCCATTTTGATAATCTCAATAAAGTTTAACATGATGAGAGCGTTTTGTGAAAACCTGTGCTTGCTCGGTTGGAGAGCCGCCAAGCTGTCACACATGGTTCTCCTATGAGGTAGTGTGTTCTCCCAGCCAGCAGACAGGCTGAAAACTCAGGTGTAGTTTAGGACCCCAGTGTTTACGAGGCACTACGCTGGTGTAATCCAAGTAATTGTTTATTACAGGCCTCAACCTATGTTATAAGTAATTACTTTCGGGTGCCCTAGCCCTGTAAAAATCAGTTTTGTTTCCTGTCTGGGTGCCTAACACCACAATCTAAGCTCCTCCTTCCAAAATGTATATGTTTTACTACACCTTGTGAATGATATTACATATAATTATGTTTTTTCTGTGAGCAGCGCAGTTGTAAAATACATGCATATGCTATTAAGGATCATTAGAGCTTTGATGGTGCAGGGCTATTCCTCAGTGACACTCCATCGCCTGCGCCCATAAAACTCTGTGCCCAGCCAGTGGGGGAGGATTTTAAGTGTGGCACGGTGCTCTAATAGCCACTTCCTTAATCAGATGGCTGGACAAATTGTAATCATTAGCACTGTAGTGAGCAACGTGCATGACATGGGTCTGGAAACTCATTAGAGTGAGTTAGCTGGAGTTGGAATTGAGTGAAGGAGGAAGAGAAGGAAAGAAGGAGGAGGAGGACGCTGTCACACACTCACCTGGGTCTGTTTGCAATCAGGCAGCCGAAGCAGGCAGTTCAATTAGGGCCTAACTGGCCGCTGCACCAGCTTGCACCGGCAAGGTTTGCGTCATCTCCAACCACACATGGATGCAAGCAAGCGTCCCTCCAACGTGTGCGCATTAACCCACACAAACTGTGATTACAGTTAGAACAATCACACATGCGCACACGTACTCAGCGGGGCGCAGATACTGCTCACAGTCTGATTCACTCTGTAGCTTTGTTGTCCTTCTGTGCCATGTGAAGCTTTTCCCTGGCTGTAACTAAAGGCGCTGAGCTGTCGAGGCAGTGATACCTGTGAATCCTTTGGCTTAGTTCCCTTTTGTAACTCTGCCACTTGGGTGCATCATTCTTGAAATTTTGGGCCAGTTTGTCATCTGTTACTGTTTAATGTTAATGAAGCAAGAAATGAATAGTCAGGAAACATTAAAGGCAAGTCAAGATTTTTATAAAGCACCATTTAGGCACAAGGCAATTGGGGATAGAATTACACTTAACATAATAGATTAAGAAAGCATACAATTTGTATTTAAAAGACAGTCAATAAATAAATAAAAAAACATTAAGAGGAAATAAAAATAAGCAAACTAATGGTTACAAGTAAAGAAAAGGTTGTATAGCCTATATTAAAGGGACAGTTCAGCACAAAATCAAAAACACAATTTTTTTTCTTTTACCTTTACTGCTATTTATCAGTCTAGATTGTTTCAGTGTAAGTTGCCAAGTTTTGGAGATATCAGCGTAGAGATGTCTGCCTTCTCTCGAATATAATGGGACTAGATGGCACTCAGCTTGTGGTGCTCAAAGCGCCAACAAATACATTTAAAAAACTCAACAGCAGTACCCCTTTCCAGAAATAATGACTCAGTTATTCAAGAACACCCATATCCAACTTTGTTCTTGGCGGTTTTTATGTAGGAACTATCACCACGCAGAGGGAAGCGTGCAGCTACTGCTAGCTCACCTAACATCACTGAGCAAGCTAATGTTACAGCGTGGCTCTGAGAAGGACGCCATTAATGTTTACATTTTACGCTCTCATGGGCATGACTCTGTCGTCAATGAGTAGATGTATGCTTCCTTCTGCATGATGATAGGGTTGTTGGGTGTAGTTTGGTAGAAGAAATTAGTTCCTACATGAAACTGTTCACAACATCTGTGGATTATCTTGAGTCACCAGCTCATGATTTCTGGAAAAAGACATTTTGTTTTGTTTTGTTTTTTGTTGTTGTTTTTTGGTTTTGAGTGCCATCTAGTTCCATTATATTCACAAGACAGTAGTAGTAGTAGTATTTATTAGTAGCAGTAACAAGCCCTTGTTAACATATTTCCAAAACGATTGCACATAATAAAGTATAAATAACAAAAAGACATTAAAATACAAGGAATATCAAAAGTTAAACAAAAAAGATAGACAGAAAAGGTGCAGGCTGAGGCCTAAGCTCATTATAGCCTTGAGCACATGTACAAAAGATAATCTCCGTACAGACTAACAAACTGAAAAGAAAACTACATACACACACAAATATTGTACACACGAGCGCTAAGACACACGTGTGCTCGTCCACACAGCTGCACATGCTTGAGCAAAGCTAGCATCTGTCCCAGAAACATCCGTCAGTGCCTCCACATCTGTGTGCTCCAGCTCAAGCCTTTTGCTCTGGCCCCCACACCCCGCACACGTTCCCCTCAACTGGGCTTGGCCTCGTGCCACCCTCCCCTAGTCCTCCAGCTGAGTGATACATGCGCTAACCTCAGACAGCTATACAGTCCTGTTGCCTATTTAAAGTATTCCTAAAGGGAATATGATACGGTGGGTTTTATTTGAAATGTCTTTTTTTTTTTATTGAGAGGGAGATGTGGCAACTGCCGAGCAGCACTTCTAATGGCTCTAATGTGGAATGTCTTTCCACCGTGACACATGTTCAAAGCGTTTTCTTGCATGCTTACTAAAGCAGCAAATGCTGCCCGGCAAATCTGTCTGTGACGCGACTTTTCTTTGTAACTTCCTCACGGATAGACATCAGTTAGGAGACATCATTGATGCTGGCAGATGAAAGCATCACTTAGAGACAGTGACTGACACAACATGTGCAAAGTACTTTAAGACCAATTTGGCTTGACTCTTAGCTTTCATTTTTGTGAGTTATGTCTTTTTAAGATGTTGTTGTGGCTGTGACAGAGGCTGAGTTCAAATCCTGTGATGATGTTGTTGTCTTGGCGTCTTCAGTGACAGCATCATTCTCCCTCCCCCCCACCTTCACCCCTAACTTACCCCTGCCCCGAGGTCATTAGTCATAAGCACGGAGGGGGGGAGGGAGGGAGGATTGTGAACAGCGCAGAGGGGACAGTGCAGAATGGATCCTATTGTTAGCCCCACAGGCCAGAGGGTGCTGTCTCACCCGGGGAAGTATCGCCATTTGGACTATGCTTGCAGCCAAGTGTGTTTTCTTGGGTGTCCATGTGTCTATCTTTCTGTGAATGTGCGCATGTATGTGTTAATGTGTGTCTGCGCAGACGTATCACCAAGGCAACTGCTCTTTTTGGTTGTTCATTTCCATCTAAGCATGTGATGTGACGCAGCGTGACACCCACCACATGAGCATGTGAAACTTGTCACAAGCTAATTTGTAAACTTGTTGTCCTTTATCACATATCATCACCGTTGCCTCTAAAGGTATTTCCATATGTTGGCCTCTCTGCACGGCCCAGAGTATGTAATGCATACATGTGTGGGTGGGAGGGTGGGTGGGTGCGTACACCAGAGACGGCTTGTCGTAATTTGTATTTATGTACTTGTGGTCAAATTAATAAAGATTACCATAATCATATCTGGCTGTGACATGACACTGATTTCCGGCCTGCTCTCTTTCATACATCTCGACAAACCCACTCCTCTTTGACTCCACTTGAAATTGGGCCCAGATTGCTAAGGGCCTACCCAGTCAGGGAGCACACCTTGTTTCAGGAGACTTGGGCCGAGGGGAAAATCAGCCTTTAATAACTATGTAAGGGGAAAAGACTCACCCTGCCAAAATGGCAGCCGCCCTGTATACTGTTCAGCTGGCAAACCAACAGCCAGAGAAGGAGGGATGGGACTGGAATCTGAGCAAAAGTAAGAGTGATTTTCTCCCAGACCTCCTGTTGCAGAGAGACAGCATGTAGGAACGTGAGGAGAGGAGTGTGAAGAGGCTTAACTGAACCATCACATTATTTCTCATCATTATCCTCTGATGCATTGTACTTTGTAATAAAAAAATGAATCATTTCCCTGCATTTCTATTGGAACAAAGCCATCTCTACTGTTTAAATCCTCTTTACTGTATCTCCGCCTTAACAGCATGTAAAAAATTGTCACACATTTGGTTTACCAACTGCTACGACCCCAGCCTGCGAGTGCTTACATTAACACTGTGACCCAGACCTATCTCTCTGTATGCCTGCCCTTTCCCTTGCTGTGCTTTACAGGGTGTTAGCTGTTGTATGTTTTGTTGTAAGCTGAGTCTTGAGTCTGAGCAGAGCAAAGCTTGGAAGGGAGGAGGCTCCCAGCATGTTGGAAACCACAGCACCAACGGCGCCAACTCCAATGAGACATGAGTTATAGCTCCGGCTTCCCCGAAATCAAATAAATAATCTCTCCTTTATTTATTTACTTAGGCTCTCATTATGATTTGCAGCCTCTCAATTATTCTATCTGGGTAAGAGAACTTTCTCGCTCTCTCCTCACACTTTGCTTTCCCTACACACGTGCACACACGGCACTGCTGATTTTCAGACACACACCTGTCACCTCTTTTTCCATTTATATTTCAGTCTGGATATTTCATCATAAGCTAAATGCAGCAGGGCTTAAATAGTGTAAAATGATTGTCAGAACATTTATGCAGCAGCAGGGTCCACCAGCACCGACAGAAGCAAAAACATTCAGCCAGGCTACCTATAAACACACACACACACTCGAAATGAGCCCTTGGTAGCAACAGTGTTTCAGCTATCAGAGCCTCTCGGCCATGTGTTGAGAGCAATAATGGTAACGGCAACGACAGGCTCAGCCCATACTCTCAATTAGGCTCCCCGAGTGCTAGGTGTGGAAAGGTGTCTGGCAAAGCGCCTGACCACAGCACTCAAAGAGCACTTTGTCTGCGCACCTCACACCCACCGTACCTGCTCATGTTGTGGAAACAGCCCAACGTTGTCACACAGTTGATTTAATAAAATTGGATCCCCAAAATGAGACTTCTAGTGTTTCAAGGGGCGCAATAGTCGTAATGGAAACACATACACTCCCCCCTCCTCCGCCCTCCCTTTGGCTTTACAGGCATCCATCCAGAGTCAGAATGAGCTGGGGAGACCCGGGGTAAACGGATACTTCCCCACTGTGAGCCCAGTAGTCTGGGTATGGCAAGAGTAACCCCACGTCCATCACAAGCCCATATCTAGCCACAAGCCTGGCTGTTGCCGCAGCTTACAGACTTGTTAAATGATGATTGCGAAAGCAGGAAAAAAAAAGTCAAAAGGGAAAATAAAGGTAGCGCCGGTGTTGCTGTGGTTTTGTAAGTTGGTTTTGGGATCTGTGGGGAGCCTGTTTAGTCTCCTGTAGCTCAGGGTAGTGTGTGATGTTTACAGGAGTGACATTTAATAATCACGTCAATAAAAAGCTGGACTTTCTGGGCTTGGATGCAAGGGAGTATAATGAGGGAGCTCAGTTCTTACAGTATATCAACCAGTGTTGGACAAAAGCTGGGAATGCAGAGGCATGATCAAATTGCTGAAAAGGGTTGGCAGTATTGGAGGGCTGAGCTTGGAAACCATGGAGGTGGCAGCAGAGCCTACACTACAAACTGATGCCTTGGGAAAAAAATGGACATTGATGACGTCTTCTTAAAGGCCCAAAAGCATGAAAGGAAGTTAGAAAAGGCAGCTATAGTCTCTGCAGCTACAGAGCATCTTCATTCAGCACATCATCCTGTGCTTCTTGTTTGTGCATGCTTTTTGTTCCTAGAGCCATGTTGTACATTCTTTCTATTCAAACAGCCATGAAGGTGCAAAGACATGAAAACACAGTTGGATGACTGTGCAAATGTTAGTCTGAATCCAGACCTTTGAATCACTGCCCACACCTTCAATTACTTTAGCAACAAAATTCAATTCACAATTCAGTCTGATTATTCATTATTACCAGTCTGACACTGGTATGAAACTGCTGTGCATCTCTGTGCAGTCTCTGGACATGTGATGGCACATATGACAGATTTCCTTCTGTATGTTCTGATAATATAGCAACATTGTGAGCAGATGATAATCCATATGTGTATTCCACATTGCCATTTTTCTGTGCATACTGTGTATTGTCTGTCTTGAAATGATTTCCTCCATGTTGAAACAATATTTATAGCTTTAGTGTGCACCTCATGACACTTAAGTGACACACAGTATATGCAGTATATGGCCATTTGTTACATATAATTTATCTCCTTGATTGTTATATTGTGTACCTATTGATATTTTCATGATGGTCAACCATCTATTTGAATTTATTTTTACTATTTGAATATTATTAGGCCTGAGATATACTCGCCTTTAACTGTGCATTCATGTGCGCGTGGCTGCCTCGTGTATCCTGCGCCCCGTTTGGAGCATTGGTTGTACACCTCCTTAGAAATTAAAGCTATGCATTTGCAAAATGCAATATGCTCATGAATGTTAGGGGCAGTGTAACATACACACTCACCATTGTCACAATGTGCTTGATTCAGGGATGGTGCCACTGTCGCTTTTTCTCCTGTGATCTCAGAATTACGGATATAGTAACTTCTTCTAGTGTTGCCATGTTTATTGTTTAAACAACACAAAGCTGGAAATTCTATCTTTAATCAGAATCAGAAATACTTTACAGATCCCTGAGGGGTAATTGTAGGGAAATTGTAAATTCTGTTTACAATCTAAGTTCTCTGGTGTGCCCTCTAGTGGAATTCTCTAGCAACATTCTTAGTAAATAGGCAATTATGTGAACAATTACCTTCGCGATGCAGCAGGTTGTCTGTGTGTACACGTGGCTAAAAAGCAAGTTCATCAGCAGCCTTAGACTTTTATGTCATTTTTTTTTACTTAATTTCAATGCTTACATTAAAGAGTGACTCTACTTTAATTAAGAATTCCAATATGTTATTTCCATGGTCAAGGAAAGTTCAATCAGTATTTGTGAATGTGAGCTGCTCTCTCTCAAAGCCAGATACCAGAGAAGTAATGGTGCATTCCAGTTGAACTCGGATTTCCGAGTTCCGAGTGGGAAATTTCAACTGGAACACCCCCTGAAAGTCGGAGAATCCTCACCACCCCCAAGTTGACAATCGAAGATGGCTGCCCCGGGTGTAAACAGTTAAGTAGAAGCTCCTGTAATATTCAGTTTATTAGCACTTCTGACTAGTGTTTGTCGCAGTAATATTTGGACAAGGCAAGCACGAGAATAGCTTTCGTAGACGTTGCCATCTTGTTTTCCGACTTCTTCTACCCATTTGGCAAGTTTTTTCCGACTTGGAACGCTGATAACTCGGCTGTGACATCATTTCCAGCTTTGACTTCCGACTTCCGAGGTAAAAGGAACGCAGCATAAGTCTCAAACTTGTGATGTCATTGGGTATGAAGTCTGGAGCAGCTCCATAGACAATGAATGGGAGCCTGATTTTGTGGACCCACAGAGTGTTTGTTTTCTTTTTTTTTAATACTCAGATAAGCTTTATTTTATTGTAGTGTTCTCAGCTCTGAAACAGAAAATATACCAGTATTCTCAAAACACTCCCCTGGCTGCTTTCTCAATAGTTGTCAATAAAGCAGCTCCAAACTTTACACCCTATGACATCACAAATTTGAGATTTAGCACTCTAGTTTTTGGATTCAGGAGAGAGTTGTTCATTTTTACTAATATTTTTGGACTGTCTTAGACCATAATAAAATGTATGAGTTCTGAAAATTGATGAAGTTCCCCTTTTCATTTCAGTATGGAGATGAAAAATCCCTCAGCTGTGAAGCAATGCAGTCAGATAGAGGGTGGAGCGATGGGCAGTGGGTAAACAGGTAAACGCCCCAGTGGCGTGTGTATTTGTTTACCCACCAGTGTGTGTTGACATATGCATATTACCAGGGGACTCCTAGCACAGGGTGGGGTGTTAGAGGTGTGTGTATGCGTCTGTGTGTGGTGCAGTCGACTTCCAGGCTCCTTTAAAAAGCACACATTGGGGTTAGTAACTGGGTGTGACAGAGGCCCCTCATTAATGTAAGGAAAATGGCCCTTAACTGCTGGCAAGGCTTTTACTGATAATGGCGGAGATTACATCACACTTTACTCTTTATGTGCTCAAAATAAACATCATTTCTAGATCAGTTAAATTAAAATAGATTGTGTTGATCAGATGATATTAACAGATCTGTTCCAGGTAGTCAAATTAGAGGCTGATGCAGAGGCAAGACTTTGACCACATGAATGAGATTAGACAGATCAGTTTTGGTTGGGACGGCATGCTTGTTCCACAAATGATTTTAGGCACAATTTACTCAGTATAGCCAGATGACTGCTTTGGCCTCATAATGTGTGTCTGTATGTGTACTCATGTCCAGTCTGTATATGACACAACCATCTCCAGCCTCTGTCCCAAAATGATTTAGACAGGTTCGTGAGATTAAATCTCGCGGCCTGCGACATGGAGGTTGACTTCCATAATTACGTTCTGCAGGGTTATTCGTGTACTTTATGAGTCTGAACTTGTGACCTTGGATGCATCGTGGAACAATTTATGATTTCTTTTTTCTTCCCCCTTGTACATGATAAACATCTGCAAACCTCCCCAGAGCTGACTACGATGACAACTTACAGCAAAGGAGTTTTAAAAAATGAAACAGCAGAAATCTCCCCTTTCCTCTCTACCTCCCTCGCCCCTTCCCTGTCCTCTTATCCCTCTCTTCTTCTTCACTCCCATGTGTTTCTGTAGTCTTTGGAGGTGGAGGGAGAGGGGGGGGACAGATCCTGCTGCACATCTGAGGTTTATTTGGCCTCCCCCTAGGGAGTGCGGTGAAGCTCTGCATCTCAAGGAAATTGCCAGCGCTCTCTGGTCGGCTTGGCACACTCTCAAACACACTCTCACACAAACACTCACACACGTACACGCACATGCGTCTCCTCAGCTGGCTTGAGCCCCCCCCCCCTCTTCTGCCTGTCACAGTGGCAAAGTTTGTCCACCGTTGTAGCCCTCGGTGGCAAAATCCTTTGGTGCATGTTTCCGTCTTGCGCACATTATTTTCATGTATGGTCCCTTTGTCTCAACAATGGAGTCCCACTCTGGAAACCCCCTATATGCATCCTAAGGCATGTTTGAATCATAATTTTGTTACCAAGCAGGCCTTAACTTGTTGAAAATGCCTTCCAGGAGTCAGCGCTAAAAAGTGCTCTGTCAGCTCTCAAAAATCAGACTTTCAAAGAGAGGGTGGCCATTTAGAAAACAAGTCTAAAGATTGCAAGATCACTGTAAAAACAGGGGATGGACGCCACCAAAACACCAAGCTGTACTGTACAGCCACACACACACATTCACAGGGCTGTCAGTTTGCCATTTTCTTACAGAACAACTGATTTGTCTTTGTTGAAATGAGCAGGATGATCAGTTAAAACACCATTTTTTTCCCTTTTTGTCAGATGGACGAGTTAAATTGTTGCCAGTCTTTGTACCTCATCCCCAGACTCATTTGTCTACTTCAGACTCTGGACTCCCAGCTGGTGAAGAGAGGACACAGAATGATGCCACCTCACCCCTCAGGCCCTGACTCCCTCTTGCTCCCACCTCCGTCCCCCTCTCCCTGCATCTAGTCCCCACCTGGCTGCTATTGAGGTCAACATCCGGGGCGGTTGAACGCAGCAGCAGATCACAGACAGGTGGCTTCTCTTGCGACCCGGATATACCTACCCCCTGTTCCCCGGCGACCCTGACAGGAAGTGAATCGCTGGCCAAGTGACCTCCCTTGGTGGCTCTTCCTGTCCCCACGTTGCCTCGCAGGAAGGAAGGATGCGGTCTGTTGTCCTCAGGCGCCGCTCACTCGCTCTCCCCTCCACAGCCTGACTGGAGAGACTAGATTATTGATTCCAGGCTTGTCTCCCCTCCTGCTCACTTTTTTTTTATTCTCCTTTTTGTCTTTTCCATCTTCTTCTCTCTCTTTTCAGCACCCACTTCATCCTATTTTGACATCATCCCTTTCTTCCTTCATCGTCTTCTCTATGCCCCTGTGAGACATAAGTAAACACTGCGGACATTGGCAAACCGCAACGTCCCCAAATACACTCCAGGGGCTAACAAGACCCCTGATTTATAGTCTTCATTTTATTCATTTCTGACACTGACTTGTTTATTTGTGTTATTGTTATTTTATTGGCCTTTTGTTTACATTAAATATGGCAGTCATTTTATGTGGCGCAGAAATCCCAAAGTCAGGCTTCTGGGTTTAGTCTGCTCTCAAATGATGTGCATGCACGTTGTGAATTACAGGACACCATTTGGTGGTAGTTAGGAAGAGAGAAGGGGACTTCCAGGCAGACAGAGAAAGAGACCTCACTAACAACATCAAACACTGTTTTTGTTGTTGTTCTGGCTGTAGTTTAAGAACAGGAACTCAACTCCAAAAAAAAGGTGAGGAGGTCATGAAGCTAACTGCTTTGCTAACTGCTCAGCCACACTGAGAATGGCGCTGTGGAAGAGTGAAAAGACTTTACCTCCCCTGAGGTTTCACTGCTTATCCGTGTTTTCTGTCTTGGTAACATGAGCATGTGACATCGTGAACACGGTGACAGTCTCTGTTGGATCTAATGACGCAGGCGGAGCAGGTGGTTTGTTGGTCCTAGTCAGTGTTGCAGCGACATATGGGGACATTATCATCCACATTTTGTTTTTCTCTGTATTCATAAGTGTCACTCAGCTGCAGGTGCTAGACTGCACCGCCGTGTTTACATAGCACAATGCAGCTTTGTGATAATAGTTACAAATGATAAGAATTTAAAATCGCACTAGAAAAAAAGGATTTTGATTTGTCAAATTCATGTTCATTTAGAAATAATGAGGTTCATATGAGGGGAAAATATAAATCTGTCAAGTTTGTATGTGTATAATGTTATAGACACACTATAAATAACATTATTTAATCTAAAACAAAGCAAAAGGGATATGAACACTCCTCTTGTCACTTGTTTCTTAACTATTTCCTGAGTGTTATTGCAGGTTTTATATTGTCGATGTATAGGGCTAAACATCTTCAGACTTTATTTTTTTGCAAACAATAAATAAATAATCCTTTAATCCAATTTTGCCCAACTGTCAGACATAATGGCGCATTCAGATATGGCTCAATAGGAATTAAATTAGAATAGTCTGTGATATATATATATATATATACATATATACATATATGAAATTCTAATATAAATTGGTGTTGTACAGTGCTTCAAAATGGACTCAAATGCAGCAGTTGTTTTGGAAAATCATCAAATCTAACATCTAATTTAAATATAATGACATAAATGTGTGATCTGTAAATAGCAGAACACTGTTTTTGCAGTTTAATTTGCATATATTTTGCAAAGTACATCAACAGAATTTGATTTAAAGCTCCTCTTCTTTACCATTTCTCTTGTGTCTTTAACAAAGAAATTAATAGTGTATCCTTGTTTAGTAAATGGAAACATAACATGTTCTCAAAGACTTGGGACACACAAGAGGACAGCAGGGAGAAGGCATGAAGTGAGATGTTGTGATCCCACAGGTGTTTATCTCCTCTCTATGATGAGTCTGCAACTGCATTGCCACCTAGTGGGGAAATGTTTACTGTGCTCAGCCCGTTGTGGTTTAAATGAGTCTATTATCAGTGAACAGAAGTAGTATGTTCTATAAAAGCTCAGGCAGCATCTCTGAAGTGAAGGAATAAATGTATAAGTGAGCCCAGAATAACTGTACGGTGTCTGCCACCATCATCTCTTTGTTCTTTGGCTATTTCAGGTCAGACTGTTGGTCTGCGGCTGCAAAGTTTTCCAGCTGAGCTAATCCATCCATTCCCCCTTAAAAACATCAGAACCAAACATCAAGCCAGTGAGTTCACATCTGGAGCTTATGTGGGAGATAGACATCAATATGTCAGGCCTTCAGGCCGTAAGAGAGCATCCCTACAGTTGCAAAGCAAGAATGCTCATATTAAATAAATCACTTATCAGAGGCCGAGAGACTGAAAAACTGTGTCTCAGTCTGCCACAAAAGAAGTGAGAGAAAAAGTGGAGGGAGAGTAAAAAGAGAGAACATGTTGTAAAAGCAGGGGAAGGTTTGTTTGGCCACGTTTTGCTAATTGGTCTCAGTGGTGCGGCTAATGGTTTTAGGTTTATGTCCAAGCTTCACTGAAAAATAAGTGGGAACCAATGAAGGACTAGCTGCTGTGTTTTATGCATTTTCATCATTTTGCAAGCGAACGAGGAGAATTTAAAGTGCGGAAAATTGAAAATGGATCCTGAAATCACCTAATTTAGAGCCACACATAGCACATCCTGTTTCTCCTTCATGTTTTAAACAGATGTTAGGTAAAGTGAATTTGGAACTGTTTCATCCATTACAAGCTATTTTAGGTTTTCACACCTTAAATGTCAAGCTCACATTTGAAGATCATGAAAAAGCTTTCATCCACTTTGATATCTTCCATGCCTGTCCCTGTCTTTCAGCCCTTTCAGGTTATAAGTGGCCCTTCTCCTGACCCTCACCAGTCCATTTTGTCCATCTTTCATCAACTGTAGCTGAGGCATGTGGCAACAAAGCTCTGCTGTGGTCAGATGGCATCTGTCCTTTCAATAATCCTGGCGTTATCGCGACACATCAAAGCGTTAAAGGCTTGCATAATTGAGTTAACGAGTGTGTTTGGGACGTAACCTGATCCTTTATTCCCTGTGAGGACTGCGGTCACAGTGTGCGACCACAGACAGAGACGAATGGAGAGAGGGACGGAGTGAGAGGGCTCTAAAGCCCTGCAACAACTGTGGGTTCACGCTGTGTGCCTGGCAAGCCGCACAGCGCCCTGGGCCAGTACCAAGCTAATGAAAAAACAACAGTGGGGTAATGCTGGTGCGGAGCTGGGACTGTAGCACCATGCCCACTGCACAACTGCCCCGGTCAGCACTGGCACTAGCCGCAGAGCCAGTTGTCACGGCCCTAATCCTGCCTGCTGAATGACCTCATCATTGCCTGCCTGCCTCCCTGCAGCTGCTGCCATGGCTTGTTACTGCAGCAGCACCGGAGTGACCTCACCTAGACAACACACACACACACACATACACACACAATCACATGCAAAGTAAGCAGATACACTGGTACAATGCCCAAAACATGCAAAACCCTGAAGAATAGGTTCACCCAAACCGCAGGAAGACATTTAGTTGTATCAGGCCATGCAGATACTTTCAGTTATGCTAGTTTGTTAGTTCACCTCCACCCATACAAAGGCGGTCACAAGAATTTTGTTGTGCTGCTCAAAGCATTGAAAAAAAAAATACTTTTTTAGCTTTAAGAGCAGTGTGTGTGCCTGGATAATTCACAGACCTTGCTGTGGGCAGTTTTGTTTGGAAATACTTTTAATAAACGAAATTGCCCCAGTGGAAACTGTCCATAGCGAGGTCTGTTGATTGTTCAAAGTACCCAGGGCATTATTTCTGGGGAGACACATTGCGATTTCATTTTCAGTGCTTTAATAATGAAAATGCCATTAAACCTCCACTGTACTGGGGTGTAGGGGGAAGTTGCAGAGCTGGATATCGCAAAACCAATCCAGTTAAGTCATATAGAGCAGGTCAAGAAACTGCTCTTTAATGTACAGACACACAGCAGTCCCTCCATGAGCAAGTTTACATGGGGATGCTTTTTAATAGGCAGAAACTTTAAACCGAACTTGACTGTAGGTGAGTTTCTATCGATTCTGCACATCATGATTTACACCCAAGGCCAACGTTCAGTGCCAACACAGGAATCAGTGTGATGAATATGTAGCAAGCTGAAATGCAGGGTTTGTGGTGGTGGAGGGGCTTACACAAGTCAAATTCTCATGGAGACAACCAGAGTTCATTTCCAGCAGATATTTCCAGTGACAATTTTGCCACCAAAATCGGCTGTTTTTAGTTAGACATTGTCAGCAGTTCCAGCCATGATTGTGCCACTAAATTGGCTGTTGTTTGGCGTTTTTCTAGCGACATATCGGCGGCATTTCAAGCAGCAGTTTGCCACCAAAATTGCCTGTTTTTAGCAAGACATAAGCGACATTTCCAGCCAAGATTGTGCCCCCAAAATCGGTAGTTTTTTAGCAAGACATCGGTGGCATTTTCAACAGCTATGAAGCCACCAAAGCTGGCTGTCTCTTGGCGGGGTTTTTTTTTCGCAAGACAACGTCAGCATTTCCTGTAGCAATTGTGCCACCAGAATTAGCTGTTTTTAGCGAGACATCTGCAGCATTTCCAATGGCAATGGCAATGGTTTTTCAATCAGTCATCTGTGGCATTTCCAGCCAAGATTGTGCCACCAAAATCGGCTGTTTTTTAGCAAGACATCGGAGGCATTTCCAGCGGCAATGAAGCCACCAAAACTGGCTGTTTCTTGGCATTCTTCTAGCGAGACATTGTCTGCATCCAGCGGCAATTGTGGCTCAAAAACTGGTTGTTTTTTAGTGAGACATGAGCTGCATTTCCAGATGCAATTGTGCCAACAGAGCCGAGTAGTTTAGGCCAAAACTTTTTTTCTGACCATAACCAAGTGGTTTTTCTGCCTGAATGTAACCACATGTTAACCACAGCATTGTTGACCCCTAAAGAAAAGTAAAATCTCAACAAATCCTCAACATAATAATGTACAAATGTCACAATGGTTTGCAGAAAGTGCAATGCCAACATTCACTTTGGAGATTGGGTTTGGACATTGCATTTTAAAAATGTTCGCATCTGATGTAACCTGGTGTTTTTGACATGTACTGCAAACAAAACCCAAACTACAGTGCACAGTGAGGTTTTTTTCTCTTTGTGATTTGGATGCATTGACCCTTTAACTGCACAGACAGTAGCAATTACATCAAAACATGGATGTATCATGTAAACACGAGGCTAATTTACATACATTGTATGACGGCTCCATATTGCGCTCATATCAAACAAGATCAGACTGTTCTGTACATACAGGCTAAATTCACAGGCACAAACACAGATGTACATAGCGTTCATGAACATATATCCACACACAGACACACTTGTGTGTGATGAAAATAAAGAGACACTTGCTCTGTTGGCACCTCCTCCAATCACACACGCCGCCTCCACTCCTTCATCCCAGCTGTCACAACTGCAAAAACTCTACAAATACACACGCACACTCTCGCATATTCACACTCACCCACACACACCACTTTTCCTGCTCACACCTTTTCCCGCTCACCATGGCTCTCTCCAGTTGGTGCTTATGTGCCCACTCTCTGCCGCAGCTTGTATGTAATGTGTGTGTGTTTATGTGTATATTATGCGTGTGTCATCTCCTTTTATTGCGGCGGTTCCACCTGAGCTCAGACATGTAGTGCCCACCTCTGCTCCTGCAGCATGAGGGAGAAAGTGGACAGTGAGTCATGTTTTATTCTGGCCTCCGCTAAGCTGTGAAAAATTACAGCCACCTAAAACTCAATCTGTTCTGCGTCTGAGAGCAGAGAGAGGATTGAAATGGCAGTGAGCAATTTAGGCACGCCTTGTAGTGAATCTCTGCTTTTTCTCCGGTTTACGCCCCTTTACTTTTTGCTCCAACTCGATCCAACTTAACATGAGGCCAATGAATCTCATGATCAGTGTGTGAAATCACTTCTGTGCTTACTCTGCATGTTTTGGTGTGTTAGTGCACTCTACGCCAAATGCTTCCTGTTTGACACCATGTGTGAGGTCATAAATCTGATCACCACAGAAACAGACTACGGTGACACTGACGCTTGCAGGAAGCACCCTGGATTAGCAAGGATTTATGGTTGGGCCTTGGATAACACACCCATCAAATGCACCCAGTACCCTTTTTCTTCAGATGACAGACTGGCATCTTTGCAAGTGGAAACAAAAGTGTCTTGCACCTTAAATCAATCCGTAGAAATGCAGAGCAGTTTCAAATTAAATTTAACTTAAAGGGCCTATATCCAAATAAATAAGGGGAGTGAAATTAGGAGCAGATATTGGGGAAAATTGGGCCCCTGGTAGTGATTATTACCCTCGTAGAGTTTTTCCATCCTGGTACCCTGGCTCAGACTCTCATGTCTGGATCTTTTAAAGGGTCCGGGGAGGGTTGGGCATGTATTATTTTCAACACTTCAGATTAAACCCTGCTACGGCTCTCTGAGGCCTTACTAATACAGACCCCCTGCTGGGTTACAGCAAAATTAAAAAATGAAGAAAAAAAGAGCAGTGACTGTGAAAACAGTGTTAAAGCAGAGGTGGAAATTGCGAGTGTGACACCGAGATGCTGTGATGACGTCTTTGGAAAGGTAATAATTAACGGTGTCACCTTTTTTACGACGTAGAGGAAAGAGAATTAAAAAATTTTGTATGATGACAGATTTGAAGTCAGGCCTTGGCTTCACTGGTTTAGCACATTAAAATATGGCAAGATTGAGCGAACAATCACGCCAAGGCAATTTCAAGCCACCAGAACACATTGTTTGTGCAAAGGTTCATTTCTCTCCACTCGTGTTAGCTACAGTATATAATGGTATCACACACAGTACAGTGAGGACATAAAACCTTTTACTTTGATCATTAATGCATCACCTTTTGTCTCCCAGGAGGGAACTCAGAGGCAGAGAAAAGTTAATAAGTCACATCAAATTAAAATTCAATCCCGAATTTAAGTTGCAGCCGCAGCAATGAAACTGCATTAAAAATTTAACTGAAATAAATGTTCTTCATATCAAATATGCCTGATTAAAACTGAATGTTCTTTAATCTAATTCTCCTTCACCATTTAGTGACAGACTTTGATTCATGTTGGTGTATTATAGCCAGTGATGAGGAGTAACTAGCTACATGTAAATAAATTATAACATAATATAATTGTAATCAGTTACAGCTCTTGAGAAAAAGATATGTATTTAAGTTACAGTGTCTTTTCAAAATGTTGGTGATGATAAAAGTGTTACATCCAAATATATTGTTCTCAATAAAAAGTTTGGAGAATATGACATTTATTTTGTTGCTTTGCATCTTCTTCCTTTCAAGTGCTGCCTTCTTTTGGCATAGCCATGTCTGTACATTTTTCAGCTTTAATACCCAGTTTAAAACATTTGTCAAAAAAGTAATTAAGATGTAATCAGATACAATAAGTTCCATTACTTTAATAAAGTATTTAAAATAGTTACATTACTTACTATATTTTTAACGGGGAACTAGTGATCTAAAAACCTTCACAAAGTGCATAGAAATCAGACAACAAAACAATACAAAGGAAATAAATATAATGAAACATACAATTTGTCCCAGTTGGACCTTTCCTCTGAGGAGTCAAGAGGTGTTTAACCGGAAAAGAAAGATGACCTTCTGCAAGACAAAGATTTTCTTTCTTTGTTTGTGTAGATTATTCTCTACATGAGGTATTTTCTCCTTTCATATTGTGTTTTAACAAATAAATGCAATTAAAAGCGACTTTAAAGCTTTAGTTTGTAAAAAAAAAAACAGTTTGTCGCAATTGCTGAAACTGTCACTATATCCACAATAGACAGATGCAAAAATCACATTCCTCTGCCTACTCGTAGTGCTGCCCCCCCCGCATGTAAACAAAAACAACCAATCAGAGCTGAGGAATCACTCGTGCAGCTGTCAATCAAGTATATCACTGCTTATGAACTGCATGCAAACTGTCAAACTATGCAAAACTGATCAAATATGATAAAGACTATGTAACTGGAATACCTATTTCTCACCACATATGTTTTCAAAAACATATTTTAGTGTACTGTTTAGCTGTAAAATGAGACAGTTTGTGTCCAGGCTTCTAAAAAAACAGTCGACCAAAGTACCAAGCACCGCCCACCAGCCAGAGCAAACTTTGTTTTGTTAATGAAAACATTTAGGGTAAGAAACAGGCAAGGCATCAACAGAATCTTGATTCATATTTGATCAGTGCTGCCTAGTCTGACCGCACATCACAAGCAGTGATTGACACGACTGATAGCTGAATTTAAGACTCTTTGATTGTGCAGTCAGACCATTAAAAGCATTACAAGACAATAGAGTAGGTTGGGTTTTCACATTATGGAATTGAAGTTGAAGTAATGGATGCCTCTAATTAAATAAATGATGAGTATCAAGTTTACCAGTTATATTGTAAAGGTATACATTCTAGGATTGATTAAAACATGTCCTGTATAACTTATTTTTCACGTAAAACACTATAAACAAGCAGCACTCATGCCACCCATTTTCCTCTCCCTCAAACGCACACTCTGTTTCTCTCATTTAAGATGCCTCGGGGAGCGAATAAGTGCCAGGCAGTACCAGTCCACTGATGGCTGCTCTCGCCAAGGCCTGACAAACAGGGATGCCGGCTGGCAGGATGCCCCCCGCCCCTCCTCACCGCACTCGGGTCGCAGGCAGCTGAGAGAAAGAGCGGCCAACAGATCAACAGTTGCTGTGACTTTGGTTGAGCGACTGGCCGGGCTGCTGCACGCCACCCAGCCCAAGTTCAGGGCACCTGACCCTGAGTAAACTGACAAATGCCTGGCCTTTGGGTGCGCCTGCAGATTGACGTGACCCTGAGGGCGTTATGACCTCACTGCATTGAGCACACGCACTTATAGCCATGTTCCCGGTCACAATGTTTATTCAAGCACCTGACAAAGTACATTGCGCTCACACTCACCCACACTTGTCGGGCTGTTTGACTTATTGTCATGGAGATGGAACAGCTCTAATGATGCTTGCACCCAGGAAAGAGGGCTGTAATTTGCTCCTAATTAACGTGTTGAAATGATGTGATTTGATGCATTCTCCGCAGCTGAATCACACAGTTGATTTACAGTGCATGGCACTGGGAAAAAAAAAGATTTAATTTGATCACCGCCTTGTTAGCTTTAGCAAAGAAAAAAGGCACATTTGCTTCTCTTAACTGCCTCCACAGTTTGTATTCAGAGAGCTTTTTATGTGCTGGTGCTGCCATATATGCTTGTTAGCACAGACACACACAAGCATATGGTACACACATACACATTATAGCCTTTCAATACACAGTACACTCATCGGGCATATTTAACTCATCTTGACAAGGCTGTTAATTTCTCTGAAACCAGGGACGGATTCCAACGACTCTCTCCATCCACGTCCCCTCTTCCCTCCAAAATGCCCAGCTGTTGCCGCAGTAGACAGCTGCTTCACGGGTAGAACGAATCTCAGCTGTCGAGGGGAGTTGTGCAAGGGGGTTGGTGGATTTTGGGGTTTGTATTCCCTCAAACCAATGACACTCCACTCCCTACTCTGCGCTGAGTTGGGTGGAGTGTGGAAAAATGCTGACAGATAGCAGATTTAGAGACAGAAACCAGAGGCTACAGCTGTCTGTGTGTTTACAACCAGAACTGCTCAGAAACTTTGGGGTCAAACAAGTGACGTCCCCTGAAAAGTCCATGTAGTATCATTTCGGTTGTGCGAGCTGCAATGTTTGGCAGTTGGGAAATAAAAGAGAACAAGCATATGCTTGGTGCTTTGATGTTAGATTAAGCTTAAGTTTTATTTTTACATCAAAAGTTTACCACAATGAATATTTACCACAAAAGGATCAGTCGCCAAATCCAGTGAGAGGTGAACAAACTGTCAAATTTTATTCGCTGCTCAGAAACTGCTATAAAAATGACTCACAAGCTGTTTATTGCTCTGATGTTTTTTTACTGATTTTGTTTTTAATCAGCTGAACTCGCCTGGTATTATTCACGCTACACATTGTAAAGGTCAAAGGTAATACAAGCTCACTTCAGTCTCCTAACGTGGGGAGCAAACAAGGTCTCTGGGCTGTGATCTTTGAGCGTATTCTAATGAGCCTGGACAGCCTGGCGCTTGATCAGAAAGGCAGTTGTATCATACACAAATTTCATATTGCATAACAAACTAGATTACAGAGGGGGGAAACAACAGCATCTCATTACTGACCACAGAGGGATCGGGGTCTGACCAGAATATGCTGCTGTTCTTTGTTGCAAATGGAGACAATATGTGGACCCCGCTACAGAGTGACATCCTCCATGTCACAGAGAGACGTTTGAATTGTGTTGTGAATTATAACGGGTGTGGGTAAGAGTCACAGAGAGGCCAGTGACCGTCTTGTTCTGCGCTGATCACAACCAGCTTGTTGATGGCGGCTGGAGAAAGCTGAACTGCTTGATTTTCTTTGTTGACCACAGCAGAGATTTTGAATAAAATAATGTTTGGTATCATTTTTCCAACTGCTACTCAATAATTTAAGATTAGTTCTGTATAATACATAATAATAGTATTTTTTTTTTGTATAGCAAGTATCTAAACAAGGTTAAAAGTGCTTCACAAAGTGCATGAAAATAAGACAACAATAACAATACAATATTTAATAGAAAAAATGTGGAGAGCTACGAAAAATGTTGCGTACAGAGGCAAAAATAAGATAAAAGGAAATCACAAAAGTACAAATGAAGGGTTAAAAGAAATAAAAATATGTTTTAAGCAATGATTTAAAAACAGTTAATGTGCCAGCCAGCCTAATCCCCTCAGCCTCGGGGCCTGAAACAGCAGATGGCAAAATCCCAGTCACCTTTACTTGCCAGCTTTGATCTAGGGACGACTAGTGAGGTTAGGTGAGGATCTGAGGTCACGACTTGGAGCATAGGTAGTCAGAAGCTCAGTTATATAACTCAGTGCTAAACCAAGCTGAGCTTTTAAGGTTATTAAAAGAACCTTAAAATCAATTCTTAAGTTAACTGGCAACCAACGGAGGGAGGCAAGAATTGGGGTGATATGTGACCTACGACTTGTCCCAGTTAAAATTCAAGCCGCAGCATTCTGCACAAGTTAAAGCCGAGCTACTGAAGATTTACTGAGACATGTAAACGGTGCATTATTGTAGTCGAGGCACGAGAATAGTTCTAGATGCTGTCAAACAGATTCCAATAAAGTGGATCTGGGGAATTAAGTGCTGACTGGGAATAAATAGCGTTAACGTTAGTTGATTCAGGAAATGAAGGGACATTACTGATTCATGGCACACTTTTTAAATGTCGTATTTTTCAATCTTTGGGTTTGGAGGAGGGTATCACGTTTTTTCAAGTCAAAAGCCTCAAGTCCAAGTGAAGTCAGGAGTCATTTGTGTTCAAGTCCAAGTCATGTTGCAGGTGTTTTTTTTTTATTTTGTCAGGTCTAGTCATCAAATTTGTGACTCAAGTATGACTTGTGACTTGAATATAATACTAATTATTTATGATAATGATGATTACATTTGCTAATGATTATTTCAGTCAGTGGTAAGGCAAGGCAAGTTTATTTGTATAGCACCATTCGTACACAAGGCAATTCAGAGTGGTGCATGGTTGCCTGTCATAGCTTAACTTTTCATATATATTTTTTCATGAACATTTTGGGGAGGTAATCTGAGCACATTTGAATATTAGAGGGGATGTGCCCCCCTCACAATGTACATTCTATTTACTGCCCTGCACTGTATGGCTGTCAAATCAACTGAAATTGCATGATGTACATCTCATATCAGCACTTATATGTGACATGTTTTGTTGTTGTTGCCTCCCCTACACAAGGCAGATTTCTTCCTGTTAAAAACGGTGAATTTAAACCAGACATATTTGCTTGATTTCAGACAAATGATCACAGGAGACACGTAAAGCCACCAACTGTCCAACAATGGAGGGAAAGATTGAGTAGTGTATATTTGATGAAAAGCATAACGGCCAAGCTCTAACTAAAGACTGATGTTGTCAACATTAAGTGGACACCAGTAATACTACAGCTGCCGAGACTGATTAAGGATACAACTTCTCCATAACCCCAGTGGAGAGGAGGAGTTTGATCGATACTGTTGACACGCAACTGAAGCCATGAATACAGATGTGTTTCTGAATGTGTAGAAGTACATGTATAGTGGTGATACAGTGACAGATGATTGAGGTGGGGGGTTTTTATGACCTTCCTATGTCTACCCAACTGACATAAAAGTGTCTGGTTATTAAGTATGGATGATTGCATATAGGATTAGGTTGTTTGGATGCCTGTGTCTGTGTTGCCTATGAACAAGATAGGTTGATGTAAAGCTTACATTTGTTATGTGATAAAGAATTTGAGTTTTATTTATTTTTACAGATACATATCGTCCACACAGACTAATTTAAACTCTACTCTGCTGTTTACTTTGTTGAAGCTGACTTCCTATCTTGTGTTCTTATGTCGCCCTCTTGTGGTGCAGTATTGAAATCACATCTCCAGCGCGCTCCACAGGTGGCTGCTTGTTTCCATTTTCTGCCATTTCTCCTCCACATTATACAAATAACAGCCTTGCTAATAGAGAAAGATTACTTTGGTGGCTTACATTAGGCAATTTTATTGGCTTTTTATTGAATAACTAACTGAATGGACGACACATTTTATTATACTGAAAGCACCTCATACATGCATAACGTCATCTGATACGTGAAAGCCATCCATTCGATTCGGCTCTCTCAGCTCATTGGCTAATCTTCTAGGAGTCCATATTAAAAACATTTATGCATACAATAATTCATAAACGGTTCAACACACAATGCTTCCACACACACATCATACACATGCATACATTTGCCAGAATAGCATCCAATCAAAACACATTTAAAATGCAACAAATACTACATATAATACAAAAATCCACAATGAAACGACAACTATTTAAACATAGTGGCCTCTCAAGAAAAACAAGCACATGTCTCTTATTACCACATTCTTCATGATGCCCTTAAATTCATCAGTGGATATAAATATTTCTAAATTTAGATCATTTTGAAGATTGTTTCATGTCCAAGGTGCAGAGTAGGAGAATGCAGTTTTCCTCAGATCTGTTAAAACCCAGGTTACATGGAGGAGCGTAGCTGGTAAATACCAGAGCTGACGCACAGAAGGGTGCAGAGGTAAGCCGGAAGTTTGCCCAATGCACACATACAACTTGCATATTTTGGCACATATGCTACATATATTCACATATCCATCTATATGTACTCACATACAACATCAACACTATGCAAAACTTTATTTTCTTTAATTTATTGATGAATTGGATAAAGTAAATCAGTTGTGTTATCAAGAATATGCGCAAAAGTAGCTTTATATTTATATTATATGACATTGCCTCTCTTACAGAATACAGCAGAATGTATGTGAGCCTTAGTAAGGGTAAGGTACTGAGAGAGCTCCCCAAATATATTATATGCATCTTATTTTGAAGGTTTAGAGCACACTGTCTCATTCCCAGAAACCAGATTATTGCAAGAAAATATTCATTGAGAGAAATATTCTTAAAGTTATGAGAGATAAACTGCTTTTGACTAACAATAGTGTCACATCATGACGTAAATGCAAATGTTTTTCAGCACCACAAACAGCATCCTGTGCCCTCTGTTTCCCTCATAACCATCACTTATTACACAGGCTGTACAGTTACCTTGTCAACAGATAAGTCACGTGGTCAAAGTTACCACAGTCTCTACAACAGACCCGTAATATCCGTCCCTGAGGACCACAGTGAGTTTATAATGTGAGGATGAAGGGCTGAGGCGCCTCTCAGCTCAAAGTGCAGCGCCCCTGCGTCCTGATTGTTTTGCGCTCAAGGTGGAGTTTTGTGCCACATCACATCATATCGCTGCCGCTCCAACGCGCAGTGCCGAGGCTGTTGTCCTGAAAAGAGCAAGCTGTCAGCTGCAGGAAGCGTCTCAACACCACCAACAACGGAAGCGAGCGCGTTTTTGTTTTTTTTTTTCTCTCTCCGCATTTCGGGACAATTTTCACTCCTTACTTTGAGTAGAGGAGGTGTCGAGGAACATGCGTTCAACGCGCAGGTGAAAACAAGTCTGCTAATTCAAGTTCCTCCCTGCAGCAACTTTTAAGCCCTCGGAAGATTTTTGTTGTTGTTTGCTTCTGAAACATTGAAATGTCTCGCAAGAAGGCTGCCAAAGGCAAAGCCGCGAGCAGCAGCAGCAGCCCGTCTGCGGGCAGCCCCACCGGGAAAGGGACCGCCGGGAAGGCTGCGAGGAGCAGCCCGGGGATTGTTCAGATGAACGGCGTGGTCCATCCCAGCAGACCCTCCATCAGCAACAGCAGCGAGTTTTATGACATCGCTTTTAAGGTAAGAATGCATGATAACAAACTGCAACTCACATAAAAGTGGGCTTTAATTTCTGACATTTTACGCACAGAAATATGTACAAATGTATAACGCCACAGTGGCCACTATAAACTGTGCACAGAGTAAATGATCATATGGACACTTTTTTGGCTTTTGTTGCCCCTATAGAATGAAAATATACAAATTAGAGAAGAAAAACAAACATAGAACATCTGTTTGTTGTCTACTTTATTCTTTCTCAGTGTCGTCCCCCTCTCCATCTTTCATTGTCTTTCGTTTTACAACCACCTTTATTCATTAAACAGCAGCGAGCTGCTGACACCAGCTGTGTCAATAGTCGATCGATAACACAGAGAGGTGCACTCCGCCGTGCAACAGCCAGCAAACAAGTCATTGTGTGCAACTGGTTGAATGCATGTTTGTCCCTGCTGCACATAGGACTGAGTTTTGCATTTACAGTGAGCGATTTTAGTGTGGTTTGCCTAACCACAATGCGAGTAGAGAACTGTCACCTCACCACAACACAAACACAGTTTCACACCCACAGATTCTCAGTGTGTACTCCCAACATAGCTTCAAGGGACTTGTGCCACCTACTCTGTGTTTTTGAAGCAGCTGTTTGATGCCAGTGCATGATTGCTTTGTGTTGCTCTTTCTGCAGGAAAATTGGATTGATTGCTCCATGTGAGCTGCAGATATTCTGATTAGATAAATTATTTGTTGGGTGCAGGGGCTACCATCTCTACAGTACACAGCATCCTTACAGCCAATAAATTAACAACTGAAAAAAGCCACTTTTTGCAGTTTCAGCCTGGGCTGAAGCAAGAAATACTACTGTAAATACATTGTGATCTCACAAGTAGCAGCATGTTCAGGCAGAAATCCAGCAATATTCACTTCAATTTTTGTCCTAATTCTTCCCAGAGCTCTAGCTGTAATGTTTAGATTGGATCAAAAGATCCCACCTGTAGCTTTTACCTTAAAAGTGGACCTCTTCCTGATTTCATTGTGCCATGTTTCAGCATTTACCGTTCCCTCTGATCGCTATTCTGCATTGAGTCAGAGAGGAAATTGATTGCATTTATTTATAAAAACCTAAGGGCAGGGAGAGACCAGGTGCCTCCTCCTGCACACCCCTGCAAACATTAAGCACATGTAGAGCTGTCTCATGGTGAAGTCATGAGAGAGAGGAAGGAAAAACAGATACAGAGTTGAAGTCCGGAGCATAGAGAAACAGAGGGCGAGATCTTCATGCATATTACCCTGCTACATTTTGCATCTGACCCCGTTACATCCCTTCGTTTTTCTTCCTGTCTTTCATCTCCTCTCTCCCTCGTCTGTGCGCCCAAGAGGCGCGTTTGATTTCCAGGGTCTAGGGCATCACAGTCTCTCTGCTAACCCGATAACAGTAATCACATCAAACCTTTAACTTCATCACAGCTCGGAATAAAAAGAGCGGGAGCAAAGCCCGGGTATGTCTGTTTTGTGTGTCTGCACGCATGCATGGGATGTGCGTTTAAGATGGTTGTATACATTCACACACTTACAGAAAGGACATCCACTGGGTGGCCATAATGAGCAGTCACACACTCATTCACATACACCCTCTTCACTGGCCACACACCAAAATACCAGGATTAATTTAGCTGAATGATTCAAATGTCCTGTTTTTTCCAGAGGACAAACAACCAGACACTGATATAAAATTAAACATATGAGCAAAAGCTCCCTCTTCGTCATGCTCCTACATGTCTTTTTTATGCTCGTTTCTTCTCTTCTGTTTGACATTTGCCTTTATCGATTAGTCAGACAGTCTGAAGTTTTATCCCTCGCACCTCTGTTTGCGCATTTTTGTGCGTGTGTGTTTCTTTGTTCAGCCCTCCAGTTATTCCTGGCTGAGTTTTTCCCTCCTGTATTCCTGTGCAGGTGATGCTGGTTGGAGACTCAGGTGTGGGGAAAACATGTCTACTGGTCCGTTTTAAAGACGGAGCTTTCCTGGCTGGCAGCTTCATCTCCACCGTGGGCATCGACTTTAGGGTGAGTTGAAATCAATGCAACCAAAGTCAAACAAGCAAAAACTGTCAAATCACCCACATACATGTGAACGCACCATCAGGTTTAGTACCTTCTATAAAATGGGGCCATATGTAGTAATGAGATTTTTTTCAAAGCTGTTCAGTGTCTTTAATGCCCCAGAGCTATGAGTATTTCCTGCGTTAGAAGTCTAACAAGATAGGATATTGATTTCTTAAATTAGTTTGACATGCTTTAGTTTTTTAGTCTCCCTGGTTGATAAGCGTGTCTCTCGTGTGCCAGTTTTAAGGTCCCACATGGGCAGCCAGGAAAGAACGTGTCCATCTTTTCCAATGATCACACTCAGGTGTCCAGGAGGCAGAGACAGGCCACCGCTCAGAGTAACACTCTGACCCGGGGCTGCAAAAGGAGACAGTTGCACCCCTAGTCAGCTACAGTAACAGCCCCTGTTTGCTGAATCACAGGACTTTTTCTGGACAATTTCATGTAGAAGTTTCATGCTGATTTAGCATTGTACTCCTGTAACATTGTCAGACTCGATCAAAATCAATGTGGCAGAGCCAGAAAGACTATATGATATGGCGAAAATCAAATATAATATTTTTGACCTGATACCTCAATATTGATATTGCAGTGATATTGTAGGGTTATTTTCAATAATCATCCATAATGGGCCTCAAAGTCCAAATTTGCCATTTCATCAAGGTCTTCTTGAAGCAACCAAAATGAGTTTCCTCTGTGGCATCGCTGGGCTCAGCCTTAGAGATAGGGTAAGGAGCTCAGACATGCAGAGGGAGCTCGGAGTAGAGCCGCTGCTCCTTCACATCAAAAGGGGTCAGTTTAGGTGGTTCGGGCATCTGATCAGGATGCCTCCTGTTAGAGACATTCCAGGCACGTCCTACTGGTAGAAGGCCCCGGGGCAGACCCAGAACACACTGGAGGGATTACATATCTCATCTGCCCTGGGAATGCTTTGGGGTCCCCCAGGAGGAGCTGGAAAGCGTTGCTGGGGAGAGGGATGTTTGGGGTGCTTTGCTTGGCAATGTCCTGGCAGCTGAGTGTCCGAAATATCCTGAAAAAGCCCAATATTTGTGATGGCACTGATAAATGAAGTGAAATTGTAGGGCTGGTCAGTTCATTGTCTGCCTGGTTTGCATGAGCTAACACAGCTGCAAAGGCTGAGATGTTTTAATATCCCAGAAAAACTCACATCAGCACCTAAAAGGCTTCACTCAGTTGTTAAATCTGTTCATAACTGTTTGGTAATGTTAGCCGTGTGTTGCCAGCAGTTAGCCCTGTAACTGTGTGTGCGGGCAGACTAACAAACTGTTCCTGGCGTGGAGCTCATGCACTCACAGCAGCTTCATGACAAACAAGATTATACCCATTTTAAATAGTAAAAAGTTAGAGACGTCATGCTCAGCAACTCCTGTACAGTTGATTACTAACCTTACTAAAACTCGGGAGCCCAAAAAATAGTAAAATGAGGGACTAGCGCAGTGAAGCATGAAGGATGAGCAGATTATACTGATAACATTTATCAGCCAGTGGCAGCTGAAAATAAAATGATGGGCAATATCAGATTATGATGAAATTTTTATGACCCTCTCCATCAAAATGACGGACAACAAGAAAGTTGAACGCAACCTCTGCTCCAGACCAACAGATTTTTTCATTTTCAGACTTGAAGTCTTCGGCCCCAACTGGGACAGACTCGAGTGACATCACTTGAGATTGACATTAAGCAGCTCTTTCTGGAGCCACAAAAGATTTTATAAAACTTTTTTCACTCGTGCAGTAGAACTTCCCAAGACCTGTAACAAACTTCAATGTGTAAAAGTGATTCAGTTCACTTTTAACTAACTGGTGTGGTCATTTTTTAGTGCCTCAGTTTGTGGTTTTTGACTTCTCCGAGATCTCAGTTAGTTTGACGTTGATGGGAGTAGTCAACGTAAAACTAACTCATTTGCAGTTTAAATTATTGATCATGAAAGGGATGCATTTTACTGCCTCCCCTCCCTCATCACTTTTAGCTAGTGCCTGTCAGTTGCTGACTTGTTCCTCTACCACTCTGTCTGACCTAAGTGGAAACTCTTTATGTAAGTTTATCTTGACTTGCTCCTCCACCCATGTCCTCCAACTACCATGATAAATTAACTCATTTTAAAACGCTGTTTAAAGTTAACACCATTACACTAAGTGTAAGTGCAACATAAGATCCTTTATACTCTTGGGAGACATGCTCGCATGGTCTGCCACTGTGTGTGTATGTGTGTGTGTTTAAACTAAAGTAACCAACCATTGTATAGCCCTGTGTGTGGGTTGGATGAGTTTGTGGGTGGATGAGCAGTTGATTTATTTACTTATGTAACGTCTCTTATAACACTCTATCTGTAGTCCCGCTGTACATTTAGGCCTATCAAAGTAAAGCAGAGGCCTTTATCAGCTATCTCTGCCCGCTGCGTTTACAGATAATTGAGGAGGAAGCACAAAACTCATAAAGTTTAGTGCTTAGTCTGCATTTTTGTCATATTGACTTATTTAATTGCAGTGTGGTTCAGAGCTGTGTGCCATGAATAATTTCATTATTATCCGGTTTTCTTCTGCTTGGTTTCTTGTTGAATGGTTCAGTTTTTCGGTACAAGTGAAACAGACCTCCTGGACTCACGAGGATCCCTCCTAACTGTCATTTTTATTTTACTTATATTCACAGTGTTCACACAGACTTAATCAAATGAATGCATACATGTTTTACGTGACTCCACAAATCTGTTTTAGAAGTTGAGAGACCAGGACGTTAAGTAGGAGAACATGAAGGTCTTCTGTGTTTGTCTTCCCATGGAAGATACACAGAGCGAGAAAGACAAGCAGTGATTGTTATTTTTAGCAGAAGACAGTTTTGATCCCTTTTTAGTTGGTGGGAAAGACGGGCAATTTACTTCATATGGGGATTTGATCCGGTTCCCACTTCAAAGCTGCAGCGAAATGCTGTGTTTTCTTCCCTCTCTTGTTTATTGTAGTCTCATCTCGTATAAGCCTCAGCATGTTCTCAGGATTACAGAGCTGCACTGGTGCCTTGTTAGGCTTAAAATACATGGAGTCAGAGGAAGAAATATAGCTCCACACAAATTGCATTTGATGATAAAATCTCCTCATGAAAGGATTTTAAAGGGCAATAAATTCATAGACAAGAAAAAAAACAAGACAGCACCTCATCATATTAAGTTCATGTTTTTCATGTCTTTTTAATCTAATTCTGATTTGTAATCACCACTTAACGTAAATAGTAAAAACCTTTCACCTCTATAGCTTAATCAAACATAGAAGCATTGCTTATATTACAATTATTATTATGACTTCCCAGAGAATGTGTGGTCTTATCATCCTAATAAATCTGACTCTGCTGAGGATTATTAAAACCTGCAGCTAAAATGTGAACCTCTTTAAAAGTTAAGGTCAGTTTTTTCTCAGATACAGCTTTTTTTTTTTAATCTTTTTTATTATAACCACTTAACAGAAAGTATTTCACTTCTTTTCATAAACCTGGGCTGTCTATGGAGTAGAGAGACTCAAGTGCTTTTGAAATTAGTGCTTCAAGACCAGAGAAAGCAGAGTAAAAGGACTGTGGCATTCACTTTTGCCTTAGAGGTAGAAAACCTCCAACTACCACAATGCAATGCAGCACACCAGACCAATAAACACTCCTGCTGCTGGGTGAGGTAATGTGAGCTTAGCAGTAAATTTAGATATGTTTCTGAAAACATTACAGGTGAGAAATAGGCAACACAGTAATGCAATCTTTGTTTATATTTGATCAGTATTGCCTAGTTTTACAGTTTGATCGGCGTTTGGACTGAGTTCAATCCGCTTTTGTACCCTCTGTGTCCATGGTGGCATGCATACGGCAAATGTCTTCAAGAAACGCAAGCAAGTCCAGTTGCCTAGGATATAGCACTTTTCACTACCGTGACCTGGATGACTACAAACCTTCACCGACACGTGGAAGTACAATCTGTAGTCCAAGCAACAGGCTAGAGCCAGCAAAAAATCAGCTGGGTAAGCGTGCTGAGAAAGATGGCTGTGGCTCAGGAGTTAGAGCAGGTCGTCTACTAATCAAAAGAGTGGCAGTTCAGTCCCTGGCTTTTTCAATTCACATGTCGAGAGTATCCTTGGGCAAGTTACTGAACCCCAAAGTTGCTTCATATGACTGCTCCATTGGTGTGCGAGTGTGTTTAAGCTGAGTAGCAGGTGGCACCTTAATAGGTAGCCTTGGCCATCAGTGTATGAATGTGTGTTTTAGTTAGTGAATGTGACATGTAGTGTAAAAGCGCATTGAGTGGTCAGAAAACTAGAATGGCACAATGCAAGTGGAGGTCCATGTAGAAGAGATGAGCAGGGAGATCTCACACACTATGCAGCTCGTCCAGGTCATCAGTTGCCATGGTAATGCAGGTGCTAATCGCCAGGCAAGGTGACTGGGATTGACCACAGCTTGTCTTTGTTCTTGATTGTGCCGCTCATAAAGTTCTCGGCTCGTGTGAGTCAGAGTGCTCTTGATTTACTTCCTTTTTCTTTCCTTCAATCAAAGGTCATAAGCAGTATGTGGAAGGCATCAGGTGCTGTGTGTTTGCTTTTTGCTCTCTGGGTGAAAAGGACCTCTGATGTGACGTGAGCGTAAAAATAAGGTGACACTTCAATGTCCTGGGAACAGTGTCTCATTTCTCAAGACATCTAATCACCATATGTCACTTGTAGGTTCATGCCCTGTCAGGGGAAGACAACTGTGGTCTCTTTTACGAAATTAATCAGGAGTATCTCTACAGGACTTTAACAGGCAATTACGTATTAGAAGTCTCCTCCAAGCTTGTCTTTTTTTATTTCAAGGTCTGGCTCTGCAGGGCGCACATCAACAGCTTTGTCTCTTAACTGCAGATATAAAGACACTTAGTTATTGAAATTAATTTTGTAGTTAATTAGAGATTAGAGATATTAAAATCATTAAAAAAGCAAAGCAGTATAATTCAGAATTGAATTAGACATTTATATGTAAAAAGCGATCCAAATGAGTGAGGATATTGTGCTGCAGGAGATGCAGAGCTTACAAACATTAAACAGTTTAACACTAGTGATGACTTCTCATCCATTTTTCGAGCATATTTAAATATATTAGGCCTGAGCTTTGTGTTTGTGGCAGACAGTAGTTAGACACAGTTATTTTAGATGCATTAGTTTTCCCATTAGTCTTACACGAGGATGAAACGTAATGCTGTTTTTGAATGAAAGTTGACTTCACGCTTTGGTGGGTCTATAATCCTTATTAGGAGGCATTGTGTTTGTTATTCAATATTTTTCCTACCCTCACCAAATCCCATGAAAAGACTAAAACCAACAATGCATTAGTCATTCACGCAATACTTTCTAACTTCCCCACCCACCCAGTCTTTGGCACTCAGGCTCAAACCCATTGATTCATGCTGCTGGGGAGTATTTTCAGCAGTGGGTTAATACACACTCGGTGGTCAAGTGAGTATTCACAGCAGCATTAAGGTGTGTTTCGGATAGACTCAAAATAAATCACAGTGCTCATGTTCATCGTAATGTGTTTGGCTCACTGATGTGTTTTTAATAGTTTTACTGGAGCTCTGTGCCACAGCTATATCAGGCTGTGGCTACATAGAGACTTCTTAGTGGGATTTGGTTTTGATCTTTTGATGGGATTTGTTGATTAAAACGAGAATATAGAGCAAGACTTGCCCTTTTAGCAAGAACGGCATACGTGTGAACTTCACATTTAGGCTGGTGCTCTACCACTGCTGTGAAAAACTCATGGGAAAAGAATCAGTCTATGGTGGCAACTGTCTATGGTGCTGAACTCCCTCTCCAGCCTGGGGTTCAACAAAATCTATGTACAGCACATAAGGATGCCAATTGACTCTAATGCAGTCGTTTCAGATCTCCAAATATATGATAACATTTCTTCAGGGAGTGCAGTTAGTTACAATGTGGGCCATCACAAAAGGTCAATTCTATCAACCTGTGACCGAACACTTGAAATATTTGACACGTCAGCCATCTTAACCTGATCCCATCAGATTTTCTCACGCTGAGGGACTAAAATAATTTCCCCTGTGTTGTAAATGACTACATCCATCATAGTTTCAGTATGCCACTTTACCCGGTATGCCACTTGGCATTTAGCAAAAACTAATGTGTGATGTGCTGTTTATTCTTTTAAACGCTGTAGCCTGAAGGTAAACATCTTTTTCTCACTTTCAGCTAAATCCCACAGTTACAATGAGCAGCAGAGAGGTTGATGAATTTATCTTAGCTGTAAATATAACGAGTCCCAAATGTTATATACTGAAAACAATTTTGTCAGCTTCAGAGAGGACTCTTTCTCCATTACTGGGGTTACGTTGTCTCCATTTAGAAACACAGCTTGAAGAGCAATATCTCCGAGAGTCAAACAGAGGACTATTAAGAGGGAGAGAAAAGAGAAAGAAGGAAATCAAACTGGAGAGAAGCAGAAATGAAAGATCTTTAGAGGGAAAGCCAATTAACAATATCACTCCAACAAGCCTTCCTCTCATTTCCGATGTGGCGGATAAACAACCTCTCTTCCTCTTTCCCTCTTCACAATCTACCTCGCCCCATGACACTGGAGAGGAGTAATCCTTCAATCCCTCGGTTGACGTAAATGCAGTGAAGGGGGGAAGAGGAGCACTTCTCACCTCTACTGAGAGACAACGGAGCTGCTCCCAGCTGTCAGTTATGTGCTTTGTGCCCCGAGTGACAGACCTCTTATGCAACCAAAGATTTCACCTCTGTGCACCCTTAAAAATATATCTTGTTTGACTTAGGAAGAGGGATTCTCGGGTGATGCCTATGAGGTTAGATAATCAAACTTGAGGCTTTTAAGGCTCTGTGGATGGCAGTTTTGGTCTGCTGGTTGGTCCAACCCTTTTTGCTCTAGACTTAGAGATTCAAGGTCCCTAAAGGAATCATTGTATTGACTGCAATTCTTTATATTGGCACAAAATTTTGTCCAGACATTAGGGTTGCATTGATATACTGGTTTCAAGGTATACTGTGATATATTGGTTGATGGTTATCATACCGTGTGCATTGGCTTAAGAGAGGCCGTGTACACCCTGGACAGGTCACCATACTATCGCAGGGCTGACACATAGAGACAGACAACATTCATGCTCACATTCACACCTTAGCAATTTAGAGTCACCAATTAACCTGCATGTCTTTGGACTGTGGTAGGAAGCTGGATATCTTAAATTATAAGGGATGCAGGTGACATGTTTTCTACTTTCTGTAAATATAATCCTATAAATCTTATTTCCATGCATTAACCCCTTATTTTGAAAAGCAAACATACCTATTTGTGAATCCTGGGCTTTTACGGTGCATTTACAGGTCAGATTAGGTCAGGCACTCCAACTTTAGCAGCAGCTGCCGATTTGACCACAGATAAAAGAGTATCAGGCTTGATGTAGAAACATCAGACACTGCCTCGGGACGACCCGAGAAGTACCAAAGACAGCATTTGATCCAGCTTGCCTGACCAAGTAGAACACTGCAGTCAAGCTAGCCATGACTCGCATCCCCATGATCAAACTTACAGATATTAAAGTTAGAGTCAGACACAGGCAGAGCAAAGCAAAGTCTTGTCATAGGGCCCATATGATGACCCTGACTTTCCTCAAGTGCCACTTTGAGGTTGACATCTGTGGTTTTGAGTGCAATGTCTGTTCGCCTGTTTGCGTCGTGTTTAATTTATTTCTGTTCACTCTAGTTGTTTATTTCCGTAATAATTTCTATCCTCTTGGCTATTACCCAAGATTCTCAGGAGTCCTTCACTGTGACTGTGTCTCAGGTAATGTTTACTACTCAGCCTTCTTATTATTGTCAGTTCCAGCAGAAACGCAGCTTTTCTTTTATCTCTTTTTGTCATTCTGAAGCGCCAGTGCTTGCCCATAATGTAAATTTACGTGACACCTGCTCTGATAAAGATGCATGACCAGCCTTGGCCTCAGTGACAGTCCCTCCTCTGCTCCTGCCTGATGTGTGAGCAGATGTGCAATCTCTCAACTTATATCGACAGGTGATGTGTGCAACAATATTAAAATTTTCCCATTGAGTTAGTCACAGATAATTTACCCCCAGAGGATGAACAGATATCTTACTTCTGGGGAAGAAATCAGTTATCACAGACCGCACTCTGCAGCCCAGGACATACTGTATGAGACAGCACCACACCGCCTCCCTTCTCCAATGATTTACTCTGAGCACTCTATCTAAGAGTGGTCCATAAAATGTCCCTGACAGGTTTAAGAGACATGGGTCACACTTGGCATACTAATTCATCTCACCCTGTTTGTAGTGCATAATACCTTAATGATTTACCCTTGCAGAGCTACATCAGTTACAATGGATGGGCTTGAGTCCATCACTTACTAATAGGTGCAGGAGAAAAATCTGAGCGCTGTGCTTCACAGATTAGATTCAGGCTGGGGTGAGGATTGTTGCTTTTAGTCATGTTAGCAGCATGGCTCTAGAGATGGCGATGTTAGTCATTTGGTCGGTGCACCACTTGTGCCCAGACTCGAATAACTCAACAACTGCTGGATGGATTGCCATTAACTTTTGTACAAACACATGTGGTTCCCTGAAGATAAATCCCTATGACTCTGGTGATCCTCTGACTTTTCCTCTAGGGCCACCATGAGGTTGGCATTTGTGGTTTTGAATAGAATGTCTTCAGAACTATTGGATGTGTCCACACAACCATGCTCCCCCAGCATGAACTGTAGTGGTGTCTATGTGTCATTATGGCAAAATGTGGTCCTGGTGGCACTTGTAGCGTCAACTACCACAGAGACCGTTTTTTAGTATTTAGCCAGGTGCTTGTCTTAGACAGATTTTGTCAACTTGATAGCGTTGCACCCATACAAGATGCAGCCATTACATTTTACAGACATGTAGTTAATAGGGATGAGCGAGTACACCATTACGTGTATCTGTATTTTCATCTGTTCAACTAAATTATCTGTATCTGTACTCAGAATGAGTGGGGTTAAAACCAGAAATACGTGGGTCTTAAACTGGAAATGGGTGGGACCTAACCAGAATTTTTTTTTTTAAATCCTGGAATTTAGGGTTGATCAGAAGTTGCTATATTAATTATTTATTAGAAAACTTTTTACAAAGCAGGTTTGAGCTTCAGATCATGTTTGAGTTAGAGATAAACACAGCTACCCAAAAGATGATTTCCCTTCTTTAAAAGTACGGATGGAGACACATTTTACTTGGACAAAAGTATGCTCATTCCATCCAAGTATTTAGCTCAACCCTAGAAGTTAAGATCAAAATGAAGGACGAGTTCGAAGATGGGCGTGGTCAGTACAAGGGGGCAGGAAGTAGGGAAGGTGTCTTAGTTAGCATGTTAGCATGCTGATGTTAAAATTGAGTTCAAAGCACCGCTGTGCTTCACAGACTCTGTCGTTCTCATGTGTTTCAAGTGGGTGTTTGTTTTTGTTTTTTTTTCACCGAGAAGTACAAGAGATGAAAAAATAGAGTCTGCACACTAGGACTATGCGCCCATTAATATTTACTTAAATTACCAAAATCAGACTAATGAAGAGCGTGTAACTCAGAACATCACCTCACCACCATCACCAAGCATAGTCTTTTGTGGGGACTCTTTTTTTGTCCCTTGTATGATCTCTTGTCCAGCACAATGTTTCATGGATGTGCATACTTATCTAAACTTTTGTGTTAACTGAAAAATAACCATGGTATGAATAATACCTTCATTGTTATAACACTGCAAAAATGAGTTACAATTAGTCTTTTATAGAAACACCTAAAAGGCCAAAGAACACATTAAACAGTAGGCCACAGAATATATAATCAGTCTGGTAAATGTAAGTGTAAATTGATGTGTAATGTCCCCACAAAATCTGCTGTTTGTAAGTTTTATATACTCATATCCACATCAATGCTTATTCTTTAATATCCTGCAATACCCTCCGTCACAATCCTCTCTGTTTTCCCAGAGGAGCCACCTCCCCATTTACACTCATGACTCTGACTCCTGTGTGTCACAAGTTGGACCAAGTTTCACACTTGAGAGTTGAATCCTGTAAAATCAAGTTTCCCTTTTTAAGCACAGCAGGAGAGTTTCACACATAACAGACAGCCCCATTGATTCAGATTTCACTTTCCTCTGATGTTATTTTTGGGTGTAATTAGTATGTATGTGGGGGTGGGGGTTAGGAATCAAGCGACTGCAAAATGTTCACTCAACATTTCACTTGTCTGATTTTAAGATAACTTGAAGTGAGGATTCATTTTGGAGCTGTGCTCCTGCATTTAAGAACATTACAGCCTGAAAGAGGCATTCAAAAAAAGTGTAGAAATCTTCAGCCTTCAGCCACTGATACCCTGGGCAGGACAACATGCTTACTCTCGTCCTAACTTCTAGGATCAAAGCCACATAACACTGACAGGAGGATTCCCTTTTCTAAAAAGAGAGCACCTGCTCTGAATTCACTTTTGTATTTTTGTTGATTAATGAGGCATAAAGCTGATACAGCAGCTACAGAAGCATTGTAGACACACGTGTCCAATGACCTCCATTGTATTAGGTGAACTGACCAGTGCAGTTGACTGATTTATCAACAGAATAGGCTGTTGAATTATTAAAGTCTAGCCTCATTGTGCATGCAAGGCTCAAGGTTGTCTTCATAAGTGTGCTTATGTGCATTTCAGTGGCAGTGAGGATGGGTGTGTTTTACCTACCAGAGCAGAGAGAAAGGAGATGACACAGAGGCAGCAGCAGAGAGGTGGCAGGAAGGGTTAATCGAGTCACAGAGAGGCCGAATCAGCCGTAAATCTTACAGTCTAATAACCAGAGAAGGAGACACTCACCAGAACACACTTACCTCACATGCTCCACATCTTTGGAAATGCAATGAAGAGTTGAAGGTGAATATTTTTGCATAAATTGTGCTTAAGGATATGTGATATGTAGGGAAGAAGGTAGCAGGCTTTATACATGTATCTCATTTACATGACATTTTAATTGGCTCTATCGCCTCAGTGGAGATACATGGATACCTAGACTCCCTCATTTAATGGCACATCGGAGTGAGTGTGAATTCTCAACTCTTCATGTAAATAAAGGTCTGCAGCTGATGTTAGACACCAATAACATAACCTATAGTGTATATACCTGGTTTAGCGTGATAGATTTGTGAGCAGAGCCACTATTATTGCCAGATTTTTGCTCATCACAGATATATGAGGACTCCAGGGCAAACTTGTCAATGGTGACAGACTGTTCCCATTTAGACAATAACTTTAATGGTCATTATACAAACGTGCTCACACCACACTCAACTAAAGCACTGTTTTTATAGTTCTGCTTTATAGGCTTCATTTTTTGGCCTAGAATTGGGTCTTATTTTTTTTAAAGGGCTAGAAATGACATTCAGAGTCTGGATCGGGATTGCCTGCACAGCTTTCACCTCTGATATCACAAGCAAACATGAAGGTGGCCGAGCTGAAATGGTGGCGGCTAGCAGTGAGTTCAGAGTTCACCTGGGGGCGAACCAGAAGCTGAGCGTCATGCAGAAATGTAACATCGTCCCACCAGTCTAGTCAGGAGGGCATTATCAGCATTAACCGTTGTATTAATGCATTGCAGTGCAAAACACATTCTCACTCCAACCTCGTCACATATTGACGTTTTGGTCCACGTCCAGATATGATGTGAAAGGTACCCTGGGTGTGTTGGTTGTTGACGTTCTGGGACACCATGTCAAGTTCTTCTTGTTACATGCATTGTCTTCTTTCAAAATACACTTCCATTTTCACAGGAAGTTTAATGTTAACATAACAGTCTCTTTCAAAATAAATGCACTACATTGGTGTAACACTGTGATCTGACTTTTTTTTTCCCTTCAACAACAAACACATGTATGGGTTTAGGCAATAAAAACACGTGGTTAGGTTGAGGGGGAAAAAAAAGGGTTTGGCTTTAGAATCTTACGGGACGTGAACACCGCTCTCTTGGATGAAAGTTGTGGTTTTACAAATTTCCTACTTGTGGTCATCAATTTTTAATTACCAATCATTATCAAAATGTTTATTCTGTGTCTTTACGTTTTTAAAAAAAAGGGGGCAGGTGTGTAGTGAGGCTTTAATAAACAGTTCATGAAAACTTTTCCGTTTCCTTCCCATAAGGAAAATCTATAGAGGAAGTCATCTGATGTTTAAGGAGGCAACAAATGTCTGTTCGAAGCTGCATCTTCACATTGCTCCAACACTATTGATGTTCTTTGTCAAACCTCCTGAAATTGGAGCTGTAAACATTGATTTCTTGCCTGACTTCTGACCCCCATAATGCCGAGCCAATCATCCCACCCCGACACACGATTCATCACAGAGACTGTATTATCTGGTCAACCTCTGGTGAACAGCATTTCATGGTTACACTGGAAGTCTGAGCCCTCATTGTGTGGTCAATTTCATTGAAAACAGCTTAGTGGCTTTATGGGCTGAAAATGTTAGATAATCAATTCAGTGATCTTAGATGAGCGAGGATGAGGATGAGGAAGAGAGACTATCTCATTTTGATTACCTCTCCAGGGAGCTGATGGGGTTATTGGAAAACACACAAAGAAAGTTTTAAAGACGGTATTGACTGTGGCTGAAGAGATTCTGTGTGTGTAAAAGTATATTTGCTAGGTGAAGGCATTAAACATTAAAAATCTCCTATAAAATATGAATCTCTCCATCAATAGATTATTGATGGCGGATGGCTGTCTGTCTCAATTGTGTGAAATCATGAAGTGAGATGCTGGTGTGGTTTCCGCTCGGTTCCACTCGGTCACACATTCGGTGACACATTCGGTGGCTGTCAATGACACACACAGCACATATGCGCACACAATATACAAACTCACACTGATAACAATGCTCAACAGATGCGGCAACTGTTAATGAAGCAGGGGAGATCCAAGCCGGCAGCTCTTGTTATGCATCTGTCTCTCTCTTCTGACTGTACCGAGACATTGTTAGCTATCTGTCTTACATCACTGTTGGCAAATAATGTTCGTGAAAACTGGCATTGTCTGCTGACTAGTCACCATGATTTGGGATGCAGGCGATTTAGACGAATGCAGGCTGTTTCTCTGTACAGCTCAAAAGCTATTTGCCCCAGTGCATACCTTGAGATCAAGACTTAAAAGACACAGCTGCAAGGAAGAAATGTGTTGTTAACTGAGGTGTGATCATGTGTGTAATAAAGCTGCAACAAGAAGTAAATCTGCAACTATTTGTTAAGGATTAACAGTTCATTCATTTTCAAGCAAAAATGCCACAATTGATGGTTGCAGCCTCTGTGAGAAGTTGCTGCTTTTCTTGGTCTCAAGTGGGGATGCACAATAAGGTCAGCACGTCATCAGAATTGGTTGATATTAGCTTTGAAATAAACTATGGGAATCAGCCAACATGCTAATAACATTGGTAGGTCATAGGTATCTGTCAATATCGGCTTTAGAATGAATTATCAGAATCAGCCGACATGTTTTGTCTTAATTTAAACCATGAACAAATATTACATACATTGAAAAGCATTGTATCTCATGTCTCCATCTGCTGGTGCACCATCACCATAAGACTATGCATGCATAGTATGATATTAATTCCACTACAGAGGAGACTTGATGATCTCTAAAATTAGGTAGGGAAAAAAAGTGGATGAATCAATACTGGTATCGGCAAAGAATCTAATATCTTGCATCCCTAGTCTTAGGAGATTGAATAATTTTGATCTTGAATACCTTTTAGTTGTAACTAACTTCCTGTTGACCGTCCCTATATACAGACAGAAAAAAAAGATGTTCCTCTGCCTCCTCCTAGTGCTCCAAATGGCATTTGCAAGAGCCATGAATGAAAGCAACCAATCAGAACCAAGTCTCTAATTCATTAATTCATTTTCTATAACTGCTTATCCTGTCAGGGGGCTGGAGCCTATCCCAGCTGACATTGGGCGAGAGGCAGGGCACACCCTGGACAGGTCGCCACACTATCACAGGGCTAACCCACAGACAACCATTCACGCTCACATACACAGTGACAGGCAATTTAGAGTCACCAGATAACCTAATCTGCATGTCTTTGGACTGTGGGAGGAAGCTGGAGTACCCAGAGAAAACCCACGCTGACATGGGGAGAACATGCAGATTCCGCATAGAAGGGCTCCCCCACCCTGGGTTCAAACCAGGAACCCTCTTGCTGTGAGGCAACAATGCTAACCACTGCATCACCATGCCGCCCTAAGTCACAGCGGTCAAACTGTCAAACTAAGCAGTGCTGATCATACATAAATCAATTTTAGTGTACTGTTTAGCTGTAAAATGAGAACATTTATGACCTGGCCGCCATGTTGAAAACAGTCGAGCAATGGAAGCAAACTTTTTTGGCACTTTGACTGCAGTTCATAAGCAGTGATTGACACGATTGACAGCCGCATAAGAGACACCTTGACTCTGACTGGTTGTTATCTTTCAGCCACTGTAGATCCTAGCGAATGCCATTAGAAGCACTATGGGAGAAACATGATTTTCTGTCTCATGTAATACTGTGTGGATGTAGTGACAGTTTTAGCAAATATGACATAATAGTAACCAACTGTAGCTTTAAGTAAATGATCTGAATACTTCTTCCACCTCTTGTAAATTGAATATTTCTGCTGTTTTAAACTAAATAAACCATCACACAGTTTACCTCAGTTCACCTTTTGCTGTAGGATATTGTGGTCAGCATTTTTCTCCTAGGAAATATCGTCAGATTAATCAATAATAGAAATAACTGTTAGCCGCAGCACTAGTGTGGAACTCACCAGAACACACAACTCAAAACACATACACACACGGACGCGCTCATGCAGGCTGAGTAAGCCATCATCCTTTGCACCATTGACTCATGAGCCAGTCCATCCAAAGCAGTGGCACTCTGAAATAGATTAAATTAGGACGAGCGTGATATGAATCACTTTCCCTTTGCTTTCATCTCTGACTGGAAAAGACTGTGTGTGTGTGTGTGTGTGTGTGTGTGTGTGTGTGTGTGTGTGTGTGTGTGTGTGTGTGTGTGTGTGTGTGTGCGCATTATACACCCCCAAACACTCACTGTAGGTTGCTTTTTGCATTGTGTGCTTCGTGTGATGTTTGAGGCTTTTTACAGTATGTTATTATACAATGCATTTTGAAGTGTGATTAACGGCGTAAAATCTCTTTGTTCAGATGAACATGAGGTCATTGTCTTCAGACAGCATGCTTTTTCGAGAGAGTGACTCATGCAACAAGTAGATGTTAGTCATCGCGTAATTGCTGCAACTCAGTTGGAAAACTAGATGCACTTTGGCTCAAGTGTATGTACATACTTTAGATTTTAATCGCCCAGTGGTTGATTTTCCTTTTGTACAAAAAGAAATAGGTTGATTGTGTTTTTCTCAATGTTCATGTTGTAGACCAGCAGGAGACAAAATCAAGCTGATGGCAGAGGCAAAGAGGTGGAGGTTGTTGCTCTGACAAGTTGAGGGATGCTGATGGAGGTGTGTGTGAGAGTCCCTCCAACTATTGACAGAAGTCTTGTCCAATGATCCATCACTTCAGTTATATTAGGCGCGAATGTTTCTGATGCCGAGGACACAAATGAGGCGTGACTGAAAGTTTCTCTGCTTGCCTCGAGAATAGTGCCTGTAGTATTTCTGTATATTTTAAGGCTTTCAAGAACTGGATGTCTTCGAGGAGCAGTGTGTAAGATGCAGCGGGATTGAGGGACATCTCGTGGTGAGAAATTGAATTGAAACTTCTCCTGGTTAGAATTCCTTCAGTGTTCATTGTTCAGGAGGTTTTTACTGGGAGCCGCATTACCTGCAGAGGTCTCTCCCTCTAAAAAACAAATAAATTTGCTGATTAAAACCAGTAAAAACACTGAGAAAAGCAGTTTCACTTTACAGATCTGTGTTTCTCCGGCGCCATTCAGCATGTTGGACATGGGCCGATAGCCCAGCACCTACTATGTGCTCACCTTTTTCTCTCTGATAACTTTAGATCCAGACATTTAGGAGGTATTTTTACCAGGACCGGAATTATCTGCTCCAAAACAAACTGACCTAGTGATTTTCCGTTTTTCCAACGTTGTCACAGAGGGCCTGCTAACTACAGTGGCTGATGCAAGAACGTAAATGGCCCTATCTAGAGCAAGTGTTTGATTTGTCTATTCTAGCTGCTATAGAACATGGTGGTGCCACATGGCGGACTCCGTAGATGAGCACCAGCTCCCTGTGTAGATATAAATGGTTCATTCTAAGGTAACAAAAACACAGCGATCCTTATTTATAGGTGATTATCCAATAAACATAGCCTACTTTATTATGTTATATTCCATTTCTGCCCATATACCCCCTAAATCCTACACACTTTATATACCATACATTATCCCTGTCCAACTGTAATTTACACCCTGCATGTCGAGTCTTCAGTTTGGTTTCAGGGAGGAAAGATAAAACCTTCAGATACCATCATATGAATCTGTAAGTGTCTGTGATGCACATTTTAGAGAGCAAGTCCTGAAAAGAGATGGAAAACAAGACAGCAGGGAGAGAGGCAGCTCTGGCATGTGAGAGGACGATAAGGGACCCATAATAAAAATCAAGCTCTGACTCGATGATTACATCTTCCTCTGAAAGCTTCCGCTCCTCTTTGATATTTCGTCTGTCACTGTGCTTGTCACTGACTTGTCTACCGCCCCACACGTGACTGTCTTTATGTATCTGTCTCTCACTTGTTCCCAGTTTCTATACATTTTTTTATATAGTTATAGTTTGTATAGTTGATGGCTGAGTGATTTCTCCATTATTCACTCTCACTCCCGCCTGCCAGCCTGTCTGCATGCCTGCCTTCTCTGAGTGGGTGCAATTAAAGTGCCAAGCTTCATCATGCCATCAAGTGGCAGTAATGATTATTTTTTTATTATTTATTTTTTTCTTGAAAAATGAATTAAGATGAAGTTAGAGCTACGATGAGAGCCAGAGGCAATGTTGGACACACAAAACAGGCACTTTATACATGTGTATGTATATGTGACCTTAACTTGAAACCATATTTAATTGTTTTCGTGTGTCTCACTCTATAATTAAGTGTGAGCTGCTCCAGCCGTTTTGAAAAGTTGCCAAGCATTCAGCCTCTCTTGACTCTTTGTCCAAGTGAGTGTATATGTGTGTACATGCACACTTGTAAGCGTGTGTGTGTGTGTGTGTGTGGTGGGAGGCGGTGGGGGTTCAGTTCTGCCTAGGGAGATGTTTGTAATTAATGAAAAGTAGCTTTGCCACCTGCTGCCCTAATGTCACTGGGACCTAGAGAGGCGAGCCCTGAGGAGCACCATGAATATTTAACCATGGCATGAAAGAGGTGGGAAGTGATTTGTTGGAGTATGGGAGCCTCGCTGGATGAAGCTTATGGAAGATAGAAATGGTAAAGAAACATAAAGCTAGAGGAGATGAATGCTGTTAAACAGAAATAACTGCAGAGAAACGGAAAGTCAGGGTGGGTGGTGCAAATAGCCCATAGATATGGACGCTTTTTTTCATCAAGTAAAGATATTAGAGCAGGAATTGAATTGGATTATAGAAACATAAACTCTCGAACCATGTATTCAGCCACAAGAAAAGACACATTTCCCCAAACTAGAAACAAAATGTACCCATTATCACATCACAATCCAGATTACCAAATAAGTTTTCACATACAATGAATACGCTTTGGTATATTGGTGCATAACATAAACAGTGTACGAGAATATGACATTAAAAACAAACAACTTATGCAAAAATCAAGACATAAATATAGACTCAGGCTGGGCAATTAATCGAAAATGAATTGAAACGGACATTCAGAACCTCTAAATGACCTAATCTTGTCCAGGTTGGTTATTTTGTTTTTTTATTCTGTTAATACCTTCCCCACTGTGTGTGTTCATGTGCTGTCCCCTTAAAAACGTACTACTGATTGTGTAGTCACTTGACTCTGCCTCGTCCAGTCCGTGACCTGGAAACAACATGGAGGAGAAGTCAAACACTGAGCCAAATGAGCAACTTGAGCAGCTTGTGCCAAAGAGAAATGCTGTGTCTGTCATTTGGACACATTTTAACTTTTGCTGAGACGACACTGAACAGAAAGAAATGTAAACACTGTGGATAAACTGTTTCTGTGACCAAAGGTAATACTACCAATCCGTTTCAGCACTTGGAGCACAATCACATAACAGAATATGAACAGTGCACAGCTCTAAAAAAGGAAGAGAATGACAAGTGCCTCCCTAAAGCAGCTCTTGATAACACAAGCATTTACATAGGGTACACTTAATGAGAAAGAGTTCATCTGTGTGTGTTCGCAAAGATAAGATATGCACTATTATTAGAAAAAAAATCCTTGTTAGTGAACTATGAGGGCAAAAAACAAAATAAACGTTCATTAATGGCAATCATGGTAAAATGTTCAATTAATTGTGATTTGAGGTCACATCCCCCAGCCCTGATATAAAATAGGATTATAGGATTTTCTTTTTTTGCATATTTTCTATGCAAAAGTCAAATCCCTTTATACACCACAGGTTGCACGGCATGCTTGTTAAAGGTGCCATATGGGAAGAAGTTTTGTTTACATTCAGTGTTGTTCACAGTGTTAATTGTCTGCAAGACAAACCAAACGGGAGGCGCTTGCAAAAAAAACAAAAGAAAAAGAAAAAGCTGCTCCATGATCACAACCTGAACACAATAAACACTCAATTCTCTGGTTGTAAAATGTGCATGTAGGGACATTTTTGTGAAGTCTCTCCAGGGATGGCTTCGCTTGCTGCCTGGCCAGGACTTATGTCACATGTGATGCACACAGACGTCTGTGGTCTGACCCAGAAGACATGATGCTGATGAGGATAAAGTGGTCTGTTTTTCTTCAGGGCGCTGCTCTTTGTTTACAGTTGTGTTCAGGTACTTATAGTATTTTTTCCAGTGTTTTACTTCAGATTTGTGCACTTACACACTGGAGCTTTTTGCATGTTTTTTCCAGATATATACAGATTATCCAGACCCTGATTAATTGCTGTTTTTAAGTGTTATGAATCAGTGTCACCATTAGTAGTCTGATGAATTTTCTGTGCTATCCAAGGACAACCTTTGATTTAGTTTTAGCATTAACTTTGTACAGGCCAGTGTGGTAGTTTTTTTTTGTATTTATAGTTTTGAGAAAGTGGTTATTTCAGGACACGTGCCTCAGCATTTGAGAAAAACTGTAATAAATCTGAGCAACATATGTGATGGCAGATCTTCTTTGGAGAAGGCTGTGATAATACTGGACCAAAATAAATAAAAGTGCTTCTCTGAGAAAAATGAGAGGGAGGGCAGAGAAGAGAGAGGATGAGGCGTTTTCATTTTGGCTGTGTTTGCATGCTTTGTGCGTGTGTCTTTGTGTAGCCTATGTGTTTGCAGTGTAAAATGTGCTGTATATTGCATGTGTGTTCATATAGTCATGTCTGGAGAGAAAGGAGATTTCATGAAATTTGAAAGACGGACAAGAAATATTAGAGCTCCAGCCAACAGCTTGCCCCACAACATGCTCTGTCCTGTGACTCAGCCGCACAAGATTTTTCAGCACCACACGTGGTCACAGCAAATACACAACCAGACTATACACTGTTGTTTTGCTGTTTGGTTTGTATCATGCCAGTGTGTGGAAAGATGCTGGTGGAAGAGCTGCAGAGAGGTCAAGGCCTCCTCCTTATGGCATTCAGCTGAATAATGGATCTGTGATACGGCATCAGTACATGCTGTGTGAGTGTGTTCTCACTGCCTAAGGGTGCGTTTGGATCACAGCAAGTGCTTCTACAGGTTACAGGTAAAAGATCAAATGCAAAGCAGTGGCTGTTTCCAAGAAGCAGCTCTAATCTGAAACATGGATGTAAGAAGAGCAGGATAAAATCAGTTATCCAGGTAAATCACCAACCTTGTCTTGAAAGTTAGCCAGGTAAAAAGTAAATGAACACAATGCCCGCACTGTATTTTTGCATACATAACCAATGCTATGTGGTGCAGCATGATATTACAATGTGAAGAAAATCTATAACCAATTTTTGCCAGACCCCGAGTTTTTGTTTTGTTTCTTTGCAGCAGTAGTCCGCCTCTCCCAGTGCGGAGTGCAGTTGCCATTGTGAAAGGGCCCTAAGGCCCGCTGCTCTTTCAATTAGTCTCTTTTTTCGACTTCACCAGGTCATCCAAGTGAAAAAGTCAATAGCAGAAAGGTTCCGGCTATTACACAGCCAGCACACACTGAAGTGTTACGTGGAAGCAGACTCTGCTTTTTCAGTCAGAGCTGAGACTGATGAGCACATACTTTTCTTCTTGGCCCTTCAGATCCTCCCAGAATTTCCTAGAATAATGATTATCAATTAATTATAAACCATAGTGGTATGATAATATAAGCTAATATAGCCTCTATTCTAAAACACATGCAGGAACAGGAGCTTTCTTATATAAGTGCACCAAATGTACATCATAAAAACAAAATAATTACAAATAAAACAAACAATACAAGCAAAATCATGACACTAATAGGTATTTTATGAATTCATTTTTATTTATTTATTTTGATTATTTCCCTGCTTTCCAACAAATTGAGCATACAGGCAGTTATCACCAGTTGAAGTCATTGTTACCAAAAGTGCTCAGGTCAGCAAGTATATCCCGTCAATGAATGAACCCCTGGGTGTCTATAGGTGGCATTGTGTGTGTGTGTCTGGTGTAATGTGATTTATTGTACTGTCTCTGTCTCCAGGAGAATACCCGCTGCATCTTAATTGAAAGTATTTGTAAAAGAGTGTCTTGTGGTTTGAAATTGCTGACGATGCTGGAGGAGAGGAGAGGAGAGGAGAGGAGAGGAGAGGAGAGGAGAGGAGAGGAGAGGAGAGGAGAGGAGAGGATATTTAAACAATTATGCATCAATATGAATCAGCCAATTTCATTCAGCAATTAAATGAGTCATCTGTGTGGAAATACTTTTTTGCAATAATATAAAAAAGAGAACATAAGACATGTCTCTTAAATTAACTAATTGGTTTCCTTTTTAGAAAAGTCATCACTTTATTGCTTAAGTTGAATACAATGATTAGACTCCAGTTCCTACTTACACCACTTGATATTTTGCTTTTTGGATTGTTTTATGCATCACTGTGAGGGGAGTGGGTGTGTGTGTGACTATCATAATAACATGAATGAAGCTCAGGCTTTCACAAATTGACTGCAGCATTTCATTTTCTGTGGTTTTATTAGTTCTGCTCAATAAAATAAACACAAAAAATGAAATGCCGCAGTCAATTTGTGAAAGTCTAACCAGGCACCGTATAATTCAACCAACTCAGTCAACTCAATAAAGATTTCAATTAACAATCATGATCCAAATTTTGACCCGAGGAATGAAGAAGCAAAGACTATCTTTAATGGCTCACGTGCAGGGAAAAAAAAGTTATTATTTATTGCAGAAAATGGCCAAAGACTTTGATTTTTCCACGGGTGCTATAACATGAAAAAAGGAAGCTGTAGAGGAACAGAAAGAGAATTAATAATGCGTTTCAATTGGTGTGCAATAGGTTTGTGCAGCATGCTGTTAGACAACAGAAATTTGGATTTAGAGGGTTTTTGCAGCAATGTGAGGACATCGTCTTGATTTATCAGGTATTTAATCCACTGCATCAGCCAAAAAGTAGACATTAGCATGTTGTTGTTTTTGAGGAAAATGTACTATATCATATTTTATTGATAGGGAGAAACCTTTCTTTATAATCATCATCAAACCCAGCTGTTAAAAGGAGTGCCTTTCTGTAGGCAGAGAGGGTGAAGGGCTTGAATGTGTTTGTGGGTACAGTATGCGCGAGTGTGTGCATATGTCTGTGTCAGCATGACTTAGAAAACTTGACAGCTGGGAGTTGCGTCGACTGCAGAGTAGAGCCCTGCCTCTCTGCACCTCCCTGCCTTCAGTTCTTTAACTTATTTCCCCCATTGCTTTGATTTCTGACGTGTGCGTCGAGGCCAGGCAGCCTTATGCACCACTGCGCTCTCACAGCAACAGAAAAGACACATATATCCTCGTCCTCGTTATTTTTTATCAGTACAGTGAATTTGTCTGGTACACAACCTTCTCGTGGCCATCATGCTCCCGTTCTCTGGCTCACGCCGCTGCCATTAATGTTTCATTGGCTCACACTTCACGGGCTCCTGTGAAAGCTCCCCGTGCATTTGTAATTTATGATCCCTGTGAAGTGCTGTTAGAGTCATTCTGTACTGTCTGTACCTTCTCACTCATGTACCTTTTGGGAGAGAAAAAGATTAAATGGCTAACATCCAGTGTCTAGTAAGTAGAGCAGTTTGTATTTGATGATGTGTTCTTTTTGGGAGGGTGTCTGCCGTTTTGCTCAGGAAATGAAAGTGACCTGAAAGTGGTGCAAGCTTCTCAGCCACCACTTTGTAAATTGTAACCAACACGGAGCTGAGACGTGTCAGCTTGTAAGATGTTGAAGCTTGAAGAAGTTTTGAAAGTGGAGACAGTGTTGCTGGAAGTATGATTGACAGTGTGTAATCTACAATACCTTAAGTCCCCCGTCTTTCCACAGTAGACTTAGTCATATAAGCTGCTCAGATACTTTTTTATCCCGCTCAGTCCACACTCTGGGTGCTCATTAAATCTGTCTTATTATGTCCTGTTCTGGCTGATTTTAAGTAATTCCTCTTAACAAATCCAACATAATTATCAGTGCAATCAAGCCCGACTAACCACCCCAAATCCTCACCACGGTGCTATCATGAGCCTCATTTTCTGGGTCACTAAATATTTATGAAGCCCTCCGAGCACATTGTGGGTTGTTTTTAGTGACAACAACAACAGGGAGGAAGTCTATTGAGACTCTGATTTCTATCAGAGCACACTTACAAACTACTGCTTGACTTGAGCGTGAATATGTATGAGATACCTCCTTTGCGACTCTCAGGGAGGTAAATCAACCGAACACGTCAACAAAGACCGTATCTATTTCTAAGTGCTCTGCTGGCAGATTAGCAGCATCTTGTCAGGGTTGAATATCTTCTGTTTCTCCTCGGGGATCGAGGATTTAGAAGGTCAGCAGCAGCTCTCAGGAACAGCTTAGAGCGGATGATGGTGAGGAGGGGGGGCTTTCGAGCGTTACTGTGGTACCAGGTGATGTAGTCCACAATGGCATACTGGGAGGCCTTTAAGTGGGTCACTGGAAAACATCTTGACCTCTTATTTTCCACAGCAGTCACCAGCTCACAGAAAATGGGAATGCATGTGGTGAAACAGATGCGCTGGACAGTCATTAATTTATTTCCTCTAGAACCCAAACTTATTGATTAGTCAGTTGAAAGCAAATTAACTATTTGATCATCAGTTTATCATTCCAGTTGTGTTTTGCCATGCAAGTGGACCGCAATGTCCATTTGTTGGTTGGAGCACCACTTTTTGATGGAATGCAATTAAATGTTTGTACAAACAAAATATTTTACATCCATTTCACATGATCCCCTGACTTTTCCTCTAGCACTACTACAAGGTTAATATTTTTGTTTTTTAGTGAAAAAAACAACCACTGGATTGCTATATGATTTGGTAGAGACATTGATTTTTCCATCAGGATGGCCTTTAGGTGTGTAAATCACCATTTTCATCACAATACGATATTTGCTGATATTACAAAGTCTGCCACGACAAGATTTCAATTTGATGCAATGTAGGGGCCTGCGCTCAATATGAAACAATATTATATGATCATTTAACACATTCTCTTACAGAAGAAGCTGCCACCCCTTTTCCCTTTCTATGCTTATGGCCATAAAAGATAAAAACGCTGAAGTGCAGAGAAGTTTACTTTAAACTGACTCCACTAACACACATAAACCAAAAGATGGAAACAGCACAAAGTTAACCTTTAGGGTTTTCTGCCAGAAAGTGCTTTCTGAAATAAATCTTTTTATTTAACCCAAACCATCATCTGTTTCCTTCGGACTCTCTGGCATAAAGCCCCCAGGGCAAACTTCTCCCAACAGCCATAGACTAACAACAACAACATTTCACAGAGGTATCAAATTCAGCTCAGTAATAACTGTCACTCATAGCTCAACAGATCACATGTAACGTTATAGTTCTTACTCACAGTTGGTTAAAGTCACTGTATCTCCTGACATAGCAGCTCTCTTGAATTTCAGCCTGCATGAACTTTTTCAGCCGAACATTGTTGAAACAGAACAGAGAGTTTTATCTTGTAACAGCATTGTTTACATACATCATGTGCTTTGTCAGTTTGACCTGTATTTTCACTGAAATCCAAAATATTTCCGCACTGCTGATTTATTCCCAAGTAAATAGTGTTATCTTCTTCCTCTTTCTCTTGGCTGCTTGCCATCTGCATGCAGCTTTTTGATGGTGACAGAGACTTTCAAAATAAAAGCTTATTCTAAAAATGACAACATGGATCAATGTTTTCACTTTGCATTGATCATTTAATTGATATATCGATACAGATCAATGGATTGTTACACCTCTAATGGCCATGACTGCACAGGCTTTCTGCGGGCACACTAGATGGTATCTCTGTGTTGAATTTGTTCAGGCAATTGTTGCGCAAGCATGCCTCAAAAGGAACATTTCGGGATTTTTTTCTATTCACCCATTATGCAAATAATTGAAGAGCTTATGTAACGCAAGTGACAACATAATTGTTTGATTAGTAACTATAATGTGATTACTGAGTTTAGGAACAGTAATGCATCACCCCCAACAATGACTGTTAATATAAGCTCACAGAGCTCCGAGCATGGCTGTCGACTTTTAGTCTTTTTCATGCAAAACTGCCAATTATTTTCTGATTCCTGACAGATTTGCCATTTTTCTTGAAATTCTCGGTTGAATTTAAAACTGTACAAGTAATGTACAAAGCAAGGAATAATCTACCTCTGGGCAATATTCAAAACATGTTTTCTTCACAGGGAAGGGGGGTTATGATTTAAGAGGAAAATTACAGCTAATAAAACATTGTGTTTGTACAACTTTGGAGGTGGATTTATGGTATGGGTTAGATGAGGAGTTAAAGGGAAACACAACTGTAGAGCACGATAAAAAGATGCACAGATACAGTATATTCAGGAGGTATGCAGATGTAGAAGGGTGATGCTGATGGGCCGGTTTATTTATTTATCTGAGCTTGGTTCAGATTGAGTTTGTGTATTTAATATCTAAGACTGTTGTTTATTTATCTATATTAATTGTTTTAAATTAGTTTGGGACAAAAACATGAGACATGAATACTGAGAGGGGCGGACACTTCTTCTTCTCTACTGCTTTTCGAGTTTTCTTTGTTTTGTTTTGTTTTTAATTTTTGTTTTGCTTGAAATACAGTCATTTATTCATTCATTCATCCATGATGCCATAAAGACCCACAGTAGGTTCATGAAAATTTAAGTATGCATGTTTTGTTTTTTTTTTTGCTATTTTCTGATGTTCAAATAATAATTGATCAGTTAATTAAGAAAATCATCTGCAGGTTAGTTGATAATGGAAATAATTATTAGTTGTATCCCAAATGTTCTTTACAAATGGGAAGCTGTGGAGGTGTAGCACTGGTCTTACAGTGCAGATCAATAAGATGTAGTGATCCTCCAGTTGTTGGAACAGTAGTGATATTGATCGATAAGATGAAGGGCAGAGGGCATAAAGAAGGTTCACACCTCAGAGCTGATTTATCTGTCTGAGTCACTTCTTCTTGTCAGCCAGGTCAGCAAATGGGCTTTAGGGACAAGTTGGCCCAATATGAACTGTAATGTTTGGCAAATAGTAGGGGTGTAAATCACTAGTTTCATCATGTTACAATATTATATAGATTCTTTGGACAACAATACGATATTTGCTGATATCCCAAAATCTGGCACGATACAATTTTATTTGATGTGATTCAGAGGAAGCTGCCACCTCTATCTTTTTTGCTTTTGGCCATAAAAGATCACGCATGTCAACTGCTTTTTGCCAGTCACTCATTATTATCTTAAGCATGTTTACATTGCCGCTAGTGCAGTTTTCCTCTACTTATAGCTGAACAAATTACTTGTTATTTATACATTTTCTTACTCGCCGTTGGTTTAAGTTGCTGCGTCTTTTGACAGAACAGCTCTGCTGAATTTCAGCCTGAGTGCACTTCTTTATGTCCAGCATTGTTGTAACAGAGCAGCTAATGTTGCTGTGATGCTGTCAGAAGTTAACAGATCAAGATGCCCGGCCAGGCAGGTAACTTTACGTTTCTGAAAGTAGCATTGTTTACATATGGCATGTGCTTTGCCTCTGGACCCCTATTTACTCTGAAATCGAAAATAATTCCATACTGGTAATTGTGAGTAAATAACATAATCCACATCGTCTTTTTTTGGCTTCTCGACGTCTGCCTGCTGCTCTCTGATAGTGACACAGACTTTAGCGTGTCCCAAAGATGATGATGTTGAATCCTTGATCATTGAGTCGATATATCATTACACCCCTAGTAAACAGCAATATTTTTTAATATCAAATTGTCCTCTTACTGGGGATTGGAATCTCCACTGAGCCCATTGGGCATATTTTTTACATTTAAGAGAAGCCCTGCTTTACATTTAATGGAGTTGTTTTTAACTTGAACCAACCCCTGCCATCATTTAGAATGGATTTAATTTGATGGCAGGGTGTGTGCATGTAGCTCTCAAGATAGAGTCACCCTCTGACCTGGGAAACTGCACGTCCATTTGGCTGTGCTTCTCTCTGCTGTGTGGTGGAGCAGATCGAAGCCAAGATCAGAGGACTGTCTCCCTAAGATGGGGAGATGGAAGAGAGCAAAGGGGGTTAATCCTCTGGAGGAAAGAGGCGAGGCTTCATCAAAAGGGGCCAAAGTGAGGTGGAGGCATGCAATATTGATGGAGAGAGGAGAGGAGAGTGTGGCTGGTAGATAAGAGGAAGAGACATTTCAGCCAGGTGTCTGACCACAGACTGACGCCAGCACACCTGAGGATGTTTCTCCACACACTAAAGAGGTTTGAAGAAGTGTTTTAATTTAGGCACTGTCACTTATGATTTCTTGTTTTTATTTCCAGAATAAAGTCCTGAACATTGATGGAGTCAAGGTGAAGCTCCAGGTAAGTTAAATTTATCCTGACAATCATCAACACGTTTCTACACAATTTCTGTTAGAGTTGTCGCCAAGGGAAAGGTGTCAACCAAGAAAGAATCAGGCCCTGTGGCGTTGAAGCCACCTGTCAGATCCTGTTTCCAACCCTGTCTCCAAGAAAAAAAACATTTTAGCTTTAGTACTGCCACCTATACTTAAAGCTAGCTGATGTATGTGCCTAATCGCATAAGATGAGGTACAGATCTGTCTGTGACCTTGTTTTGGAAGCAATAATCTTTATAGAAAAGGCCCTAAAAGATATTTCAAGTTTATCCATCTCCATGAATACTTTCCATTAGGCTTTGAGTTTTCTTCTACACTCCACACTTCCTCCACTATTTTGAGAATTGGCACCCATACTGAGAACATCTCAGCGTTGTTGTATGTTTGATGTGTCTCACAGAGCAAGTAATTATGTGAATCATCACTAATGATCTTAATTAGGGGTTAACGGAGGCTGGTGGAGTGAGCCTTTGCTCTGCATTGTATTCATGCGAGGTTAATTGGCTCAAAGTCCATTTGCAGAGCACCCCGTAGCCTACACACAGAGTTATTTTTCCTCCAGTAATTGACGTTCTTCATTACCGCCACTTGGATCCTGTGGGGAATGGTTGCCTCAGGGGGCAATCAGGAGGCAGACTCAGCATCAACACTGACAAGTCTTAAAGAGAAAGAGAAGAAAGAGAGTCCAGAAAAAAAATGCTTTAAAAAAATCTATGAAAAGCAAGTGAGGGGTGCAGTCAACCTGCACAGGTCTGCTCAAGGGAGAAACAAATGTAATTGCCATAGGAGCCAAATTGTGATGAGAGACGGTGTTGCCTGATGGGCAAAAGACTGACTTAATTAGCCTTATTCCACTGTGGTTGGACAATGAGACGAATGGTATCCACCACGGCTGATTAATATTCAGTATCATGACCCAGACTGTGCTAAAGGTTAGGAATGATAGGAAGGCATACGATACATGCCATGACCAAGCGGTAACCTCCAGAGCTGGAAAATTACGCCAATGCAAAAGTGAAGAAGAAGATGCAGAAACTGCAGTCAGTCCCCATAGATCCCCGAATTAAAATGCCCAACTTTATGGCAGATGTTTACAGCCTGATACAAAAATGGTCTGTAGCTAATTTTCCCATTTATGACAACTGAGGGAGTCCTATGAGCAAAATCTGCCCCTCACTTCTCCACAGAAAATGCCAAGCTTGTGGCTTCAAAACGGGAGTCCAGACACCAGTGGGTCATAGCCTCTGTCACAGTGCCTATGATCTATGGCCGTGACCTTAAATCTGCACTAATCTGTTGTATCAACACTGGATCAGTTACTGTGTGTGTAATGTGAAAGGAGTTGCTTGTAGGGATGAATCACCTGATGTTGTTTGCCTCAGCTGTGCAGAGTACTTCAGCATCTTGTAGAGCATTGTTTTGATTATACAGCCCTTAACTTAAGTGTTCTGGTTCGCTCTCATCTCTCTAATCAACCTTGTTTTCAGTAGCAGGAGCTGTTTTCAGCAACAACAAAAGCTTTGCTAAATCCACTGCATGCTGTATGCTAGGAAAATATTGCAGGTATAATCAACATGTCCTCTAATTAAGGCTACTTTTGCTCCACATTTGCTTATGCGTATGTATGACAGTAGCTTTATGGTGATAATATGTCAATTAGAATTGCCAGAATATTTTGACTCGTTATGCAACTGGTCTTTGGTTAAAACTGTTACTCTTCATTTTACTGCACTGTGCACTACCCAGTTCTGTTGGGAGCTAGCTAGTGGCGCCAGCTGACATTGGGCGAGAGGCAGGGGCACACCCTGGAAAGGTCGCTAGACTATCACAGGGCTAACACATAGAGACAGGCAACCATTCACTGCTCACGTTCACACCTATGGGCAATGTAGAGTCACCAATTTACCTAATCTGCATGTGCAAATGAAGCCATCATCTCACTGGAGCTACCTAGGGGTAGACTGGAGGGTGGTCACCCTGTTGCGGCAGCAACGCCGTCCTGGTGGCAGTACCAGTGGTAATTGTGAATGAACAGTTCCACAGGCTAGCTCCTGCCCTACTTGGGAGGTGCACAGTGTTTATATCACAACACATTCAAATTTCACCACCTTTAAATGGATAACACTTTGAAATGCAGTGCTAAAGCTCTATGAGTCAGTGGAGCGCTGGACTAAAAGAAGAGGCCTCCTGTATTTCACATCATTTTTGTGGGTTTTTTTTTATGAGAAATTAACCGATTAGTTACTTGTGAATGGGTGTCAGGCTTTAAAAAGCAAAATTAAGGGAAACTGACATCAATGTCGACAGTGTTGTGTTTACAGCTTGCTGCGCTGCCCCCAGGTGGCCGATAAAATATCAATTAACGCAGCTTTAAGTGCAGATCTTTTTCATGCTGAATTCAGAAGACAATGGATTTTGCAATAGTCCTGCATATCTCATTTCCATATTCCAGACTTATCCAGTATCACAGGAGTAAATTGAATTGAGGGTTTCACAATGAGCTCCAGCGGGACGGCTGAGCAAACACAGGACTTATTAAAAAGATAGAAACTTCCCTCTGTATACGGTGATTACCTTCCTCTCTTATTTTCTGCAGATCTGGGACACAGCTGGACAGGAGCGGTTCCGCAGTGTCACTCATGCCTACTACCGTGACGCCCATGGTGAGACACTCACACATATAGACATGCTATACAGTTTTGAGATTGTTATACAACAGATTGTTCACCTTTGAGTTAAAAAGGCAATTTCTGTTTACTGTATCCTTCAGATACTTGTCGAATATGCAGATGATGACCACAGTAGAGTGCAGTTTTAGTGTCGCATTTTGTTGTGTTTTAACCATCTGAGGCATGGAGAGCAGATTACATGGTGTGGCAGGTGGAGAGGAAGCTTTAGAATACATGTGTATACATTGGACACTCTTCTTGTGCACGTTAAGGTACAATAAAATTGAGTTTTTGGAGGATTCTTGTTTAGACCTGCTGTATTGCCATGAAAATCCAGTTTTTATGCCAGTTATAAGTCATGGCCATGTTAGTGTCAAGGTGTAGATGAGATTGTTTTTCTTCCACTGTGCAGTATTATCAGGCGCTGAGGTTTTATAACTCTTCCTCTGGGATGGAAGGACAACACATTCAGGATTCATGGGACTCTTTGATGATTGGTACATCAGTCACCACTGATGAGTGTGTGTCTGCATGTGTCTGCGTCTACATTTTATTCATCACGATGTTGTCATTAGCCGTGCAAGTTTAGAAATCATTTAGTAAAGCTCTTAGTAGCAACACTCCTTTGGTTTCTCACAATGTTGGTAATCAAGCAGAGGTGCTTTCAGTAAATTGCTTCAATCTGATCCACAAAACCAAGTGTATGAGGCACTGAAACCATGAGCAATAAAAATAAACATATTGAGGTCTGATTAGTTGTGTCCTACCTATCTTTTACTGTCCAGGTGAAATTATGTTAGGAGGAAACCAAGTAAGTCACAGATACGGTGTCTTATCAATAGCTATGATATGTACAGTGGACAGCCACATTCTGAGAGTCATTATTTTCATCAGTGGGTATTTTAATGTAAAAGCCAAGGGCTATGAAGGTATCGTACAAGACCAGGTGCACCCAAAGTCTAAATACTAGGTATCGTTTGAGGTTTTTTCCAGTACCGATGCTAAAATGATACTTTTAAAACTGTACTAGTGCCTAAAAGGTGCCTAAACCTGTACTTAGCGAAATAAATTCTGAGTTGGGATCAATAATTGTCTCCTTTACTTAGGAGAGACTCAGCAGCAAGACAGTTCTCCATAATCTGTTTAGGAGCAGCTGAGATTAGCTGGTCCACCTTAAGACGCACAAACTCGGAGTTGTGACTTTGTTCGGTGACAAATACCCTAAACTGTTGACATATTGCGCTGCTACGTTTAACTTCATAGTCTCTGCTCCAGTCTCAGCAGCCTCCCTGTCACACGTCACCATCACACACATGCACTCTCATTTTCTCCTGCAACTGCACACTTGTTACACACACAATCTGGGACCAAATTGAGGGACCAAAATCTGCATTGTGGTTCGGCCTGGTAGGTATCACTTGTGTGCACTGGGTCTCAGTACCTAACCCTGATCAATTCTCTTAGATTACATACTACTGCTACATAGGGCTGCAACTAACAATTGTTTTTATTGTCAGTAATCTGTCAGTTATTTTCTCGATTGATTAGTTGTTTGGTCTATAAAATGTCCAAAAATGGTGGGAAATGTCTATCACTGGTTCCCAAAGCCCGAGATAATGTGTGTGTTGTTTGTCTAAAATCCAAAGATATTCAGTTTACTGTCATAGTGGAGTAACAAAACCAGAAAGTATTTATAGTCAAGAAGCTGGAATCAATGAACTGATCAGTCGATTATCAAGTGAGTTGATTAATCGCTGCAGCTCTACTGATAAATTGCATAAACAGTAAGTGTTAGTAACTGCTTGAAATGAGATGAAATGTGTTGGAAGAACTGAAAGATTTTACCTTTACACACACAGAACAGCTTTCCAGCTGGACTGACTTTTCCTCTGAGGGGGCAAAATGGTGGCTCTGCTCCTTTTTTTGTATTTGATATTCACTCAGTGTTTCAGTGTGTGTTTGTCATTTTGTCTCCTCATATGTATGGAGAACACATCCCCTAGTTTGGTCTTTTAATCTCTGGGCAGTTGGTGATCCCTGTTTGATCAAAGGGAAATTTTACCGTCTGGATCTGTGTGTCTGTATAATCAATTTAAGTTTACGCAACTTAAGCAGGGACAGGTTGTGTGTGTGACAGACTATGCCTGTGTAAGTATAAATGATCTTCGTATTATCCTCAATATGCATGTCATGCATTAGCAGTTAGCCTGCGTAATTATAGCAGGATTTATTTGTCTCTGTCTCCTGGAAGAAAGAGACCCCACAGGATTTTTAGCAGGTCCAGTTTCAGGCATGATTCCCTTCCTCTGAGAACCACATCACACATCCATGGAGCGTAGCCTTAGACATCTCAGTGTCAGGATTTTCAATTACTTCTCCGTTACTGCCAAGCAGCATATCGCAGGATAAGTTGCACTATCTACACCGCAGAACACAGTGTTCACATCGAGGATCTCCACACATTATCAGAGATGTGACCTTTTTAAATGCTGATCACCTTCTCACCTGTCTGTTCGAAGAGCTGGAGTAAGAAAATAATTGGAAATAGCCTCTGGTATTTCTAGGATAGCGTCTGAACATCAAACTTTATTGGTGGCCCTTGTAGAATTTATGAGAGCTTCACAGGCTGGTGTAAATGAACGTCTTTTGTGCCTGTGGCAGTATCACAGCAAAAAGCGCTCCGCTCATCACTTGAACACCCATGTAGGTACCGAGCCTATAAATGTTGCTGACTGTGATTCGCTGCAACTTTGTCTAACCTCAACAAACTCCTGTTTCAGCAACAGACTGTCAGTGGGCTTTTGAAGTCTCTGAAGTGTTGTACAAAAGGCTCTGCTACTTTGGTTCCCTCAGCTTTCGGTATTTTGTTCAAATACAAGCACGTACCTTTTGATCTGCCTGCTTACCTTCACACCGTGTGTGTAAACTGGAGACTGTCAGTCTCTGTGAGCTTACCATGAACTCTGAAAACCAACTCTAGTTTTTCTCTGCAAAGTGCACTTTTGTCCTTTCTTGTATCCCAAGAGTAAACTGATCATGTAGCGCAAGCAGTTTTAGGGTAAGCCCCAGTGACTTTTGCCTGTTTTTAAGCTGCACTGTACGTCTGTCTGTAACCCTGTGAAACGCCAGCCGACCTTGGGCAAAGCTGTGCTTTGAATTGTATATGAATCTTTAACTGCCTTGGTGCAAAGGATAAAAGCAGTGGTGCTCTTTTTTCTGTAGAATGTAAAATTCATATACCCACGGTGTGTGCAGGAAAATTTAAAGGTGCAATAAGAAATGTTCTTTATGTTCCATAACACTTGATTTCTAATGACCATATTGTAAGTTTTGACTTGTTAAAGGCATACTATGCATGATTTGTCACTTACTATTTGTAAACACAACATTCAAACTTGGCCCCTCCTCCTTGGCTCGACAAGACTGAGAGGGCGGTGCGGTCAAGCAAACTGGATAGTGAATGAGGAAAGGGAGCGGAGTTAATGAGTACAAAGCAGTAAATCAAAGAAATAAAAAGTTATTTTTCTGATAGTTTTACAGCAGTTATATTTTAAAGCACAAACAAACTCACCCACATCTCCACACACCCCTGCAGAAAGGTGCTGCATTGCCAAATTTTGTGTGAATTCAGCTGGAGCATATATTTCATCCTGCCCGCTTGGCTTCTCTGCTCTGTGTGTGTGTGGCTCAACTTTGCCCTCAGTCAGACACACAGATCTGCAGCTCGCATCCACAGAACAGAGGAGAGAGACAGAGACAGTGGTGTAACCTAGCTGCTACATTTTCATAGAGTCCCGACCTCATGCTGCTATTAGCTGGGGGCTACGAACTCCTACCCAAAAGTTGACACCCAGAAATGTCCCAAACCAACAGAGATAAGAACATAAAAAAAATACAGACAGAAGGCAGGGTCTCTGTAGATACAGACACTGCCACACTCTGCTAGAATGTCATAGGTGATGATTGAGAGGGATAACTTTTGTGTGAGTCTATGTTTTGTTTGTTTGTAGGAAATCAGAAATACTTTATTGATCCCCAAGCGGAAAGTCCAATTTGTTACAGTTGCACTGATGTAAAGAAAAGAGAATTAGAAGAAATAAAAATAAGAGTAAGACACAGAAGTATGTAAATAAAAGGTAACAAAATAACAGACATAGAAATGAAGATGTGCTTTATGCTACAGTGTTTAACACTGCATAATCTGCCTTTGACTAGCACCAACAGCACTGTATTAGTACAGTACGGTACAGTTCAGTTCAGTACGGCTTTTGTTCAGTTTCCACTCTGAAAAGTTGTGGATGGTACCAATTGAACTGTTCTGTACCTGTCCCCATTTTTGGTCCCCCCTCTGTTGAGGTACCTAGCACACAGATCTGGTACTAAAAGGTGGAGCTGTGAACACTGCAGTCTGTTGATTGGTCAGTAGAGGACGGTCACTCTGCTCAGGGCTGAGTTGTGGCTGGTTTTGAGGCTCATGTAACCACTGTTCATACTGTAGAGAGTTTTTTACTGTAACTATAAAAATAAAGGATGTTTTTGATGCCTCTCGCCAAGTGTTTATATATTAATTTCGGCTGGGTTATGTGAACGGGATATATTCTAATCCTCACTCAAAGAAAAAAAACGCTAGGGTCTAGGTACCATGTCTGATGGGTTACTTTTGGTTCCAAAGGTACCATACTGAAAGTGTTTGGTGGAAATGGGGTTAGAGTGGTTGATCTAGGTGATTCTCACCTTTTTCTCTATAACTACACCTAACCTTTTACCAGAGTCATCACCAGATGGCTGGTTTGTTGTCCACTGCACATGAAAAAACTCATAGTTTGCTCAAAGTTATTATGCAGTCTTGCAGAACTGTACTAGAGTCCAGCCACATTAGCGGCACCAGCGCACAATGCAGTGTTTTTGACAACATTGCAAAGTCTGACAACACCTCAAGCTTTTAATAATAAATGATGATGACTAGAGGCCAGGAAGCTGTACTGTGTTTACCTGCCAGAGGCCACAAATCAAATTCTGCTCAGGGTCCCAATAAGACCAGGGATAGCCGTAGGTTACAGTAACTGTTTTATGGTTCAATACTGTTTATTTATCTGCAGCAATATTGACATTTTAGCCAACAATAGTGACATTATGAGACACAGAAGGATTTGCAGATTGTTCAGAGAAGCCTGGTAGAAGTGCTTGTATGACCCTCAACCCATCTACACACACAGTGTTTTACATGTAAATACACCAAGGTGAGTTTTCACAATTTGTCACTGCTGTAACCTTTTGGGGCCGTAGCAGAGCCAAAGGTAAATCCAGAGCAAAAGCGCTGCTGCTGCATCCAGAGAGAGGATGAGTGTGGGAGGGTGGAGGGACTCTGTGAGTTAGGAGAGGCTCTGGAAGAGGACAGAGAGAAAGAGAGAGGCATGTGGAGAGGATTATTTTAGATATTGGTGAAAATGCACTGTATGAGCTGTGTGGGAGAAAAGGTGTAGACAGCCATCAGATATTTTTCTTAGCTCATTTTTGTGTGAAAATCCAGTATCTACTTTTATTACAGCTTGTATGTCTTGGATTAGCTTGTGCTGTGATAAAACCAAAAACCACTGTGAGAAAAAAAATTGCTGATAAAAAGAAACAGACAAAACACAAAGAAGAAAGGTAAATTACAGGCTTGCTCAGAGAGGATAGAATAAGTGCCTGCCAGACATTTCACCTCAATTGCATCTAGTTTTGTGGTTTAAAAAGGAAATGACATGATGGTAGACTGTTTGTTTATACTCCCACAATATGCCTGCAAGTCTCCTTTCACCTAGTCATTTTCACAACCATTTATTTTTCCCATGGAAAAATAATGGAGGGCTCTCTGTGTTGATGATCTTTATACAAAAAGGAGATTTACTTCTTTGTCCAAAATGCACTTTAATAGCGATGCCTACTGTGAAAATTTGTCTTCTTTTTTTTGTCTCTCCTGTATTTGAAAGCAGTTTCAGCCAGCAGGAGCGCCTGATGAAAGGAAGGGAAGGAAACTAATTAGAATACAAAAATCATCTATAAACTTCAGGTGCATGATGATCCAATTGACAGGCTCCCCTACTCAAGTTTGGACATTTTGTGAAGTGATTTTTGGTGTATGCATCAATTTCACCATTTTGCAGTACGTGTAATTCACGGGAACTGGTTGTGCCCATGACTGTTGGTCAAACATGTTTTAAATGGCTTGAAAAAGCAAAGAGCAGATAATCATGCCCACCTACAGCATTAAGCCCAAATGGGATGCATGGTCACAGCCTAACGGGTAATACTAATGGCAGTGGTAAAATGGGTAATCATCAACTTTATTATGCCTCCACGCCGACAGCTGTAGAGGCATTATTTTTTTCTGTTTTTTTTTTCATCCATTTATCCCACTCTTGTAAACACAATATCTCAGTAACACCCTCTGGGAAATTCTTAAAATTTGGCGCAAATGTCCACTTGGTCAAAGCTCAAACGGCAAGGTCAGTGTGACCTTGCGTCCATCCCATTCTCATGTACATGACATTAAGAAACACTCTCAAGAACACCTTGAGAACACACCTTGAGAGTGTTTCTTAAATTTGGCACAAACATCCACCTGGACTCGAGGATGAACTGATTAGATTTTGGTGGTCAAAGATGAAACAGCAAGGTCACTGTGAGCCTGAATCAGCCCCATTCTTGTGGATGTGATATCTCAGAACGCCTTGAGGATATGTCTTCAAATTTGGCACAAACATCCACTTTGACTCAACAATCAACTGATTAGATTTTGGTGGTCAAAGATCAGGGCTCAAGGTCACTGTGAGCCCGCACCCGCCCCATTCTCATGAATGTGATATCTCAAAAACACCTTGAAGTTATTTCTTCAAATTTGGCACAACATCCCCTGGACTCAGCAATGAATTGATTGATCTTTAACCACCAAAATCTAAAGGACAAGGTCGTTGTGAGAGTGTGTTTGCCCCATTTTCATGAACGTGATATCTTAAGAACGCCTCGAGGGTATTCCTTCAAATTTGACACAAATGTCCACTTGGACTCAACAATTAACTGACTAGATTTTGGTGGTCTACGATTAAAGGTCAAGGTCACTGTTAGCCTGCATCTGCCCCATTCTCATGCATGTGACATCTCAAGACCACCTTGAGAGTATTTCCTCAAATTTGACACAAATGTCCACTTGGATTAACTGATTAGATTTTGGTGGTCTACAATCAAAGGTCAAGGTCACTGTTAGCCTGCGTCTGCCCCATTCTCATGCACGTAACATCTCAAGACCACCTTGAGGGTATTTCCTCAAATTTGGCGCAAATGTCCACCTAGACTCAAGGACAAACTGATTAGATTTTGTTGGTCAAAGGTCACTGCAACCTCACAAAACATGCTTATGGCTATAACTCAAGAATTCATACAGTAATTATGACAAAAATGTCACACAAATGTCTGATATGATAAAATGATACCATTCTATGTCCAAAAGCTCAAAGGTCAACTTCACTCTGATATCATAATGCACAATGCTCTCCACTTTTCCTGGTCATTATTTAACGTTATAACTCAGGGACAGAAGGGGAGACATTTGGTTGGATACTTATTTGGTGACACTGCTCTTGGGTGTTGACCTTGAGACTGTGCTGACTGTAAAGATCTTCAGTACTGATTGGTTGAAGATGTGTGTGACGCACCCAAGTTTTAGAGTCTGGCACGGATGTAAACTGCAAGTTGGCTGGTTGGTAGAGGTACACAGCTGCAAGGTGGTAATTCAAGTTAGTGTTTTAAAAGAAACTAAATGGTCTGTTCTTGTTTATCAGCCAGCACATTTGTATTTATTTGAGGCTGACTATTGTTTGCATGTCTGGAAACCTTTCCCAAAATGACTCACAAAGGCTTAATTTCAGTGTAATGTTTGATAATGTCCTAACCTTGTAGAATATTCTGCTGCTGTGTGTTTTGTATAATTTATTAGAGAGCATTGAGGCTCAAACTGAAAATGAAATTATCCAAGGATTCATGCCATCCATGCATGAGGGAAAATGAAAATAAAAACAAATTAAAACTTTTCAAATGATGTAAATGAAATCACTGTTGTGAGATTGAAAATGAAGTGTTTGTGTGAGTGAGTGAATGACACACAGACATCTGCTCATCAAAATGTTGTCTCCAGTTCCAATTGTTGTTCTTCCATCTTTGTTTTTATCATCATTGTTGTCATTGTTTTCACCTTTTAAGTGTCTCGCCATTTCTCCTTTTGTTGTCATATTGCTTTTTATTCCAGCATCTGTTCCTCCTCTCCTCATCAAGTCTCTCTCTATTCTCTGCTCACAATCTCTGTTCATCTCTTCCTTCAGACCTCAATTTCACTGTTCCATTTGCCAGTAAATTTGGCGTATAATGAGCCTTCTTGATTGAGTCCATTGTTTGTAGTGCTCATAAGAAAACAGTTTCTGTATATTTATACAAAATATACCCAAAACACACAGAAACTACTGATTTGGTTGACTCATTTGTTTTTCACAAATAACACTTGAGGCTGACCTTTGCAGATACTGGAGCGTTATTAATACAAAACAGCTTTCTAGAAAGAGTTTGTAATAGAGTTGGCAAAAAGACATGCATGAATCCACACATACAGTATTAGAAACAGTTGCAGCAGTTCATGATTTTCAATGTTCTGACTCCAACTATTGAGTGATAACTGAGAGAAAAAGCATGAGAAATACCTCCAGGACAAATCTTTCAGAACCCAGCTTTATTACATAGCTGTCAGTCTGCATCATGCTCATCTCTCCTGGGTCGCCTCCTTTCTCAGCTGCACAGTCCCTCTCTGCCTCTTAGATACCTGCAGCACTCCCTGGGGGAACTGCTCCCAGGGTTTCCCACAAAGTCATTTGTTTGTGGCAGCCCATTGGACTGTTCATCAGGAGCACTTTTGGAATATACATATATATACGTCTGAGTTATAATGGAGCCCGAATTTTATATTCCTGTGAAATTTTGTTGCTGTCACACCATGTTTTACATTTGATTTATGTCTGTTGGTTGAATCACTCAAACTTAACTGCACTTCTCAGAAACTCAACCTTTTGGCAAGGAAACCCCACCACCAGTTAGCGTTTTGGAGGTATAATTGCAGAGCAACGCAGGCACACAATCACACAAGTATAAATGTTCCCAAAGGCATAGACCGTAGACTGTGCGTAGAGCCTACATACAACTATAAATCGGCCTCTCAGGTTACAGCTTCCACTCAGGGTAATTGAGAAAGTCAAATGTGTGTTCTACTAAAGCAGCCCTTTTATCAGCAAACCAATGCTCAATTTGTAATGTTTCTTCAAGGTTGAGTTTTATCAAATTTCACCAGCGTCCTCAGCTTCGTCATTTGCCCTCCCCATGCTCTGCAGTGACCTTTCTTTAAAGTGCAATATAGCGTGCATTGTGCAGTGAATTCATCCCTTAAAGTCTTAAGCTCTGGTCTGTCTGACTCTGTTTGATTGTGATGCAAGCCAAGAGAGAGGAATGAAATTAATCAGTCTCAGGGCCCAGAGTGGAAATAAACTCTTTCATAACTTAATATGAAAGGGAGTTGAGACATCAAGGTGATAGATTGAATTACACATTTGCTGAGAATTATTTCCACCAAACCATTTTACAATAGAAAATGATTTGCAGTCAATTAATTTTAAAACGGCACACTTCAACTTTTTTTCTGCTTCTTTTAGCTTTGCTTCTGCTGTATGATGTCACCAACAAATCATCCTTTGACAACATACAGGTAGGTTACAATGTTTTGCTCTTTCTTCTGTTAAATAATCGTATCGTTGTTTGCACTACCTGAAGATGTTTTGTGTCATATCCTGAGACTTCTATCATTTGGAATCTGTTGCATTGTTATTCTTTCATAATCATTTTCATATGTCACGCCTGAGATGGTAATTTGTAATTAGATTAATTAAGTTTCTCATCAGATTAATTTTATCCATTGAAGGACAGTGGCTAGATCATGGCCACAAGTGTTGTCACGAAAGGTTCAGTAACATCTGATACGTCACTGACTGATTGGACGATACGGCTCTGTAATGCCAAAACGCTGAGCTTCATTGTCTGTGTCATTTCTGGCAACATCATTAACCCACGTTTTGATCAAAGTCAGTCCATGTGACAGATGCTCGGACAAGCAGAGAGTGATCTGAAGAAAAAGGGGGGAGAGAAAAACAGCAGAATAAATAGGAGCAAGAGGAATGAGGGGGACTGAGTGTGTTGCAGCATGGTCAGCTTTTATTCCAAACTTTATGTCCTTTCTGTGGACCACAGGGACGAGTCTGTCCTCCAGCCTCTGTCTCCTTCCCCCTCTTTCTGGACTCTACTGCCTACAGCAAGGCAAAGAATACATAATTTTGATTGTGACTTGGCGTGGCTGCTTTTCCTGTTAGAATCAAATATTGGCAGTCAGAGAAAGCAACATGTATCATAATGATTTTGTCAGTGTTCAGTTTTAGTATGGAGTGATAACCAAAGAGAGTCAATGGGTTATATCTGCCCTCTCTGCAGCCGTACCTCCTCTGCTCTTCTTTTTCCCAGAGCACCTTACCTCTATTAAGCTGAAAAGGAATGGCTTTTATTAAGCAATTTAGTTGAGTTAAGTTTTATTTTATTAGTCCCTGCAGGGTCACTTGTCATCTGCATTTGATCTATCCAATCATAACTGAGCAGTGAGCTCAAGTGCTGAGGCCAGTGACATCATCAATAGCAGTGAGATGCATGTCTTGGGATTGTGGGAGGAAACCATCATAGATGGAACATGCAAACACAGCCAGCCCTGGCTGGGTCTACTCAAACCAATTACACAGTTTAGCTCTGATTCTTAATCTGGTTCCATTCAGATTTTTTCAAATCTTGGTCCTATCTAGCAAACAGGCCTGCGTATCCACCAGTTTTGAGCGGAGCCATTGAAATCAAGGATGTGTCATCTACAGAGGGATTTGCATAATGCCCAACTATTGTAATCAGTAGTAGCAAAATTGATTGCAATGATTACCTAACCAACATTGTTGTTATGGTAGCAACTTGTCAATGGACAGCATTTACCTGTCGCTCAAAACAACCATGCCTTTAATTATATAAATCTTTAAACCTTAATAAAGTGCAAATGGGTGGGTTATATAAAAAGTCACCCTGACAGTTGTCATGAAATTACCCACAGAGAGCAAAACTATTTTTTGTTCTATGCTATAAATATGTTTATTTCTGCTGTCAAGTTGTTTTGGAGCCAGCCTTTAGAGGCCATTTCAGGAGCTTTTTGGCACCTCTGCATTGGCTTCATTTTTAAGCCCCAAAGGTGGCCGCTTGGTTGGCACAGACCATTAAATGTTGTGGCTGTATGCACTCTGACAACAGAAACACCAAAAACAGTTTAGATAATGAAGGATGAAACTGGTAAGAATCACCTGAGCACTTTTTATTTTCTTCATGAGCAGATAGATACACAGCTTTATAAACTTAACAGTCAACGTACTAAAAAAAAAACTGTGCCTGAGCATATATTTTTGTTTTTAAAAAAAGATTAAGAAAAGGTTGTTTACTGCAGTCTGTCCTGCTGAACACAGCAGTTTACAAATCAAGTCAAATTGGCTACCCAGACATATTCCTTTATTGATTTAGCTTGTAACAAGAAAATGAAAATTCAATACAACAGAGCAGATGGCCAGTCTGACATTATCATATATCAATTATGTGTATAAAGCCAAAAAAAAGAGCATAGCAGTACGCATTTGCAGCTATAATGACTTTTAATTGTTGTATTTCATTCATTTAAGTGAGTTGCTTTATGAGAAGTTTGCCGCTGAGGTTGCTCCCGCAAGTACCTTTTGTTTATTCTGTTTTGTTTAGCCACAAAAATTCTAAAGCGAATTGTGAGAGTATAGAAACAAACAGATAATACCTTTAAGGAAGAGAGAAAAGAAATACAGCAACACAGGGTGGGGATTTCAAAGGATACGAAGGAGAAGTCAAACTGTGAGTACATCCCTACAATCAGTCAGACAAATAATTCACGATTGTAGAAAACAAGTGTCACACACTCTGGCTCCATATGCATTTCTTTTATTTTGATGACATTTTGGCCTTTGGGCCTTCTTCAAGATCAACAAATGTTTGATATGATGTTTGTTCATCTTGAACAAGGCCCACAGGCTGAAACGTCACCAAAAAAAAAAAGAGATGCATATGAAGCCAGAGTGTGTGACACTTGTTTTCTACAATACAGTTTATTGCCAGTGATCATCACCTCATTACAATTTTTGGTGTGTGTTACTTTTATATTTTAAACAAATAATTCACATCATAATCTATAATGATGATAATAATGTGCTCTTTTTTCAGTACTTTGGTTTTGCAAGGATACAAATAGCTTTTATTTTGGGGGGAACACTAAACCACACTACTCGTCCCATTTTACAGTTATACCGGAAAACGTCAAAAAAGTTTGCTACGATTTTTACGTCGGACATCAACAAACACCACTGACCACTGGGTGAGTTTCATGCCTTTGAAAACGAACGTTTAAGGTGGTTTTAAGACAGATTTACACATGGCCATAGACAGCATTGTTAAGCCAGGCAGGGGAAAGCCAAATTCTCTCAAATTCTCAGAGAAGGAGCAATCGTCAATATTTTGGTCTTAACCACTCTATTTCATCATAAACAACCAGGAATGGGGCTCAAAGTGCAAAATACCGGACTTAACCTTTAAGTAGGTTGCGGTGATGTCAGATGGGCTTCGTCAACATTCAGTGGCAACTTAGCAACATTCCATCTCTGTGATTCAAGTTATAAGGGAGAGATGCTAATTAAAGTCATAGCAGCCTGACAATCCATGTTGGTATGTAGCAGACTACCAACTACCGTTGTACAGTGCAATAGTAAACAACACTAAAAATGATGCTGCTTTTGGACGTCATCGACTCAAGACAAGTGCATCATCAGCTAAAGACGCAGTCTCAAGCAGGTAGCCCTGTTGATTGGAGATGCAGATCCTTGTCACACTTTGCTGACGCACAGGAGTCAAGCCAGGTCAGCCAATGCGTGTAGAAAAGGGCTATGTGTCATCATACCTGCTGTTTCTCTCCGTGTGGTAAATGCATCCTGCAACAGGAGGGGTGGCACTTTTCAACTAATTTAATTGACACTGGCCATCGGAAAAAAAAATGTCTCTTTCTCTCCGAGAAGCAAAGGGGCTGTTAAGGGAAGGAGAGAGTGTTTGTCACCAGTCTCTGCCTGAAAAATATGATGTGCCCATCTGCCCTGAGAGATCATTAAAACAGAAAAAGGCTCTTCTTTAAAGCCAGATGTGAACAGCAGCTCAAGGACAGACGGGGGTTTTGTGTGTGTGTGTGTGTTGTGTGTGTGCACGCAGAAGGTGGACAGGAAGGACACTGATATGTTGGGCAGGCAGTAACAAAAGGGAGGACGAGGAACTGTCAGCCATCTGAAACAAAGTCTCCAGCGCTGGTGAGCTGGTGCTGCAGAGGACATTCAGCCTTTGTCTTATCTCTTCATGGTCCAACACACAGTGCTTCAGGCTCTGCTATTGTCCAAAAGCCTCCATCTCAGCCAACAGGGAGGACGACTAACACAAACTGTCCCTCACACTGATGTGCCCTGGAATATTCAGTGAATAAGCCCTCTCTTTAAATCAATCTAGTGTTTTTTGTCAGTCAGTTTTCAATGTATTTCTGGGGACATTTTGGTCCCTAGAAGTAGCTGCATTACACTACCTCAAGTCGTCCTGTGCACAGTAAAGATGCCTGCAACAGCTGCATCTCAGTAAAGAGTCAAAGTGAAATGAAAGGCAGCTGCCCAGAGGAAGAGAGGCTTTGTCCAGTCAGGCCCCAGGACAATGTTATTTTCTGCTTTCTGCCCAGAAATGGCGAATTTACAGCTCACTGAAGCTCAATACGATACATTCTCAGGCTTTTGTTTGATTGTAAGTGTTGACAAGAAATGTTATTGCACATTTCTGATTCTTAGCATGTTTAGCGTGCATTAGCTCGGAGGGCTAACCTGGCGTGTTTACTAAATTACACGAACGTCGCTGTCAGTCTGAACATCCCACCAAATTCCACTCAAACTCTACACAGTAAAAAAAAGGCAAATCTGATTTTACTGACATAATTCTGAGTCAAGTACAGCCCTACATTATCATAGTTTATTGTTAGATGGCAACGTTTTAGGCTACTGCAGAAACTTTGAAACCACGGCCTCTCTCCCACCTAACATGCCCACATTTTGAGACCCTGACTCACTGTGTTGCAAGGCTTTACATGAAGACGTATCTGTTTGTCCTTAGTGGGTTACTCTGTTTCCCTGTCCTGAGGCCTGTACCAGAAAGCCAGTTCAAATTACCCAGTATATCTTTTCATTATCTGGTTTGACTAACCCTAACATCGGCCATCTACCACAAACCTGGTTTTCAACTAGTTCAGTCAACTCTGGGTTTTTCTATTCAGCCACGAGCGTGTTCATGTGAAAGAGGCAGGGATGTTTATTACAAGCAACATCATCATCAGAAACATGAATGAAGTAGGTTGCTACGTACAATGTTACAGTAAGAACATGGCATGTAAACAATACTCTATAATCTTATAATGGAATAAGTAGAAATATACTATACTATGGAAAATACTATCCAAAAACACACCGTTGGCCAATACTTAAATTGGTATCACTAGGCTATATGTGACATTAGTATATTATTTATTTATTTAGTAAATAGTATTTTTTACTTTTTAGTTGAATGATGACGAAACTACTCTGAATATGTCACATAAAACACTTCAAAGTAACACCAGACTGTTTCTACTACTGAAGTAAAGGGTCGAAAAGCAATTAATGATTGATGAGGTCTGTCTGACCCAAATGTTGCATTTATAATTACGGGAGCCAATTAACAGTGTGTGGATTATTTTACTAATAAAAGATTATCTTTCTTTACCTAGTTCTCAGGACACAGGTGTCTCCTCTTATTTTGAGCTGCAGTGATGGAGTGTAAAAATAGCAACACTTTCAGCAGTCCCCGTGGACTAAAAAATACTTTGTGTGAGTTAAAATCCTGCAAAAATCATGTGTTTGATGTTGTAAGAAGAATACGAAGAAGCTCTGTTTTAAAACTGTGGAAACAGAGCCCTGGAACAATGAAGTGATTCTACTGACCTAAACAATATACAGTATAAGCTCCTCTTTTTTTACCTGAGACTCTGGACTTTTGTCCATGCATACTTTTTGTTCAGTCATCTGATTGGTCAGAGGTTAGATTGCTGATTGCTGCAGGTTTTGATCCGATACTCTGAAGTTAACCTGCTCCGGAGCAGGTTAGCTGTTCAGCATAAGTTACCACGATGATTTATCCCGGTAAAAAGAGAAGAGACAACCCAGAGTTAACTCTGAAGTTACCTCACTAACTCCAAATCCTGCTTCGTAGTACAGGCCTCTGGTGGGGAAACAGGCCAATCTCTTCTACACATGCCCTTATATTCCAGAAGATTTACCATAACACTAGACTCTTTTCTTACCTAAAATTTTTCTTGCTTGCTGTATCTTACTTTTCATTGCAACACTGGCACAGTTACACCTCAGACTGTTGTGGTTTGTTATTTGAACCAGTTCTCAGTCACCCAGAGACACATTTGGGATAATCTTCGGAGACACTGTTTGACAAGTCCTTCCCTACCCTGCTTAGCCTTCCCTCCTTCCCTTCTCAACACCACATCCACACTCAGTCAGTATCTATTACAACAAGGAGATATGCTGGCGGCGAGCTACAGATGCCTGCTGGCACACCGCAGCCTAACGAGCACTAACTCATGTTAATGAACGCTAATGGTGATGAATGCCACTCTGAAGGAGATAGAGAAACCAGAGGGGCAAATCATTCTCTCCTCCTCCGCCCTCAGACCCGCTCCTCTCTGCAGGGTTTTATTGTCTCCCCAGCTAGGAGACATTTAGGCAAGCAAAGCATTAACGTCATACTGTACGAGGTGTCCATCATATGAATTTACACTTAAGGTGAGTGACACTCGCTCAAAACAGTTCATCTCATGCTCCGACTTGACTACATCTGAAATATCAGCTGTGGCCATTTGCATAGTGTAATTATGTTTTAAGTGGTTTGAAGATAAAGGTGTCATTTCTTTACATGTACAGATCTGGTGAGGTTTTTTTCTTGTTTGTGCACTGACGCTCACAGCAGAGGCTGTTAGTTACTCAGGTGTTTCATGTCGTCCGTTGTGGTCAGCACCATGAATCAGTCTATTGTTTATGTAATGCACAGTGGCAAGTATTTGTTGGTGCAAGCCATTTGAGCAGGAATACACAAGCCATTTAGTAACGTGATGAATGTCTTCTTGTCAGAAGCAGTGCTTCAGGGAGACTATAAGAGTCCATTTAGGCCCCTGCTGCAAATCATTTGTCTGGGTTACTCTGTTAAAAAGCAGCCTGGCTCCTGTGGTGCTTTCAGTCAAAGCTAGGATCATTTGCAGTAGATGGGAATCAGAAAGGTTGTCAAACCAGTACGATTCTGTGGCGTCTGTCTGTCAATTAACCTGCAGTTCCTGAAACCCACCATGTAGAAAGGGCAGCAGGCTGATTGTCCATCCGCTTTACGACCCGGGGCTAAGCTGCGATGTTGGCAAGAGAATGTCCTCGCCAGAAAAATATCAGCAGTGGTCGTTTGTTGTAATGGCGGAGAAGACCTATATTTGCATTGACCTGATGATAAGGAGCATTTTATAGCAACGTGAACTGCTAAACTGGTAACTTTCAGAAGCAAAGGTGGAAATAGCGTGCATCTTAACTTGCTAAATGCTCCACTTTGTTCACCAGTCAGTTGCCAACTTTGTCAACTGTTTGGTGCTGAGCACTTAGTATACAGTGGGTTTACCAGAGCTTTTTGTTGTTGAAATTGGCTGCCTGCTGCAGCTGGAACGACACTGATGAGTGCAGTGAGACTTAATCAGAACAGTAAAGTTGCTTATAACCAAAACAATTAGCTGGAAGATGCAAAATTGCTCCATCGAGCTGAAGGAACACTACAGTCTCAGATGGATTATTTTCTGTGGGTTCGTTACGACAAGCAATCTCCTTCAAATAACATATAGTTACTGACTGTTAATGTAAAAATATTCTATTAGAGCAGCTTTAGCAGTAACACTGGCGGATATGAAAACAGTCATCTGCATGTTTTTGTTATGATGAACCTACTTTAACCTTCAGTCTTTTTAAAACTTGCTGGTCTGCCAAAGTGTTCTTGAGCAAGGCACCATCCCCAGTTGTGCTGTTTTGTACCTGAGCCTTTTAAAATCCCCACAGCGTTCTCATAACATTAGAATTGATCAGCGCTCGGGCAGCAATCCAGGTGAAGCAGTCTCATAGGACACAAACTCTGTTTCATATTGACTGTGCAGATCAATAACTCCAACCTGGATTAGAATACATTCTGTACAAATATAATGAAATCATTCTTATTGAGCAGCCTGGCTTTGATGCTGATTGTTAAATGATGTATTACTTTGCAGCTGCAATTGCTCTTACATCTGTGTGTGTCTTTGCACGTTCTGATGCCTGAATGCTTGATCATGCTTACGTGTGTGTGTGTTGTAGAAACCCAATGAAAGCAATGAGAGAGATGAAACCTTCATCTGTGTGCTTTCATTCATCTCTCTCTGTCTGTCCCCGGGGCATGGACCGGCTTCAAATGAAATGGCCGCCTGCCTGCCTGCCTCATAGCTGTTTAGTTAAATGTCATGGCACCACCGCACCAGATGGTGATGAGAGAAAGTGTCTGTAAATAATGCAGTGATATGAATTCAAATACCATTCATTTATAATCACTGGAGACTCTGGCGTTTTAGAAGTGAATGGCTTTAAGCAAAAGCCGTATGAAGAAACGTGACGTGGATTTTTCTGCACCAACAGGCTCTATTGAAGTTAATGAGGGCGTGACACGCAGTAATCCTCACTCATTACCTTCTCACTCATACTTCACCTGTAATTCTGTTTCTGGCGTGGAACATTATTAGTGTGTCAGCTCCGTTGCGTCAGTAGATTACTGCCTGTCCGTGACTGTAGTCACACATGATGCAGCCAGTGGAGCGTTGCCCTGCGGAGGCAAAGTGTCAGTGTTCAGCTGCTTTCTGTGAACATTTCCATTTACTTTGATGTCAGCTGCAAAGTGACAAAACAGATGGGACATTTATGTGGACACAAGAACACACTGAAATAAAGCAAGATGAATGAAGATTTCCCGCAAGATGCCTGCCTTTTGTTGTTGTTGTTTCAATTCAATTTCCCAGCAGGAGTGATATAAATGGAAACCCTGAGTGGATGGATTCATGTCAGAGATGTATGACTATCTCTATGGAAATGACTTCAGAATAGGTGTCTTTGTTGCATGTTATTTATTTCACTTGTATAGCTAAAAAAAAAAAAAAAGAAAAGGTTTTTCTTTGTTGTGGCCAGCTTGAAAAAAAGGGGACGGCCATCTCCTCTCCATCATCTCACTGTTCTTTGTTACATAACACCTCATTTCTGCCTGCTCACCAGAAAAGTGCTTTTTGTGTTTGTTGCAACTCTACAGAAGGAAGCTCTGTACCTGTGAGGGGGCTGGCGAAGGTCAGAGTCATTCAGACGCTCTCAGAGTAGAAATATGATTTGCGGAGTGTCGCTTCTTTCAGTATCACAAATCAAACACAGGTTTTTCATAAATTAAAGTGCTCGACAGCCCCGACATCTTTTTGAGCTGCAAGGTCTATTTATCCAAGATGGATGGGCATGTATTAGTTTTAATGTTTGCGCTCCCATTGTCCTGAAATACTTAAATGAACTGATGGTTTTAGTGGTGTCTAAGAAGAAGAAATATTCAAGGCTAAGCAGTTTAGAAATCATTTATAATGCCAGTCTGAAGTAAAAAGAAATTTGGGATAGCCTTAGGTGCAGAGCTTTGGATCTATAAAGAAATATGCTGCATAAAGAGTCTCTACTGCTTCAGGAGCACATTTGCAATCTCTGATGCACTTAATGATAACTTCATACACTAAGTCACTTTAGCATTTTTCCTGAAAACCTTTCTAAAGTGATGCATTATTGTCAGATAATCTGGGAGCCAATGGGTCCTGCACCGTGTCTCCATCCAATCATCGTCTACACTGTTTGTCTGTTTCTGTATCATCTTTCCCGTTAGTCACAGCAACTATTGACTCTGCAGCTTCAGAGAAAATGTGTGATCCCTCTAAAACCCGGTTCTGCAAACCTTGTTTTCCTCTGTTTGTAGATATTACTGCTTCCCCTTTTCTTCCAAGTTGTACTTTGTGCTCACTGAGATATGTTTTTGCTCCTTGGCACAAGTTAAACAGCTGGTCAGAGACAAATATTGTTTGTCTTTTGCAGAAACACTCACACAGAATCCGGCACATATACAAAAGCTGTGTTTTTCTGTCACTCTCTATCTTTTTTGTCTTTTCAGAGTGTTTTATCTCTAACTGGCATGAGCAAATGCAGAGGCGTCATCACTGTTGTTGTGGTTACTCTGGCTTTTTATCACATTTCTGCAATCCTTTTATCATCAGACAGAAGGACCTTGTTTGAAAGAGTGTGAAAATGGATTTCAATTATATGTATGAGCATAATAGTAAGTGGCCTCTAAAACAGCGTTGGTGGCTTTTACAAATTTGAACATCAACATTAACTATATTAATTTGGTGTAATGGCAACAACAAATTGAATTTGGGTGAAAAACAGCAAACCCAAAACTATTAACACAGCACGCTCCGTGGATTATCCAGAGTAATTACGATGTTGTTTGTGGAACAGCGTGTGGCTCTCTAAGTTTTTCAAAGCCGCCCTAATGAGAAATTGCAACCACTTTGTTCTGACTTTTCACCTAGTGCCATCAGCAGGTCAAAATTTGAATTGTCCAGTACTTCTGTTTATGAACGAATACATGCAAAACACATTAAATTCCCATCAGCCTCAGCTGCACTTTGTGTTCTGTGCTTATCATCAAATGTTATCATAGCTGTGGACTCTTAATCTTTTTTTTTATCTGTCCTTCACAAGTTCCCCACCTAGAGTACTTTTTAGCTACAAAATGAAATCTTTTGTTTAAAAGCATACTTCAACCAGCTTTTTATCATAATGGTGTAAAGAGAATGTGTAAATAAAATATGGTGAACTTCCCTCCATCTTACCAGCACCCAGATCACCCTGCTCGTCTCACAGCTCAAATCATCTGGCAGATTTCCGCTGGCTTCAGGGCTGTTGCTTGAACTTTTCTCAAACTTAGACTGAATAACAGTTAAACATTAAAACTAGGCATCCATCCATCCATCCATTTTCATCTGCTTATCCAGAGCTGGGTCATGGGGGCTGCAGGCCAACCAAAGTACTCCAGACGCCCCTCTCCCCAGCAACGCTTTCTAGCTCCTCCTGGGGGACCCCAAGGCGTTGCCAGGACAGATGAGATATGTAATCCCTCCCGCGTATTCTGGGTCTGCCCCGGGGCCTTCTACCAGTGGGATGTGCCCGGAGCACCTAAGAGAAGGCGCCTAGGAGGCATCCTAATCAGATGCCCTAACCCCCTCGACTGAACCCTTTTCGCGTGAAGGAGCAGCGGCTCTACTCCGAGCTCCCTTCAGATGTCCGAGCTCCTTACCCTATCTCCAAGGCTGAGCCCAGAGACCCCACGGAGGGAACTCATTTCAGCCGCTTGTACCCACGATTTAATTCTTTTGTTTACTACCCAGAGCTCATGACCATAGGTGAGGGTAGGGACGTAGATAAACCAGTTGAAAGCTTCACCTTTTGGCTCAGCTCCTTCTTCACTACGACGGTCTGTTGCAGCGCCCACATCACTGCAGAAGCCGCACCAAATCGCCAATCCATCTCACACTCCACTCCACCCTCACTCTTGAACAAGAACCCAAGATACTTGAACTCCCTCACTTGAGGCAGTAACTCGCTCTGAACCTGGAGGGGGAAGTCCACTGGTTTACGGCAGAGAATCATGGCCTCAGATTTGGAGTTGTTGACTCTCATCTCGACCGCTCCACACTTGGCTGTAAACCCAGTGCGTGTTGGAGGTCATGGTGAGAAAACAAGGCAGTACTGATCAAATATAAACCAAGACTCTGTTACTGTATTGCCTATTTCTCACCTAAAATGTCTACAGAAACGGATTTTAGTGCACTGTTTGGCTGTTGTATGAGAATTTGTGAACAGGATTGTAAAAACAGACACTGAAAGAGCAGAGATCAAACGGTAAAGCTCCTCAGAGCTGATAAAATATGAATGAAGATTCTGTTACTGCATTGCCTGTATCTCACCTAAAATGTTTTAAGAAACATATTTTAACTCAATGTTAAAGTGTAATTGTAGATCAGTTGTTACTAGCGAGCTGCCATATTGTTACCTGTGTCAAAACAGACAAGCTTGCATTACATCACCCACCAGCGCGAGCATTTATTGGTGCAGTGTGGTGCAGTGCATTCTCACAGTTGTAAGCAAATTCCAAAGTCCTTTTTTTCTCTGTTTTCTCTAGTCATTTAGCACCAATTTCAAAAGTATCTGTGTCTTTCTACTGCATAGACAGCCCACTTTATGAAAGATCATCATCTTTCCAGCACTTAATACTTCTTTGATAGTTTATTCACTTAATATGAATGTCTCATGAGTTGGAGGGAGAAAGCTAAATATGCAAAAATACAAATGACTTGAAATTACAAGTTTATGAAAAAAAAAAAACAGAGATTTTCTGTCTCATTTGGACTGAACCTCGTTAAAATCTTACTGTGAAAATTGCCAGTAGCCAGAAATCATAACCAGATAGAACCAGAGCTTTCAAGTGCATCACTGCTGTAAAAATGTGGTGCCTACTGCTGCTGCATTATGTGTTTGCACAGCTCGGCTCGTTGTGGAATCCACTTGGTGTCACAAGTGTTAATAAGCCTGCAGCATGTCAAGACATTAGTGCAGGGTCTAAGATGTTGTTGGGTTCATAAAAGCAGAAGAAGAAGAAACGCTGGATCAAAGTAGAGGTATCTCAGCAGAGGTCATCCTCTTCCCACACAGGGTGACTGTATCAATGTCTCAAAGTCAGTAAAGTCTATATATGGCTTTAGGTGTTTTCTGAGCATTCCTACACTTGTTTTCTTCTTCTTTGTTTTATCCTGGCTTATTTTTCATTATCTTTTTTTGAAATTTAAAATAACACTTGTTTTAAGATAATTAATGCACTTGATATGAAGTTTTTCCTCGAGGAATAGGAGCTCCTTTAGACCAAGAAAAGCATGTTTTACAGAGAGAAATTGTGTTTACAGGGATTGACACGAGGACTGACAAGATATCAGTTTGACTGACAGGAAGGCGCCGAGCCCCGCACCCCCCTCTGACACACAGTACATGTCTCTGGTAACAATTGGCACACATGCCACAGAGGATCATGATAATGAGGTCTGTGTATGTGCACACAATCTCAAAAACTGGCACACACTTAACAGGAAAAGCTCAGCATCTACATTCCTGCCATGAGGTGAGAAGGTGTGTAGATCAATTTATTTTAATGAAAATGTGGCAAACTGACACATTTGCAGGTTAATGACTTCTGTTCTTTTTGTCTGCAGCTTTGAGACCTTTTAGCCCGCTCACACTGAATATCCATTTTGCTGTCACTTGACATTTTACCCACTCCAGACTTTTCAGTTCATCGTATATTGAAAGCCTTAAATTATTGATTTCCTCTTTTATATTCAGACATTCATAATTTGGCGAAATCCATTTATAAGGGTGATGTCCTTGCAGGGTTTGTGAATTGATTTCATTTACCTCTTGACTCGCCACGAATGACACACATAATTGGTCTCTCACCTCAGCTTTTCTCGCTGTCATGCATGTCGTTTTGACACACAAGGTCTACGAACATGCCACAAATGAGGTAGAATTTTCATACCAAATCAAAGGGTACATTGCAGTAGACAATCTAAGTGTCATTTTTAATATCTAACAAGACACAGTAAAAAAGTATCCGTCCCAAACAACTCAAAAGCAACAGAAAAATCAGTTTAATGTGTGCACTAATGCAGTTACTTCAAGAAAAGGAGAGCAATTATTGAAATTTTCTAAAACACCAACTATATTCTTACCAGTCTTTGTAATAAAAAATGCTTTTATCAATGTATCACCGAGAAATACTTAATCTTTGTCTTAAAATAATGAGAAACTGGAGAGAGAAAAAAAAGATTTTTACCTTGAAAAATATTTTTTATAATTGATTATCCATGCATTTCCAAAATCCTGTAATATGCATATGAATATGATATTATTTACTCAGCAAAAGTTATTATTCATGTTAACTAGAGGGCCAATTAGAGAGTGCCAGTTGCAGCCAAGGCCAGATGTCCTATCTTGCAATGTAAACAAAAGTGAAAACTAATTTGTGTTTCCGACCCGTGGTTCAGATCACCGTCCGCCAAGTTTCATGAAAATAAGGCCAGTATTTTTTTCCATTATCCTGCTGAAAAACAAACAAACAAACATACCAAAGTGAAACTTAACTTCCTTGGCAGAGGCAATTAGGCATGAGCTAAGATATAACTTCTGGTGCAAAGTGTCACAGTGAGATTTAAATAAAGGGTATTCTCCAAAAACTGTCCGCCTGGTGTGTTCTGCTGTCGATAATATGGACTTATTAATACATATTGACACTAAAACTGTTTCAGTAGTCATTTTCCGCAGTATTGATACACCAGAACCAGCTGCATTTCCTTGTTGTCTCTTATTGTTACTGCTCTCTGCCAGTAACCAAGATAAGAAAAGTCGTTGTCATGTTATAGCCTTGTTATATCAGTCTTTTAATGATAATCTTCTATGCCCTCAATGTCAATTTTCCCAACAGTATCGAAATTGGTATCAAATGTCAGTATTTTTCAAGGTATTATACCAAAGTTTGAAGTTTGCTCGGGGAGCTTTGCCAAGTTGTTGCTTGTTCCAGTTTAATATAGGACTATAAACATTTATATTATGTATGTACATGAAGATACCAAGCAGCATCCTCCGGGGCTGAAAATGAAGCCAATGTGGACAAGCAAAAACTGCAGTTCCTGTAATGGCCACTTGGGGCTGGCTCCAGAAGCCAGTCATCCCTACAGACACTCATGTTTACAGGAGAAATAAACATGTTTACAGCCTGGTACAAAAACAGCTTTGGTCCCTTTAGGTAATTTCAACATTTGGGACAGCTGTATAGGAAGTGAATTTTGATATAACTCACCTATTTACATTTTTTAAGGCTGAACAGCAGGGCCATCTTGAATGAGAGGCTGTGTGGTAGGTGTCACCTGCAGTTGCTTCTCCACAGCTCCACCTCGTCTAATTATGGTCACCTCCGGCTCCAAGAAACCAAAATGTAGAACTCGATACCTCAAAACAGCAGTCCACAAACTACTGGGTGATGTTAGGTGGCTACGTTGACTATTTTATACAGTCTAAGGGAGGTATGTACCCTTTAACACTTTAACTTCAAACAAAAGAGTCACGATAGGGATGGGAGAAAAAAATCGATACAGCATAGTATCGCGATGTTTTAGTGTGGCAGTATTGTATCGTCACACAGCGCCAAGTATTGATTTTTTTAAATTATATGAATTATTAATATTACAAATACAAATGAACTTAATCAACTGCTTTTTTAGTCCATTCGATACATTTTACTGCTGTGACATCAACACACTGAAAACTATCTTATTGGATAAAACTGATGTTGGAGACATCAGATATCTTTGGGGACATAATTTACAATTGAAAAAATTAAGAAATCGCATATATCGCAACAAATTGTATCACAATACTCAGCATATTGCAACATATTTAAAATAACAATAATATTATAATGTGACTTAAGTATCGTGATAATATCGTATCGTGGATCCTCTGATGATCCCCGCCCCTGCGTTCATATGCCAACTGATCGTTTCAGAGCAACTTAGAAACCCAGGCATAGCTGTAATGTTTTCTCTTGGTTTGGTTTTTCTCCAAAGAAAAGACTTTCATCTGCAAATGCTCTGAGTTGACCTTGTTTCATCCCCATCAGTATTATTTCTTCCTCTGGCAATGTGTGCTTGTGTTTCTTTTGTTTTTGTGTTGTTCGGTCAGAGGGCCAGGCTGAATCACATTAATATCTGTTTTTCGAGAAGGGCTTAAATGGTCGAAAAACAAGAGGAAGTTTTCCTTGAGGCAAAGCAATTACTTTGTACACTTGAAATCTATTTTGTCAAAATGTTGTTTTTAGTAATAACAACTAAAAGATGTAAAATACTTGAGCCACAGGGTTAATGTAAAGCAAACGCCTACTCACACATTATTACTTATAACAACAGACACTGGATGCACATGTAAAGTTCTTTATCAGGTTTATGTGCTCTGAACAGTGTAAGCTTATCTCTGACTGAACTCTCTGACAGGTTTAGGGTCAGCACTCCTGTTCAGCTTCTACAGCACAAAAACAAATTGGCAGCGAGAACCGCGAGGACTGAGGATAGACTCCGTGCACCTCTCACTCTGTGGCTGCGGCTTTTCAAAGCTCATCAGTCATCCAGACGTGTCTCACACCCATGTTTGCTGGCAGAGAGACGTGTCAGCTGCTCTTTAATAAATATAAAAGCCTTTCTCTTCCCTGTCAGGCCACAGAAATTAGCTTACAAGGCTGTTGTTTCCAGTGTTTTTGTTTAATGATGTCAAGTTTTACATCACAGAGGGGGACTTGTGTGTTTTTATTAGAGATATTGTGTGTGCCTATAAAAGCTGCTGAAGAACACACACATACAACACTTCCTTGAGGTCTACAAGCGGATTAAAAAATGCTAATGCCAACATCATAAACCCTGGTTTTCAATAAATCAAACATCAATTCATTTCTGCGCGCCTGGTTGTGCACCTGCATGAATGTGTGAATACACACAGCCCAGAGTGTGACAGGGTTTCTCTGTGTCTTCCTCGTGTGTCAGGCGGTGACACTGTGCCACTCCGTTTAGCTCAGCTGCCTCGCAAAGCCTAAACCTCCTCTCAGGGGAGAAGTCCTACTTTTTCACTGCGCTCCTCTGGGTTGACTCAGCCCGACTCTGCCTGTTGTCGGGAGCAAACTCCTCCACTCTGTCTGTTGGTGTAATACTCTGATCAAAGCTTGGCAAGAATAGCATTGTCACCCGTAGCAAATCTGCTTAGACAAAAGTGCAACAGAGGGGAAGTTGGGTCATGTGGAAAGTCACTCTGAGGCTCCCTGAGAAATTTTAGTCACGTTCAATATTTCACCGAGCAAAGTATTACCTGAGTTTTAATAGGATGCAAAGAGATTCTGCATGCAGTATATGGAAAGCATAATTTGTTGTCAGTGACTAGAACACATTTGGAATTCAAGGACAAATTATTTAAATGTTCCTGGTAATGTTGTTTATGATAATGATATTTTTCACTGTTTTAAAGGAAATGCAGCAACAAAGATGGTGTTATTACTAGATTTCATCTTCATAAGTAAGTGACAATCATGTTACACAGAATATGCAGTAACATCTCTGCAAATTTTACGCAGCTTTAAAAAAAGGAGTTATCTTAAAGATATACGATGCAGGATTAAAAACAGTTATCAAAATTTATAAATTTAATTAATAAAACAATAAATAGACAAAGAAAGGCTATTTTTGGTCAGCATGTCAAAGTCTTTGTTCAAAGGGTTAAAAACAAATAAAACAAATTCAGTCGTGTGGTAGCGCGGCGCTGTTATCTGTGTCATCGTATGTATCATGTTGTTATGTGTCCTGTCATACAGTTCAAAACAGCACCATCTTTGGGAAAAAAAAAAATAAAGAAATGTATCCCTGCACCGTCAGCCGACCCTACCAGTCTTGTATCTTGAGTAGGACACAGCTCGGCTTTTTTATCTCAGTGACAACAAAAGGAAAACAGGCAACATCAGAAGTACCCTCACATACCTCTGCCAGTGACAACTTGTCTCGCCAATGTCACGATGCAGCCGCCAGCAGCTGTCTGCCTGGGCTTTTATCTTCCTTCCTGTCTGATACAGATCCTTTGGTCTTTGTCTTGCCTTTCACTGTCACTGTCTTTCTGTCCATCTTGCTGTCTTTTGGCACCCTCTCTGTCTCTCTGTCACATCTTTGCCTTTGTCTCTCCCTCCGTCACATCAGTCCTCTGTGCTTTGTTATCATCTCTTACTTTCTCCTGTTGAGCAGCCAGCGTGAGTTTCAGCGGTGCATTTGGCATTTTAACTCTATGAAATGTAATATTTTAAAGCAAACAGCAACTCAGTGCTTGTCATTTTAATATTGACTGAACGGGTCATTTGGAAAATTTGTACAAACTCTCACACTGACATTTCATCAGAGCTGTAGACTACTGAGAACAGAAACCATAGGTGGTGTGCACAAAAGGTTTTTTGGCCACTACAAACAAAACAGACTTCCAGCTGCATCTGATTTGCAACACTATTTGGGGCCTTGCCATTGTGAGGGCAATGAGCAGAGAAATGTATTACCTCCTCCGCCAGAGTGCCACGTTGTCACCGACATTCGGTTCCCTGAGCGTTTTGGTCAGAGACCGTGATATTGGTCTTGAATAAAAGATGAACCCAGCCCAGTTCCTTCAGCCACTGAGGATATCAGACTTATTGAAGCCTGGTATTTAGCTGCTTAAAGCCTGTTGTTTTAATGAACAGCTTTATTTGATTCTATCTATATTTTTAAATTATTTACTAGAAGTGCTAGGATGCTATCATGTCTGCCTTGATGTCGGTATGAACATCTGTAGTAGCTGGTCTTGCTACAGACCATTACTGTTGTTTTTTGTAATAATATTAACAATGATAACAAGTTGCACATGTTAATATCAATAATGGTTATGCTAATTCAACATTTTGTACTTTTGAAAATCGTTCTAACTCATGAGGATGGCAGAGTTCACATCAAAACTATCATGATGTCGACGTGATAGTCAAACATATAAAACACTAACAGCCAGTGGTGTAGGTAGTTGACGAGGTCTGGAGCCTATCCCAGCTGACATTGGGCGAGAGGCAGGGTACACCCTGGACAGGTCACCAGACTATCACAGGGCTGACACATAGAGACACACAACCATTCACATTCACATTCACACCTATGGACAATTTAGGGTCTCCAGTTACCTAACCTGCATGTCTTTGGACTGTGGGAGGAAGCCGAAGTACCCGGAGAAAACCGGGGAGAACATGCAAACTCTGCACAGAACAGCTTCCCCACCCTGGGTTGGAACCGTGATAAAATTTACGGCAACTCATATTGTGAATGTGAAGTTGGATCCGCCTGTGATTTCAATTTTTTTACTTTGATTTTCAGTGTGATTTTGAATCCAGCCCTCAGCGGGTTGATGATTTTGTTCTCAACAAGTTATACAATGTACATCAGTAAAGATGTAAACATGAATAATTTGATAAATGTTCCCTTAATTTTTTTGAGCACTGTACTTCATAGACAGCCTGGTTTCATGACCATCTTTCCAGCAGTCAGACGCTTTCAGATGAAATTTTCAAAATAAAACAATTACAGGAATCAGCAGCGTTTCTTATATGTTGCATTTTGTTAGAAAGCTCAGATTCATTTATGTACATAAAAGTTTATCAGTAAAGAAGTGTTTCAGTTACCAACTTAAACAGGTTGATGCAAGATAGACTGCTCCCAGTGTCTACAGTCTACAGATGCCGTACAGACTTTAATCCACATTGCTATGTGTGAATCTAATTTACAAGAGTGCAAGAGTAAATGTGACAGATGAGGAAATATAAAGGCAGCTTCAGATCTTAGAGATTCTACGGGGTTTTATCACTGTACATTACAGTCCCCCTGAGCCTCATGTTTCAAGCCTTGTTTGCATTATATGGATGAGATACTGACAACAGGATGTCAAAGTTTGTTCAGCCTTTATGGAGATGTAATGACTCTCAATAGTGGGCTGTTCGTCACGGTATCTTTATTTATATGAGCTTGTGATCTCTTTCTCACAAGTAGATGTGCATTTGCTGAGGAACTTTCTTCCTCAGCAAACTCTTTTCTTATTAACTGGGATATTTTTTTCAGTTTCCAGTTGCTTTAATTTTGTGGAGGGCTGCGCTGGTGGAGGCAAAGCCATTCCAGGTCCACCAGCACCTACAACTAACAAACAGTATAACTGCACTAACATTTCCACTCTCTTACTCAAATTGTAACGTCTAAATTACATTTACTGCATTGATCCATCTTTGCTGTCGAGTCATTCCACATGTCATTTATTTCCTGCACTATAAACAGCTCAGTGATCTAATTACAAGCAATGGTTCATCAACGGTTATCACAGCATATGGAGAGAATCAGTCAGAGGCAAGCTGTCAGATTTTATGTAGGAGGATGAAACTTTGCAATGGTTGGAGATAGATGAACAATAACCTTCTATTACAAAGGTCAAATGTGCACAGTCATGTAATATGTTTATCTGGCTGATACAAGTCACCTCAGACAAACATAGAGTATTTATAAAGGCTGCACAGAATTCAAAGATGAGCCATTTTTTAAAGACATCGACAAGTAGTTGACCTTACTGAGCAACATGTGAGTGATAGGAAACCTTGGCAGGAAGTTGAATTATGCATGAAGCAGGTAATTATAAATATGGAAAATGTTCCTCAGTAACATTTTGCCCCTTCAGCACTATGGTGAAGAGCACTGGTGATGCAAATTCCAAGCTAGTCAACCTGATCTTCTCTCAGCTATCTCAGAATAGCACAGGGCTCAGCTGGAACTTTCTCTAAATGTCTCTAAATATTCCTCTCAATTGGTCCTCCACCCCACACAGGTGGAGCTCACCGACTTATTAAAGATCCTCAGGGCCACCATCTGGTCTTTCAGACCACTAAACCTCTTTGACCTCATTAAATCCAAAGCACATCAAATCACAAACAAGAGTCAGCATTAATTTCAGGGCAACACAATAAACTAGAGCAGGGTGTCAAACTCATTTTAGTTCATGGGCCACACACAGCCTAATTTGATCTCAGGTGGGCCGGACCAGTAAAACCATTGCATAATAAGTACATTCTGAAGATGTTCATTTACAAAACAGACAATCTCAGAACCCATCAGCTGTCAATCTCAACTCATCTCGAATTCATTTATAAAGCACATTTAAAAACAACCCACGTTGACCAAAGTGCTGTACAAAAGGAATAAGATGCTAAAAACACATACATGAGAGGTGACATAACTGTCAGGTACACAACTCACACATTTAGAGACACAACACACACAGGCACACATCAGAGAAAGCCACATCAGGGGGAATCAAACACTAATGAATAAAAGTAGGTTTTGAGCCTGGATTTAAAGTGTCAGTGGAGGGGGCGGATCTGATTAGGAGGGGGATGCTGTTACACAGTCTGGGGGCAGACACAGCACCCCTGAGCTTAAGTCTGGAGCATTGGACAGCCAGGAGCCCAAGGACAGCTGACCTGAGGGACCTGGGGGTAAAATAAGGGATTAGGAATGTAGGTTGGGGCTCTTCCTATCATTATGAAGCAGAATTCACCAAGCGCTGGATTGTTCACTCACTAATAGGGAATGTGAGCTGGGTTTAGACCATCGGGAGACAGGTTAGTTTTACCCTAATGATGATTTGTTGTCGCAGTATTAATGTATTGCCCCCAGAGGCAATGGCCAATATTTCAGGAGATCTGGTGTAGCCGGCGAATATCTGGGCCAAAACTTCCTCTTTGTGTGCCTGCCATTTCAGCTAACCTCTATAAATAGAATCTTTACATGAATACAGATACATTTTTAAACAAGCTAATATAAAGTAGTTGTGTCTCCACATACCAGTATTGATGATAAGCGGGATATTTAAAAAATGAAATACTGATATAATGTTAGTACTACACTAGGTACTAGGTAAAAAGAAGAAAAAAAATCTGTCTGGAGCTGCAAAACAAATGTGAATAAAGGTAACAGCCTATTAAGTCTAAATTAGCCCATCAACATTACAAATAGGTCTAAATGAGCATTCATCAATATGATTTACTACAGTGGGCTATTTATAATTATTTTGTACTTTAACTTTGCAGCGTTGGGAGGGAAAGCAAATGAATCATCATCATATTATTAAATCCTGTTTTTACCTGCAAGACTTTCCCTTTTTTGGATTTAGACTCCATAGCTAGCCTTGCTAGAGACTCCAAGCAAGTCACCTCTATTGAGGTTTAGCAGAATTTAGAGGAAAAGGCACCAGGTCATAGACGTATGACGCACGTTTAAGTTGATGAAACATTAAAACATTTTTTAATTTGATGTATACGCTACACATTTTTACAATTGTAGAATGCAATAATCGCTTTAGGCCTACAACAATGACAATTGAAAATCTGAATGTTAATAAAAAGCCGTTATTCATTTCCAGATAATTTCATATCAAAGCCACAGGGAACCACTTGAGAGGGTCTAAGGAGCCTGTGGACATGTGGCCCTGGAGCCACAGGTTGCCTACCCCTGCACTACACATATGATTATACTGTGTAAATAATCCAGCAACTCTTATTAAATGTGTGTAGACACAGTTGGTGGCTACTTTTTGTGAGTGGCTTTTTTTTCTTTCTTTTTTTTTTAATTTTCTATAGAAATCGTGATAATATTATTATCGTGAATTCTTTCGGGCATGAAAATCCTGCAGTGAAAATCTGATATCATGCTAGCCACAATAAAAATTATGTTGAACAATAGCCAGTAGGTTCTGAGATTGCATATTGGCCAATGCACTTACCGTTTACCTGCCTCCCAAACCTGATTGGTCAGTACCTCTGGGACTACAAATGGAAACCAGAATGCTTCCGATACCAAAATCTTGCCTACTGATTGATGATGATGATTGATGTTCATGAAGTAGACTACTCACTCTTTAACTTGCTCCTGAAACCTGGCACCTTTTAGCCTTCACAAGTGCATCAGTACCAAAGTTCGGTTTATATCACCTAAATTAAAGGCCAGAATGAAAGAGCAAAGCTTTATTTATGTGTTTCCCTTCCTCTGTCTGCATTTATGCATTACACTGTTTAGCTAAACGAGGATTTAGAATCCAATGTAGTCCAGTCCCTTACGAGCAATAAGCCTTTTTACAGCCGATGTGAAAGTGAGTGACTTACTGCATGAGTTCAATTTGCAGTACAATGGCGTGGTGGTAGCTGACTGAGATGCAGATCTTTTATTTATAAGCACCTGCGTGTGTGGGCAATGGTCATGCAATGCTAATCATATGAGCCTGTAGAGGGCCATGCATCATTCTGTTGGATGTGGAGTTGACTGGGTGAAGGCCTGGAGCTCCAGAGTTTGGATGTGGGACGGTTTTGACTACAGCTGAAGACTTAGATAGGCTGAGAGACGGTTTTAAAGATGGTGTGGATCGTTCTAGACAGGCAGGAACAATGGAAGTTCATATTCTTTTTATGTCTTTATTCATTACCTCTCATTTATAATTAAGATTTCAGTCGATGCTTACAGTCTTTCTTCATCACTCCACTATTCAAAGGCAGCAGTGTCAATTCATTGCCTCTCTCACATCCTGTTATTTAACTTGACCTTTGACTGGAGGTGACCCCGGAGAAATCCCTTGACAAACACGGAGTCATCACCAGAATTAATTACAGAGGAGCTCCCAGAGGGGGAAACAGCTCAGGGGTAAGACTACTATAGGGAGGGCTGATTGATCACCAGCCAGTCAGAAATCCAATGTGGAGTAATTCACTGTGGGTACAATTAAGCTTTGTGCTGAGATGAGGGATATTATTTCAGCAGGAGGGGTTTGCAGGTGTCTGTCTGAGCTGATTAAATGCTCACCAAGCGTGAATGGATGGTGCAGGTGCTGTCGGAGCCCATACAGTCAGAAGTGCTGTTTGTTCGCCTGTAAAGCTTTATCTCTCCCCTGTGTATATACTGTAGTTAAGGCAGGATGGAGCAGACAGTGTCGATTAAACTGATGATGAGAGTTTGTTACAGTAACTCCCTCTCACAGTTTTTCTGTTTCTCACATACTGTTTCTTGCTTTGATCCCTTTTATCTCTTTGTCCTTGCCTCAGTTTTTCTGTTTTTTTTTCTTCCTTTTCCTATTTTCATCCTCTAAATGCCGTAGTCGCTCTCACTTTCCTCTTCCTCTCTATTCACGTTATTAGATTTAATTCTCAGGCTTGTCCTTGACAAGTCCCAGACAAGGTTTTCTCTTCCCGGAGCCCTTTTTATGTGTACTACATATTCCTTCTTTCTTGTCTCTTATCGCAGGTCGTTCCTTTTTAGGTTTTCAGACTCATAATGGTTTTCTTCCTGTCTAACAGCCTATCTGTATTCTCTCCCCCTCTCGTCTCTTTGTCCTGTATTGTTACCAGGCATGGCTGACTGAGATCCATGAGTACGCCCAACAGGACGTGGTGCTGATGCTGCTTGGAAACAAGGCAAGGCATTGTGTAGACTGAAAAAAATACTCCAGATACATGCACACTAGAGCTGTGTATCAAACTCCAATACTTTTGATACCAACTTATGTATTAGACTACTGACATTTAAAGGTCTAGGATTTATGGGGATATAGTTGCGGAAACAGTATATGAAAGTCATAACTATGTTTTTATTAGTTTATAATCACCTGAAATAAAGAATCATTGTGTTTTCGTCACCTCAGAGTGAGCTGGTAATATCTACATCACAGACTCCAGCATGTTTCTCTACAGTAGCCCAGAACAAACAAACCAAACACTGGGCCTAAATAGGGCCATTTGCATTTTAGCATTGGCCACTAGAGTTCTCCCACTCTCTTCATACATGGGAGAAGTTTCAGTTGCAGTCTGCAACCTCACTGCTAGATCCCACTTCACACGCAACCTTTAATGCTTTTTCTAATTCTTAGTTTATTTACTCTTTGATAAAGTATTTCCTGACTTAAATAAACAATTTGCTAATTGTAAAATATATCTTAATGAGGCAGAGTTCTCCTTATTATAGCTTTAAATTCAGACAAAATTAAAAAGTGATGAATTGATGGGATAAGTCTGGCTATATTCTTTATATTTCAACAATGAGTTGATCTTTAGAACAAATACCCAAATGTCTGATATAGCTTATCCCTCTGTATCATTGTCCCAGGTCTATTAATGAGTGCTAATTCACAATAGCTGTGACCATGAACATGCATGCATCCACATTTTGCCCCTTTTTGCCACTTGGCACTGAACTGTCTATCGACTGCCCTTTGGCTCATGGCTAACCTCTCCACAAAATCTTGGGCAAGTCTGTGAATCCATTTGGAAGTTAGGCACCTTTTTACAATAGGCCAGACTCTTTGCCACCTCACGAATACGAACACACACCTTCACAGACACACACACACTCGACCTCCATGCCAAATGTCAGCCTCCTTTGGCTTTTTTTATGTGGATCGACTGACCAACAGACCAACTGACAGCGTGAGATATAGAGCTGCTACTCACAGCTAAAAACCTCATAGTGAGCCACACTGTTCTGTACTGGTTGACAGGTTCCTGCTTTACAGTGAACGTGGGCACAGTAGTTTATTTTAGGGCAATGCCAAACACACCTTCCTGCTCCCATAAATACTCCCCAGAGCACCACGTGTTTATTAATCTACAGTTAAAATAGTCCTCAACAATTATTAGGAAATTTATTAGCTCTAAATGTCAATAAAAGTATTCATTTGTCAGTCTCTTAAAGATTTTCTTCTTCAGTAGGAACCAGTGGGCTTTGGGCTTAGTGCCACATGCAGGATAGGGAAGTCGGAAAGTGTTGAGACATAGACTGACACTCAGCAGTGTAGCAAAAATGTAGAAAACAACCAGCCTTATCGTTTAAGAAGTTTGGCTCCTTTAATTAATTTAGAAAAGGCAAAGTAAATTTTCATGCATTAGAAATGATACCTAACTCTAATACGTACATTCAGAGTATAAAGCGCTGTGTATGCTCAAGCACAGCTACGTCTTTTAAACCAACTTAGTCAGTCGACCGTTGGTGACTATTTGCCTGATGGTATTTCTAAAAGTACAATCACTCTTGTTCATTTCAATCACACAAACATCTGACAATAACTCAACCTGATAATTTGCAAATATCAGTGTTACACTGTTTTTTCAAGAGCTGCCATTCGCATCCCTTCCTCTGAACAGAGAACAGATGTCTCTGCCTTGGAGCTCTGTCTTGTTTCAGTCCCCCACACTTCATATCAGTGCTTAATTAGCATCCTGAGAGTCAATCTTGACTCATTAGCCGCCATCAGACCTGAACACCAGGAAAAGGCTTGTATGTAAACTGTAGACAAATAGCGAGCAGATCTGCACAGTGGGCGGATGTTGTGGTTTCATCACCCATGCTGGTGCGCGTGTGACCTTGTTTATCTCGTCTCACCAGGCTGATGCCACTCACGAGAGGGTGGTGAAGAGAGAAGATGGCGAGAGGCTTGCAAAGGTGAATAATTGAGAATTTGCCAAAATATGGGCATGATTTTTCCTGTGCAGATGCCGCAGGTGAGAAGCGACACTACTATAACCAAAAGGTTTTTTTAACACATCTGAGTGAAAATAAGGCTTTGAGAGATTTCTCCTTTAATGTAATTTCCAAAGGTATTTGTATGGCTGATTGAACTTCTGTGGCAGAGGAGAAGATTATGAATATTACAGAAAGGTGGGATTATCTAGAGATCAGTGCTCACAGATTTATTTTTTCACCCTGTGAGGAAAAAGTACCACCTGCAAACCAAAAAGATAGATTAGACAAATAAAGGCGAGACACCTCAGATGTATTACCTCCCTGTGGACATTTGATAATGAATATGTATTGTACATATTTTTCTTTATTGTATAGATCTCCAAAGGTTTTATGACCTTCTGCAGAACACTTATTCACCATGTCAGTCACAATCAGTCTCACAGTTCTGGATGCTACAAATGCGCCACTGAGCACTGAAACCAGGAGCAAACATTTCCTTTTATCAGTCTCCCTAACTGTTGTCTCACAGCGTGGCACACAAAACAAATAGCAGACAGCCGAGCGATTCTCCCCAGAAGTGGGAGCAATAAAGTGCCGCTAAGTAACTTAAGGCTCAGTCTGGGAGGAAAAAAAAGCACATCAGTTATCATCACTGCAGGCTGAGACAAATTCCCCTGCAGAGGGAAAGCTGGGAGACAAATTGATCACAACTGCACTGGATTTATCCAAAACAAACTACTTCACTATTGTGCTGTGAAGTTCAGCTGTGAACTTCCACATCATTTTTATCAAACTGTGTTCATTTTTTTGTGTGTGTGTATCAGAGAAGCACAGCCGTCTGAAAAGTGTTCAATTATCATGCATATTTGAGTCCTCTGGGTAAAATGGTGAATGTCTGACTTTGACTTTGCAGGAGTTTGGAGTTCCCTTCATGGAGACTAGCGCCAGGTCAGGTCTCAATGTAGAGCTGGCTTTCACTGCTGTGGCTAAGTGAGTATCGTCCTCTTTGCAAGTGTTGTGGATCGATCTGATTGATGCTGTGTTCACATAAAATCAGGTAGACGGCAAACTGGATTTTATTTTAGTGGACGAGAGGGGGACAATAAAATTAGGAGAGGCCAGCATTGCTGTTCACACTTAAAATATTTTAACTTTCTGCCATCCTCTGCAATGGAATTTACATCTGGGTGTTACGTAGCTCCCTCACACAATATATAATAATAAACACAGACAATCTGGAGAATTACATTACTTGAAAAATTACATAAAATTATAAACATAAAAATATTTTTATTTAATACCATCCTGCTACACCGTCAGGCTGTTTGTTTTTTTCCCGTGCTGTCCAGAAGGTGTTTTCTCTCTGCTGTCAACCGTTTGCCTGATTCCATGTGAATGCAGCATGTCTTTTTAATCTACTAAATATTGGCATACCCAACTATCAAGATGAAGGTATGATAACAATTTACTGTGATTACAGGTACATAAGAAATTTATTATTTTATTTTTGACCATGGCAATAGTCAGCAAAGCAGTAATGATTGTGCTAAGTGGCTAATGGGCATGTAGCTACCTCCATGTTTCAGATGATACGTCATGTTTGTAGTCGACCAATGAAGATGAGTTTACATATCACCTTGGGTTGGTCCTTCACCTTCTCAAAATGATCCCACACTTTGGATTTCCTGCCCGACATGTTATTAACTAGCCTGTGGAATAACTGCAGGTACCAGCCCTGGAAATTAGGGGCCGCACACATGCCACATCTTTAAGCACCTGGAATATGTGAGGTCAGGCTCTGGTTGCTACTCTTGTGCCTTTTTTATGACAGCTTTAAAGAGCGTGGCGGCAGGTTGCGTCTGAGGTTGCTAAGCAACCTTACCAAGCATTGTATAGCCTGTTTACCTGAAATCCTGAGTGCAGAGCTGATCTTCTTCCAGGCGCTGTTTATAAGTGTGTAAACCTGTCGTAAAGCTCTGAGTAGCCCTGCATAAGCATGATCAGCTTTTCCATATTTATCAGACTGAATATTTACAGAAGAAGGGAAAGATATCTGTCGGCTGTGATTGGTTTGTAACGTGACTCCTGTGAGCAAATTTCAAATTAAATTCCTACATGGTCCAGTCATATAGGTTTTGATTTATTTTGACAAGGTGCAGCTCCTGATAGAGCTCCCATTTGCTTTTTTTTGTGTGACTAACCGACCAATGAACTTTCTGGTCGACTAATGTTTGGTGGACTGTTAGGGGGCAGCCCTACTATGAATATTTTTCATTTCAAAACTTTAAGTATTGGACATGACATGTTCCTGCGTCAGTCACACATTATGGAGGCCAAACTTCATGATAAGTAATAAGTGAATTCTCTTTTGTTAAAATGATGCGTGCACTTCTAACATCCTAATATCAGGTATCTCACTTGTCATCTCATATCTGATAGAAGCTTTGTGCTTACATTGACGGTTCCTAAATTAGTTCTGGAGATGACTTGAGGTGTAACGTGATCATTTGTAGTGTTAATCATGGGTGGCTCCTTTTCATTTAACCTATACTCTTCCTTTGTCTCAGGGAGCTGAAGCATCGGTCTATGAAGGATCCCAGCGAGAAGTTTAAGCTCCAGGAGTATGTAAACAAGGAGATGAAGAGCACAAGCTGCTGCAGGTCTTAAAGCCTGCCCCAGTCAATACCTGGATCTGAGAGTTTGTGTATTTATGTGAGTGTGGGTGTGTGTGTGCGTGTGTGTGTGTGGATCACATTCATACCCAATGTGTTCATATTTAACCTGATCAGAGATGAGGAGTCAGCTCCAGCGAGGTATAAAACCTTTTTGTCCTTCTGTTTCTTCACTCACAAACCTCCCTGTCTCAGTTCACATGACCTCCATCTGTTGTCCTGCGCTCTCACTGCCCTACTCTATTTTGTATGTCCTGCTTTTCATCATCCACCTCCTTCTGCAGCTGTTCATGTAGTCCCAGGTTATGGTTAGATGCTACACACCTCAGTTATTAAAAGGTAAGGTTGGTATTTTTCAAACTCACTCCTCTCTTTCCACGTTTTTTGTATCTAAGTCACAAGAATTTCTGAAATTGGCCAGACCGCTGCAGCCGGCAGTGGCTAAACAGGCTGATAAAATGCTTGTTTTTGCCACTGACAAGTTCGGACTATTATTCTAAGTGTATGACAACTTATAGAAAGGAACAATACAGAGGTAGACCATGTTGTTACAGAGTAAGATCCTAAAAAACAGTAATTTAATCATTGTAAGACACACTTCATTCAGCGCTGACAGAAGCAAAATAAAACTCACAAAACCTGCTTTGGTTTGTCTTTCCAATTGTTAAACTATCACCAACTCTAGCTTGGTTAAAATAAACCCTTAATTCACCCGCTTAGATGTAAAAACATTCTGGCTCTGTAAATGCCTAATTGCGGCTTATTTTAAATGGAGTCTGGTGTTTGGTGTCACCACTTTCATGGCTGTTTCCATTTAAACAACAAGGATCTTACTCTTTATCAAAAAGGTCTATCTCTGTAGGGATCATGTCCACAAGTTGTCAGACACTTAAATTAAAAATTTGAGCCTGACAGAAGCAAAAGCAAGCACTTTTAGTGAGAGTAAACTGGCAGTGTGTGACAGAGTGTTTACACTGCAGCCCTCCCACTCAATACTAGGCCAATTTCAGAAATTGTTCCACAAACATAGGAAAATAGGGTCCAGGGTGAAAAATACTGAACTTACCATGTAACCTGTTAAAGGACATTTTTTTCCATAACCATGGCTGCATGATGTTTTAACCCCAGCATTGAATCTGACGCCTACATTTGCATTACCTCATGTTATTTTATTGTGAAAGGATTTAATCACACCAGAATTAATGGTCTTCTTGTAAAGCCATATACAGTATTTCTCACATCCATTTAAAATGTCACCATTTTGTTTAAATGTTCTCTTCTTAATCAGCGTGTGGATGAATGTTCATATAATAGATGTACAGTGGCGTGTGTTTTGTCCAAGGGTTTGGTGTTCATGTCAAGTTATTCAGCGGGCTCTTTGGAGCCACTTTAGCTCACCAGCATAAACTCAATCCAAGCATTTCCATGATTCAGCTGTGGATATATGGGAATATGTCTTACTTCTAGTTATTGATGTTGCCATTTTGTATACAAGGATATGAAGTCAATAATAGCATCATTAGACACAATAAGTTGTTGTTTTAGTAGATTTGAATTCATGCTAGATGCAAACATGAAATATACAGTAGTTTAAACAGACTTTTAGATACATGGCAGTGCATGAGTCACACCACTTAAACATTTGGGGGAGTTTTCCAATATTAGAGAATCAATGTTGAGTCTTAGAGAGCTCTAATGCAACCTCTCTTCTTATTATATGTATTATTTTGAAATTGTTATTTAAAGCGTAATGTAAATAGTTTTTTCCGCATGTAAAAAAAGTTTTGATTGAGGAGATTAGCACTTTAGATGGCAAATAAGCATATGGGTGGGATTTAAAGGGGATATTGGGGGAATAAAGACCTACAGTATGTTGACAGTGTTACTGAAAGTATTGTATATGACACACAGATGTGTATATTTCTTTTTGTTTTGAATGTTTATTTGTAGTCAGATGTGCAAACATGATTATGCTGCTTTAATTTTCCATTCATAAATATATAATGGGGTATATAGTGCCATGTTTTCTTAAAAAACATTTGACTAGTACGTTTCTTATAATCAGTTGACAGTATTTAACCTGTTCTTTTAGACGAAGCATAAGCCTCTTTTTATATGATATGTTGCTTTGGTAGGTTTCATCTTAGCCACAGAAACTGGTTCTCTGTACAGTATTTACTGTACTTTTTTTTCCAATCTCGATGTTCAGAGTAATGTATCGGTTTTTGTTTTTACTACTTTTCAATGTGCAACTTCTTTCTTGTAACTTAAAGTAAACTACAATAAAAGCAGAAGGTAATGTAGCTTTTACCTTTTTAATAGTGATGATATTTCAGGTTCACTTACAGATTCTCTTACACGACTCCACAGTGAGATCAGAGCATGAGTTACAAAACAGTATGTGGCGGAGATTCAGTGACACTGAAGCATAGCTTGCTCAACCCCAGCTCTTCAAGTTTAAACAAAGGCATCACACCCCACCGTAATACTGCTCAAAAACTCCTTCACACCTTCTCCTTCGGCACTTACACAAATTATTTAATGTTCACACCTGTAGTCAGTGGTTTGATGAGGATAATGAGCCCCTGGAGTTTGTGTGTGTGTGTAAGGGGGAGGGGTCATAGTGAGTTTAAAACCTTTCCTCTGTCTCCCTCTGCTGGATAAATCATTTTACCACAAAAGTAAATGCTAATATGGATCACAATTTTCATACGGTTTACAAAAACAAGAGACAAAAGGAATGAAAGCCAATCGTTACATGTGATAATACACATATTGCAAAGCAGTTTACATTTAGCTGCTTGAACGTGTACAAAAAAGCAAATAACTTACACCTGCAGTGCTTGGCACTTATTACAAGCTGCTCTGAGCAAATTAGACAGTTAAAAAAAATAAATACATCGAGAATTAAATATTATTGTACTTATACATGGACATAAATGTATCTGCAGACCATGTATGTATTTGTTCTTACTGACTATTACAGTCCTGTGTCACATGATGTTTTAGTCCGCATATAACTGGCCCAGGGCTCAGTTTTTACACTTGGTTGGAATGCAAGTTTAATTCAGTTGTATCTAGTTAATTTAAGTATTTCTACTTACATTACTGATAACAGATGAAAAACAAATTCTGACATCTGAGCAGCAACAACTCTGATTCATACAAACACCTTCTGCACATTCGGGTCAGGATGACTGACCTCTTTCAAGTATGTAAGTCACATCACGTAACAGATGAGTGAGTTAGGCTAACATTCATGAGCTTAGAAGTGATTCGGACTCCTTAAGGAATGGGTCTGGCACATAATGTGGGTGAGGTGGAGCAGAATGGCAGGTAAAGGAGTCACTGTGCGAATGCTAGCATCTCACCTTTTAGGTCTTTTGCTCTGTCACCCTTAAGGACAGAGATATACTTGCTTTTAACCACACATTCACGTAGACAACCGGCTGGCACATGAATGGCATTGTTCACATATCTGCCTATATAGTGCGCATGCTACTGGAGGATTCTACTAGGGGGCACGTCAGAGAATGCAGACTGTATAGGACTTCTGTATTTGCATGATATAAACATGGCAACACACTCAAGGAGGTTACTCTTTGGTAATTCTGAGATCATAGCAGAAAAAGTGACAGTGGCGCACTTGTAGATGGTATGTGGGGCTCCTAAATCAAGCACATCGGGACAATGGTGGGTATGTTTCTCACGTTGCCTCTACCATTCATCAGCATATTGCATCTTGCAAATGTGTAGCGTTAATGTCTGAGGACAACCAACACTCCAAATGGATGCAGGATACCTGAGGCAGCCATCACACGCACACGAATGCATAGTTAAAAGCAAGTTTACCTCTGACCTATGTCTTTCTAAAGGACTTCCATTATAAGACAACATACATATCCCAGGTCCTTCTCTTCTCCAGCTCCACTCCCTGCTCCTCATCCTGCACCAACAGGTCTTCAAACACTAAAACAGTCATGGTTTGTGCTTAAAATAGGCCTCCACTGCAGAGAGAATGGAAACAAATATGAATCAGATTCAGAAACTTAAGTTAAATAGCAACTTGCCGTGGTATTAAATTTACCTGCATACTCTTGAGGCAGCATTGGTCTGTTGATTACTGTTTGAAATGCAGCGATCCAGCCTTTCTGATCCTCCTCAGTCTCGCATGCAAATAGAAACTTCCTGTCTGGGGTCACTATCGTAATGCCAAACTGCCAATGGTAGCCCTGAATGTTCGGGGGGAGGCCGGGAAGCACAGTGTAGCTGTTTTCCCTACTGCCGATGAACACCTCACCTCGTGCGTAGGCATCCTGGAGGCAAAGGGAGAAACACTTTTAATCATCTAACACTAATACACACTATTAAATTAAGTGAATGTGAATAACTGTCATATTTCAAAGCAAATGTTGCTGTTTTAGCATGTTAAGCACAATAAACCAAATTGTCATGTGCACAAACTATCTACATTTTCAATTTTCGAGACTCCGAGACTGATACAGAACAGAGAAAGAGGCATGGCAACATCCGCAGCAGTTTCCCCACGACGTGCAGTTTTAATACCAGTGGATCTTTGAAGTACATGAGCCTCCTGTCATCCATCGTAAACCATCTCTTCCTGAAGCCCTCTGTGTGCTGTGGGACAGAAACAGGAGAGAAACTGTGGCAGCAGCTCATTTCATGAAGCTGCAAATGTCAAATAAATAACTTTCCTGCTCTGCACGTTGCAGTTACAGGTTTTCCACAACCTGATTTATACATTAGGGAAATATGTTAAAGTATTCTATGAACAAAGATGTTGCAGAGAACAGGGCTCTCACTCCCAACCTGTCAAATACCAACGTTTGGTCAGTGGTCTTCGGGGTCTGAAACTGAAGCACTGAGGCACCCTCTAACATCTGTATGAGATGTACTGGGCCACATCATTATTAGATGAGAGCAACTGATGTAGTGCAAAGAGTAAAAAAGTCCACGCAGGATGGGAGATGGGTGATGGATAGATCAAACATCACATGGTTGAGTTACTTTAACTACGTAACATAGTATCATGTGACATATGTGATGTATATCAGGTGACATATATTACCTTGTGTACTTATTTTAACCCAAACCTAATCAAGTACTTTTGTTGCCTAAACCTAAAAATGAAGTAAGCCTGCGTCGGAAGTTTATTTTGGAAAAAGACTGCACAGACATGCCCTCATTGAGCGTCCAAAAATGATGCTAGAGGAGTACCTAGTGTCACAGTTTGACACGTAGGGTCTGTAATGGAAATTATTAATATAATCTAAAAGGTAATCAACAATATAATAGATATTATGTAAAATCTATGCAACATTTAACCCTTATACAATGGAAACTTTTAGGCCTCTGTGCTGTGTGCCACAAAGCAGAATTGAAGAATGTGAAGTGTTCTTGCATTTTATGTCTTATCAGGATATCATGAGCGCAAGTGCCTTACATAACATTTACCCTTTGTCAGTGTGTAACACGCTGTGAGTGCTTTACTTGATGTCCAAGGACATAAAGATAAGATGGCCCAAACTGCTTTGTCACCCCTCTGACAATCCCCGACCTCAGCGGTGTCAGTGAGTGTAAGTATCTGACATCTCCTCTGTTCAGGGCTCACTCTTTGCACTCAGCTCACTCTTGAGTGTTTGCTGGGAGTCCATCTGCAGATGCTGAATTAAACTTACAGAAAGACAAGTTTCTGACTATGTGTTTTGTCTGGTAGAAATTGCCCACCACAGACTTGGCATTGTCGACAGGATCCCTCATGTGAGAGGTCACAGTAAAGACTGTGCACAGCTAGAGTCAAAGAGGGGAGACAGGAAGACTGGGGCTCACTCACCACTGTAATCCACTGAACCAGATGGCTTGAGTTGCACCGTCTTTCTGACCAAGCGTCGGTATTTTACAAGTTGGGAGTGAGAATGCGTTGCAGAGAAACAAAACGAACAAAAAAGAAGAAGGCATTACCTTTGGACCAGTCTTCTCCATGTAACCCTCCTTTATGTAGTTCCTGGTTAGCTTTGGCAACAACTAAACAAACAAAAAGCAAATACTTAGTCACTGATTGTGTGTCTGCGTATGCAGGGCTTGAGCCAGTATCTCAAATACTGTGGTCTACACCTTTTATTAACTATTCCAGTTAATTTTTTTGCTTTTTTTTTTCCTGTTAGTTTCTTTTTTTCCCCTTTCTTTCCTTTAACATTTAGGTCTTACTGGTGTTTGAGGCCTCCATATTGCTAGACTGGTGTGTATCTTTTAATACTTAAAAGTTAATACAAAAAAGTAATCAACTATACAGTAGCTGAATCAGCACTACTTTTTTTTTACGAATTATATAAAGCAGTGTTCCCTCAGGAAATATGCAGGGGAAAAATGTAATGCATGTGTCCTCCACTGTAGCTATGGCGATGTATAAACTGTATATGCATGCATGTGTGTACTCACATCAGAGTTGGAAGCTCCAGGAAAAGCCACCTGCAGGTAGTGAAACCTGGCAGCTCTGATGGCGTTGAACCAGTCCACCATTTCCTTCAGGACAAGACATCAGGATGCTCAGTTACAAACTAACTGAAAGATCTTCTCTTTACACCCACACATCATCAGCCCTGATAGTCCATAATTACCCCAGCACTCCACACAGCACTCATCACAAGACAAAATGGCTTCTCTAAATGGCATATTGAAAGGATCTAAACCCACAGGAGATATGCTCATTTAGAAGAAGTGGCATATTCTCACAATATTATTTCTCATGCTGTATGAGTTTTGTGAAGCCTTTAGCTATTATTAAGCAGTAAACGTCTGACACACTAACTTGTAATGACAAATCGTTACCACTAGAGGGACACACATGCCTTTTCCTACATCCTCAGACACACCAAACACAGGCAGGGCACCTCACCTTTCCATCCTCGTGGTAAACAAAGATATTCCTAGTGCTGTTGTCCTTCAAATAGGTTATCTGCAGGCCATGGGCAGTGCCTATTTTTGTTGGCTGGAAAGTGGCATTGACAGTATTGATCTTCAGTATCGCTTTGGGCTCTCTGGCCTGCAGAAAGCAAAGACATTTTAGATGAGAGATGGTCAGTGGTGTAGTCTCAGCTGTCCTGAGAAAGAAAAAGCTGATAGATAGATAATAAGTAATAAATAATATAATGGAAAAATATGCTGATGTTTACCATATCTTTCTTTTTTGTAAACAAAGGCAGTTTTGACACAGAGATCATATCATTTACAGATTAAAAAAAAAAAGTGGAAGAGAAAACACTCACATCATGCTTGTTGAAGTACTTCAAAACACCTTCCCGTTCGGACAGAATAAATTTTCGGCTGAGGTACTGTCCGTTGTCTCTGCCTCGTTTCCATAGAAACCCCTCTCTGTAGCCTGCCAGGAGAGGAGCCACGAGGGTCAAGTTCCATTGACACGGAGCAGGAATACGGAGAGAGACAAGAGAGGGAAGACTGAACAGACTTTAAATATACAATAAAAAAATCCAAATTAAACATGCATGCAGAGGAGAACTTCATAAACGTTCACTACAAGAAACACTTTATCATATGATATGGCAGAGCTGTCAAAATTAACTTCCATTTTCAGAGGAAATGTGCAAATTTGGCCTCCACAGTCAGAGTCTGGAGTTTGTTTGACCCATCCACCTCCCCTCACCTTCACCTTTTGCAGACTTTTTAGCTCTCTATACCACTGTAGTTGCCCATTGTATCTCATACTGCTGCTAAATGGTGCCTCGGTGACTGATGCTGAGGGCCACTGATCAAGAGTCTGTATTTGACGAGCTGGGAGGGAGATCAGGTTGGTTCAACAGGTAGTTGCTAACTTTGTCTGCCGTTCGACGAGCTTGCGTGCCAACAAACTGAAAGGTTTGAAGGTTCTTTATAGCAATAGGGAACTGCAAACACACAGATCTTATATATATATATATATATACACACACACACACACACACACACACAGTCACAAATAGTCATTTACATATCTGTCTTTAGAAAGCTTCCCTTGTGCTCATCCATGTAGTACATTTTCACTCATTACCTATGCAACAGTGGTCACCAAGAGCTTGAGAGATCTTTTAGCATGTAATACTACACAAGACAATGACCCAGAAACAATGCTGGTGGAAAACACTGAAGAGCTGTAATATTGGTGAGTGTGTGTGCATGTGTGTGTGTGTGCACTTTTAGCTTATGTGGTCACCGTTCTAAGCAGCCCAGCAGTGGTGAGAGGAAGCACCCCTGCTTTTACTACACATAAATAATTCAGCTTCAACTGATGGCTTCCTCTGCAAGCCTGAACATCAGAAATACACTCTCTGTCTCTCTCTCTAACACACACACACACACACACACACACACACACAGACTTTTTGATAAACAACCGCTAAAGTACCTTCATTTCAAAAGTTGTATTCTTCTATCTAATCAGTGGTGTGGGAATGAGTCTATATATGTATGCGCCATCATTTTTAATCTCCTCTAACTAATGTGAAATGAAACATGTCCTTCACATACGCACTCTCTCTCTCTCACACACACACACACACACCTTGCTGGCTCTGTTCCTGGGTCTGTTCCTGACACTGGCCTCTCTACCCAAACTCAGCATGAGCCAACAGAAACAGCACTGCAGGAAGAAATGCATCGTCATTGCCTTATGCACATCCGGCCAACACACACACACACACACACACATACACATTTACTTGGGCAAATCAGCAATATAATAATATGCAAAAAAAAATAAATATCCAAGAATGGATCTCAATTTAGAGTTGGCAGATTCAAGTACACTTGTTTTCACAGCCGCCGATCCTGCTTTTAGACACTGTTCACAGTCTGACAGCACTGTGACACTGCAGTAACCATGAGTGAAAACTGTTGTGCTTAATTATTTGTATTTGCATTAAAACATTTTTACTACTGTTGCACCTTTTCTTTACATTAGTTTTGTTGTAGTTAGTTTTTCAGGATGATCAGCATCATTATTTCTCTTTAAAAAGTTTGAAAAGTTCTTTATATACACAAAAACCAAACAGCAGCAACAATAAATAAATAAATAAAAATTAAAGGTAATATGAGGTGATCTGATACAACTTAAAACAGACTTATAAACGGGGATACAATTAAGAGCAGATCAGAACAAATGAGGAAAGAAAAAGTATGAGACATGTAATAATAATAATAATCCCTGTGGTGTCAGCTCACAGTATTACACATAAATGGCACTTAACGGTTTTCTTGTGATTAAATGGAAATCTCCAAATAGAAGACTACATTAGAAACAACTGATAAACCACTTCCCCTGCAAAGAACTGAACAAGTAAAGCATTTGCACTGAAAGTAAAGTGCCTCATTCAAATGCTGGTACTGCCTGAGCTAAAGTGCAATGCAAGAGAAATTTTGGGAGGAAAATGTGGCAGTAAAATTGTCCATTTCCTCGGGGAAATGGAGCTGAAACAATTAATATCTGTCTGCTGGTCCGCCTGCACCACCCATCCCTCCCTTTGTCCCTTCCCTTGCTTCTTCGTACAGTAATAAAGTTGTCTTGGTGTGGGCTGCACACAGCAGTAAACTTCTGGTTCAGCAATGGCTTCATCAATTATTCATGAGTAAGAAAGTTTTGCTCCACTGCTGAGAGGAGGAGGGTCAGACTGTCTACAACCACATAACACAGCAGAGCAGAACAAGAGAATTCATTCACTGTTACAACGGGGTGTCAAAGATTTGCAAGCACTCGGGAGAGCAAAGCAATTTTTGGACCGCAGCATCTGTCTTTCTTCAAGTCCTCTGCAGATCGCTGCTAGTTTCTCCTGGCCTAAAATCTAGGAGCAATGTTATATAGAATACTTGTGTACAAAAGACGCCATTCTTCCTCCGAGGCAGGGACACAGCCACATGCTTCTAAACCTCTGCACAGCACAACACAAGAGGCCATTGACACAGAGGGAGAGACAGAGAGACACAGAGAGGAAGAGTTTGACAGTCATGAGACTTGGATACTACCACTGTATCTTGTCTACCTTAAAGTGAAATTTGCTTTTCCTTTTTAAAATGCTATATTTTCGCTTTTCAGTTCACAGTAAAAGCTTACAACTACTTAATGGTGTTTTAACTGCGAATGCAAGAGGCTGCTCAGCTGTAACCCTGTGAGAACGCAGCATGTGTCTCTAGTAAAGGGAACGCGTGTGAGCTTGACACTGCGGCTCTATAAACCTGAAGGGAAAGTCCCACCCATAACTTCTGCAAGGGGGGGATTAACAGTAACATGTTTCAAGTGCTCTTCCAAAACATGGCCACAAACCATGCCTTCTATCAGGTTAACTGACTTTATGTTGCACAACTTCCCGTTTCCGGCGCAGAGGTCGCAAAGGGAAACAGGCAATGTAACCTGATAGAAAGCGTAGTTGGTGACCATCTTTATCAGGAGAACATATGGAGCAACATATGTCTGACTTTACTGACAGCATCCTGTTTTCCCCTTAGACCGTGCCAAAGCCAGTGAGGAAAACTGTCTGTGAAGTTGTCCTCTGTATGATTAGAAATGATGGAAATAACATTTTAATAAAATAAGAAAACAGTGGATCTGTCGTTTAATGATGGTCTTGTTACATTTAGACATCTTAGTGAGCCATGGCGGTGTGTGAGCCTGCGCAATACTGGAGACCTACCCAAACTAACACCTGAAGCAGGCTGCACTAACTAGTCTTTACTAAGCCTGGTCTTAACTGCTAAGCCAGTCTTTAGAATGGCCCTTACATCAGGTGCACCAACCAGACTTAAAGGAATACTTCACCTGCAAAATTACCATTTGTCAAATATCTACTCACCCCATGTGACCTTGAATTCATGAAGAAAACTTCATTTTCCTCGCCTGCCTCCACAGTGAATGGAAAATCCAAACAGGGCCAACATTTTTCATTAAGCTAAGTAATAACAGCAAAACTATATCAAAACATCCTTTCACAAGCTGTTGCATAACGCCTGCAAGATGATCAAAGTCTCATTTATCCAGTCATATGCTCAGTACTTCCAAAACATTTTCGCTGAAACATTATGATTTAAAACATAGCAGTTCAAACACTCCCTGCATGGCCGAGGAGCGTACCTGAGCACGTGCATGCATTTGAACTCTGCTCAAGCGCACGTCATAAGCATGTGAATGTCCAGACAAACCACTCGTAGGCTAAAGTGTTTTATATAGTAATGTTTTAGAGATAATGCATGTGTTCGGGAAGTACTGAGCAGACAACTGGGTATATAAGACTTGCATTATACTGCACAAGTTGTGTGAGAGTTTGTAACTGAATGTTTTGATATAGTGCTGCTGTATGTATGTATGTAGTCCCTGATGACTTCAAATCAAGAGGAATTTTCTCCATTTTTGGATTCTCTGTTCACAGAGGATAAATGTGTAAAAAACAAAATTTTCCTCACAAATTCAAGGTAATTCAAAGCACATGGTGAGTAATGGATTAACAAATGATAAAGTATTGGAGGAGTATTCTTTTAAGCCCAGTCTTAACTATGCCCAGTTTCAGCCACGTTAATGTGAGTGCTCAGCGACTGTGGCTACTGCTGGGCACCACATAAAACACTGTTGTCTGACTTGCTCATGTGTAGCTAACCAGGTATTATTTGCGACAACATTATTATGGAGGATCAGAGAAAGAGAAAAAGAAGTTTCACTTACATAAAGATATGAAGGTTAATGGAAATGTACAGGAGAACCCTGTTTGCATGCCATTTAGCGGTGAGGTTGTAAAACTGAATCTCCTATTATATGCAAAGTGTGTCGGAGCACGACAGTGTCTGACTCAAAAAGCTTGTGCGGCAAAAAGCTTCTTTGTCTTTTTTCTGGGCCACTGTAGAAACACAAGGCAGACTCCATGGAAGAGGATCCACCTATGTAGATACAGCTCAGTCAAGGTACCAGACAATTCTTGGTGATTATTCACTAATTAAAACATAGAAATATTACATCCATTTCTGCTGGTATATCCCCTTTAATCCTCTTCACTGACCCTTTAAGACTAGGCTGGGCCTTGTTAGTGCAACTGGCCCCTGAATGAGATTAATGTTACATCTGTGTTTAACCATTTAACTTTGCCGTGAGAAAGGTCTCTGAATCAAGTGCTGCATGTTTAGCATTTGTATGCAATATATAAACTTTTAACAAATGGTTTACAAATCTTCTAGGTTATTATTGACAGATAAGTAATATTTCAACTAGTTTAACTTGCTTTACATGTATTGTGGACAAATGTCAGTGCCTTCACCATGGACACAGTGCTAAGACCAAAATGGCCCAATCTTCGAATCTACACAGTCGCTGATACATAGAAATAGAAATTTCTATGACATATTATTACAGATAAGATTCTAATGTTATGAGACTATAATTGCCCAGTCTTTGCCACTCAGTTTGAGGGGACATCTATTATTGATTAGCTGAGTCTGATTAGCGGTCAGGTTGGTGCCACCTTGTCTCTTTTAATGAGGTTGCACCGGGCGATTAGCCAAGAGACATTTGTCATCTGCGACACACACGCACAGTCACCCGGGCACATGATTCAGCACAAAAGAAAGAGATAAGGGTTACGCAGTACACACTAGTGAGGAATTAAGCTTAGACTAATGACAAAATGATGGGATGCAGACAACCATAAGAAAAAGGGTGAGACATAGAGTGGCTTGGCAGAAACAGAGGAGGGTGTGGATAAGGAAAAACATGAAGGTAGAGCAGAGTGAGAAAAGAAAAACAAGGGAGAAGCTGAAGTTGGACAGCAAAGGGCAGTGCTCCTCCCTTGATGACCAGCCCTCGTTGTCTCTGCAACATAAGCCCTGCTGACACACCATCTATCTGTCTGACTGCCGATGAGCACTAAGTCTAACTGGCAGGCTAATTGGGCTGGGCCATGTAAATGAGCAGTGGGCCACGGTGCCTACTGGGCCATGGTGGGTTATTCATTATTACACCCTTTGACTGTGTAATGCCATTAGCAGGCTGAATAGCACCTCCACACACACTGACCCCCAAACAGACATCAATACAGTTTTCAAACAAGATCATCACCACAGTTTGTGCTGCTTAATGTAACATCCACTGCTCCTGGAATTTCTCTCTCTATCTGCAGATAAACATTTGTACACTAATAGTGCATCACATGGCCATAAAACTAATTTTGCTAGCGGGCTTAGATGAGAAGACTGATATTAGTCTCCTTTTTGTGTGCTAGTGAGTATGTAGCTGGAGTTGGGACATGATTAGCCGACCTTAACAGTAAGAGTGGAAGTGAAGGGATAAAGCTTGCCTGGTTTTGTTCACAGGAAACTACGCCCATTTTCAATATTCATATATGTTATTTCTTTGGTTTAAGACAGTCCAAAAATATAGTTAAACATCAAGCAACTCTCCCAAATCCAAAAACTAGCGTGCTAAAACTCAAATACGTCATGTCAGAGGGTATAAAGTCTGGATGGTAATGATAAAGATGACACTGAGAGCACCTGGGGTCATGTTCTCCAGATGTGGATACATTTTCTGTTTCAGGGCTGAGAACACTACAAAATAATGAAGCTCATTTGAGTATAAGAAAAATAACTAATGTTTTGCAGGTCCACAAAATTTGGCTTGGCTCGGCTTGGTTTGGGCCGCCCAGCACAGCACAGCACAGCAAACAAAGTGTCTCAAACTGATAATAGCTGGTCTTGAGTGATGATGTTTAAAAGCAGAGTGATGATCCATGGCTAAAGTCCCCTGTTATTTTTGTTGCAATTTTTTTTTCCACAGCAGGGCAGGTAAAACAAGTGTACTTGTTGAGGGGGAGCTGTTTGCAGATGTGCAGTAAGAGCCTGTTGTCTGCAGCTCTGCATTGAACATCTCACTGTGACTGTTTCTGCTTTCACTTTCCTCCCTGCTGTATTATTAGACTTGCCTTTCGTATTGCTATTATTATTAAAGAGCAACTGCTGACAAAGTTGCGCTAATTCATAGCGAACATGAAACAGTAAAATAAAGCAGATACCTAAATTAAAAACAGGACGCAGGGGAGAAACTAAACTCCAAAGGCTTGAGGGCGGGCAGCCCGGCTTTTGGACCTACTCTTGAGGAGGTCTATCTCCTGCGTGGCAAAACTGACAAGGAAACACAAATTGGCGCAGCATGGCTTTACTTGGTGCAGCCAAGAGTGACAATGGAAAAAGGATATATGGAGCAGCTCCAGACTTTACACTTGATGACATCACAAGCTTAAGACTTACTTCTCTGGCTTCTTTGCCTGGGTCCAGACCTTTAAATTGGCTAACTTCAGAGTTCAAGCTGACTAATTTGTCTGATATGAAACAGCAGTTTCTTGGTTAAAATACAGAAACAATCCAATGAGCACTGCAGGAGGCACTAATGATTAGCCAACAGTGCCACGAGCAGGAGTAACAAGGCGAGCTGTTGTAAAGCTGTTGTCAAGTGGTGCACAAGAACCAATGAGGAGCAACAACAATTGTGATCACTACAGACACTGCTATCGAGGCTGATCTAAAGAACTGTTTTACTTTGCTCTGCTCCACTCTTAAAACCCCAACAAAATCAGTATATTGGCATGACGACACATCAGTGTGGACTAACAATGACTTTAGATTTTGGCAGATATGTTTGCCTGTAGTGACTGGTTGGAGAAAATCGAATCACCCTCCCCGACAGAAATCGGTGAGAGTTGACACTTTTAACTGAGGTGGTGTTTCCCTCTAAAGCTTACTTATTAACCCTATGTAACTCATTTGTTTAAACATAAACAGAGAAAAAACTGCTAGGTTCAGGTGTAGTTGCATGCTGTAACCATTTCTCTTATTCATTAAAATATCAAACTATTCCTTTAAGTTGAGGCAGCATAGTGGGGTGTGAGGTGAGGCCTCCTGTCCTTTCTGCTTTCACTTCATCACCCAAGAATGTTGGTAATGATAAATGGATGATGCCGTTTCCCTGCTGAGCATTCATTCAGTGCTGAATAGGTGGTGCTGTGTGAGACACAGTTACTTGTTTTCCTGAGTAAGCAAGGAGTATAATGTGTTTGCGTGGATAACTGTACAGAGGCACATTTCATTCTTACCTGCCGAGTAGGGCTCCTGCCTCTCCACACACTGGAACTCCTTCCTCTCGTACTTGGCTCGGATCCATTGTTCCCGCAGGAGCCTGCACAACAGTTGGTGTTAGACACTCAGCTCTGCCTCGGTTTGATGTTTACCTCATGCTTGAGCTGATTTCTTGGAAACGTCTCAGTAACTTACAGGGGTGTCAAGGCTCCGAGCCACATTTCATGCAAACTCTGAACAAAAGCAGTCGAATATTACATGGCTCATCTTCTCGTAATTATCACTTGTGTCTGCTTCGTCCTCGATCTATCATGATACTGATTACACGGCCCGTGCTCTTCTATTATCTCATATCCATCTTGATTTAATTCATTAATTCATTTCTCTGGGGGGGGTTTTTGTCCCAATAATCATCATACATAAACAATCAAGTTGCATGTGTCTGCATCTTTAGCATGCTCACCAAGACACCACATCATTTCACCACGCTCACCACGCTTAATCAGCTACATCGTCTTCAACAAATCAGCATCACAACATTAAATGTAATAGCTTTGTACAGCTCTTTGATTTGCCTGTGTCTCTCTTCTTTATCCAGTTATCCTTTCCTTTGTGCAATCACCCCTCATAAACACAATGCAGGTCAACTCAAAAATTAACTTCACAGCTCTGTGATTTGTTGTCACGTATTGTTATTTATATCACTGGACAGTTACGAAGAAACCCTTGTACTGAACTGTTGCTTCCTGTTCGAACTACAGGAACTTGGCAGTCTTATCACTCAGGAGTTCGCCTAGCTACCAAAACCACTTGTTGCACCTATGTTACAGAAGTATTTCACTGCTGGAAACATGGTCTTTGTGTGTGTGTGTGTCTATGCACCAGAAAGACACAAATACTTCTGAAATTTGTCCTAAATGACCAGAAAAAAACAGAGGAAAAGGGCTGTGACATTTGCTCAAGAGGCAGAAAACCTACAACTACCAGAGTGCACTGCGCCGCACTGGACCAATACATGCTCCTGCTGGTGGGTGACATAATGCAAGTTTGGCCGTTTTCCCACAGGAAATAATATGGTGGCCAGCTGGTAACCAACAGTCTCAAATTCCAGCTAACCAGCAAGCTAAAATGAATGGTAAATGGATTGCACTTGTATAGTGCTTTTCTAGTCTTCTGACCACTGGAGGTGCTGTGACACTACATGTCACACTCACCCACTTACACACACAGTCACACACTGGTGGCCGAGGCTACCATACATGGTGCCATCTGCTACTCAGTAACTATTCACTTGCACTCACACACCAATAGAATAGACATCGGGAGCAGTTTGGGGTTCAGTATCCTGCCCAATGATACTTCGACATGCGGACTACAGGAGCTGGGGATCTGCCCGCCGATCTTCCAATTAGTGGATGACCCACTCTACCTCTGAGCCATGTTTAAGGAGCAAAATAGGCAATGCAGTAACACAATCTTGGCTCGTATTTGGTCAGCACTGCTTAGTTTTACCATTTGATCTCATTTTTTCAGCCTCTGTTTTTACGACACAGGAGACAGTATGGCGCCCACTTCCTTTTCACAAATTCTCGCATTACAGCCAAACAGTGCACTAAAACCTGTTTCTGAGAAATAGGCAATACAGTAACAGAATCTTAGTTTAAATTTAAATCAGTGCAGCCTAGTTTTACCGTTTGATCCAAGTTTGGTCTGTGTTTGAGAAAGAGAACAAGAGGGACCAGCCCTTCTCTCAATCTGCTCCTGTACTTGTTGTGTCCGCAGCGGCGTGCACAGGAAAATGTAAGCAGTACAATCTGTAGTTCAAGCAACAGCCCTAGAGCCTGCAAAACCCGTCATCCAGCAGATTTGAGCTGAGAGATCTAGGCACTGGTAAGATGGAGGGAAGTTTCACACAGTTCATGTACACATGCTGCCCACATTGTTGCGATACAAAGCTGGTTAAAAATCAGCAAAACATCTCTATAATGGGATGCATCCATCTATGGAAGAATAACTGCAATCTTAAAAGGTGCCATCAGTGATATTTTACTATCTCTTTGCACAGACTAACCACTTTTACAATGTTGTTATTCAATGAAGAATGAAACTTAGCCCCAATCAGAAGCCACTTAGACAGTATCACGTTTCAGTGACATCGTCTTTAACATTGGATCAGCTCTTGTTTTTACAAATTCATACCATCCTAAACAGCCTTTAGGCATCTTCATCAGTTAAAAATGGATGTGTACGATAACCTTCTCTGCCACAGCTGTTCAAAATCTAAACAAAATGAAGATGACAGAAAAGAAAAGTGTCCAATTGTGCGGCAGATATGTACTAATCACTACAGAGGGCGGAGAAAAACACATCACTTACATGCAGTCTTTGTGTGTAGGACAGTAGAAGAAGGCAGGAACTATCTTTTCATATTTGGCCTTGGCAGCATTGTTGCCCGCAGAGTCCATAAACTGCAGAGTGGAGGAAGAGAAACATTTGATATTTGTAAGTGATATCTGTGTGTATAAGTGTGTGCTCAGTGGCATAATGGCCGTGAGCGCATGTATGTGTATTTGGATGATGAGGGCAGAACACACACACACTCAAATATAATGAGGTGCTGGCAGCTCAGTGTTTGTGTGGCTGACTCCATGCCCAGAGGGAGATGGAGCTGCTGCTTCTTCTGTGTCTCTGTATTTAACACAGAGGACACTGCTCAGCATGGATTAGCACACACAGCTAGGAAACTACACATTACACATCCATACATACACACAAAACACACCACAAACCACAAATACATTTTTCTTTTCGCCTCATTCCTGATTAATCATCCTGCTTTTACAGTGAGTTTTAAAGTCTGAGCGTCCCAGGATTCAGCACACACCCACACAAAGATATTGGTTGTATCTGCCAGCTGCTGGCTCATGCCTTTCAGGTCATGCTGAGTCGAGTCTGATGACTTGTCTTATTCTTCCAAGCAGGGATGCAGTGGCAGAGTGGCAGGCAGAGAGTCATGCTCACAGTGGAGCAGGACGTGCTGGGTGAGGGCGAGGCCACAGGCTGCAGATGTTACCTCAAGCCAAGTTTCATGCTATAATCAATGGTTTCTCTTCTCTTACAAAACACAGGGCTTACTACTTTGTTCAATTTGTGTGAATAGAAAAAAAAAAATCACTTCACACTGAGTTCTTACCTCCACCTCAGAGGAGCTCCAGGGATCCAACAGGATGGATTTCACCTTGCTGATCTGAGCAATGTTTCTATGAAGGCCTGAGCAGCTGAGACACACAAACACTCCCAGGGTGTAGGATGCCCACTCCGGATCTGCAACACAGCACAGATGCACACAAAAACCACTTAAACCTCAAAATAACCGATCACACACTGAAACATTTCCAAACTTCCTTCTAACAGACACTGATGACTCAGCTATATTTGAAAGCAAATTGACCACAGTGAGCAACATACAACCAAAACAGTGGTTGACACATTACAGGCAGAGAGAGCTACTTACATATATATTTTTTTTCTTTTTTTCCATGGATTAAAATTAATAATAATCGTATGTAGTTTATTAGCGCCTGCCAGAATTGCTGGCCGAAAAAGAGAGAACAGAAACATGAACAGAGGTCTGACACAAGGGTTAAGACCAGTGGTGGAGGAAGTATTCAGAGCCTTTACTTGAGAAAAATTATTAATATCGCACTATAAAAATACTCTGTTACAAGCAACGCCCTGCATTAAAATGGTTACTTAAGTTGAAATAAGGAAGTGTGATCAAGAAGATGTATTTTAAGTATAAAAGTCAAAGTAATCAATGCATTAAAAAAGACTCAAAATTATTAGAAATAAATTAATAAATTCAAAGAAAAAGCCACATTTGAAAAGCAGGTACCATGAAAAATGATTAATTAATATTCTGTTCAACTGACTGATTAATTAATCATTTCAGTAGCATTTGTATAGAATGTTGGAGAGTTTGCTCACTTCAGCCCGTACAGGAAGCAGGTTACACAAAGTGCAGTTAGCGGCTACATGATGTAGATTTAAAAGCTCAGTCAACATCCTCAGGGTGATTATAAGCCTTCCCCCAGTTGCGCAGATGATCAATGTTTAGGTGAAAATTAAGTCAGTCAAGATGTGGATTGTATTTAGGTCTGTGTGAAGGCAGACTGGGTGTTTCCTTTGTGTTAGTCAGTAGTGAGGGAGTAGATGGCTCACCTTGAATCACCCAGCAGGGTAGTGTTTCATAGATGCTATTTCTGCCCACAGACACAAACACTACCAAATGTCTCCCTTAATGCCGTATTTACACATAAACAGCCCACATTTACTGCACTGCAACTCAGAGACAACTGATTAGAGATGGTGGTGAACTATCTTCAAAATTCTTATGTGTCATCACAGGCTGGTACATGAATATACCTATACTAGGGATACAAACTCTGATCAGTCGAAACATTAAAACCACTGGCAAATGAAGTCAATGACAGTTATCTTGTTACAATGCAATGCTCTGCTGGGATACTTCTGGTCCTGGCATTCATGTGGATGCCACTTGGCATGCTCGCCCATTGCAACAGCACTCCCTGATTCACATGCACTCACTAACCACTTTATTAGGTACACCAGTTCAACGGCTCTTTTACGCAAACAGCTAATCAGCCAATCACCTGGCAGCAACTCAGTGTGTGTAGACATGGTCAAGACGACCTGCTGAAGTCCAAACCGAGCATCAGAATGGAGAAGAAAGTTGATTTAAGTGACTTTTAACATGGTTGTTGGGGCCAGACGGGCGGGTCTGAGTATTTTAGAAACTACACATCTGCTGGGATTTTTACACACAACCATCTCTAGGGTTTACAGAGGATGGTCCCAAAAGAGAAAATATCCAGTGAGCAGCAGTTCTCTGGGTGAAAAAATGCCTTGTTGGTGCCAGAGGTCAGAGGAGAATGGCCACACTGGTTCAAGGTGATAGAAAGGCAACAGTAACTCCAATACTGGTTACAAACAAGGTCTGCAGAAGACCATCTCTGAAGCAACAACACGTCCAACCTTGAGGCAGATGGGCTACAGCAGCAGAAGACCACACCAGGTGCCACTCCTGTCAGCTAACAACAGGAAACTGAGGCTACAATTCACACAGGCTCACCAAAACTGGACAATAAAAGATTGGAAAAACGTTGCCTGGTCTGATGAGTTTTGATTTCTGCTGCCACATTCAGATGGTAGGGTCAGAATTTGGTGTAAACAACATGAAAGCATGGATCCATCCTGCCTTGTATCAACGGTTCAGGCTGCTGGTGGTGGTGTAATGGTGTGGGGGATATTTTCTTGGCACACTTTGGCTTTGGGCCCCTTAGTACCAACTGAGCATGGTTTAAACACCACAGCCTACCTGAGTATTGTTGCTGACCGTGTCCATCCCTTTATGACCACAGTGTACCCATCTTCTGATGGCTACTTCCAGCAGGATAACGCACCATGTCACAAAGCTCAAATCATCTCAAACAGGTTTCTTGAACATGACAATGAGTTCACTGTACTCCAATGGCCTCCACAGTCACCAGATCTCAGTCCAATAGAGCACCTTTGGGATGTGGTGGAACGGGAGATTACCGTCATGGATGTGCAGCTGACAAATCTGCATCAACTGTGTGATGCTATCATGTCAATATGGACCAAAATCTCTGAGGAATGTTTCCAGCACCTTGTTGAATCTGTGACACCAAGAATTAAAGCAGTTGTGAAGGCAAAAGAGGGTCCATCCCTGTACTAGCAAGGTGTACCTAATAAGGTGGCTGGTGGGTGTATGCATGTACTGCCATTGTTGTAGACAACTATATTGTTGCTACTGAGGAAAAAGTCTGTTTTGAATGTGACATGCATGCATTTAAACTACAGCTACAAACACTGAACACTTTTATGAATAGCGAAAATTCACAGTCTACTACAGTTACCAGTGGGCAACATGCCATTCACACTCACACCCCATTCACACTTTGTAGTTTACAATATATGAGTCACTACCACCTCTGTGCCCCAACATTACCCACACACAGAAGACCTCTGACCCAGTTGTGTTTCAGCACTAATGACATCTTGCCATATTTTCAAGAAGTTCAGAGGAAGGTCGGAACATCACGCAGTTCTTTGAAGGGTGACGAGAGCAGAAAGACTGCGCAGCATGACAATTATCAATTTCACAATAAATTCACAGCATGTTTTCGCTTTTAAAGTGAAAGAGTAAATAAAACAACAGAGTCTTTTTTTATGGCATGACACAGCACACTAATCAATTTAAAATCAGGTCTGTGAACAGACACAACAGGCGACAGCTGCAGCAAATGTGTGAATGGCTACACACACAGCTCCTCCTACACTTCAAAATCTAATTTTCAGAATCATTAGTCATATCAATGAAAGGTGATATGGCAGCTGCCGTGATGGTTGTTTTGTAACTGAGCCAGAGAACTGGGGCGGTGTTAGGTGCTTTCTATTTGCAGCCATTCAACCATTGCTAATGAAGAGAAAGTGGATACACACTGCAAAAATAAGCATGAGACAAAAAAAGAGTATTACTTCCTTGTGCATAATCACAAAGCTGCACACATGTAAGAGAGTGCATCTGTGCACAAGAGACAAGAGGCTGATGTGTAGTTAGCCACTCCCCATCGTCTGTGCATTATGTGGGCCTGTTCTAGTTGAGACAATCAACCGAGTCACTCTGCAGGACAACAGGATGCATATTAAGCCAAGCAGCCGCGGGGTAAAAACACATTTTGGATGGAAGAAAAACTTAAGGGTCCACAACAAATCAATGCATGAAGCACCTTAAGATCAGTATGGCTGATTAATGTATTGAAAGATAATATATCCTGCAACTATTTTGATAATAATAATGAAGTCACAAGTATTTTTAAGGCAAATTCTGCAAAAAAAATCCCAAAATTCTCCAGTTTCAGCTCCCTAAATGAGAGAATTTGCTGCTTTTCATTGTCAAAATTTACTGTAAACTAACACTGTCTTTGTTTGAATCAAAAAAGACATTTAAGAATTTACCTCTGGGAACTTGTGCAGGATTTTTCTCTCGTTCTTTTAAATTTCTATGAAATTTGGATACACACGTGTTAATTGCAGCCCTAAATATGAGAGAGAGGAGCTTCAGTGTTTCAACACCTTAAATATTAGCTTAAAAAGATTACATTTAGACCAAGAAGCAGCACCAAGTGAGGTATAACACTCAGCAAACTGGACCTTTCTTTCTCTCAGGCTGCAACAGAGCCTACAAACCACACCCGTTTGCTTGTATTTCTCTTTCCCCTCTTGTATGCCTATGTACTGAACTGCAGATGTGATAAGTGCAAGGTGTGACCATCAGGGTGTGTGACCACATGTGCTCATGTAAAAGGAAATCGACCACCACATGAACACACATTTGGCCTCTTAACCTACAAAAAATACATCTAAAATTATACCCCACATAGGATTGAGAGTAGAAATCAATAAATGTATTTTGTAGAGCACTTTTTAAGCAACACTGTGGCCTTAAACTTGAATATAAAGCCCTTAGGATTGCAATGTATCTATTATGACACACTATTTAGTTATGTTTGCCTTGTTTTAGCGTGTGTCTTCAGTATAATGAGTGAATTTCTTGCATGGGAACACATACTTGAGCATTGAGTCCTAGTCTTTTTAAGTACAGATCTTTACAAATGCATCATTTTGACAGCTGTAAAATATTTCCAGATCACATCGTGACTGTCTGAGAAGACAAACTAACCGACCATGCCTCACAGGAATAACTAATCAGTAGTCACAGGATGTATACAAACAGATTTAGGAAGGAAAGGGTCACTAAAATGTCTCTGCCCATCTGTCAGTGACTCCCTTCAAGCCTACCTGGAGCTCCGCAGTCGGCACAGTTTCCATTCCCAGGTTTCCCCAGAAGCTGTTTGATACGCTGCCTGTTCTTCTCTTGATCCGAAGCCATCATGTAAATGTTAGAGCCCAGATGCCTGCTCTGCTCAGCGGCTGATCGCCTCAAACTCTCACGCATCGAAAGTAAAGATTGACGGCGGGACGCGCAAGATTGATTTGGTCAAAAGTAACGCGCCCTAAGCGACGCATGAGAAGGCTGTCATTTTTAGGTGGAGGGTGGCTGAGAGAGGAGCATGATCAGTCCAGTGTAGATGCTGTAAAAGCCATATAGATACAACAATAAATGCATATCAGTCTTATGTCTGTGTTGCTCTGGAGTGAGACCTCCAGCGGTCATTGTGATGGTTGGAGACGCGCTCAGGACACTCCCAGACACAGTCGTGTTTTCTTGTACCTCAAGTTTTCTTTTTTGTCACTGATATTTTAACTGCCTGAACAGACGCGATTGGTGATGTGAATTTACTGGAGGAGCTGTAAAACAGATGGGCCTCTAGTCAAAATTTTAGATACACTGAAGGCATTCATCCAAAAGCCAAAATTTGACAGGTCACCAACCAAATTCAGAAAAATGTTCTGACAAATAAAATAAAACAAAACTGTGTCTCTTTTGGTGCCAGGTAGATAACTGTGGTGAAGACTATTTCTAAACGCCTTTCTTTTTAGCCTGAGACACACAAAACATCACACACAGGTGCTCCCACTTTCACCTGATTAGACCTGAGCTCAGATTGAAGGTGGGCGGGGCTATAATGGGATTTGCCAATTAAAATGGTAGGGTTGGTGAAACCCTAGAAGCTGTTTGATACAGCTGTGTTTCAGGGTTAAATGTTTGCTCTGCACTCATCTACTACGTCAAAATATCTGGAAGTTACTAAGAGATGTTTACAGTAGCAAAAGTAAAAAACTGTGGTCAGTGGACTAAATGTTTTATAACATTGTGTTAGATATCCTCCTGAGACCCAAAGTTTTGTTTGGTATGCATTTTTAATTTCTCCTGGCTGTTTGTTATCAGCAGGACCCAATAAGTGTAAAAAACTAAACACTGTCAACAATAATAAGTTCCATTGTCCTCAAATGAGACAATAGGTAAAGTCCCAATGTCTGCAAATGTACTTCCTAATTAATTAATTAATTCCTTATCTTGTTACTGTTGCTAAAATTGGTCACATTTGTTGCCATGTCAAACTACAAACATGAATCCTAAATAAACAAGTTTGAACCATAAAATTTGATCAGGTTTTGGACATTGTCCACTTTTGACTGACTTGACAGAGATGGCTGCCATCTTGTTTTTACATGGATTAGTGTATTGTTCTCCTACTACCACTAGATGGCACAAAAAAGTGTCCATGAACAAGGACAATGGGTCTAAGTTAAGTAGAATAAAGTATAAAGTTAAGTAAACCCAAAATGTGATGTCCTCATATGAGGACAGATGGTCTCAGGAGGATAGAGCAGAGGTCAGCAAAAGAGACATTTTTTAAATCATCTGCCTGGAGCTGCAAAATATATTTGACCCTTATGATGAAGATTACAGTCTAAAATCGCCCATCAATACAGGTCTAAATGAACATTTATTGATATGTTTTACTACAAGGTGGCTACTCTGCAGTGGGCTATTTATGATTGGTGCTTGAACTTTGCAGGGTTGGCAGTAAAGGCAAAATAATATGTCCAGGCATGGTTAAATGCTCTTTTGTAGCCTACTCTAAGACTTTTCTAAATCTGGAACCATAGCTATCTTAGCTAGGGAGATCCAAGACAAGTATAATTTCATAATTTAATGAAAAAGGTGTCAGGCTGTATGACACACACTTAGCTGATTAAATGTAAAACCGTTTTTTTATTCTGCATATGGGCATTTTTATAAATAAGAATGTAAGAATCACTCAAGGCTTGTGACAATAAAAAAATGACAATTAAAATTTAATTAAATTTAATTAAATTTGAAAGTCTGTGATCAGTGACAGTAGCTGGCTAACATAATTTCATCACAAAGTTGGGTCGAATGTGAGCAGGATTGGTTCGCACACTGATTTTAGGGTGTGTAAAATTACCAGTTGTAACTGTAACCATATTCTCAAAGATAAATCTGTTTTGAGAGACTGAAAATAATGCTTATACTTATTTTTATTATTATCATTTGGAATGGTGAATGGCAAATACAGACATAAACTGCTTAAAAATCGTAACTATAGCATTTTAACATTGTGCCAATCAATCCCATAATATGTGCAAACAAACCCCTGATGGGGAGGGTTGGCACAAATGCAAAACATGACTTTATTTTATTAATTTAGTCATTTTTTATTTATTTTTGTGTGTTCATTAAAACCTGTTTATTCATAGCTGTCCCACCCTAACAGGTGTAACAACACTCACAGGAGACTGAAGAACATGTCAATCATGCACACTTAATGCAGGCCCACAGTCTTAAATAGTCTCATTAGCCAAAGATGTGTGTGTAATAGGTGTAATCGTAGAATGTTATCTTCTTTGTGTCATTATAAAATCACTTCACAGTACTCTATGGCATCTCTGTAGCACTAAGCCCAGGAGTGGACATGACAAGTACAGGACTGTATGTAAATACCCAGTGAAAAAACTGAAAGCTATCCAAATATACTTATTTAAGGATGTATGAAATTCATTGCATCTATTTTGTATTCCTGTTTCTTTTCACGCCGCCAGCAGTGTTTAGAGCGTACATGTACCCACAGTAATTGTAGCTTCACGCGTCCCCTTCTATAATTGATTGAGAATACATTAGAGGGATGCTGTTTTTGTGCTGACTGCTCCCGTAGTACCACCTGTCAATAATAATTAAAAACAAAGTTGACTGAGGAAATCATTTCCTTCAGAAATAAATGCATCCCATTTCCTCAGCTCTCATTTCCTTATCCAGTAAATGATGCTTCGGAGGAGGAGGTAACAATCCACAGTCCACAAACCAGGTATTAGAAACCCAATTTAAGTGTTGCTGCTAAACTTTGATATTTCTTTGTTCCTATCCATTTAAAAGTATGGCAGACAAATTACACATTAAAGTGTACTTCAAAGATTATGTGAAAGTACTTTGAGCAAATAAAAAAGCAAGCAATGAGCCAAGAAGGTTAACAGCAAAGACATTTGAGAACATTGACCTGACTGTTTCCCACTGAACACGTGTTTCAGCATTTTTATTTTTCAAAATGTCTAAAAATTCAGAACATGGTAAAAAGAAGTCACACTTTAAAAGAAATATTTGTAGATCTCAGTGAGGCCCAAACTCTGCTCAAAACACAATAGAAACACAGAGACAGCTTTTCACGATCAACCTAACACAAAATATGAAAAGAGACTCACATTTGCACAAATAGAAAAAAAAAAAAAATTCCGCTTTCTACATGCAGGCAGATGTTTTCGTTGGCTACAGTGCAGATGATTAAATTTCAGGTGAGTCCATGAGGTCTGGAAAGCGAGAACTCCAGCTGGTCTGGTGTCACAGAATCTAAGAGATCACTTTTTATCAGAAGGCAGGAAATTCGTCTATCTGGAGGAGTTCGAGCTGGAACGAGAGCGGTGACGCCTGCGACCAGGAGATCTGGAGCGGGAGCGGCGGCGTACTGGGGACCGCCTCCTCGGGGAGCGGGACCTGCAAGGACACACAAAAAAAAAAAACTGCTGTGATGAGAAGGTAAGAAGGAACGAACACATATATGCATTCACATGATTGTGTGAAAGTCAAATGTGGATGGACTGATTGAAAATCATCCAATGTACCTTCTCCTCATGCGTGGTGGACTGCGACGCCACATATGTTGTGGTGGGGGCATTCTGCGTGGGGGAGAAGGTCTACGAGGTGGAGGACGCACTCGCTGAGTTAGCACGGCAGATGCGGTGATTTCCTGACCATCAATCTGACCTGTAAATAACAGTCATCACAGAGATTTATTCCACCAGTATGCCTAGAGACATGCTGCGAGACAGAAGCGCCAAAGGACACACAATGGCCTACCTCCGTCCATGTGTTTCAGGGCCTTCTGGGCCTCCTCGGGACTCTCAAACTCCACGTAAGCGTAGCCCCTGGACAGGTGTGGGTGGACCCTGTCCATTGGCATTTCGACCATTTTGATTTTTCCATAAGTGGAAAAGATCTCCTGGATGTGGTCCTGTGAGAGAAGAGATACAGTATGCTTATCAGAAACATTTGATTATCTGGGAAGGAATGTTGCTAATGTACAAAATAACTTGAATTCATAATACATAGACTTCTGACAACAACACTGAGGTGATTAAAAGCCCATTTACTGGACAATAATCATAAATTAAAGAGGATATAAACACACACACACACACAAAGATTTCTCCAACGCTTTCTGTTTTCCTTAGAGCCTAGCAATTACTAGTTTCAACAGGTACTTTGGTTGTTCCGCCACCCAGCTTTTCCACCACTGGAGATAGTAGCTGCAAAGAATGTACACTGATACAGCTTGGTAACTAGGGATAGCTACTGATAGCTACTGAGGAAAACAAAAAGCGCCATCCTCTTCCTGTTCTGGCAGCACAATGGCTGACGCACCTACTTTGTGCCATACATCAAGTTTTCTTTTTCCTAGGAGATCATACCCGGTGGCAGACAGAATTGCATAGTAAAAGTGAGGCCTATAGGGAACCAATCTAAACACTGATGGTGTCATTATTCTACAGCCATTACATTGTGCAATCAGCATTTACTTCATAGTAAATGGAAGAAAAACACTTACTACAATTCCTTACTTCTAGCGTATGTGATGTTTCTGAGGTAGAGCTTTCATCTCAAATCATGTTAAATCATGCATTCTCCTATACAAAGCTTAACAATTTCTCAACTGACCTTGGTGACATTCCTGGTCAGCCGCCCTAAGTGAACTTTGGTTGGTTTTGGGCTGGGGCTTCTTTTCCTTCGCTCCTTATCATCTCCCCTCTTCTGTGTTTTGGACCTGCAGAATCACAAACAAAACAGTTCATTTTCATCATATCTCAAACATGTGAAAAAAAATACAAGACCAGTGTATAAGTATTGTGTGGATTAGATGATGTGACTTACGCTGAGCGAGAACGCGGCGGTTGTCATGGCGTCTACGGCTGGGGCTGGGGGAGCCTGAGGAGCTGGAAGACGAGGAGGAACGAGAGCTTGAGGAGCCAGAGCGGCTGGAGCCAGATGAGCTGGACCCACTTGAGGAACCTGAGCTGGAACCAGAGCTGCTGCTTGAAGTAGAGCTCGATCTGGACCTGGTCATGGTCATAACAAAACAAAACACTTTAGGTTAGAAAATATTTATATCTGCAGGTACAGTGTGTAACATTTAGGGAGATTTAGTGGCATCTAGCTATTATTGCAGATTGCAATACTGGGAGCCGATTTATTCGCAGAGGTCACTTCCTCTCCAAAATAAACTGACCTGGTGATTTAAACTGGTAAAAACAACAAAAAAAGCAGTTTCAAGTGTGTGTCTCCTACACTGTTTGGATTGTGAGAGACAGGCCACTAGCTCAGCATCTGCTAATGTGTGCTCAGATTTTTCACTGTTAACTAAGATGCAGACCTTCAGGAGGTTTTTACCAGGAGCCGAATTATCCACAGAGGTCTCTTTTTCTGCAAAGCAAACTGACCCGACGATTTAAAGTGATAAAAACACAGAATACAGCTTTTTCACATTGAAAAAACGTGGTGTTTTTCAACATTATCATTGCTGAGGGGCTGCTAACTATGGTGGCAGCCGGAAAATACAAATGTCCCAGCTAGAGCCAGTGTTGAGTTTGTCCATTCTGGGCTACTGTAGAAACATGGCTATCTCCTATGTAGATATAAATGGCTCACACTAAAGAAATAAAACATTTTTATTGTCAGGTGATTATAAATAATAACTTTATAATATTCCATTTATGCTAATATATCCCTCTAAACCCTACACATTGGACCTTTAAGAATGGTTTTGTCCCTAATAAAAACACTAATGATCATGTAGAGGGGGAACTGATAAAGCCAACCTGCTGCTGCTACTGCCAGTAGAGGCACTGCGGCGTTTCCTTGCTTTGTCCCGTCCTCTGTCCTTGTCTCCTTCCTTGGTGCCAGTCTTGTCTTTGCCTCTGTCTTTTGTTTTCTCCTCTTCCTTCCGCTTCGTTGGTGATGGTGCCCTAAAGTCAGAGGCAAGCTGCTGTTACTTTGTGAACAGGTAAGTTGTGAATGGTGTGGGGCTGCAACTGGCAATTTTCATAAATTTACTATACAAAATGTCAGCAAGTAGTGAAAACTGCAAGACAGAATTCACAAGAGCCCAATATAATGTCTTCAAATTGTTATTATTAAAGAAATTGAATGGAAATTTTCTAATACAGGACATAAATCCTTCACACCAGACTCACTAACCACAACAAACAAACCATACAACAAAACACTACCACAACATATATGTTCAATAAAACAATAATTACACAAACAATCATGAATCAGTTTTAAAATTACTTTGTCTGATCAACAGACCAAAAACCCATACATATTTAAATTACTATGACACAGTTCTACAAACTTTTGAGAAGCTGGAACCAACAATAAATGAGATTTTAGGCTCATAAATGACTGTAAAGAATATTCATTTATCAAACTTGTTGGCCACAATTTTATTTTGTCGACTGATCACATATTACCTTAGAGCTAAACTAGGACTGTTTTTTTTTCAACATATAAACATGATCAAGCAATGTGCTTATGAGATCAAATATTACAGAGGATTTACAGCCAAAAAGGGAGTGAGTGAATGAAGAAACTGAGGAACTGAGAGTGTGAACTTCACACTGAGAGTAAGCACCGATTCTAACCAGGGTTAAACCGCCACAATCTTCTTAGTGCTGCATAACTACCGATATTTGCATTTTAAAATTTCACAGCGGTTTTAATGTTACTGTATTAAGAGTGCGAGAGAAATCTTATATTATTGCTATTATCACTGAGTCATTTCAGACCAATAAACTTTACTGCCAAACACGGCACTCTCGGACGGAGACCTGCCGCCATTGATTTTCATTCAACTGACTCCTCAAAACAAGGAGCTCATAGCCACGGGGACTGCTGTTTAATCGATCACCACTCTGTTTAAAAGTGCACAAATGGTTCACAAATGTGTCACACTTTTTGATATGTGATAAAATATGAAGTAAAATTAAAACTAGCTTGACTGCAATTGAATAAAAGGCTGAACTTACATATTTTTCAAACGAGGTGATTTCGATTCAACCACTTGCGGCCTGAGGAACCGTCGCTTGGTGATGACGTTCAGCGGAAGTGACGTAACACATGAGCCAACTCATTTGTTTATTTATGTTGTCGATTAAAAAAATGTGAGTTTACGTGTGTGGCTGTATTACTACATCGTAGCTATGCTAGGTTGAAACATTTCATCATGGTACGTCTAATGATTTAAACATCAAACGATCTTCCCTCTTGTCGACAAGGTGAGCGTTTCACTTTATGAGTTACCGCAACTGTGCTAGCTGTTACCGTTAGCTAACATTAGCCCAGCTAGCGCCGTTGTAAAAAATATTTTTTTTTATCAATCCTGCAAAACTATTTAAATCTGGACACAAGCGTAACGTTATTCACGGTCTTGTGTGTTATCTATATAGTCACAATCAGTCACGTTAGCCACCTCGCTTAGTTGGTAATTAATCAAGCAAATAAATGGGACGACAGAATAATTAAGCAGCGAGTTAACGTTCGTTTTTTAAACGTGGATCCGTAACGCTTCATTTCCCGTTGGTTTCTTGTTTTACTGAGATATGTTGGTACTGTGTAAATAGCAAGAGTGCTGCTTGATGTAACAGTCAATCTTCAGAAATGGCTCAAAACCCTATTTTTTGAGTTTTTTTTATTTTTACTTTCCATTAGGCTGGGAAATACATTGTAAAAGACCAGAGTCTTTACTGTTAAACCTCCCAGAAATTAAATGTTTTCTTAAATGGCGTACAAATGGATGTCAGAGGTAAGATCTGGCGGTCCTAATGTGTTTACATAAAGTTATATTAACCAATTTCACAGCAGTTTGAGTGAGTAGCCATTTTATCTTTCAGAGTTGCTTAGAGTTCTCTCAGTGCTCAATGTACTAATTTCTAAACCATAATTATTATTTAGTTTTGATTTTGATTTGAGTTGACATGCCATGGTGGAGACTCACCTAATAGAAATATTATTTAATTAATTTGTTATTAAATAATATTTCTCAAAAACCAGGGAGTGACACAGGATCGCTTGGGATGTAGCTAATCACTTTTATGTCTGAATAAATATACACACACACACAGTAGTGTTTTTACAGAGATCAGATGGAGTCGATAGAAATTTAGGACACATCTTTGAAGGGCCATTATTTTCGCCAAAATATATATGTGTTTTTTAAAACAAAGACAATTATATCAGTACACAAAGTTTAGAAGTTAAAAAAATTACAGCAGATCAAAATATTTTATAAATCATATTCATTTCGTACATATAAATACTTAAAGAATAATGTTTCACCCCAGAAAGAGAATTAGTGTGTTCATATGTTATAATTTTAGAGGTTTTTAGTTTAGTTTTGTTTTGTTACATCATGAATTGTCCAAATTCTCAAGCATGTAATATGTTATTATGATGAGAGAAAGGTCTTTTGTTAATACAGGGAAATTTGGTATTACGTAAAAGTGGGAAAATATAAAATAAAAAAGATGTAATGTTAGGAGCAATACCCTGTATTACTGGTATTTTCACACACTAGAGGACGGCCACTGCAGCAGCACCTATAGTCACACACTGTTCACATTTTCTTGACATTTATTTCTTAGTATTAAACATACACCAAGTGTTAGTTACAAGTTTTTTTTAATTATTTGTAACATATGATTCCTCTAGAGACTAACAGCCAAACTCACAGAGTCCCTGTGGAGTGAGAGACCATGGGCCGGCTGGATGAAGCCGCCAAACACAAGGTGGTGGAGCTGCGGAAGGCTGGTCTCAGTTTCCGCAAGATCAAAGCTGTGCTGGAGCTGGAGAACATCAAGGTGTCTGCCCAGGCCATCTACCTGTTCTTGAGGGAGTTTCAAGGGAGGCCGCCAGGGAGGGTTAGACCTATAGAGGCTGGAAGCAGCACATCACCTTCACAGGTCCAGCCTCGAGCCGCGCCAATACAAGAGAGCTGGAGTAACGTTCATCTCCAAAATCTTCTGCGGGAGGCATCTCACCATGCCGGCTTCACAGCAGCTGCAAATTTTGCCAAACAGACTTCCACAAATTCAGATACTGGTGCAAAGCCATCCGGGTCTGGGGAGAGCAGTGGAGGCAGCAGACCAGAACAGCAACAGGAGGGAGATAAGGAAGAAAATGACATCCAGATTGTTAGTGTCACCTCCCTCGCACAGAGCAGCCAACAAAGAGGTCCCCAGTCCACTGTAACAAGAGCAGAGGCTAGTGCTGTGTCTTCCACACAAACAGCTTCCGCAGCGTCCATTAGGAGGAGAGTTACACCTTCGCCGGCCATCAATTCAATGCTGGCGGCTCGAAAGAGGCTTTTGGATAAAGCGCTGTCACACAGGATGAAGGTACTAATTTACCATTTATCGTTTCTCCCATGTTTCACAATCCCATTGTTGAGTTTGTAATCATTGTCTACAATAGCACAGTGTGTAATGTGTCAAATACCATAAGAATCAAATCATCTGTCAGTCCTAACTTGCATACATTTTTTTCCAACAGTCATTCCACCAGGTGGCGTCATTGTTGAGGAGAGATCACTCCAGTGTCCAAGGCGCTGATTTGAGAAGTGCGATGCCACAGCCACCTGAAACTTATGATCTGACAACTGAAAAGGTGAGAGAAGAGCAACCTTGATCTAGGTCTTTATTCACCTTAACTTAAGTGTGTCCCAGCACTTTATCATTAACAGACATCAATTAATTCTTGTCATCAGGCCTCAGTGCAGGTTACGTCCAAGGTTATGTTTGTATAATGAATCCTTTACACCAGTTGATGGTACCAAATAGTATTCCAGCAACTCACCTGATTCTGGGAACTTAAACCATTAAAAAAGTAGAACAATAATAGCAAACTTAAAATGTTAGATTGTACATAGGAATCAAATTGTGTCTTTCATTAATGTTCAAACTGTTTATGTTTATAATGGTCCAGGACACATGCCACGTCTTTCACCACATGGAAAATGCAAGTTTGGGTGCTGGGTGCTACTCCTATGCCTATTCATTCAAATCAGCTATAGAGATCTAATCCGTTTTTTGTATAAAACTTTGGTGATGTTCATCATAGACTGATATTTAAGGAAAAGAGGAGGATGTCCACCTGCTGATAGGTTGTTCCTCGTCATATGGCGTGCAGTGCCCGTTGTTTATCTCAGGACGCAGCCCTTGCCCTGAAAAAGAGGCATTTGGGATCGCTTGTGTGCCACGATGTCATTGCTCTTGCTTCAGAGCGTGCCTTCTGTGCGTCTATATTGAAATCAATAAATTTGAGGACACAAAAAACATGGCGTGTGTACGAGCCTTAAGATTGTAATCTAATTTTTCATAGTTTTTGACTGTTTTCCTCATATTTTTGTTTTGTTGCACAGACTGTTATGGAAGGCCAGTCTGGTGGAGGCAGTGCCCCCAGGCGTTTTCTCACACAGAGACCAGGTCTGTCTGTCCGCTCCCTTCACCCTCCCCCTCGGGTTGGCATTCGTCTTCCTAACCGGTCACCGGCACCTTTAACATCCTCGGCTCCTGGGGTTGCCGTCATCCGCCTACAGACCCCTGGAGGCCAGGGTGCCACTCGCAGTGAGGGGAACCCGAGCCCCCAGCAGGCAGTCCAGGACACGGGAGGGAGAGGTGGCCTACAGGAACAGATTCAGACCCTGGGCTCTGAAGTGCGCAGCTTGGGTCAGGCAGTGAAGATGCTGGTGGAGCAGCAGTGCTGCCTGGAGAGGGAGCAGGCGCAGCAGACGCACATTCAGAAGCAGATCCTCAGCACTCTACAGAGCCTCGCTACCAAATTGGGACGTTGTAGCGTTGTCCAGCAGCAGCACAACAAAACTCCATCACCTTCTGGTTTGCCAACAGCATCTGCATCTACCTCTTTCAGCCAAGATACCTTCAACTTCAATCAAGGCACGTACACTCAGTGCAGCCAAACACAGCCAAGCTACAACTCTTTAGAGAGTTTAGAAACTGTAGAGGCCTTTAAACTGCCAGGACTGAGCCCTTCAAGCATGAATGGGTTTCCACCATGTAGCAACGCTGATAACCTCCCACTTACTCACACTCCCCCTCAAACACAACCGTATGCTGCAGCGTACCCACAGCAAAACAGTCAAACACTCATGCCAGCCTTCACACAGTCCTATGTCCCTACATACAGCCAGTCACATTCTCAGACTTTCAGAGGATCAGAAAGTAAAACATCAGATTACCCAAGCAGCTGTTCAGCAAGGACTCTCCAAGACTGCAGCGTGTCCACACAGCCGGTGATGAACTCGAACCATTCTTCGCAGGATCAGCAGATCAATATTATCAAAGTGGAAGGACCTTAAAGGCCTTGAGATGCCACACAGTGTTTTGGGACCATAAGGGCTTGGTTGTGCTTTTTTTAGGGTGACTTTAGAGTAGTTATTTAAGATACTCATGTTTTTACAATGAACATATACTGTACATTTCTTAACTTAATTAATTTAATTTCCAAAGTACATTTTAACAGAATACAAACAGCAATAGAATGCAGTGCTTTAGTAATAATGTGTTAATGATTTGTCTTTAGTACAGGCAACGATTACAGAATTAGAGAAAATGATCATGTGCAGGCACTTTGTCATTTTTTGTCACACCTGTTTGTTTTTTTGTATCTATTATTTTTGTATCATTAGGACTGGCATTACAGACTGTTAGTTTTCATAACTCTATGCTAACTGAAAAAAAAACAATAAAGAGATTGTTGTGATCTAGCAAGTTCCCATTTCACTGTGTAAGGCGGTGTGTTAGAAGCTAACATATTATTTGTACATATGTGTACAGCTAAAGCTTACTGAAGGTGCAATTCATCTCATGACCTGCACTGGAAGAGTGAAATGAAAGAGCTGTAGTTTAACAAGAACTAATGCAACTGATCTAAACAAGATAAGGTGACATTGACAGTAAATTCTAAGCTTTATATCAATGGGAGTTTAGTGTTTGGCCCTGCTGATAGCACAGAGCTCATAAGGTAACGGGGTGAGGGTGAAGCCCACAGCTGGTGTCAGATCCAGTTCATCCTCTGTGACTCCAGGTGGAGGAGTGAAACGAAAGCGCTGGAGGAGGGAGGCGAAGAAGAGGAAGAGCTCCATCCTTGCCAGGCTTTCTCCCAGACACGCCCTGCGACCTGCGAGATAACAAGTTGAGTGATCTGAAAACTTCAACTGGGATTAACAAGAAGTGTCAGATGAGCTAATTTAGCGGAGCTTGCTAACCTGCAGAGAAAGGCATGAAGGCATCTCTCTTGACAAACATCCCATCCTTGTTCAAGAAATGGGCAGGATTAAAGGTGCGAGGGCTTTCCCACTCACTTTCATCCCACAGAACAGATGTCAAAAGAGGAAACACAATGGTCCCCTTGTGAAAAAAGTTATTTCGTTATTACAGTGTTTCAGCTCTCCAGCATTAAGCTTGTTTTCATCAGTCAGCTCTTTACCTTTTTAATAAAATAGCCCTGGAAGGTCACATCTGTGCTGGTTAGGTGAGGAACAGAGATAGGAAGGATACTGGCCAGTCTCTGTGTCTCGTGAATGACAGCGTCAGTGTAGGGCAGGTTCATCCTGTCCTCTACCTGAACCTGACGGCTTCCAACCACCCTGCTCAGCTCCTCCTGGACTTTGTCTGGAAAATGCAAGAGGACACAGTGGCATGCTTTTCTCGCCAACACCGCAGAAATCCAGCATGATTGCATCTCACCAAAGTCAGAGAAACAGGTCATATTGTTTAACAGTCCACAACACATTGCAGCTGCTATGTAACAGCATTTCACACAAGCAAGATCTGATTGATTTCAATGCCTTTATTTTAAATGTCAGACCGGCTGGGGTAAAACTTAGGAAATTAAGTTATTCTCATTTATATCTGAAGTTCTCTTGGTGCATTAAGTGTCAATGCAGCGTACACTCGTGTCTGCAAGTCAGGTTGATTAACCAGGAGATCAGAGTCAGTGAGGTCGGAGTAAATGATTATTAACTAGTGGATATTCAGGGCACAAACTCCTGGAGTTCTGGAGCCTCATTTCTTTGATGGTAAAAGTTTTGGGAAAATAAATAGTCACAGCAGTGCCTAGTAGAGTGGTTGTACTGTAGGACTGCAGGAAAAGGTTCTCTGTGACAGCCACACTTTCAACAAAGTTTTATGTCGAGTAAGGACACAAAACTAGGTGACCAGAGTTATTGATTTACTTTTATATGTTTTCTAGTGGATATTCAGGGTATAAAATCCTTCAAATATGGTCTGGAAAACATAAAACGTACAGATGATGTGAAGGAATGTGTGGACAAACTTCTACGACCTGGTTTAAACTGTGCAGTAAACTGCAGAATGAGTACAAAAACAATTTCAGCTTCAACTATTATGTAAAGCGCCCCTGTTGTGGACTGCGTCAGAGTGCAACAGGTCTGTTACAAGCATATTGCTTACCTTGTATTTGAGGATATTTGGCCATGAGTAACAGAGCCCATCTCAGTGTAGTTCCTGTGGTATCAGTACCAGCCGCAAAGAGGTTGGCAGTACTTGACACAAGGTTCTCTGTGTTGTAGTATGAGTCCTTAATCCCTGAATCCTTATGAAAAGGTAAAAAGTTAAATGTTGTTTTTTAATTTAAGTGGAGCTCTGATCATTTTTAATCTTTCAGCTCCTGAATTTTTTCATAGAAATGAAATGGTGATTTAAATTAAGTCTAGAAAATCTGAATTGAAATTAATAGATTTAAATCAAGCATTAGTATATTACACTAGATTTTAATACCTCTATTTTCTGTTTGTGGGCCAGAAAGGAGTCCACAAATCCTCTGCACATCTGAGTATTCAAAGTTTCCTGTAGATGTCCGATCAGCCGCTTTATTTGTTGTCTATTATCAGCAGCGTTCTTCCTGAGACGCGTCCTGTTGCTCACCCATTTGGTCATCCAGGGGAACATGTTGGATAACTGTTGTTAAAAAAAAAAGAAGGAGAGGAGGTAACACACTTTCCACCTGTTTGTTTTGTTGTCTGTAAGCCTTTGAATGAACAAAAAAAAACTATCAAGGTTGGAAATGTATGACAACAGGGACTGGACCAAAGTGCAAACAGTTGTAGACAGCAGGATGAATTCAGTGTTTACTGATAATGGCTTTCAGGCAGACAGTCCAAATGGCAGGTAGGTGACAAGCAGAGAAAACAAAGCATTGCAGCTTTGGCCTGGTCCAGATGTACATGGGTAGTTGTCGAGGGAAAAAAAGTCCCCTCTGTTATAAAAACGTCTCCACAAGGAGTATTATGAAAAAGTCTTCATCTAAATGAAAACCCCAAAACACAACTGAAGTGCTGCCAAGAGCCGCCAAACCAACAGGCAGCAATATATTCCTCACCCTAAAGGCATGCACGTATTCGTGCATGTTTCCTGAAAGCGTACGGATACCCATGACAAGTTTAATATACAAACAACGCAGTATATATGAAAGAAGAATAAAAGGTCCTCATCCATGCTAATAGGCCCATGATTCTGAAATTCGCCTTACACCCTTCAAAACATCCATCTTATGGTTAGTTTAGACAAAGTGATACCTGCACTGACGGAGAGCCTGAGAGCTGAAGGTTGACATTGGCCCGGTCTACCATACTTGTAAACTCTGGTTCACTGTATTCAAATCTGTTGCCATAGACAATTGAACAGATGATATTGGAAACTGCGCAATTTATCGACTCTTTTGGACAGAAGGGTTTACCTGCAACAAAAAACATTGAAAGAGTTGAGCAAAACAACAAACAATGCGTATTTCCTAAGGACATAATACAATGGAGAGGAAGAGTTACCTTCATGCTTTTCAAACACGTTGATCAGATACTGAGTCTCCTCAATGATTTTCTCCTCTGCTATTTTTCTGCCCATCCCAAAGTCTCTCAGGTTGCTCAGAGCAAAACGCCTCATTTCTTTCCACAACTCCCCATTGGTAAATAAAATTCCTCCATCTAAAGTGAAATCAAGCACACACATTGTATTGGATCAAAATAGAATTTGTGCCACTTGAAATATTACAACATATCTATATATATATATATATATATGTGTGTGTCATCTTTATAAACAAATACTATGTGTGATTGTGACCAAAATCTGCTGCTGTATACTGTATACTTGCCACACAAGTCACTGGATGAGTGAGAGACATGTCTGTCTCCAAATTCCACAGCATGGTTGACCAGTGCCTCCTTCACTGTCTTGTATCCTGCCAGGATTACCACTTTCTGGGGTCCGAAATAAAACGTGAACACTGATCCATATTTCTTGGACAGCTATAAAACACAAAATAATGTTGTGATCAATACTTTTTTACTTTAAAAAAGCCATTATGACATTATGTGGGTGACTTTCAAATCCTCAAACCAGGACCCTACACATACTAATGCACACACCATCTGTGTTTTCATCAGGACGAGGGACGATTATTTCAGCATTTAGTACACAAGCGCACTTTTCAACACCATGAGTAGTGCCTTAGCAAAAGAAAAATTATGATTTCTCTTCCTAAATACACCAGATTACAGTTTATTTAAAACTTTATAATCTCAGTTTAACATACTATGAATTCCAAGCAATGTTGTGGTTCAATGACAGCTGAGGGGCACTGAAGCTTTTCTTGACTAGAAAACAAAATAAAAAACGAAGGGTATTTGGGAGAAAAAACAGCAACAACAGTATTTCCCCTGTAATGCATCACTGTGGGGAATTAGACTAAATTAAGGTTTAAATTTAATAATTCTTCTTTTGAAAGAGCCAAAATTATCTCACATCTACATTCTACATTTACTGTCTTAATAACACTGCTATGAAGAAAAGGAGAAATTCAAAAATAAAAGGTGATTTCACACTTTTGAACTCCAGTGTATGTAGCCAGTTTAGTTTCCTGTATAACCTTAAACAGCACGCTGTGGGGTGACTTAAGATCCAGCTGCAGCAAATTGCCGATCACAGGCAGTGGCCTGGGTCCTGGAGGCTCCTTTCTTCCATGGTCAAAGTTGGGGAAAAATACATACAAAACAAGGAGGATGAAAACAGTGCCCAGCAGAGAGGTTGCACTGGGGGACTGCAGAAAAAAGCTGTCCATATCCACCATACTTTCAACAAAGTCAGAGACAATATTTTTGTATTGGATTAAAGCCCAAAGATATCAGATCTGTTTAATCCTCTTGATGCACTGAAGGGGGAAGAAGAGCTTGACTTTGGTCAGACTCTGTGTGATATCACTCCTTTGGTTAATAAACAACGATTAAATCCAACGCAACACTTGGTCCAAAGGTTTGTGAGTAAGTGTAAAACTTAATATAAAATAAAAACGGGTGGAACAAAGTTAATATGAAACAAAAATGTGTTCATTACATCAAGCTGATCGACTGTTAATCGTTATACTTTCAGTTAAACTAAAACCTACAATGAGAAACAGACAGGTTTTAATCCCAAAAATATGTCACTTAATTTTGCATTAGATGCTGAAGATGTGTCATGTATGATAGTCTACCATCAGGCCAAAGTGGAGCCACTCTGGGAAGAGTCCTGGTTGATCCAAACGTCTTCATTTAAGACTTATGGAGGCCACTGTGCTCATGAGAACCTTCAATGACGCAGATTTTTTTGTAGCCTTCCCAAGATCTGTGTCGTAAAACAAACCTGTCTCTGAGCCCTGCAGGCAGTTCCTACGACTTAATGGCTTGGTTTTTGCTCTGATATGCACCTGTTAGACATTTTACAGGCAAGTGCGTGCCTCTCCAAATTATGGCCAGTATTAAATTTACAAGAGCTGGACTATAATCAAAGTGTAGAAACAGCTAAAAAATCAATTGATTAATTCATTAGCTTTACTGGTTTATCCAGGTGCAGGTACTGGTCTGTCTGCCTTATCAGGTTACCACATTTGATAAAAAACTAGCCCTCTGCCAGATTGTCTTCTGCATTGAGCCAAGTATTTCAGCATTCCTCTCCTTTACCTTCCCTTTAGTTTAAAGATTTTTGGACTTTGTTCTTCGCTGTATTTTAAAGGTTTCTGCGTGTGCTGCTACAGCTGATTAACTGATTAAAACGGAACACTGAGTTCCTGTGCAACACACACCTGTTTGTTTTGTTAATTGTCACGTAACCATGTGAACATAACGTTCTCTGCTTTGTCGATTGTCATGACAAAAACCCAGCCTCTATTTAAATATATAATAATGTACTACCACTACTACCTTTAATAAGACATGTTTTTGACACAAGTAAGAGTAGTTTAAGTGTGTCAATGATGATAACATGCAGTTCATAACACCGTGTTTCAGTAGTTGCTTCACTCATTAGCTTTGGCACAAATAAACACATGCATCATTTTTGTTTGCAAATGCCAATTGGGATGTTGTTTTTGCTAGCAGAGGTGTTTGTCATGCTTTACGCACATTACAGCCTATTTATAATGGATGAAATCATGGATGGATAACTGAAGTGGGGCTCCCGTGGCCTTCGGTGGCAAAATGTCACTCAAAATAACACTTGTTGATCAGGAAGAAAGAAAAAAATGACCAAAATAAATACAAAAACCACCACAAAACAACCACAGAGAGACATGAAATTACCAAAAAAAAGGCACAAAATGACCACAAAGATACACAAAACCACAAAAAGATACATAATGACTGCAAGGACGAGCAAAACCACCACAAACTTTGTTCCTATGTGGGAGAGGTGGTGGCGCCTTTTGCATTTCTGTGCCAAGAGCCACATCGTCTCATAATCTGCTCATGGGCAAAATCCTGTAGAGCAACACACAGCACATTGATTTGCTCAGCTCCTCCTTGCTCTTTTTCTCATGTGACAAGCACACACTGGAGTGTGAGGTGTGAGTCTCAAGACCCTGTTTAACCTGGTTTTATCATGCATCCTGGGTGATTGGATCAGCTCTAAGTGCAGGTGAGAATTTGTCCTCAATGCGTCTTGAGATTCAATCAATCAGACCACATTTGCAGGTGGTCTGGGCCACATGTACTTTCTGCAGTGTGTATGCTCATGTGTCCCGGGCCAAACTTAAGCTACTACCAACCAGCTGACACCCTTGCTTACCCAACTCACCGCAGGTCTTTCTGTTGCTGCTGTTACACAGGTTAGACTCAGTGCTGAAGAACCATCTCCACAGCCGCTCCTTATGGCCCAGTTAGCATAAACTAACACAGCAGCAGCTGTTAAATGGTCCCAGCAATCTCACACTGACACTGAAATGGCTCCACGAGGACTTTCACCAACTGTCCCCTGGTGGAGTTCACACTCCTGCAGCAGGAGTAGTGGCAGGGAGGCAGAGGGACCGCAGTCCAGGATGCAAATGTTCAGTCCAGGTCTGAACAGGCACTGAAAGTGAATGTAGGCCAGAGGCGTAAAGTGGAGGGACAATGGCCCCCTCCCTAATTCCTACGCCTCCAACTTCCAGCTTTCTTGCTCAGACCACATCCACCTTTAAACTCTGCCTTTATTTTGATCTCAGCTACACACACATATAGTTTCATGACAACATTTCACACCATTGCAGCGTTACATCATCAACAAAATCCCCTTCACAGACAGACAAACAAACAGGAAAATAAAAACCAGCCAAAGTACTAAAAACAGCTTCTGTGGTAGGTGCCACTACAGCAGGTGTCACCAGGACCATGATGACATACACATCATGGACACACACGGTGAAAACAGTACTGGCTGCTGCAAGGTTATATGGTTATTAATAATACATGTTAAATCACCAGATCTCAACTGAGCACTAGACATCTTTGCTTTTTAGACAAATCGTATACAACATAATTCTCCGTACCATATTCAGTTTTTATCATCGTAATACTGTGCAGTTTTAGGTTAGTGCATATATCATCAGCCCACCACCATTTGTCATGGCAAACACAGGTTCTCTTAACAAATCAACATTGAGCTTTTCCTTATTAAAAAAAAACCACACACACACACTAGTCTATAGGGAATATAGTCAATATATATTTATTTCATTTTCCCTTTGGTCTCATGTTGTTCTCTGGTCGTACCTTTTATGACACTTTTGTCACATTTAAATAACGTGAATTTGAAAAATTGTCAAATCTGCGCCTCTTTGAAACGATCAGTGTTGCTGTGATTTACAGCCACATGCTGTTAACTGGTGAAATATCTACCCAGGATCCTCACACAACATCCCCTCCCACATCATGGGTGACTGAGTAACCATTTTTTATTCGTGGAATAAAAACACAAAACAATAATCAAGTTCCAGCTCTCTTCCTCACTGGCGACTGACGGCAACCAGCTCATGAGGTGAAGGGGTGAGGGTGAAGCCCACAACTGGTGTCAAATCCAGATCATCCACTGTAACTCCAGGTGGAGGAGTGAAACAAAAGCGCTGAAGGAGGGAGGTGAAGAAGAGGAAGAGCTCCATTCTGGCCAGACTTTCTCCCAGACACACCCTGCGACCTGCGAGAACAAAGAGTTGCAGCGAGTTAAACTGGATCACACCTTGAGAGATGTAATGTATCTATACAGAGCTGTTGTACCTGCAGAGAAGGGCATGAAGGCGTCTCTCCCAATAAATTTACCCTCCTTATCCAGGAAGTGGGAAGGGTTGAAAGTGTGTGGGGTCTCCCATTCACTCTCATCATACAGGACAGAAGTGAGAAGAGGAAACACAGTCGTCCCCTGCAAACAGTGTACACCAACAAATACAAATGTAACACCAAAAAAGACGTAATCAACAGCTGAGACCACATCTAAAAGTGTTTATTAAAAAATCTGACCACTGCTGGAACCAAAGAGCTGTTTTTAGTCTAGCACTTGTTCTCTTAGGTACAGCGACCTAAACAGACTGCACTTGTATAGCTCCTTTCTACATTTCCAATCACTCAAAGCTCTTCTACACTACATCACATTCACCCATTCACACTCTGGTGACTGAGGGTACCATACATGGTGCCACCTGCTATTCAGTAACTTTTCATACACACTCACACACTGATGGAAAAGCCATTGGGAGCAATTTGGGGTTCAGTAACTTGTCAAGTGATGCTTTGACATGGGGACTGGAGGAGCTAGACCATCTCACATATACAAACTATGCCTCTGTTGAAAAGGCACTGCTGGGATTCGAACCCAGGATCTCCTGTTTACTAGACAGGCGCTTTAACCAACTAAGCCACAGCGCCAGATATCACTGCATTCATAGCTGACCGGCATTGAATCTGGAGTGAGGCCAGTCACTGAGCGAGCCTTTCTGGTTATCTTATTGATTCTAATTTTACCATCTGCAGTGACGCTGAATATAACATGACATGAGCTAAGGTTTCCTAAGAGAAAACATGTGGAAACTTCTTGTTCTTCTTGCTGAGTTTCCTCAAAAAGAATAACCTTGACTGAGATTTCTTGAATACAATGTAAATGTTGTTGTTTTTTTAATTGTGAAACAAAAGCATTGAAAGTATCTAAATAAACTTAACAAATGTTCAATCAGAAGGACTTTCTTTATGCTATATCCATTCACAGTCCTCTCTCTAGCCCACTCCCACCACTTCCACCAATCAGCTGACTATGGGTGTTCCCTCTCCCAGTTAGCCAATCAAACTTTGCTGCAATCTCCTTCAGCCATTCATGTTGCTGCTGCCGAACTTTAACCCTGTTTTCCTCTCTGCTGCTGACAGCTCTAATTTTAGGCAGAATTGTCACACCCTTCTCCACCCCATTCACATCCAGCTGCCTTATCCAGTAGCCCAGGACGAGCTCATCAAAAGCCCACTCCTCGTCACATCCAGATTCTTAGCTACCATCTTCATCTCATCTCATCACCACCATTACTACCACCAGCATCAAGACTCCATAGGTAGACAACACAAAAACAAAATGCCTCCAGCAGCAAGTATTGCCGTCATTGAGGCATAAATACAAATATGTGTGGGTGACTGACCTCTTTGATAAAGTAGCCCTGGAAGGTGACGTCTTGGCTGGTTTTGTGAGGAATGGCCAACGGGGCGATGTTGGCCAGTCTTTGTGACTCGTGAATGACAGCATTAGTGTACGGCAGGTTCTTCCTGTCCTCTACTCGAACCTGACGGCGTCCAACCACCCTGTCCAGCTCCTCCTGGACCTGGTCTGGACTCACATAAAGTTGAGGTTAAAAAGTTAATCTCAATTTTTATGCAAACAGTGTAAACTGAATCTCACCACAGATGAGCATGTGAGTATGTTTTCACACCTTGAAAATGCGGGTACTTAGTAATGAAAAGCAAACACCACTTAAGTGTATGTCCTGTGGTATCAGTCCCAGCTGCAAACAGATTGATCACACTGTAGAGAAGGTTGTCATCATTATAGTGTGAATCCTTGATTTCAGACTCCTGTAACAGACAAAAAAGAGAGATTATACTCAAAGAGTTACTGATCAGTAATATCAGCCAAGCAGTGGCTTCAGTGGAGTCGAACACCTCACCTCCAGATTCATCTTACGGATGAAGAATGCATCTACAAAGCATCTGCACTGTCTCAGGGCTCAGAGTCTCCTTCAGCTCTGCTACTATGCTTTTTAGTTCCTCTCTGTTGTCCTCCACATTCTTCATCAAATCCCTCCAGTTTTTAAGATAAGGGCCGAGCCAAGGAAACACATTGTATATCTGCAGTGGAGCACAATAATCTGATGTTTATGTGTCAAGATAAAATACATCTTTATGATGACATATGACAGCCACAGATCTTCAGCTCCAGCTGGTTTCATTTATTTGGTTTTACATTCAGTTGTTAATCATTTAAATTTTAAATATTTAATAATATTTCTCAGAAACAACTTTACAAATTGGTACAAATTTAAGGTAAATGTCTAATTTTAATGTAATTAAATGGAGGCAGTGTTTAGTTAGTAAACTTCCAAAACTTACATGCAAAAATTTAAAATTTGTCTTCAGACAAATGTAGTGTAAATAATGAACAACAGTAATAAGAAACCAAAATAAAGCTTCCAATATACATTATTTAAATATCATCCTCAAGGAAATCACTATTTTCCTTACAATTATTACCAAATAACAGAACTCTTTCTGGGAAACTTCTTTGGAATTTATCTACTAGGTAATTAAATTATTATTTTTTTATTTTTGTTTGTTTGTTTTAGTTTTGCCTGTATATTTAGCCTCATGGACCTCTTAAGCTTGAGGTCAAACAAGTCTGTAATACGCACAGCACTGTCAAATGTCCTTGTAATCACTGAGAGCTGCTCTGTAGTCGCCTACCTGGATGGATACCGATCCAGTCAGACGGATAGACTCGTGGTCTCTCGCCACCATAACTTGGAAGACAGGATCTTTGTACTCAAACCTCTTTCCAAACATGATAGATGATATAACATTTGAAACAGCATAAGTAATTGTCTGAGTGTTGTCGAAGGCTTTACCTGGAAGACAAAGAGTTAAATAGCAGAGGTGTACTTAAAAACCTGTGCAGTGCTTTAGAGGAGATCATGTTACCTTCATGTTGTTTGAATTCTTCAATCAGGTAGTGACATTCCTCAATGATTTTCCCTTCACTAATCCTCTTGCCCATCCCAAAATCTCTCAGTGTGGTCAGAGCAAAACGCCTCATTTCTTTCCATGTGTCACCATTGGTAAATAGTATACCTGGGGAATAAAAGAGGGTTGGCTTGTTCAGACAAGGACAAAAGCAAGTTGTTAATAAACACTCTCAAAACACATTCTCACCATGTCCTTTGTTGAAATCATAGAATATGGGAGTGACCTCTCGGTCTCCAAACTCCTCAGCATGGTTGATAAGAGCCTGTTTGACTGTCCTGTATCCTGCCAGGACCACCACCTTCTTCTGTCCAAAGTAGACTGTGAACACTGGTCCATATTTTTTGGACAGCTAAAAAGAGCCAGTAAAAGTGAGACACGGTCCTTCAGCCTGGATGAAATGTAATTTACTGGAATCATTACTGAAAACATAGTAAAATTGAGACAAACATAGCATTTCTCACATTAAAAAGAGAGCTGTCGAGTCTTTTCAGATCCACTTGAAGCAAGTTGCCAAGCAGGGGAAGAGGTTTAGGTCCTGGAGGCTCCCTCTGATTGTCCTGGGAGCTGAAGCTGGAGTAAAAAAAGTGGAGGACCAGCAGGCCCACGATGGCCACCAACAGGGAGACTGAGGTGGCAGACTGGAAAAGATCTTCCATCATGATCCCTCTGTCACCTGGACCTGACTCCTTTTATAAAGGGTGCACCAATCACACCATGAATCACACTGATCTCACATCTTCAGCAGGTGTGAATGAGCAGGTCAGCCAGCCAATCACAGGTCTAATCAAACTGTTAGTCATGATTAAGCAGTTCAAATGCAAGGTATGGGAAATATAGGCTACCACTCAAAAGTTCAAATTAGCTTGCCACAAAAGCTTGATTCTGCACAATCAGGTGGCTTTATATTTTTGAATACAAGACAATTTGGGTTGTGGAAAGTCCTCTTTACAAAGGGGTCTGCAAAAAAAAGGTTATTTTTTACTTGACGTCCAAAATGCTGGACAGTGACTCAACCAGATTGTCATTTGAAAAGGCAAGAAGAGACAAACCTCTGAGAAACTGCTCAATAAGGATCGAAGAAAGCACTTGTAAACGGTTAAAGAAACTGGAAGCTTAGCATCAAAACCTGATTAAGTCAAATTTAAATGAGAGCAGGCTCCTGTTTCAGTGTCAGGTAGACAATAAGGCCTCTAGCAAGCTGAGATTAAATGGTGTGTTGCTTTAGCAAAGCTATTAATAGAAGGAAATAAAAGGTTAGTCAAGGTTTACTTGAATTGGATCAGAGAATATCAACCAAACAAAACATACTATGAATTGCAAGTACCATTGTGGTTCAGTAATGGTTATGAGTTACTGACGCTTTTGTGGACTGGTAAACAAATGAAAAAATGAAGGTTATTTAGGATAAAAAAAAATAGCTTCACAGCAGTAAGATATGCACCAACCCACAGCATATTGTATGTTAAGTCTGTATAGGGCAGGTGAGAGCAGAGCTGGACTGGTCAAACAAAGTCTGGACTTTGACCTGTAAGTCTGCTGTTTGTTTCTGTGTGTATTTTTTAGGCATACCATGATGTTAGGGCAGGAAAGGAAACCAACTTGAAAATTAAGTATTTTTCCTATGTTGTAAGTTCATTTTGAAAAAGACTGTATGCATGTAATAAGCAGGAGCTGTACTTTTCTTGGGAAAATGGCTTGTATTTTGAAAAGACCCAGTGTACATAAAAAGCGAACATTCATATGCTGTCAGAGAACATCCAAAACAGATGCAGGAGGCTACCTTGTGCTTCATAATTTGACATGTAAGTCCAGTGAAAAGTGACAGGTATTTGTTGGGATGAGAACATGTTTAGTGTAACATGAAGAAAATTAAAAGATGATTCCACGCTTTTGAACAGTATTAACCTATATATATCTACTGTATATAGCCAGTTTGGTTTCCTTGTAGTTTACATACCTCTAACAGCATAAAGCACCGGCCTGGGTCCTGGAGGCTCCTTTCTCCAAGACAAGTAAGATCACAACAGTGGCCAGATACCAGTGGAAACCAGGGTACAAACTCCTCCAAATATGATCTAGCTTTGGAACCTCCTTTCTTTTATGGTCAAAGTTTGGAAAAAATACATACAAGACGCGTATGTGCCCAGTAGACTGCTTGCGCTGGGGGACTGCAGAAAAAGTTTTTCCTTGAGAGCCACTCTTTCAACAAAGTCAGAGTAAAAAAAAAAGTGTTTTATGTTGTGTGAGTTTTGGAAGATGAGGGCAGTTGATTGGTCTGTCAGGACATAAAACCATAGGACAAGAGTTATTGATTTCCTTCACCATGTTTACTGATGATTATTCAGGGTACAGAATCCTCCAAATATGGTCTGGAAAATTACAAAGACGGATATATGACGTCTCAATCTGAAGCATGTCCAACAAACTTTAAATGTATAAATGACATTTATAACTTCAAACAGTAAACATAAGCCAAGGAACTAACAGACTGTGTAATGAGTACCTGGTTATACTGGACGTTTATAATACAGACTGCACAACTGTTGTAGATATTCTGGTAATAGAAGACAGCTAACACTGCCCTCCAATGGGCGAGTCTTTTACTGCAACCAAACTGGACTTCATCAGAGCAAATGCACAGACCTGAATTCCTTCAACCCAACACAATTAGATCTGTACCCCAATATGTGGATATATTGTTAACCAACATTCACAGCAGCCTCTGTGTCAGTGGTTTCCAATTGGTTCAGCAACAGGGTCCAGGTTTCTACATAGTCATTAGTTCAGGGTCCACACAGTTAAATACATTCAGCATCATACTGTAATTGCGTTTGGCCATGACCTTCAGCTAGTTTGCTGTCTCTGTCAAGTAACTGTCTGTTAGTCACTCACTCTACAGCAGGAAACAGCACTTCAAAATAAAAGCTACATGCTATAAATTCACTGTACTTTAAAATAAAGAGTGTTTGTTACAAACTTGACACATTTGTGAGTCACTTGTGGTCCATTCAGAATGGACCTGTGACCCACCTTTTGGACCATGTTACAAGTTGGAAACCGCTGCTCTATGTGATATAGACATTTCCAAAGCAACACAAAAGAAACACAAAGTAATATGTAATTTTTACATTGATTCAAAGGCTTTTGCTACATTTCATTTCAACATCACATCAGCTGTTTTCTCTTGGCATTTATTGATTTTGTTTTTTCTCCCTTACATTTATTTCTCTTTCCCTTTGGTCTCATGTTTTTCTCGTCGTACCTTTTATGACGCATTGGTCAGATTTAAATAACATGAATTTTAAAACATTTCAGTGGAGACAGCTCCTGCGCCTTTTGCGGAATAAAAACAAAACAATAATCCAGTTCCAGCTCTCTCCTTCTCACTGGCGACTGACGGCAACCAGCTCATGAGGTGAAGGGCCGAGGGTGAAGCCCACAACTGGTGTCAAATCCAGATCATCCACTGTGACACCAGGTGGAGGAGTGAAACGAAAGCGCTGAAGGAGGGAGGTGAAGAAGAGGAACATCTCCATTCTGGCCAGACTTTCTCCCAGACACACCCTGCGACCTGTGAGAACAAAGAGTTGCAGCGAGTTAAACTGGATCACACCTTGAGAGATGTAATGTATCTATACAAAGTTCTTGTACCTGCAGAGAAGGGCATGAAGGCGTCTCTCCTGATAAATTTACCCTCCTTATCCAGGAAGTGGGAAGGGTTGAAAATTTGTGGGGTCTCCCATTCACTCTCATCATACAGGACAGAAGTGAGAAGAGGAAACACAGTCGTCCCCTGCAGCCAAACAAACAGAGCAGGTATATCGTTTTCAAATCTTGAAACCACAGAATGGCTTTCAGTGAAGAAAATATCAAACAAAACAAAAAGTGCAGTGCGACTGACCTCTTTGATAAAGTAGCCCTGCAAGGTGACGTCTTGGCTGGTTTTGTGAGGAATGGCCAACGGGACGATGTTGGCAAATCTTTGAGTCTCATGAATGACAGCATCAGTGTACGGCAGGTTCTTCCTGTCCTCTACCCGAACCTGACGGCTTCCAACCACCCTGTCCAGCTCCTCCTGGACCTGGTCTGGACTCACATAAAACCGAGATTAATTTTAAAAGTTAACCCAATTTTGTGCAAACAGTGTAAACTGAATTTCACCTGTCACTGTCGTAGCATAAACAAGACTTCGTATATCCTGACAATCTATAGTGTCAAGCAAGTATCAGTTGACACACCTACAACTTTTCAGGTGTTTCTTGTCACTTAAGCATTAAGATCCTGTTATTCAGACAACCAGCTCTGTGAACAAATTTGGCCTGAATCATTTAGCTGAAGTCATGTCAGGATAGTGAGTTTATGTCAGGGTCCCACACACTATAACACGAGCATGTAGGGTTTTTTTGCACCTTGAAAATGTGGGTACTTCGCCATTAAAAGGAGGCACCACTGAAGTGTATATCCCATCGTATCAGTCCCAGCTGCAAACAGGTTTATCACACTGTAGAGAAGGTTGTCGTCATGAAAGTGTGAATCCTTGATTTCAGACTCCTGTAACAGACAAAAAAGAGAGATTATACTCAAAGAGTTACTGATCAGTAATATTAGCCAAGCAGTGGCTTCAGTGGAGTCGAACACCTCACCTCCAGATTCATCTTACGGATGAAGAATGCATCTACAAAGCACCTGCACATCTCAGGGCTCAGAGTCTCCTTCAGCTCTGCTACTATGCTTTTTAGTTCCTCTCTGTTGTCCTCCACATTCTTCATCAAATCCCTCCAGTTTTTAAGATAAGGGCCGAGCCAAGGAAACGCATTGTATATCTGCAATGGAGCACAATAATCTGAAGTTTATGTGTCAAGCTAAAATGCACCTTTATTATGACATATAATTATGACAGCCACAGATCTTCAGCTCCAGCTGGTTTCATTCATCAGTGATTTTCTTTGGTTTTATATTCAGTTGTAAATTATTTGAATCAGGAAAACGTTTGGAGACACATTATTTTAAGGGTTAACACACTCCAAATATTCTGTAATAATTTTCCACATCTCTGCAGAGCAACCTTTCAAATGGAGATTAATTTAAAGTATAATTTAAAGTTTGTCTACAGACACATAAAGTGTAAATAATGATTATGAGTAATGGGGAACCAGAAGTAAGCTTCAAATAAAAAATGAACAAATATTCACTTGAGAAAATTTCAATTTTTCTTATAATTAGCACCAATTGACAGAATTCCTTCAAGGGAACGTCTTTGGGATTTATTTTCTAGGTAACTGGATTATTTTTGTAAATGAAGAATCCGCAAATGCATTTTTAATTTCACCAAGCTATTTGGGATCAGTAGGACCCGATAAGTATAAATAACTAAATACTGTCAATGATAATAAAGTCACAATGTCCTCAAATGAGCACTCCATAATTAACAAGGTCTTAGTTTGTTACTGTTGCTAAAAGTGGTCAAATGTGTTGCCATACCAAACTACAAACATTATTAATCATAAGTAAACAAGTTTCAACCACAAATGTGATCAGGTTTTGGACCTCGTACACTTTTGTGTCAGGATCGGCTGCAGGCTGACTTAGCAGAGATGGCTGCCATCTTGTTTTTACATGTATTAGTGTGTTGTGCTCTTACTACCACTAGATGGCAAAAAAAAGTGTCCACGAACGAGGACAACAGGTCTAAGCTAAGTAGAGTGAAGTATAAGGTCAAGTAAATCCAAAATGTGATGCTTTCACATGAGGACACAAGGTCTCAGGAGGATATATATTCACAACAGCAATATCATTTGTTTTCTTAAGCCTGAGGTCAAACAAGTCAATAATATGCACAGCACTGTCAAATGTCCTTGTAATCATTGAGAGCCGCTCTGTAGTCGCCTACCTGGATGGATGCTGATCCAGTCAGACGGATAGACTCGTGGTCTCTCGCCACCATAACTTGGAAGACAGGATCTTCATACTCAAACCTCTTTCCAAACATGATAGCTGATATAATATTTGAAGCAGCATAACCAATTGTCTGGGTGTTGTTGAAGGCTTTACCTGGAAGACAAAGAGTTAAATAGCAGAGGTGTACTTAAAAACCTGTGCAGTGCTTTAGAGGAGATCATGTTACCTTCATGTTGTTTGAATTCTTCAATCAGGTAGTGACATTCCTCAATGATTTTCCCTTCACTAATCCTCTTGCCCATCCCAAAATCTCTCAGTGTGGTTAGAGCAAAACGCCTCATTTCTTTCCATGTGTCACCATTGGTAAATAGTATACCTGGGGAATAAAAGAGGGTTGGCTTGTTCAGACAAGGACAAAAGCAAGTTGTTAATAAACACTCTCAAAACACATTCTCACCATGTCCTTTGTTGAAATCATAGAATATGGGAGTGACCTCTCGGTCTCCAAACTCCTCAGCATGGTTGATCAGAGCCTGTTTGACTGTCCTGTATCCTGCCAGGACCACCACCTTCTTCTGTCCAAGGTAGACTGTGAACACTGGCCCATATTTTTTGGACAGCTAAAAAGAGCCAGTACAAGTGAGACACAGTCCTTCAGCCTAGATGAAATGTAAGTTACTGGAATCATTACTGAAAACGCAGGTAAAATTGAGACATAGCATTTCTCACATTAAAAAGAGAGCTGTCGAGTCTTTTCAGATCCACTTGAAGCAAGTTGCCGAGCAGGGGAAGAGGTTTAGGTCCTGGAGGCTCCCTCTGATTGTCCTGGGAGCTGAAGCTGGAGTGAAAAAGGTGGAGGACCAGCAGGCCCACGATGGCCACCAACAGGGACACTGTGGTGGAGGACTGGAAAACATCATCCAACATGATCCTTCTGTCCTCACTCTTTGTAGGAAACCTTTTCACTGAACACCCCCCTCTAAATGAAGGCCTGATTAGGAGTTCTAGTTTCAACCTGTTTGAAACATGTATGTTGTCATGGGCACTTCCCTGGGAGGGGCTGTAGGCAAAGATTGCCCACCTTTTTTTTTTAAACAGGCTGCACCAATCACACCATGGATGACACTGATTGCACCTCTTCAGTAGGTGTGAATAAGCAGGCAAGCCAGCCAATCACAGATCTAATCAAACTGTCAGTCAGGATTAAGCGATTCAAATTCCATGGGAAGTATGGGCAGGAACAGGGTGAGAAAACAAGAATAAGGATAAACAAGGCTTTGGTTTTAAATAGAGCTATTCATGTTTTCACATTTTTTGCATTTTTACATTTTCGTATTTTTACATCGGCTACCATAGTTGGCAGCTCCTTTGGGAGGAGAGTGTCGGAAAAGCACTGATCTGTCACATGAAAGTGCTTTATTCAGTCCTGATTAAAACCTCCTGAACCTCTGGATCTTGAGTTTCCTGAGAAAATTGGTGAGCAAACATCAGCAGGTGCTGAGCTAGCGGCCCGTCTGCGACATGTCTCACAGCATAGGAGAAACACTGATATGTGACGAGACGTCTGCAGATAATTTGGCCTCCCAAACAACTGAAGGAATTCTAACCAAGGGAAGTTTCAGCTGGTTGCAATCTGCAATCCTCACCGCAAGATGCAACTAAATCTCTCCAGTTCTTTCATACTGTTCTCTTTTAGTGTCAGTTTTGTGCCATCACATCGTAAAATAGGACTGTCTTAAAAGATATAGCGTGCTCTTACAGGTGTTTAGATCTGCTTGTACCTCACTTTGATTTGTTGTGAGGATTTGTCTCTGTGAAATTATCACCCTGAACTTTAATTCAATCTCACAGGTTTCACGTTACAAATCCACCTTTTATGCAGAGAGCCCTATTTGAGATACTCACGGCCTTCTCAAGAGCAGAACAACAACAGAGATCAAATCTCCGCCTCGGGTGTCTAAAGGTAGAAATATCACAGGAACTGGTTATGCAGCTCAACCTGTGTAAATAGCCAAGGAGATGGTGGTCGATTTCAGAAGAAAGAGGTCACCCCATCAACCAGTCTCCATACAGGGGGAGGACATTGAGGTGGTGCACACCTACAAATATCTGGGGGTCCTCCTGGATGATAAGCTGGACTGGTCCTCTAACACTGATGCCCTCTACACTACACAGTGTTATCCAAATCTACTGCACATCTCTTCATTCCTGCAGGTCGCAGGGCATGTCTTGGGGAAAGTCTTGTTAAGATGGAGCTCTTCCTCTTCTTCACCTCCTTCCTTCAGCGCTGTCGTTTCACTCCTCCACCTGGAGTCACAGAGGATGAGCTGGATCTGACACCAGCTGTGGGCCTCACTCCCTGGAGCATGGCATTTTAAGTGCCTTTACTCAGCCTCACATGGGGCGTAACATACTGAGCAGCCAGCAGATGTCCCCATCAGGAGACAGTTAGTTAACTTCAGTCACCTGAGACAGCAAGTTACCTGGAATGACTTTGAGACAAATGAATGCTGTTATACAAAGGTGCCATCTTCCATGGAGGCTGTCATGTTGTTCTGCAGTAGCCTGGAACAGACAAATCAAACAATGGCTCTAGTTTAAGAGGCTTAATTTAGTTGGCTGGTTTCACAGACAAGGTTTAAGCCTGGTGCCAGACTACAATGCTCACTTCAGCTCTTCTAACTTAAAGGGACTTGCACAGACATATCTTAAAATAGTTGTAGATTTAGCCTGTTGTGAATTAAACTGAGCCGGTTGCAAGAGAGCGAGTCAGATCTTCTCCAGAACTAAATTGAAGCTTAAATTAATCCTCCAAGTACGTAGGTTTAACTTCTGCTTAACAATGTTTGAGAGAGAGACATGCATTACAGAGGCCAGCCAGACGAGCACTTGTTGATAGGACTAATCCACTGAATTACTTTGAGGATGATGCTTTTACGTTGCAGCACTTCAGACAGATGAGATGCATTTAAATGAAATGTACTGAGTATGGCTTATTTTTGTTTTGATACTGTTAATGCCGTACAAAATTAAAACAGTGTGCTGCAAATTTAAATTAGCAACTAAACTAAGGCTGGTTTAAAATATAGTTTGTGGTGATTAAAATACTCACACTCATGAATATCCATATGACAAAACATTTCTTTTTTACAAATCATATTGTTCATTGTAGCTGCTATTCACAATTGTCTCATTACTGTATCTTTTTTTGAATCATGGCCTCCATCAGTCAGCCCTCTCTCCAGGATCTGGGGCAACTGAAGAAGTGGAAACACCTGCAATTTCATTTTCACTTTTAATTAATTTTTAAATTAATTTAATTTAATTTATTTTTATTTTATTTTATTTTATTTTATTTTAATTAATAACAATGAATCAAATAATTTAATTAATAATAAATTAAATTAAAATTAAACTTTTAATTCATTGAATTGAATTTAAAGAGGAAACATATTTATTTTTATTTATTTATTTATTTATTTATTTATTTTTCTTGTCTTTTTTTTTTTATTTTTATTTATTCTTTTTTTGTCTCCTTTTTGCTAATTTAAGATTGCTTAATCTGTTTGCACCTGTGCCTCTCCCCCTTTCGCCTGTTCCTCTTGTTCTAATTCATTCCCCCTTTTTACCCTTTCATTAACTTCATCAAAACACACACACCAACACATAAAATGCCACTCAGCACTGTCATTATTACACCAATATGCCTATGTTTGTTTTTTGTGTTGTAGTGTTGTCCTTGTCATGTCTTTCACTTGTTTTGAACCTGCATTACCAAAAAAAAGACATGCTACTAAAGACGCTTGGAAGAAAGTTTTATTTTTATCTATTTTTTTAGTCATTTATTTTTCTGTCTCCCTTTTCCCCATTTAAAGTTTGCTTTATCTATTTAATTTATTTGCACCCTCTTGTTCTAACTCATTAAAATATAATAAATTAGATAAGATAAAATAAATACATACATAAATAGACAGTGAAAAGCCAAAACATATTAACAAAGAATGCTACCAAAGAAGCTTAGAGGTAAGTTTTTTTTTCTTTTTATTTATCCATTTATCATGTTATTTATTTCTTTTAATGACAAAAACAAAATATACAAAATTAAGGTAAACAATAGCAGCACATGGAGATTAAATTTAAGTGTTACAAAAACATATAAATATCATAAATGTGAGAAAGTTGTATTTTTCTCCACTGTGAAGAACACAGAATTGGATTATGCTTCATTTTTCTCCATGGTTACGAAAGGTTACGTGACGTCCTCTTTCTGCCACACATAGGGAAGTTTGTCCCAAAAGCTGAAGGTGTTTCCAGATTTGTGTACCCAGCCCTTTCTCTCAATGTTCATGATTCCACATGTAAGGATATGAATAACTTGTTTGTTAACTTTGTATGGAGAAATAAGCACCATCATCTGAAGAAAGCCTTGCTTTCTGGACCTAAAGATAAAGGTGGTTTTGATCTACTGGACTTCATGGACTTGAATTACACATTTAAAGTGAAATGGCTAAAAGAATGCTTTAAAGCTCCAGATTCATTATCATTATTATTTCATTTCACACAACATATTCAGGAATGTTGGAGGTCTTCATTTTTTATTGTCACGTAATTATAGTATCTCAAGGTTACCAGTTAAAATGTCAGAATTTTATCAACAAGCATTGTTAGCAATGGAAACTATGTTATTCACATAACTTTTCTCCACATAAATCCATCATCTGGAACAACAAATGTATCACTAAAAGGAACAAATCACTCTATTTACAGAGTTGGATTGACAAAAATGTAATTTATTTAAAAGACTTATTTAACTCTAATGGCCAACTACTTTGTTATAAAGATTTTCTTACAGAAAAAGCATCAAATTTAAAGACTTTAGCTCAGTAATAAACTCCATTCCCAATGGAATGATAGAGTTAATGAAAAGCTATAAAAAACAGAATGTGCAACATACAACAGTTAACACTCTTTATATAAATGGTATTGACATCTTAAGTAAAAAATGCACTAATAAACATATTAGAGAATGTTTCTATAATGCCAGGAAAATATGTAATAATAATAGGAATGCTCTTTTCGTGACTTGTTCCTTTTAAATTTTGTATCACAAACAAAATCAGAGAATTACATTTAAAAATACTACATAATATATATCCATCTAACACATATATTTGAAGATTCTGTGACACTGATAACAAGTGTACCTTTGGTAAAACTGAACCTGAAAGTGTAACTCACTTGTTTTATGGTTGCTCATATAGTAGTACATTTTGGAAAGAACTTGAGAACTATATACTGTGCAAAACAACATATAAAATCAACATAGAAGGGAAGAATATTATTACTTATTTTGAATTTAAAGAGAAAAAAAATATGTACTATTGTCAACCTTTATATTTTATTAGGAAAATTCCATATCCATAAAAGTAAATTTCAAAACTCGACTCCATTATTTAAATTGTTTTTGATTGAGGTTGATTATTATTTTAAGTCTCTTAAATTGATTACAATGATTGATATTCATTCAGAGATTTTCAACCAATAAGCTGTCACAAATAGGGTGACATCAGGTAAATTTATGGAGAGAATTTTGTTTCTTTATTCTTCAATCAAAAAGAATAGATTTGCAACCAAAAAAGAGATTTGTAAGCAAAAGAGAACAAGTGGGCAATGAAAAAAAAAAACATTTGAGATCAAAACAGAAGAGGTTGCAATTGAAAAAAAAAAGTTGAGATCAAAACAGAAGGGGTTGCAAATGAAAAAAAAAAATTGAGAACATATTTCTTCAACTTTAATCAGAACCAATGCAGCCATTTTGCTTATAAATCAGTCCTCTTTGCTTTCAAGTTGAAAACCTTCTCTTGAAAATCAGTCCTCTTTGTTTGCAAAGTCAAAAGTTTTGCTTGCAAATTCTACTGCTCTTAATGGGCGGGGCCTACGCTGGTGGATGAGAGAAGAGTTTCTATTGGTTGGTATGACCTAGCTAGGGCTCTGGCCATACCGAGCACGAGCGCCATCTACCACTTCCCTACAATGCCTGGAGGTAAGTTGATAGCCTCTGGCTATAGTCCGCCGTACACTCACAACAACTACAACTACAATTACAACAACATAATATAATGAAATGAATTATAATGGGTCAGGGTATCAAAGTATAATCCGTTTTTCTGTCAAAACGAAGAAACGGAAAAACGGAAATAGCGCCCCTTTTTCCGTTTTTCGTTTTGAGACACAAAACCAAATAATGGAAGTACTTCCGTTTTTTCGTTTTGTGTCTCAAAACGAAAAACGGAAAAACCAAATCGAAAAAACGGCCCAATTTTGATCTCTGCGAATTCATTTTTCTTTTTTCTATTCTTTTTGATATAACCGTGACAACGACGGACAGGAAGCGGAAGTTACGTGTACAACTTCAAAATAAAACTTTAGCGTGCTAACTGCTAACTTCTTATATTACAGCCTATCGCTCTCTTTCTACACTAAAATGACCTGCGATCATTTCATTTCAACCGAGAGGTGTGTGGAGGTCGATTCAATGGAGAGCTGCAAGGAATACAAATTGTGTTTTATTAGTCCTTTGGCGATAACTTTATCCGACTGCTATTATTTCTCCTCGCTTTGCACCGGGCGTCATTGGTTGCCATAACGACGGCGGCCGGCGGAGACTCCTTTCCCGAGTCAAAATCCTTGAGGCCAGCTGGCCGTGATGACTTCTGTATTTTAACTGCTACACTACTCAGCCCTTATAAGCAATGTAAACTGTAATGTGACCTCAATTTAACTGACAGTAAACGTGTATTCCAAAAATGTACAGCCCGGACCTATTTCACCGACGGACAGCCACCACTAGTGGCAACTATAAACTCATTAATTTTACCCTGGCATCTTTATATGACGCGGTTGACTGATGCTGGTTCAAAGAAAACGTAGTAGAACTTCTAGACGTGTGTGTATTGAATTATAATCATTCATTTATCAATCATACGATAGGATACATATGATGTCAATACCCTGGCGCCAGCGCTGGACACAACAGCGCCACCCCGAGTGTCTACAACGCCTGTGTTACCATGTTGTCAGTCTACTGTCTGTGCTGACTGTGACCACGAGGAGTGGAAAAACCATGTTGATTTAATTCAACAAAATGTGTCTACCAACAAGAATAAACACTGAGGAATCTTTAATTAATAAGGAATATTAATTATTATTATTATTATTATTTGTTTGATAGATAGATGACAATAGAATAACCTTTATAAACTGTATGTATAAAGATCATGAGACAAGTTTGATTTGCAATTAATGCATAAACCACCACATCTAGAAATATAAATGTACATGACACAAAACTATTAGGTCAGTATTTCCAATTTCTTATTTGATAAGTTCATATTTTCAGTATAAAGCTTAATTCTATGAATGTATTACTTATGCATTTCTGGAGGTTTTAAAGTGCAAAAACACAAATACAAAGCAATAAACCTCACTCAGACATCATTTTAGCAGCATTCACAGTTCAATATATTGCATGTGTGTGTCAGTGCATATTGGAGTTGACGGTGATTATAGCTCTGGGGAATAAACTGTTTTTAAGTGTGTTTGTGAGTGCTTTCATGCACCTGCAGCACCTGCCAGAGGGCAACAGGTCAAACATTTCAGAACCTGGATGTGATCTGTCTGTCCTAGATGATATTCTGTGCCCTGCTGAGGCAGTGGGAGGTGCAAAAGGCTGACAGGGAGGGGCAAGGCTATCCAACAATCTTCTGTGCAGCTTTGATTGCCTCTTCCTGTTGGCCTCAGTGCAGGTCCTATACCATACTGTGATGCAATATGACAGAAGGCTCTCGATACAAGAGTGGTAGAAGGTCTTCATCAGTTTGGTGTCTAGATTGTTCTTCCTGAGGACCCTGGACGGACGATGTGGTGGTCCTCCTCACGGCTGGGTCCATATCTGGATCACTGGAGATTACAGTTAAATGCACCCTGACATACTGTTAAAAGTGGACATGTCTGACTCTGTAATGTTACCTTACATTGTGCCAATTTGAAAACAGCCAAAAGGTTGCAGGTGTATTGACAAAGTAGAGTATCATTTCAATGGTTAGGGTTAGGGGTTAGGGGGACACACTTAAAAACAGTTTATTCCCCAGAGCTATAATCACCGTCAACTCCAATATGCACTGACACACACATGCAATATATTGAACTGTGAATGCTGCTAAAATGATGTCTGAGTGAGGTTTATTGCTTTGTATTTGTGTTTTTGCACTTTAAAACCTCCAGAAATGCATAAGTAATACATTCATAGAATTAAGCTTTATACTGAAAATATGAACTTATCAAATAAGAAATTGGAAATACTGACCTAATAGTTTTGTGTCATGTACATTTATATTTCTAGATGTGGTGGTTTATGCATTAATTGCAAATCAAACTTGTCTCATGATCTTTATACATACAGTTTATAAAGGTTATTCTATTGTCATCTATCTATCAAACAAATAATAATAATAATAATAATTAATATTCCTTATTAATTAAAGATTCCTCAGTGTTTATTCTTGTTGGTAGACACATTTTGTTGAATTAAATCAACATGGTTTTTCCACTCCTCGTGGTCACAGTCAGCACAGACAGTAGACTGACAACATGGTAACACAGGCGTTGTAGACACTCGGGGTGGCGCTGTTGTGTCCAGCGCTGGCGCCAGGGTATTGACATCATATGTATCCTATCGTATGATTGATAAATGAATGATTATAATTCAATACACACACGTCTAGAAGTTCTACTACGTTTTCTTTGAACCAGCATCAGTCAACCGCGTCATATAAAGATGCCAGGGTAAAATTAATGAGTTTATAGTTGCCACTAGTGGTGGCTGTCCGTCGGTGAAATAGGTCCGGGCTGTACATTTTTGGAATACACGTTTACTGTCAGTTAAATTGAGGTCACATTACAGTTTACATTGCTTATAAAGGCTGAGTAGTGTAGCAGTTAAAATACAGAAGTCATCACGGCCAGCTGGCCTCAAGGATTTTGACTCGGGAAAGGAGTCTCCGCCGGCCGCCGTCGTTATGGCAACCAATGACGCCCGGTGCAAAGCGAGGAGAAATAATAGCAGTCGGATAAAGTTATCGCCAAAGGACTAATAAAACACAATTTGTATTCCTTGCAGCTCTCCATTGAATCGACCTCCACACACCTCTCGGTTGAAATGAAATGATCGCAGGTCATTTTAGTGTAGAAAGAGAGCGATAGGCTGTAATATAAGAAAGTTAGCAGTTAGCACGCTAAAGTTTTATTTTGAAGTTGTACACGTAACTTCCGCTTCCTGTCCGTCGTTGTCACGGTTATATCAAAAAGAATAGAAAAAAGAAAAATGAATTCGCAGAGATCAAAATTGGGCCGTTTTTTCGATTTGGTTTTTCCGTTTTTCGTTTTGAGACACAAAACGAAAAAACGGAAGTACTTCCATTATTTGGTTTTGTGTCTCAAAACGAAAAACGGAAAAAGGGCGCTATTTCCGTTTTTCCGTTTCTTCGTTTTGACAGAAAAACGGATTATACTTTGATACCCTGACCCATTATAATTCATTTCATTATATTATGTTGTTGTAATTGTAGTTGTAGTTGTTGTGAGTGTACGGCGGACTATAGCCAGAGGCTATCAACTTACCTCCAGGCATTGTAGGGAAGTGGTAGATGGCGCTCGTGCTCGGTATGGCCAGAGCCCTAGCTAGGTCATACCAACCAATAGAAACTCTTCTCTCATCCACCAGCGTAGGCCCCGCCCATTAAGAGCAGTAGAATTTGCAAGCAAAACTTTTGACTTTGCAAACAAAGAGGACTGATTTTCAAGAGAAGGTTTTCAACTTGAAAGCAAAGAGGACTGATTTATAAGCAAAATGGCTGCATTGGTTCTGATTAAAGTTGAAGAAATATGTTCTCAATTTTTTTTTTCATTTGCAACCCCTTCTGTTTTGATCTCAACTTTTTTTTTTCAATTGCAACCTCTTCTGTTTTGATCTCAAATGTTTTTTTTTTTCATTGCCCACTTGTTCTCTTTTGCTTACAAATCTCTTTTTTGGTTGCAAATCTATTCTTTTTGATTGAATAATAAAGAAACAAAATTCTCTCCATATAAATTGAGCCACTTTTTGGTTAATTGCTTAGGAAACGAAGAAAAAGCTATGTATGACACTGAATTGTGTTTTTATAGTTAATAAGGACTGTCTTTAATATTTTTGTATTGAATTGATGTAATAAAATATAATTGTTTAGGTCTTACAGCTTTTGAAACATCAGCTGTCCCCACATTTTTGAGATGATCAGTTTTCAGGTCAAATGAGCCACTAATCAGCTAAAATGAGTCACTGAAACTGCAAAGCAAAACAGAGTCATTTTGCTTGTTGAGGCCTGCGGCTCTTGCAGCTGACAGGACTTCAGGTTTGCGCATCCCAAGCCCTGGGTTACGCTTTATGAAGTTCTGAAACCAGTAGTACCCTGCACGGCCAGCCTTTTGTGAGAAGCCTTTGATCTGGTTCTGAGATGCGTACTGGAAGGGCAGCTGCTGGACATCTCGCTTGGTTAGAGGGAACCCCCTCTCTGCCATGGTCTTTAATAATGTAGACAGCTCCTTCTCTGCTGCCTCGGGAAGGTACTGTTTCCTTCCTTCCCTCTTCTTTTCTCCTCTTTTCCTCTCTGTTCCTTTCTCCTCCTCTCCTCTCCTCTCTCTGGTTTTCTCCTGCCCTTGTCTCCTCTCCATTCCTTTCTCCCCCTCTCCTTTTGCCTCTCTTCCTGTCTCCTCCTCTCCTCTCCTTGCTGTTCTTTCTTGCCATAATCTGGACACATCATACTTTCATGTTATTTATATACACATGTTATATACATATAGGCTACCACTTTTCCTGTCAAGAGCGTGTGCGTGTGTGTGTGTGTGTGTGTGTGTGTGTGTGTGTGTGTGTGTGTGTGTGTGTGTGTGTTAGCTTTGGTACACACACACACACACACACACACACACACAGGACCTGAATAACATAGAATAGAATAGAATGTACTTTATTAATCCCTGAAGGGAAATTCAGGAGGGATAAATAGAAGAGAAATGTGAAGAGGCATGCAATATATGCTGTAACATAATCATATATCCATATATTAATACTGTTTAATAAGAGAAACCATCAAAATATTTGCTAAAACTAACTCTGAAGGTGGCTCATTTTAGCTGAAATGCATGGCTCAATTTACCTCAGTACATTAAGGTAAATTGAGCCACCATAAAAAATAATTTAGCTAAGCAAAAATTTGGCATTATATCTGATGAAGGCTGTCACAACATGCATTATACCTATTTTTTTAAAGCTGTACATCTGTTTTTTAGTGATTTATCAACCTTATAATTTTCAAGTAAGATTTGTCTGCCAGGCCACTCACCTCACAGTTCTCTTCAGCAGTCTGGAAGTGAGGCATTGCCCTGCCCACCATAGCAACCATAGACCAATCAAATCAATTGTTTTCTATCAAGTACAGTTGTGGCAACAATTTGACATAATTTGCAGCCATTGGCTGTTAACGTTTAAAGAGCTAGGAGGCTCAAACCTTAAATGGCTCATTTTACCTGATATCACCCTACAATTCTTAGTATATACAGAATATTTTTATGAAGTCTGTCACACCTTTTTGTCCTCTCTTCTTTTATTTGTATACATAATGTATACTGTGAATCTGATATACTGTCAATGATCCTTATTATGCCTTTATATAACTGTAAACTTTGTTGCTGCTGTTGCACGCACTGAGCTGGAATGGCTGATTGTTTATGTTTGTACATAGCAAACTTTAAATAAAGTTATGAAAAAAAAGGGAGCGGGCTTTGTCCCAAAGGGCAGGTGGCAGGTTTCCGTTTCCCTCTCCTCTGAAAGCCTCCTCTGCTGGGATGACCCCCTGAATTCAGCTGTACCGGTGAGTGGGAGTGGGTAGAGTCCGATGTGGGAAAGGCTCTCCGCGGCTTTCCTGGACCGCAGCCCCTGGTGACCGCCTCCCGCTGCAGCCGCCTGCTCCCGTCACTCTCCAGGCGAGGCGTGGTTTGTTCCGAACAAGCAAGTTTGGGTGTCCTTTGACCCCGTTTAACCCGTGTCAAATGTGGGAATTAGCTCTGACGGAACAAGTTCTTCTCCTTTTGTTGTCAGGTCCCTCTCACCTATGAGGTGCTTTGCCTCAGCTGAGGGCGGGCAGTAAACCTAGATGCAAGAACATTATAGGACATGTCTGGAGTGTAAACAACACTTTCTTTTGACTGCAAGGCTTAGTGAGAGGAGCGTCATCAACAGCCAGAGCAATGTCTGTCCTGGGGGATTTTATTTTCCTCCTTTTCTCCAATCCCACCACCTGGTTGGGGGTTGTTGTTCTCCTGCTGGTGCTGTATCTTGTTTCCAGCAGTGTCACCTCCCAGGAGATGAAGAAGGGGCCTCCAGGGCCAAGGCCTCTTCCCCTGCTCGGCAACCTGTTGCAGCTTGATCTTAAGAGGCCCTACAAAACCCTCTTTGAGGTGAGTTAAGCTCTCCTGTCCTAAAACAAGCACATTTTGTAACAGCTGTCCTGACACTGTCTCTGACGCATTTGTTATTTTTCTAGCTTTCAAAGAAACATGGGTCTGTGTTTACGGTGTACCTCGGACCCAAAAAAGTGGTGGTCCTGGCTGGTTACAAGACAGTCAAGGAGGCTCTGGTTGGCTACGCAGAGGAGTTTGGAGACAGAGAGATACCCCCTATTTTTTATGATACAAGTTTCGGTCACGGTGAGATAACAGAAAGTTTTTGTGTTTCAGTGTTTTAATTTCTACTTAATTCAGGCAAATCTGAGCACAGCATCAAATATATACAGGACTAGTACGGGTTAAATTTAACTTGAATGTCACGTTTATTAACAGGAATTCTGTTTGCAAACGGAGAATCTTGGAAAGAGATGAGACGCTTTGCCCTCACCACCCTGAGAGACTTTGGAATGGGCAAACGGCTGGCTGAGCAGAAAATCTTGGAGGAGTGCCACCATCTGATCCAACTGTTTGACAAGCGTGAAGGTATGTGGTATGTCAGTGACAACACATGTCAGGACGTTCTGACATACAAAAAGATAATGTTAGGAAAGTCTCACTGTGATGCTGAGTGACATTTGCCCCATATATCAGGACACTGATATGAATCTGTGTGTCGTACAATGTTCAAGGTCTGAATGATTTTATTCATCACTGCCTGTTTACAGGGAAACCATTTGATACAGCATGTCCGGTGAATTATGCAACATCCAACATCATCTGCAATATTGTGTATGGAAGCAGGTTTGACTACGATGACCCCCTTTTCACGGGGATGGTGGAGCGAGCCAACGAGAACATACGCGTTGTGGGCTCTGCACCGCTCCAGGTGGGCTTCGTGTTCACTTTTTAAATTGCTGCTGTTTTAAGATGATTACACACAAATTTGATCTATGTATGATTTATGACAAAATTAAAAGAATAGTGCGTAAGATTTTGGGGGATTTAGTGGCATCTAGCTGTGAGGACCTCTAAAATTCATATACACCTCTGCTGTAGAGTTTAAAAGAAGATTACTGTCTGCTATGGATTTGTAATCAATGACATCCATTTGGATTGTTGTCTTACAAAAACAAAACAAACAAACAACAACTTGACTTGACTTGTTGTCTTAAAAGGTCTTTGTTGCCTTTCCTGTTTTGTCGCAGCTCTACAACATGTTCCCCAGGCTGGTCAGTTGGATAAAAAGTCGGCAGCTGATATTAAACAATATCGAGAGAACCAACAGAGAGGTCAAAGATTTATTCAAGAGTCTTAAAGAGACACTGAACCCTCACATCTGCAGGGGACTTGTGGACTGTTTCCTGATTCGGAAGCAAAGAGAAGAGGTAAGATGACATCTTTGTGTTGGACATCTGACTGAAAGTACAATAAAGTAAAATTTGATGATGATATGTGAGTGTTCTTTCTCTCAGGACTCCTCCGTTGCAAACACTCACTACCATGAGAAGAACATGTTGTATACAGTGACTAACCTGTTTGCTGCTGGTACTGACACCACAGCGACGACACTGAGATGGGCTTTGCTGCTTATGGCTAAATATCCACATATACAAGGTAAGGAGGACGGAGATGAGGCTTGTGAATCTTTCCTGTCAGGAATGGCAGTTTAACAAATTTAGAAGCTGTGCAGACTTTGGACATGTTGATGGTGTGTAATCTCTTTTGCAACATTTAAATTATTTGCTAATCACACAGACACTGGAGCATCTTGATAGCTGAGTGGTTAAAGTGCATTCAGTATAACACGGGTTCAGTTTGGACCTTTGTTGCATATCATACCTGCTTCCTCTGTCTCAGTTTCTACATTGCCATCTGTTAAATACAGGTGAAAATTTCCACACTTGACAGCTTCACAGAGCTGCTAGCCTGGCAAAAAAAAGAGAAAAGAGACAAAAAGTAATAGTTGATGATTTTGTGTCTTCAGACCAGGTCCAGGAGGAGATGGACAGGGTGGTTGGAAGCCGTGTGGTCCAGGTGGATGACCGTAAAAACATGCCCTACACCGATGCTGTCATCCATGAGACACAGAGACTGGCCAACATCGTCCCCATGTCCCTTCCACACAAAACCAGCCGAGACGTCACCTTCCAGGGCTACTTTATCAGACAAGTGAGGCGCTCAGATGTTTCAGTAATTTTCCACAAAGAACAATTATTCCTGGAATGTTAATCCACCTCAAAAAACTTGGAAAAGTGACTTCACATGTTACACCTTGCTCTCTTCTTTTGGCTGCAGGGGACGATTGTGTTTCCTCTTCTTACTTCTGTCCTGTATGATGAGAGCGAATGGGAGAGCCCAAACACTTTCAACCCTTCCCACTTCCTGGATAAGGAGGGTAAATTTACCAGGAGAGACGCCTTTATGCCCTTTTCTGCAGGTACATCAACTTTGTCAACTTCTTGTTGTTCAGAGATTACAGAGATGTTTCACGCAGCGTGATCCAGATCTACTGCACATTTCTTCATTCCTGCAGGTCGCAGGGCGTGTCTTGGGGAAAGTCTGGCTAAGATGGAGCTCTTCCTCTTCTTCACCTCCCTCCTTCAGCGCTTTCGTTTCACTCCTCCACCTGGAGTCACAGAGGATGAACTGGATCTGACACCAGCTGTGGGCTTCACCCTCGGTCCTTTACCTCATGAGCTGTGTGCTGTCAGTCGCCAGTGAGGAAGAGAGCTGGAGCGTGGCATTATAAGTGCCTTCACTCAGCCTCACACGGGGCGTAACATACTGAGCAGCCAGCAGATGTCCCCATCCTCAAGAATATCATCAGGAAACAGACCGTTTACTGCTGTGACTTGAGTCAGAAGCTTACCTGAAACAGTAATGTGATGAATGAATATTGTCATAGACAAGCAAAATATGTGTGTGTGTTTTAACTCATACACATTAGTTTAGACAATAGGAACAATAGAGCTAGGTAGGAATTTGGATTTGTACATGCATGCACTTATATCGTGGCCACAAACAAAGTATTTTTTAGAAACTTAACAGCTAAATTGACAGTTTAAAGCATTTTGAAGCAAAAATCCTATGCTTTCAGTAATGCTGCGTAAAAGGTTAAGCTTCAATTATTGTTTTACAGACTTAAAAGAACACGTCATCTGCAAAATGACCATTTGTACTTATTTTTATTTATCTTATTTAACCTTTATTTAACCAGGAAGTCCCATTGAGATTTAAAATCTGTAGCCAATCAAAACATGTTTAAAATGCAACAAATACAACATATAATACAAAAATCCACAATAAAACAACAACTATTTAAACAAAGTGGCCTCTTAAAAAAACCCAAGCATGTCTCTGTCACCACATTCTTTATGATGCCCTTAAATTCATCAATGGATATAGGTGTTTCTAAATATAGATCTTTTAGTTTGTTTCATGCCCATGATGCAGAGTAGGAGAATGCAGATCTGTTAAAACTCAGGGTATATTAAAAAGCAACCACTTGGAAGAGCAGTGCAGAGGCTGGAAGTTTGCCCAATATTATTTTATAGATATATCAAGTACTTACTGGGTGTTAGCTTGAATCACTAAAGAAAACTTTGATTTTAATTTTTCATGTATTTTGCTTGCCTCCACGCTGAACAACAATCTAAAACAGGTGTACAGTAGTTATGAAGTCCTGGGGGTACATGTCAAACAAACAACAGCAAAGCCACCTTGATCTTTGGAACAGAGACACAAGGGCTGGTGGTGAAAGTTTTCCTCTATGAAATGGGATGATTCAACGATAATCGTTGCATCATGATGCATCAGAATTTTTTATTTCTGTACATGATTTATTTTCCTCACTGTGTGACTACTTGATACTCTTAAAACTAGGGTTGATACCTGATACTCTTAACCCACTGTAAGATATTTTTGTCCAATGTTTGCATACTGTAATGCGTCAGTGTTTCATGTTTAAATAATAAATGGTTTGTATCCTTTTTATTTTAACAGTCAATTGCGTTGATTTATGAATTGATTTATTTGAAAGCATCTCACAGTCTCTTGCCTGTATATTAATAACAAAATAAGGGGGAGGCAGCCTGCTCTGCTGTGTTGTTTTAACGTCCTCAGCAGTAGACAGCAGCTGCACTGCTGCACCTTCAGCTCCAGGAAAAGCCAAGACACGACACAGGCAGAGCGAAGGTGTTTTTGAGTTGAAACGGACTAAACGGAGAGTTATGTTTTCTTTACAAAAGTCGTCGTTTAACCCTGTAGTGCGTGTTGGTCAGCCGGTCTTGTTATGGTCTTATGCTCCGCTCTGGTATTGTAGTCTCTGGGTGATGATAAGTCTCCCAGCAAATGTAATTATTTAGATGTTAAATAAGCGCAAGCTTGCAACTGCTGTGTTTTGTGAAGATAAATTACAGGTTAAATCTAACAAATTATGAGAATAATCGTGGTTGAGTTCTGCCTCTCTTATTCTACCAACATCATGTTATTAATAAACATTTCAGTAATTGACTTTTGACATTTGTTTATCGCTGACGAATCTTCCACATCCGCATTGAGACGCATTTAAGACTCAACTGTTTCCCTCACCTCTAGTATACGATAGCTTACTAGTTCACCTCGCTGTTTCGGTTGAGTGCTGATTTTCCTAGAACAGTGAAGGCCTGACCCGCCCTACTCTGCCTAACTCTGCCTCTGATTGGCTTACCTCGACATTCTTACCCTAACCCTTACCAGTGTCACTCATCTTGCCTAAACCCAACCAATGAAGAGATTGAGTACTAGCCACTCTCAGGTAGAGAGATCGGATCATGCCTTCATCATCCTAGGAAAGGCAAATTTGCATGCTACACATTTAGTGCTATCTCATGACAGCACAAGGATTCATGGGTAACAGCCTGTCAATAATGTTGTGTACTGTAAATTAAATGTTTTTTAAATAACTTCCAATTATTTTGGATTCATGTTAATGTGTATTTACAGATTACAGATTACAGACTCAATGTCCCCCTCTATGGAGACTGGTTGATGGGGTGACCTCTTTCTTCTGAAATCCACCACCATCTCCTTGGTTTTGGCTGTGTTCAGGTGGAGACAGCACTTACTGCACCAGTCCCTGAAGGCATCCACGAGGTCCCTCAGTTCAGATTAAGACCTGAGCACAACTGGTAAATACACTAAAGAAACTGAGTTGGTTATTTCCTTAGGTAAACACAGCATATTCTCACTGACTGTGTCAATATTTATTCTGTTTTTATTCTACTGACCATACAAGCTTATTTGTGCTTTTAACAGAGGAAACGAATCCTTCACATCTGCTACAGTACATCATCTATGAGTGAAGGTGCTGCCACCACCTTTTAGCAGTAAACAGAAAAGATGACCATGCATAAAGTTAGTCAGAGACTTTATTTAATATGAGCAGATAATAAAATTTCTGAAGGAAGAACATGAATTGAAAATGAGAATTCTATAAATTGAATTGGACATGAAGTTGGAGGATAGAGCCATGATCCAAAAAATGATCCACTTGGAACCGGCTTAGTTTAATTCACAACAGACTAAATCTGCGACTATTTTCAGATAAGTCTGTGCAAGTCCTTTTAAGTTAAACCTGTGTATGACAACATTCATTTGTCTCAACGTCATTCCAGGTAACTTGCTGTCTCGGGTGACTGAAGTAAGCTAATTGTGTCCTGATGGAGACATCAGGACAGGCTGAGTGAAGGCACTTATAATGCCACGCTCCAGCTCTCTTCCTCACTGGCGACTGACAGCACACAGCTCATGAGGTAAAGGGCCGAGGGTGAAGCCCACAGCTGGTGTCAGATCCAGTTCATCCTCTGTGACTCCAGGTGGAGGAGTGAAACGAAAGCGCTGAAGGAGGGAGGTGAAGAAGAGGAAGAGCTCCATCTTAGCCAGACTTTCCCCAAGACACGCCCTGCGACCTGCAGGAATGAAGAAATGTGCAGTAGATCTGGATCACGCTGTGTGAAATATCACTGTTATCTCTGAACAACAAGAACTTGATTAAGTTGATGTACCTGCAGAAAAGGGCATAAAGGCGTCTCTCCTGGTAAATTTACCCTCCTTATCCAGGAAGTGGGAAGGGTTGAAAGTGTTTGGGCTCTCCCATTCGCTCTCATCATACAGGACAGAAGTAAGAAGAGGAAACACAGTCGTCCCCTGCAGCCAAAAGAAGAGAGCAAGGTGTAACATGTAAAGTCACTTTTCCAAGTTTTCAAGTTTTTTGAGGTGGATTAACATTCCAGGAATAATTGTTCTTTGTGGAAAATTACTGAAACATCTGAGTGCCTCACCTCTTTAATAAAGTAGCCCTGGAAGGTGACGTCTCGGCTGGTTTTGTGCGGAATGGACATGGGGGCGATGTTGGCCAGTCTCTGTGTCTCATGGATGACAGCATCGGTGTAGGGCAGGTTTTTACGATCATCCACCTGGACCACACGGCTTCCAACCACCCTGTCCATCTCCTCCTGGACCTGGTCTGAAGACACAAAATCATCAACTATTATTTTTTGCCTCTTTTTATTTTTACATGAGTGAACAGCCAGGCTAGCAGCTCTGTGAAGCTGTCAAGTGTGGAAATTTTCACCTGTATTTAACAGATGGCAATGTAGAAACTGAGACAGAGGAAGCAGGTATGATATGCAACAAAGGTCCAAACTGAACCCGTGTTATACTGAATGCACTTTAATCACTCAGCTATCAAGATGCTCCAGTGTCTGTGTGATTAGCAAATAATTTAAATGTTGCAAAAGAGATTACACACCATCAACATGTCCAAAGTCTGCACAGCTTCTAAATTTGTTAAACTGCCATTCCTGACAGGAAAGATTCACAAGCCTCATCTCCGTCCTCCTTACCTTGTATATGTGGATATTTAGCCATAAGCAGCAAAGCCCATCTCAGTGTCGTCGCTGTGGTGTCAGTACCAGCAGCAAACAGGTTAGTCACTGTATACAACATGTTGTTCTCATGGTAGTGAGTGTTTGCAACGGAGGAGTCCTGAGAGAAAGAACACTCACATATCAACATCATATAGACATGTCCAACTTTTTTGTAGTCAGATAAAAAACACAAAGCATGTCGTCTTACCTCTTCTCTCTGCTTCCGAATCAGGAAACAGTCCACAAGTCCCCTGCAGATGTGAGGGTTCAGTGTCTCTTTAAGACTCTTGATTAAATCTGTGACCTCTCTTTGAGTTGTCTCAGCATTTTTTTTTACCAGCTGCCGGCTTTTTACCCAACTGACCAGCCTGGGGAACATGTTGTAGAGCTGCAACGAAACAGTCACTTTGGTACATCTGTTCAGTACGCTTTTGTTCCGTTTCCACTGGGAAAAGTTGTGGATGGTGCTAATGGAACCGTTCCTAACCATCCCCAATTTTAAAATTCACTATCACAACTTTGACCATTCCATTAGTTTTTATTGTCTCTCTTGGATGACAGAGACTTTTAGAAATGATTTTCAGTCATTTAAAGATGTATATTAATTTCTACTGGGTTATGTGAGCTGCATGTAATCTAATCCTTACTCTAAGAAAAAAATAATTGTTGTGGAGCGTTGTTCCTGTGGGCATCAACAACACTAAACCCCTGAGCTTGCCTGAGAAGGACTCAGTGCACAGACCTGCTATTTTTAAGTATCCCATGGAGAGAGACTCTCACTGCAGCCTGTTTTATTTTGTTCTGAAAATGTCAGCGTGCAGCCTCGTTCTGCGGACGATAAACAAGGCCCAGACTTCCATCTGTGTCACCAGTGATGAGGAAATACAGCGAGTGCTGGACGGAGCAGTGAGTGACAACAACCCTACCCACATTTAAGATTACTGTTTGCAGTGGAAACGCTAGGGTCTAGGTACCATGTCTGAAGGGTTACTTTTGGTTCCAGAGGTACCATACCGGAAGTGTTTGGTGGAAATGGGGCTTAACTGGGAGAAATTTCAACTGGAATATGAAGCCCACCTGGATTGCCGGAGTGCCGACAACACGTATGTTCTCGTTGGCTCGCGCCACCATGTTTGTGAATCTGGGGTCATCGTAGTCAAACCTGCTTCCATACACAATATTGCAGATGATGTTGGATGTTGCATAATTTACTGGACATGCTGTATCAAATGGTTTCCCTGTAAACAGGCAGTGAGAGATAAAATCATTCAGACCTTGAACATTGTACGACACACAGATTCATATCAGTGTCCTGATATATGGGGCAAATGTCACTCAGCATCACAGTGACTTTCCTAACATTATCTTTTTGTATGTCAGAACGTCCTGACATGTGTTGTCACTGATATACCACATACCTTCATGCTTGTCAAACAGTTGGATCAGATGGTGGCACTCCTCCAAGATTTTCTGCTCAGCCAGCCGTTTGCCCATTCCAAAGTCTCTCAGGGTGGTGAGGGCAAAGCGTCTCATCTCTTTCCAAGATTCTCCGTTTGCAAACAGAATTCCTGTTAATAAACGTGACATTCAAGTTAAATTTAACCCGTACTAGTCCTGTATATATTTGATACTGTGCTCAGATTTGCCTGAATTAAGTAGAAATTAAAACACTGAACATTGTAACACAAAATATACGAGTTAGTCCGACCACGCAATCTGGTTAGTCAACAAGATATTTAAAATGTGCTCAAATCAACATAACAACACACCTGGCTCATCACTGAAAACATTACTCCGCCATATCCATGGCAACAAAACTGCCAGAGCAAACCAAAAGGCTACAAAATGGATGGATTTGTTGTTGATTTTGATCTTTACAGCGAAATAAGTTGGTTGAAGAAGATGAGGCTGCTGCTGCTGTTGCTTTGGCACATACTGGACACACACATGAACAGAGTGTGGCACAAGCGCCTCAGTCCTCACCGTCGTGCCACAAATGACAATATTTTGTGCTGATATGCAAACAAACTATTTATTTAAGATTTTATAAAGGTAGGTCTCACCGTGACCAAGATTTATATCATAAAAAATAGGGAGGATATCTCTGTCTCCAAACTCCTCTGCATAGCCGACCAGAGCCTCCTTGACTGTCTTGTAACCAGCCAGGACCACCACTTTTTTGGGTCCGAGGTACACCGTAAACACAGACCCATGTTTCTTTGAAAGCTAGAAAAATAACAAATGCGTCAGAGACAGTGTCAGGACAGCTGTTACAAAATGTGCTTGTTTTAGGACAGGAGAGCTTAACTCACCTCAAAGAGGGTTTTGTAGGGCCTCTTAAGATCAAGCTGCAACAGGTTGCCGAGCAGGGGAAGAGGCCTTGGCCCTGGAGGCCCCTTCTTCATCTCCTGGGAGGTGACGCTGCTGGAAACAAGATACAGCACCAGCAGGAGAACAACAACCCCCAACCAGGTGGTGGGATTGGAGAAAAGGAGGAAAATAAAATCCCCCAGGACAGACATTGCTCTGGCTGTTGATGACGCTCCTCTCGCTAAACCTTGCAATTAAAAGAAAGTGTTGTTTACACTCCAGACATGTCGTAAAATGTTCTTGAGTCTAAATTACAAGGCTAGGTTTACTTCCCGCCCCCTAGGCGCTGCCAATTTACAGCTGAGGCAAAGCACCTCACAGGTGAGAGAGACCTGACAACAAAAGGAGAAGAACTTGTTTGGTTACGTTCTTTTCCTGCATTTTGTCATGGGATTAACAGTCATAGGACAACAGAATACAGGAGGGAGGGAGGCAGCCGCAGTTTCTGGAGCCAGGCACTCTCCACCATAGACAAGACTCAGCATGATGGGGAACTGTAGTGTAAAAAGGAGCCTCATATTTAGTCGCTCAGAGTACTCAATTCTATTCAGTTCTCTGTATTTCTGTGTGTGTGTGTGTGTGTGTGTGTGTGTGTGTGGGTTGGGTCTGTGAGCGCTTGAGCCATTGATTCGTTATCTGACTTTTGGCCTACTGATGTGTTGATCTCTACTGTCCGCACACATCTGCACTCCTCTCCAAGGTTGGGTAAATGAAAGGACAAGTGTGCATTTGTAGGCAAAGACCCAAATGTTTTATCAGGTAAACAACACTTGCGTCTCCCAACCAATGTGGAGTCAGGTCACGTTGACCTGAACTTGCATTCACCTCGCTCTCTGCAGAGGGCGGGGTGAGATGAGTGAGAGATATGAGGTCATCTCGACCTGAGCCTGCACTCTGTTGGCCGGCCTATGAATGATGCAGTTTGCTCTCAGACTTTTTACTACTGTATTATTTTACTGGAAAAATATTGTATACTGCATTACTGTACCGGGACATTATTGTACTGCACAATTATGGTATATCTTATATATTTTAACTGCATGAGCACCTATTGATGAGTGGATTATTTTAGCATGTTATTTTAGCATATCACACTATGATGAGCACATACTGTATATGCATGGAAAGAAGCACCAAGACACACATACTGAGTTATGAAAAGTAATAACACTGGGATTGAATGTTTAATGCACCTGAACCCCTTGTAATGATTGCTTTGATTAATGTTGTGATTAAAGAAATGTTTTTTAAAAAACAGAACATATGGGAAGGAGGTCTGGAAATAATCTAGGACGCCTCACCAATGTGTTTTGATCTTAGGGATTGGTTTACAAGGAAAGGGGTTAGAAACTCTCAGCATTCCCACCCAGCATATAAAGCAAAGCGCAGCAAGTTAGAATTTTAGTCTGGTTCTGGAGCTTGACTCACTGAGTTTTGTTTGTGACTTATGGCACAGTAAAGCTCTTTTGCATCTGATCCAAGCAGTGACTGATTGAGTGCTGCTGACTGACTTCAAGCCATTGCTATAGAAGAACAAACTGAGTGAAGATTTCTTGAAGTATTTTGACACTTCACACTCTCCACCATAGACAAGACTCGGCATGATGGGGAACGCCTGGCATCTCATCTGATCAAACAGCTCATTAGATGTTGACTCAACAATATGAAGTTTTATGTCAAAGTATTGGCTTCAGTCATCACAAATAATTATAGATCAAACAGCTTCCAACTCCACCACTCAACATGTCAAGGCTGCCCTCTTAGCCCCGCCCTGTTTGTCCTTGCAGCAGAGCCTTTAGCTCAGGCTACTCGGCAGGATTAAACTATAAGGGGTGTAAGTGTCGGTGAAACCCAACATAAAATCTTGCTTGTCCACAACACCTGAAGGCATTGCATCCCAACCCCCACCTCCACCGCTGCTGGATGACAAGACCCAAGGGCCCTTCCCAAAGTGGACCCTAACGACTCCCACTCCATCACAGAGTGTAAACATGTTAGTAGTCACCTTCACAGCTGAAAGAAGCACCCGTCAATGAGCTGTATGGTATAAATACAGCGGCAAGCCTTGGGACAAAGTTCCTCTCTGTGGCAGAATAAGAACTGTCATAAGTTTTTGTAACCATGGAGAAAAAAAATAAAGCTTACTCATGTTTTATATTCTTCATATGCATTAGTAGCATTTATTTTTTATCTGTACGTGCAGCTTTTGTTTATCTGAATGTTTATATACTATCCTTTTGTCATTAAAGCAAACAAATATCCTGATAAATAAATACAAATTAAGAAATAATAGAAATAAAAATTACTCTTAACATCTTCTCATGTTTTACTTTATGTTTATATGCTGCTTGTTTTTTGCAACAGTTCCTATAACTCTACAATATTCAACACTTCACAAATGAACACAACTGTTTTCTAAAGACTAGAGAGGGGCATATTTTATCCTAAATACAGTGTAACCTTCACCATGTTAACATCCATTTTCATTTGCTTATCCGGGGCCGGGTTTCGGGGGCAGCAAGCCAAGCAAAGCACCCCAGACGTTGCCCTCCCCAGCAACACTTTCCAGCCCCTTCTTGGGGACCCCAAGGCGTTACCGGCCCAGATGAGATACGTAATCCCTCCAGTATGTTCTAGATCTGCCCTGGGCCTCCAACAACACCTCCAACGGGAGACGCCCAGGAGGCATCCTGATCAGATGCCCGAACCACCTCAACTGATCCCCTTTCGACAAGTAGGAGCAGCGGCTCTACTCCGAGCTCCCTCCACATATCCAAGCTCCTGTATGACAACATTAAATGTATTTCACCTTGTAAAGGTGGTCGTATGGGACTTCATTTGTACGGATTGTCTTCCGTGACGAACTCAGTACAGCGTTGAACGTGGTCAGTGAGTCAGCATCGATGCAGGCTCACTGTTTCATAACCCACTTAGGCTCCATGCTAGTTGGTTTTGGATGGCACTTAATGTGGCAGACCTGACGTGTGAACGTGGAAATGGGGCAACAGTGGGTAAAGAAAGGACGTAGGAGGTAGTTTGGTGAAGGCCCCCTCTCTCAGCTCCACCTTTACCCCCAGCCAGGTGGAGAGGGAGCTCTTCAGGCTTTGAATAAACAAAGCTAGTGGGCCAGGCAAAATCAATCCAGTCTCTTCAATCTCCCCTTGCCTTTATCATGGTGGATCCTCTGGCTTGTTAAGTCCTTTCTGGCAAATTTAACAAGCTGGTGAGGAAGATCAGCTCTGTGGTCGGGCTGGAACTGGACACACTGGAGACAGTGGCGGAGAAGAGGATGAAGGGTGAGTTCAACATCACCCTGGATAACCTGTCTCCATGACGAGCTGTGGCACCATGTGAAATACATTTTTGTATTTTTTCAGTTCAGGTAGCCTCTCAAAGGCCCAAAATAAGTATTTCTGCAAGAATGAAAATATATATACTTTTCCAACTTAGTGCTTGTAGTATCAGGCTGTGCAAATAGTGTCACTTACTGGAACAAAAGAGACACAGGTACTTGCTACCATTTGCATAGAGCATTATTTAATTTAAAAAGAATAGCGATACATATACAGTTGACAAGGTCAGTTTCATGGTACAGTACAGTACACAATTACAATGATGTAAATTCCCTTTTTTTAAATATGATACACTGCATTTCAGCATAACTCAATCCTTCCAACATCAGCAGCGCAAACCTCTCCATTTCTCCTTCAACTACGTATCTAACTTTGTAATTGATTCAAGTTGTACATGTAATGAGAAAAAAAAGTGCAAATACACAAACAAATGTAACAAAAGTCAAAATTAGGAGGTCAAATCCTTTAAAGACCAATAAGCCACATATATCTGTGTCTTCCTGGAATGTCAGTCTCTTACTTTCCTTCTCACACGCACACGTGGTGACATGAAGAAAGCTCTGTAAATCACATGAAGCTGTTAATGAAGTTGATTAACGTGAGTGCTTTTTGCTTTTGTGTAAGACAGTGAATACATTCATCTCACTTCTGTGAAGTCAGAGTGATTTTTTTTTGAGAGTAGGAATGTCATTTCAAGTTAACGCGATTTCTGATTGATCCCGGACTATAATATTGATCTCTATCATGGATGAAAAGCAGGATCTAAGATACATTTCTCATCTTTTTGGGGAGATATTCATACAGAACACATTAATCTTTTAAGTACAAACTAGGCTTTGAGAAAGTGATAAATTGGGCACGCTCTGAAGAGGTTCATAAAGAGGGACAAACATTGCGCTGACCATTCTTCCTCAGAACAAGGCATCCGTTTGTACGCAGATGATCTAGTGGAATTTTTACTATCCATACCATTGTTGGGCTTTGTTATTGCATTTCCTGGCGTTTCCTGAAGGAGCAGCTCGACATTAAAGATGACACAGAAGTACAGTTTGTCCACAGCACAATAACAATCTCTTGGTTTTAATATTTAAGGACTATCATAGGACTGTAGGCTACACCCACGCTAATGAACATAGCAATAGTTATGCATTTTAAAGCAAACGCATTAGCGTGGGTGTAGCCTTAGACTGGTGTGGATGAATTCAGGAATCACGTGTTGCCATACTCATTTAAACCCCCGGCTCTCACATGAGCACGCACACAGACACACACACACACACACACACACACACACACACACACACACACACACACACACACACACACACACACACAGGTGTACCATGTGAAATGCATAGCTGCAAGAAAAAAGGGAAACAAAATGTACAAAAACACCTCACAGGTCATTGCAGTCTTGCTGTTTTTAGGTCTAAGTCATTTACATGCAGTCTGATACAACTTAATTTGAAGTCAAGACCTCTCGTTTTACTGCAACATTCAAAAATAATCTGCGTCACACAATGATTTCTTCCTAACAGCTGGCAGGTAAACTCTGATGGGTGGATTAGCTACATGGTAACACACTGTTGCCGTAACTTGTTTGGCAGGAAAACCGAAACATTGGTTCACAACACCTGAACAATGGAGGCGTATCAAATGAACACAGACTGGACTGAATGTACTCTGAGGATTAATCCTCAGTAAGGACGGTCTTCTAGTAAACGCTAGCAGCTCTCTGCTCTTCCAGTATCATGCACTCTGTAAGTCATATTGTATACATGCATTCATTAATGTGCCCAAAACAGTCTTTAAATGAGTAAATGTTCTGCTCTGGCCTGAATGAGTAAGTGGTTTTTTTTAGTACCGTCACATTATTTACATCTGGCAACGACATTAAGAGGCTCTTAAGGATAACCAGGCATTTTGTATAGGGCAATATAAAGAAACAACAACCCTCATTGGTTAGATAAGGCGCAAAGGTGTGCAACGAGTTCATACATGTATCAAATGGAGTGGTTCATTCTCTTGTGATGATTGATGATCACAGAAAAAAAGAGCACAAATTCCTGGAAACATAATCAAGAAATAAAATCAAATCATAAATAACAAAAAAATGGACAAGCCGTACACGCATAAGTGCACACACACAAACAAACCCTGTCACACACAGTTCAGAGTAGTGGTAGTATCTAATGAGTGGTGTCTTTGACCTCACTAAAAAGGTGCAGTACTCAAGAGTTCATGACTTGGTATCATCATCGTCCAGCACATGTCTTAATTCTCCTACGTCTTTGTCACACAACAACAACAATAACAACGGCATCAATGACCCGATAAAGACACACTCACGTGGTACAGTAGTAGAAATGCTGAAATTGATGCGACTGGCCCAGTGTGCGTGTGTGTGCGTTGTTGGTCAAGGTAAAAATGGAGCTGGAGATAAACCTGCTCCAGCCTGTGTACACACCTGCTGTGTAATTGGGGCAAGTCCATGCACACAGGTCCTGCACACGCACCACTGGAGAAAATGGACAATGGATGGACGGACTCCTCGCTCCTCTTACTTCCTCCTACTCTCTGTGCAATGCTGGAACTGGGCAAAGCTGAGGAACACCTGCTCCAGTGATATCTGGCTCACACAGTAGTCTTCAATCTGGTATTTCTCTTTGGCTGCCTCCAAAGTGCCAAACACCTGAGTGGGAGTGGAGCATAGGGAGAGAGAAAACATGCGTCATGCATCCAATACAGGATCTAAAGAACATGCTGCAGCCAAACCGACAGCGTCAATGAGCAAGCTGTCGGATCGGCTAGCTGACTGATCCCTGACCTGCATGTAAGCGAAACAGTTTGCGTGTATTTCACAGCGAGGATCAGTCCTGACGTTTTTATTAATGGTGACATCATCACATCTGTGGCACACGTTAAATATCCAGGCATTATAAGTGACACACACTTCAAAAAAAACAAGTAAGTAGGGCCATTAACAATGTTAAGTTTAATCTGAATAATTCTAAGAGCAGAAGTAGAATTTAAGTATTAAATAAAAGCCAAGGGGCCATCATCATTGTCATATCCTAAAAAATACAATTCCCTCAATTCTGATAACTTCTTATTCTACTCTGATGCATCCCTGCTGTTTAAAATCATTCATGATTTTCCACCCTTTCCTCTCAGGGTGCTTTCAGACCTAGAGGTCGCTTGCTTTGGTTCAAATCAGGGACTAATTTTGTTAGAGTTGGCAGCATTTACAAGCAGACCAGATCACGTCTTGCGCCAGACAGCTGCTCTTGATTGAATTTAAATGCGGTTGTTTTGGTGCGCACCCAAGTGTGATTGCTGTGTTTACACCTGTCCAAACGTACCGCACTTAGGGGGCAAACTGAGTTCGATTGCACCGAACCAAACAGGGCAGGTGTGAAAGCACCCTTAGAGGTTGCCTGGTCTATCTCGACAGTGGCAGCTGCACCAGAGCACCTGCTAGGGCTGACTGGGTACCACAGTTCAGAAAGACAAGCTTTGGTCAACCTGTTTAAGTAGTGAGGACATAGAATTCTATAACCACAAACAGTAAAGACTATAAAAGAAGGAACAGTCATGACGACAGTGACAGCGCTCGAGGAGCCAGAATTTGGTGTCAGTTCCATTGGAGTCAAGGAGATGAGCACGGCCGGTCACTCTACAACCCCTCATATCTTTACTGTTTTAACTTTGACTGAAAAATCCTTCCACCAGATTAAAAAACACACAGTTCATGATGTTGACTGACTTTTTTAAAATCTAAATATGCACGTTTCTCTTCCTTGTTATTGCTCTCCAAACAGATCATGGCTCAATCCAGCATAGGCTGAGATGCAGCTGCTGGACAGAGCCATGAACAACAGATGCAAATTAGCTGCTGGCTAACTCTGCTGTGATTACTTTTAATTGTGCGCTCTCTCTGCAAAAATAAAAAATTAAATAAACAAATTAAATCTCTTGTGTTAATCAAGGCTTCCAAGATCACAGTTTAAAGCTACAATATTAATCTTTTGAATGCTGAAAATACAGAACAATACACTTTATATCTGCCCCTGTGCAAACACAGCCACTTACATAACTGTAACATTCACTTAGCTTTTCAGTGATTTTTGGAGTATATAACATGACTATACTATCATACCATAGCTGTGCAAACAACATTGGTTCATCAGTGCATTTTTTTTTAAATCTGGAGACCACCCTGTTTTGCCATCCACATGTTATGTGTCACTCTGTCCACTAGAGGGAGCCCTAACACAGCACAACTGCAGAGATGTACTGTATGTCTGTTAAGTTCACTTACCTGGGCCCAGGTCAGTGTTTTGTCAGTCAGATGATAGTGCACCATTCCCTGGTGCTCATCCTTTAATTGACTTCCTGTGGTGGGAGAAGATTCACAGGGTTAGATTTGCTGTTACTCATTTAGTGCTTCAGATTAACAGCAAAACACCCTAAACTGTTCAAGGCAGAGCACAAAAATCTTATAAATCGGCAGAGAAATAGATACACTTTTGACATGCTCATCTGCCTACTCAAATGTTAAATGACAGCTGTGCCTGCAGGTACAATAAGAGATAATAAACATAATTATAGTTATAGTCTTGGTCATCTTTATGGTTACTGTGGCAGTAAACACATTTTGTTTAATTTGAGTGAATTAAATTAGCTCCAGTTATCTTTTTAGTTATCATTGTAAACGTTAACTGTGTGTGTCTGACCTGGGAAGGTACTTTCGATGAAGTCTTTAAAAAGCTGCAGGTCACTGTCCTCCAACTCGGCCTCTATATGCACTTTAGCCAGCAGAGTGTATCCACTGCCAAACTTGCTCTTGAGGTGTTGGGGACTCCCGAGGCACTTGAACTGACCGTTGACCATCACTGCCAGCCTGGTACACAGGGCCTCACACTCCTCCATACTGGTGAGGAAACATATCATCGATACAGGTTAAAGATGTAAGTATCCTCACTTCTTCTGCTTTACATGAGATGTAGCAACATGGCTTATTTAAAGATGTTACACATTTTTGTAGATGTGTGTTTTTTCACTCGTATCCTTGAGAATTTTTGCGCACATTTCTAAAAACCTCACATTTTTATATATTTTTTAAATACTTCAAATATTTGTTTTATAATGTTTGTTTTGCTCATGTTGTTCATTATTGTTTTATTCTATGTAAAACCCTTTGAGACACACTTTGTAATATCGGGCTATAATAAACTTTGACTTGACTTAAAGATATATTCAGATCTTCTACTTAAGTAACTATACCACAGTGAAATTCATTCAATATATTACTTAAGTAAAAGTTTTTTAGTTTAACATACTCACAATATCAAAAGTAAAAGTGCTTGTTATGGAAAAAATGGCTGGTTAGAGTGTTATATTATTGTAATATTGGATTACTATTAATGATGCATTCATGTGTATGTGGCAGTTTATCAGTTTAGGTGGAAGTAGTGCTAGTTTAAGTGTTTTGTATACTGTGGGGTAGTTTCATCTTTGATAATGCATCATATGTTGTTAAGTTCATAATATTTTCTGTAAAATATTTCTATTGTATTCTATTTCTCTTGTCGACCAAGATGTAAGATGCAGAGCTAAAACGTCACTCATTGAAAACAAACATGAAAATAAACCCAATGTGAAGCCATTGCCCTCTACTATGATGCCAGACTCAGGTCCAGCAGGTGGCCTCCTCTCCAAATCAGCAGCTGTGTGTGCTAGCTAATGTTGTCTGAGTCCGACCACAAATAATCGACACAAAATTTAGCCAGCAGAAAACTGCAAATATCGGGCACTGCTACTGGTGAATGTCACCTTATTTGCCAACAGGCTGATGGCAGTCAATAAGGCGAGAATCAGCCAATACCGATGTTAAGCCAATGAACCAGTGCATGTTGGTATTTTTATTTAAGTAAAGCATCTAACTGCTTCTTCCACCACTGAATATTTCCTTCTTATTCTCATACAAAAGTACGTCTGCTGATACCTTATACACGTGATAAAGCTCACCTATGAGAAGTGATGATGATGGCCTTTCCAGACTCCCGTGTGCGTGTGACAGCATCCCACAGCAGCCTCCTGGCCACAGGGTCCATCCCGGTTGAAGGCTCATCCAGGAAGATGACCGGAGGCCCACCAATCAGAGCCATGCCTGCACTCAGCTTCCGCTTGTTACCGCCACTGCACATGTTGATAGTGACATGTTATCCACCCACATGCTCAGCAAAACAGAGTAATATTTAGGCTAGTAAGAATGAATGGCTCAGAACAGTCTACCTACCTGTAGCTGCGGACCAGTTTATCAGCGTGAGGCTCCAGCAGCAGCGACCTCAGGACGTTCTCCACACAGCCAGACACGTACCTCTCTGGTATTCCTCTGAGCCTGGCATACATGCTCAGAGTTTCTCTTCCAGTCATGTGGTCCAACACAGCATCAAACTGAGGGCAGTAACCGATGCGCTGCTGCACCTGTGACCCACACAGTAAATGTCGTCTGTCAGATCTTGAAAAAGCAGCATGGCACAGACTCTATTTGAATTTATAGAAATGTCCCTCCTAATGTCTCCTTCTGCTCTTACCTTCTTAACATCCCTCAAGATGCTGTATCCATCAATGTAGGCATCCCCAGAGGTAACACTCTCATCACCTGTCAGCATCTTAAACGTTGTGGTCTTGCCTGCTCCGTTGAAGCCCAGGAGGCCGAAACACTCCCCTTTTCCTACAGCTAGAGACAGCCTGTCAACAGCCAGGAGATTCTGCCCGCTGCTGTACACCTGAGAAGAAGAGATAACAGCGGGTCTCAACCAACTCATTGTATCTCACACAGACACACACCTCTAGAGCCACACATATTTCAACACAGAGCCGGTCTGTCTCATTCAGACAAGGAAAATCCTCCTGTGCTACGTACCTTGCTGAGCTCCTGCAGTATGAGGGGGCTGCCAACCATGGACTCCACAACTGGCTGGCACTCCAGGACTCGCTTCCTCTCTTCAGCCACATCCCTGTCCTCTGGAAGCAGTGCTGCATCCTCTATTAGAGGCAACTAAGACACACACACACACAGCTACAATTAAGGCTGTATTCAATGTCATTTTTTATACTTGAAGCTTCTTGAGGTTTTAGAATAAAGCTTACAATGTCATCCTATTTTATGAGGTCATCACCCTAAAATATGCCCATAAATGTCCCAAACACAGACAGTGAGAAGAAAATAAGAAAATACAGGCAGAAAGCAGAGTCTCAGCGGGAAAATACATCCCCACACACTTCGAATGCGTCTTAAGTGATGAGAGGGCCTACCTCTATATGAGTCTACACCTCATTTTTTTTAACAAAATCCTGCACAGTATACTTTTCAATCGAGTTTCTTTAATGATTAAATGTAATTTTTGGTGCTGTTAGTTTGCTGCTAAACCATCCTGTTCATACAGGTGCATCCCTTTGTGTGCGGCAAGCAGGAGAGCAACCTGTTTCAGTTTTAAAAAGGTAAACGCCAACAAATACGGAATAAAGCAGATTATTCTGTGAGATAATAACATTGTAAATTTTGGAATCTTTTTTTCATCTTTCAACATTTGGACTTAATTGGAGTTATTTGAAATGTGTGGATCACACAAGCTGGAAACAATCCTACGTAGCCACCTCTTGAATCTAATTTTCAAAAAGAATAGAATCATACTAATAATATTAGTGAGGCCCAAACTTAATCTGCAACTGTGCAGACATTATGGGTTTAAACAGAATGAATAGACATTAAATTAGCTTCAAACCACTCAGTACAGCCCTACTTACAATATAAAACAGAAAATATTGCAAACAAAAAGTACGGCCTTGTGTCTCTATGTCAGAGTAAATAGGGACTTCAAGTAACGTCATATGTCATCTGGCAGCAATTGTACATGTCCACAGTTTGTTTTAATACTTAACAAGGGACTATAACACACATACAAATGCAGTACTTTACTGTGTAACAGTGTTTCATAAGGATAGACCGAAAAATAATCTACATTTCTGACACTTGATAGACGAGATTAGGCAAGTTTAGTTAAATGACATAGCAGATGGAGCCTGTGGAAATTGTAATCTTCAACCAACAGCTCTTTAATAATGGAAAGCCAAGGATGACATCTTCAGTTTGCTTGTTTTGTCAGGCCAATAGCTAAAATCCAATGATACTTAATTTACGATCACTTAAAATCAGCAAATCATCACATCTGAGAAGCTGAAAGAAAGGCAATGTTTGGCACATTTGTTTTTTTGTTTTTTTTTTTTAAATAAAAGACATTAAAGATTGTACGATTACCGTAAAACTTCATTTAAAAGCTTGGTCCCTATTAAACGCCCAGTCCTCTTTACTAGCCTGGTGTGGCTACACATTATATAAATAAAGACCTGCCAAAATAAGACACCCAGTTTGGTTGCCAAGCAGTTGAGATGCTACACAGCTCGGTTTATTTAATTTTCCTGAGGCCATGTCCACCAGAGAAGAAATCATTCAGATTTACCAGCATGACGAAAGTGGGGACTCTCTTCTTCTGAAGCTTTTATAAAGTCAGAATGTCTCCATTCCTCCATTACCCGGTAAGTTATTCTTATTCCTTTAGTCCGTAAGGGTCCACCAATCAAAAGAGTCAAAGTTGTTTTATATAAAAATTAATAAAAGTTATGAACATTTTTCGAACAAGATAAAGTTGTGTTTTCCCTGGGTGCTGTGAAACAAGTGTCATAACATAACACATAGTTGATGTGTTATTCGAAGCCTAATTTTTGAACAATATTCATACTGATTCAAATTTAAAAATTCCTCATATTTCCCAACTTTGCTGAGCAACAGTTTGGTGTGAAAGGAATTAAAGGCCTGTCCCATATAGAAACCTTAAGCAAATAATAGCCCTGGCTACTAATTGAAGTTTTATGGTATAGTGTTTTCTAAAATCAGTCGGAGGAGTTTCAGTCTTTCATTTGAGATATGTAAGTCTTAAATATCAAAGACTCCATTTGATAAGTGTCTCTGTGCTGATGAATGCAGAGGCCGTAAGAGACGTAGAGAAACACCTCTGCCTGATGAAGTCTGACTCAGACTGTAATAAATGAACCTTATCAATTTTGGCAAAAAAGATGGAGACATTTATCAATATGTCATTTACGGCTGTTCCCCATGATAAGAGGGCAGATGACTCGGCTTCTTTAATGTTCTGTTATTACTCTTAAGCTGCCAATAATGTTCAAAGTGCTGCTTTTATAAGTGACAAATGTCCCTAACTGCTATTAGATATATATGAATCGACCCAATAGCAGTGTTTCTAACTATGGTTTCAGTTAAACATAACCCAGAGTTTCCCTTTCATTAGGTGTGTACACCATTACATTTATTCCCTGCACATTCAACTCTGCATGACCATTCACTTTGTGGATCTACGCCCACTACTCCAGTTGTCCTTAGCGACTCCTCTCTCAGGCTGCAGTTTAAATTTATTCAACCACACTTTTTAAACAGTCTCCCAGAGAGACCTCCTGCGCAGTTCAAGCTGTAGTTGCTGAGAGACTTCTAATAAAACTGGAAAGTTTCCATTCTCCAAACACATCACAAACAAAAAAACACAGAAAAGAACACTATTTTGTTCGCTGTTCCCACAATACACCTACCTGTTTACGTCTTCTGCCCAGAGAGGCGAGGAGTCGCCGGAGAGTGCGTACGCACTGCAGCTCGATGACGAACAGCAGAATGATGAAGACCAAACCTTGCACCGCGAAGGCCACGAGGAAGCGTCCGACACCAGGTTCTGACATTGAGAAGTAGTTTTCCTGGTATGTGATGTCTGGAACCAGAAAAACGCAGAGTTATGTCAAGTGAATTAAGGTCAGAAATGTGCAAAGCTTACACAATAAATCCGTGTTTATTTTGGTGATTAAAGGCAAGTAATTAGATTAAAAGATACAATAAAACAAAATGCTAGGTTAAAATGGGATTATTAAAGTACAATTTACAGCTTAAACAGTCTTTAGTTAAATTGTGGTGCAGTATGCATTTTATTTATTCTCTGGTGAAAGCAATGATCCTTATTTACAGGACACATCATCATTAATCATGTAATTATTGACACGATAAAAATGAACCACCACCGTCACCTCAGTATGTGTGAGACTGCCTCCCACATTATGACTCATCCTCATATTTATATCTTCTATATGATACATTCTTTACATTATAAATGGTAAATTCAGGACAACGTCGTCATTGTTTTATAACGAAGAGTATACACTGCACCACCTCTATTTCGTCCTCTGAGGCCACATTTAGGCAGTACTTACTTAAAATTTGGCACACTGTCTGTGTGATTGGACTGGAGTTGCAGAATGAGATGAATTCGTAGTTCTGGTAGAACTGGCTGAAGGACATGCCCAGGCAGTAGTTTGGGAAGATGAGGAACACCTTATCCAGTAAGTGCGACAGGCTCTGCAGGTTCAGCTCTGGAGAAGGAATTCATAAGGAGGACATTAACAGGAATGATAAGGCAACATTTATTTCTTTTGTATTCTTTACTTGAGTACAGTGTCCCTAATTTTTGTCCTGATTTTGTTGTTGCTATCCCCTATTCAGTGGCAGTTATCTCACCAATCACCAGCAGGAGTAGCTAGAGCATGATCCCTCACTGGCTTCCTATCTACAAGTAATGCAAATTGCAGTAATCGTCAACTGCCAGCCGGTGGGAAACATCCGGTCTGCCAAAGCTTTCCGTCCAGACCACAGCAGAATACTTATTTCAGAAAATGTGAGGAGGAAAAAAAACTATATTTTTTCATCCTATATTGAAGCAAACCCCAAAACACTGAGATGGAAATTTTATTAAGTATAATTTACCAACCTCAAATATGTGCATTTGACCTGCAGATACTAAAGAAGTTACAAATCCATCTGTCAGCTTATTATTAGCGGTTGGTAAACTACCAGAAAAATATCAATATAAGCCTCCTGAGCAAACTATTTATAACGGACAGATTGCAGTCCATCTTGTGAAGGAGTGGGAAAGGGATTTTTTTTTCCCTTGTGTCATCCACACTTAGCACCAAGGATGCATTGAGCCAAACAGAAACACTTTTTCAACCCTTAAAAGAAGTACAAATCATACTGACCTGAGTATAAGATGATGTTTTTTAATGGAAATTACATTTGAAAAGGTGTGTGTCATATTGGACTGAAAGTATCTAACCAGCATCCTCTAGCTATCGTGTAGTGCAACAGACACTTTGAATGTCTTAAAGTGCTGAAACCATGTGTCTCCTCTCACCTGGGATGGTCATGATGGTGACAGCCAGAAAGGTTGCTGTGCCAGAGATCATGTTAAAGATGGTGAGGCGTGTGTAGGCAGTAGCAGCAGTGGAGAAGAGGAAGCTGAGCAGGTACATAAGAGGCACAACAGCCCAGCCATACAGCAGCAGTAACAACAACACATCCACCAGATGGTTATTGTCTACGAAAGCCTTGACTCCGAATGCCTTGAACACCACCTACGAGCATAAAATGAGTGAAGACATGATACAGCGCATTCATCAATTTTATGCATGTTGTACTCTCTGCCTGGACTCAGTACTTTTATCCCAAGAAATAATCAGATGTCATACTGACCAGCATGAGGAGACAGGGCAGCAGGAAGTTGACCAGGTCCCACAGCAGTGCAGAAAACCAGAAGTTCGACAGGTAGACGCCGCTGACTTGCTGCACGTGCTTGGACTTGATGGAAGACTCTGTTACAAGCAGCAGGGCAAATGTGCTGGACAGGGAGGCCATACCGTACATGAGGTTGATGGCGATGGCGAAGCCTGTCTTTCCCCTACAGATGGGGGAAGAGAATGAGAAGGTTAGTAGAGAAAGAGGGTTTAAGGTCAATAATAACTCTTTCTATTTTCACTTTCTGACCCATTGTGGTTAGGGATATGCACCAGGCAAGCAATTCTCATAGGACGAGGTAGGCACCATCTTGGGATCCTGCGTCTAGTTCTTAGAATACATGTATTACTGTTTTTCTGTACACATGCTGGATGACTTGACCTGGTTTAACTCAACACGTCAGTCCAGCGCAGCACAGATATGTGTCTCCATTACAACAGGGCTACCCACTTGAAGGTGTTTTTTAACTGATGACGACTTGCCTTGAGTTATGGCGCATACAAGCAGCGGCTTAAGTCCCTTGTTTTTCCATCACACAGCAGGGCACGTAAAAAAGTTTACCTATTGAAGATGAACTGTTTGCAGAGGAGCAGTAAGAGCCTGCTGTCTACTGCTCTTCATGTCACTGCGGCTGTTTCTGCTTTTACTCTTTCTGCCTGCGGTGTTAGTAGATGTGACTTACTTGAGAAAAGCAATTAACAAAGTTTCACTAATTCGGTCTCAAAAACATTTCATCATCTATAGATTCTTTACAATGAGACCCCCTCTTTATTTTGTTAGGTAAATAATTTTTTGTGATGCAGAAATAATAAGGAAATGTTTGCTTTTCATCAGCAGTACCTTAACATGACTCCTATACAGCTAAAAGTGAACTTGAAACAGAAAAAATAAAGTGGATATCTAAAATAGAAACTTCAAACTACAGAGATTCAGTTAGAAGCTACAAAAGGACTGAGAGCTGAACATGGAGATTTTTAAAAACATCTTTCTCTCTGGTCTCCTGCACAGACATCTGTTGAGTCTTGCAACACAGGCTTGTTTCAGGGGGAGAAGCAGGTCATCAGAGGTTGACTGCAGTCAGCGAGACATCACTGCTACCCACTAGGAGGTGGTCAGGCGGTCAGAAAGTCAGGCGTACTTTGGCGCAGCTTGGCATGTTTAAATTGATAATGGAAATTCAAATTGGTGCAGCATGCTTTGACTCAGCGTGGCCAAAGGTGCCGATGGAAAACCCCTATATAATCTCCACCTTTCCAATCCTGTGTTTTTAATTATAAACCAGCATGCTCACAAGATTCCAGAGTCCAAATCAATACCAATGCAGACCTCAACAAATGAGATGGCCTTTCTCTTGTCAGTATAATGGCTAACCCCCCCCAAAAGACCTAGGGTTTAAATCTACATTAAAATCCCTTAGTGAGTTTTTCTTACCTCCAGAAATTTTCAATTTATACTTTGACCTCAGAGACACTTACATGGGAACTCAGACAAGCGGTGATAAATTACACCAGTAAAGTGCGACAGAACTGACTGACACTCGTATAGGAAAGCTAACCTTTCTTGTTATGTAGCATTAAAACTTTGACACCCTTGGAAAACTTTGCAGTTTTACATTAGAGTATATGTGTAAAAAATGTGCTGCTTGTAACTGTGCTTGCCAAAAAAAACATGTAAGAACTCTTGTCTCTTTCCCGTCCCCCCACTCACTCTGTAAGCTGGCTCTGCGCGATCTCAGACAGGTTGCGCGGCATGGGGTAGTTGCCCGTCTGGATGGAGGCATTCGGCCCAGCTAGAAGTTTGAACAGAGCATTGTCCACCATCATGAGGGCCGTGGCAGGTGTATGGTAGCCCTCATTGTTGAAGTACGCTGTTGCTTCTGCATACTGGCTGCTGCTGCTGCCACGGAAAGCAGCACCCACCACGCAGCGCTCATTAAAGCTGCCGCCCTCTTCCTCTGCCTGGGTCAGGATGTAATCAGTGAAGTCTGATGGGGAGCAGGAGAAAAGGGGCATATGGTTGGTAAATAATCAGCTAGGCATCAAAGCAAAGTCCCTGTCTCTCACTGTGCTTACCCGTGACGTTGATGAGCTGGCCGAGCTGGGCAGAAAGCTGTGAGCTGTATGTATATGCCAGGGCAGAGGCCAGGGGACCCACCCCAGGCTGCAGAGCCACAGGGACCCTGGTGTGACCGTAGTGGCTGAGTGCCAGCCTCAGCTGAGGAGCCTCCTTGTGATTGGGAAAGGTGCGTGCCACGACTAAGGCCACAACGGTGAAGACCAAAGGGACCAGAAACTGAGCCACCATCACCTTCCAGTTTCTCCAGCTGTACAGCGCCCTCTTCAGGAACATGGCATAGAACTGTTGTAGATGTAGTCGGACCTGATGGGAGAGAAAAGGGGAATGTGAGCTACATGAATGATGTGCAGAAAACATGACCGGCATTTGTGGGCTTCCTCATATCTCACCCCGGTGTTCAGCTTGATGTTGGAGCAGTCTTCTGAGATGAGCGTGCCGCTGTCGGTGAAGTCAGTGACATCGGTCATGCCGCTGATGCTGCTGGCATCATCTGTGGTCCAGTCATGGGAGCGTCTCTCATGTTGGTACTGCAGGGCTGGCAGCTGGATTGCCTGGATGTCCAAACTAGAATCCACCAACTTTCCCACCCTGAACACACAAATCAATCTGTGGTCAACTTACTAGAAACAGGAAAAAAGATGCCTTAAATATGAAGCAACTAACAGGACAATAGGTTTCTGTGATGTTACATGTTGATTTCCAGGAAGCGAAACGTCTCCAAAATGCATTTTTATGTTACAAACAACTACTGTAGGTCTACAGCATCAGTGTGAGCTTGGTTACATCTTCCACCAGCCTACCCTTTCTACAAATCTTACCCGTGGAACTGAACAACAAAATTATAAACTAACCAAGAAAATAAGATTTAAATAATGTTAAAACTTATGTTTCAAAGCTGACAGTATTTGTATGTCTGAGCTCTGCGACAGTAAACTGTGGCAATACAACATAATCTTAAAAATGTTTGATCATCAGAAGTTTCAAATTAGAAAAGACCATTATACAGTATTTAATTTAGTTTGGATGATTACAGTGGTATCAAGAAATTAAAAAAGAAAAGCCTGAATGGTGGCTAACTGACCAGACATTTTACTTGGCTGCGAAATGCCAAACGCCAGAAGGATGTTAAATGACCAAATGTTGAAAACAGCAGCTTTTCTTGGTGTTTGGTGTTTATAGCCAGAGCACACTGATGGATTCTCGGCATGACTCGTAAATAACAAGGCCCGTGAGAAACACATTCTTGGCAGCGCCAATTACAATGACATACACTCATGCTAGTTGAAGTAGCATGCAGTGTTAGCGGTCTGCAGCGAAAAGCGCTCTCCTTCTTGTTGCCACAGATACACATTTTGAGTCCACTGGGAAACAGGAATAACTGCTCAGTGAGCAGCAGGCAGCTGGGACTGAGACGTGTGAGCAAAGGAGAAAAGGCAAACACATCAGCCATGGCCTTGGTTCGCATGTAAACAGAGGTGAAAACTGTTTCTTTTCACACTTAGATATGTCTCAGTGTGTAAGCTCTGTGGATTCAGAAATAGATGCATGACTGCAGAGCTTCTAAAACAGACATTATTTAAATTTAAGTATTAAATGAAAACAAATTTTTCTCCATTAAAATTATTCCTTGAGTCATATCCTACTGATATGACATTAGGAAGACATAGTCACTTTCACCCCTGTCTTGTTTCTCCTACCTGAGGAAAACCTCCTCCATGGTTGTTACTGAAGCTCCATAGCTGGCGATGCCCAGCTCCTCTCTGTTCATCTCCAGCTCAGCAAACAGCAGCTCAAACCTGAGAGCAAAGACAGAGTGCATCAGGGAAACACGCTGCACACCACCTCACAGAGGGACAAATGCTATGACTCAATATTACAATATGAGCTCTTAATGAGAGTAAAGCTGCTGAATCTCACTCTGTATCAATGAGGCTTTCGTTCTACCTTAAATCTAATCATAAAACAGTAGTAAGTGTCACTGTGGAGTGGAATTCCAATTTGTGGGGACAAAAATATTGATTTTCAGTATATAAAAAGAACATAAAACAAGGTAACAGGAGAGATGGTTATAAAGGAAGGAATAACCTGAAGGGAGAGAGGAACTGAAAGGCCAAGATCGACAATGTTAGCAAACACAGAGACCTTTTTTTTTGTATTGATCTTATGATTAAAAAGAAAGAGTTCGATGCATAGAGCCAAAGAGAAAGAGCCTGCATTTATTCTAATCTTGTACCCATTGTTCGTGTAGGTTTCCCCCTTTCACAGAAGTTTTAATTAGTCGATATGTTCAGCAGGCGTGATTTCTGCTCGTGGTCTTTCTACCCTTAGGCCACTTCACACTTCACACTGTGTTATTGTGAGCATTCTACATATGAACAAAGACGTGACCGACTCACCTGCTGGTGCTTTCTTTGGGCAGAATGTAAGAGAGCTCGGCCCCCGCGCTGCTCTCAAGCGTGGCATTAGGAACATACATGTGGACAAGGCGGGTGATCTCGGACACGTTACAAAGAGCGTCCTTTACTATCACCATGTGGTAGCCAGCACCTGGTGAGCAGAGGAAAGGAAGAGGTGTGTATAATTAATGTTACAATCATGTATGTTCTCACTATTCATAAAGACCACAATTATAGAGCTGCCCAGGTGTGCTTTATATAGCAAGGAAAGGATGAATGATGAATGTCGACATTTGGCAGCTAAAAGTGACGTCGTACTGCAGTTATTTCCACTGACCGTATTTGTTCTTAAGGAAGAGCGGTGACCCGCAGCACTGCAGCTCCCCTCCTGCCATGATTGCGATGCGGTCGCCGAGCAGGTCTGCCTCGTCCATAAAGTGCGTGGTGAGCAGGATGGTGCGACCGCGCTTCTCCCCTTGCAGAAGGTCCCAGGTGGCACGTCGAGCTGATGGGTCCATACCGGATGTGGGCTCATCTAACATCACCACCTGGAGACAGATTAAGGTAAAGATAAAGAGATGAGACAGGGTTATTGTCGAGGAAGGACGGGACAAAAAGAACGAGAGTGAATAATGCTCGAGAAATTCTTCACCTTGGAGTCTCCAATGAGGGCGATGCCGATAGAGAGTTTTCTCTTCATGCCACCAGAGAGGGTCTTGGAGCGAGCCTGTCGCTTGTCCTCAAGGTTCAGGATACGGATGATCCGGTCGACCTCATCTGGAATCTTGTCTTTGGAGAAGCCTTTCAGCTGGATATCAAGCAGATAAACACATCAATGATAAACACATAGCTGAATTCTTGGAAAATGTTTACAAAAACGGGCCATTGTTAACTTTGTAAAGGTAGAATTTATGGCAGAGCTGTTGTACTGGATTACACTAGACAACGAACTAACAGGAAAACAACAAATGAATGAGTATGTGACATAAACAAAGATTCAGCTTCAGTATATGTGTGTATTTTGGTGTATATGTGCAATGTTGTGTGAGTACCTGTGCGTAGAAGAGCAGGTGCTCTCTGACAGTAAGGTTATCAAACAATACATCATGCTGAGGACAGAGTCCCAGACTGCGGCGGATCAGAGCCATGTCCTGACAGATGTCGTAACCGTTGATATACGCCCTGCCACTAGTGGGAGGAAACAGCCCTACAAACACACACAAAAAGCAGTCAGTTTTAAGGTGCCATATGGTGTGTTCAATTGTCTGTGTGTACATTGTTGTGTTTCAGCTAATTACCTGTCAGCATGGACAGCGTTGTGGTCTTCCCGGCACCGTTGTGTCCCAGCAGCACCGTGATCTGTCCCTCAAACATGTTCACCGTAAGATCCCGCACAGCCTGCCGCGTCTTGTTGCCCACTTTGAATTCCTGTCGAGCAGATAAACCCAAAACATTCACATGTATTAACTGAGCAAACTAGAATTACTGCCTCGCAGTTTTATGCCTCCGCCAACCAGTCAGGTTGCAGCTACACTTTATATCCATGTCTGTCCATACTCATAATATGCAGTTTGTGGTGAACACCTTAAGGGATTTAATAAAAGGAATTAAGTGTATTTTTAGAGGAAATGTGGATGCTTCACCCACATCTTTGACCTGGCAGCACAGAAGGTTTTTCTGACCAAATGTCTCCCCTTCTGTTCCTGAGATATGACCTTGAGAAATGGCCAGAAAAGAGCTTTTATAGAATATCATGATGTCACAGTGAAGTTGACCTTTGACCACCAAATTCTAATCAGTTTATTAATGAGCCCAAGTGGAATTTGATCAAAATCCATTATAGTATTCTCGTCATATCACGTTTACAAAAATTAGATGGATGCAAGGTCACAGTGACCTTGCTCTTTGACCACTACATTCTAATTAGGTGAAGATTCTCAGTCAACCAGGTCATGGTAATCATAAGTGCTATATCGTAGGCAACTGGACTTGCTTGCGTTTCTTGAACACGTTTCTCATCCAAGAAGCTTCTTCAGTTCTTCAGTTCACAACTGAAGAAGAAACCTCTTGAACAAACGCAAGCAAGTCCAGTTGCCTACGACATAGCACTTATGATTACATTCTAATTGGTTCACCGAGGAGCCCAAATTTGAAGAAATGTCCTCAAGGCATGCTTGAGATATCATGTTCTCAAGAATGGGATTGATGTACAGCTCGAAAACATAATGAATCCGGCCATGGATATCACCGGCGTGGAGGCATAACAACGTATCGGAGCAGAGGAAACTTGCTGCTTATTAACTATCTCCCTAACTGCAGTGAAATTTTTAATGACAGTGTACACCAGTGGTTCTCAAATGGTGTGCCATGATACCAATCCAGGGGTGCCGTGGGATTTTGTGATAACCACACATTATTACTGCAATATTCAACTGGGTCAAGTTATGAATGAATTTTTAATTGACTGCATCAGTATGCTGTGCGCACCCATTTCCTAATAAAGAGGCAAACTCTAGCTAAAAATGCAATTTAATAACATAGAAAAAAAAACCTTCACAGGGAACCTATTTGTCGCCATTCACGCATCTGAATTATCTCAGTAGACAGTATCACAAAAAGCTACCTGTGTTATTTTTCTTATTTTTATTGTCTTATGTCATGATAAGAGTGATAACACTCTAACTAGCTCTCATACATTAGAGAGGCTATTATGCCCAGATATAAATAACCTACCTGTACCTTGAGATTTTGGCTTGTAGACAAAGTTTGAAAACCACTAGTCTACACTTTGTGTTGGAAACTTGTACCATCTGCCTCCTTTTACAGTAAGGGGTCCCCTTATGTTGACCTTCTGAGCATCTGCTTTGCTGCTCACCTTGGCAAGGTGTTTAATCTTGATCCCGGAGACTAATCCAGCTGGTTCCTCCTCTATAAACTCCCCTTTCAGAGCCTTTTCCGCATCTTCCTCTTCCTCCTTTTCATTCACCAAAGCCATGCGGGGGCTGCTGCACCAGTATGAAGGCTGATGAGGATGAGACAGATATGGAGATTAAAAGAAAGTGAGGGACTGATAGAGGCAGAAACTGGAGTGGGGCAAAACAGGCCTCAGCCAAAAAGCTGTATAAGAAAGTGGTTTACAAATCTAGTATTAATTTCAAACATATTTCCATGAGTCGTTTCTTAAAATGAAAGTTGAAAATTGCATCATATAGTGCACTTGTGTTTTTTTGATGAAGCAAAGTAATTACAGGATGCAACAGGGGAAGCAGAGGAGCAAGATCATTCATAAAAACACGAGAAGGACAGAGTGGGCCAACATTAACATTGTTCACGTACACTCTACATTAGAGGGGACTGTTTCCTGACAAGACCTCCCTCTGGTGCACTTCCTAAAACCCAAAGTCAGACCTCCAATTTTTACATCTCACACCCACGCATACAATGGGCCTAAAGTGCGTCAACAGCTAACCCACACCCTGCTGGCAGTCTCTCGAATTCCTGACCACTGGGAAAATGGGTTAGCATGAGCTGTGTGTGTGCGTAAAGGCACGCCATTTCGTGATCGTCCATAGTTGTTATAAACATAAACCTTATTTGTGTTGGCTGGACAGACTCAGACGCTTCCTGTTATTCTAGCCAGCTGAACTCAAGGACTTCCTCTGGCCGATAAATTGTGTCCTCACATTTTCAATCCCATCCGTTGTCACTATATCAGAGCCACTTTCTCTGAGTGCAGCAATTTCTTCAATCTAAGGTCATTTTTCCCTTACAGGAGACCTCGACCTTGCAACTACCTGATGGCTCTGTAAGTGCTGAACACTTGCAGCATTTGTTCGCATGATAATGTGTCTGTAAACCACAATGTGAAAGCCACGTCAGACTGGTTCAATTCCTGCTAGTGGCAGCTTGGGCTTGTTCACGCCTTTCAACAAACACATGGCACTGCTCATGTCATTTTTACTGCACTCCCAGTATAATGTATCATATTCCTTATTAAGGCAAATGAGCAGCTATGTGTGAGAATGCTTTGGAAATCCAAAGGCAAATAGCTTTTCAGCAAGTTACGAGACCAATCTCACACAATATTTAAGAAAATGTGAGTGTATTTCTAGTTAAACCTCACAAGTTTAACAGGTATATTAAAAAAAATACAAGGTAATCGGTAGATTAAACTATGACATTATGTGGAACTGCAAATTAGAACAGAAACATGAAAACAAATTGTGCTGTTTGTTACTGGGAACGGATATAACAACAACAAACCTAATGACTAAGCTATATTTTGCTGGTACACAACTTCCTTATTTCTTCTTAAGGTTTGCTTTAAGCTTCAATTACTAACTGACACTAGCTGCAGATACTTACATGGACAATATTCCTTAAACCCGACTGAAATCATTGTGATTAGAGATTCCAATTTGACTGTTTACATGGATGCTAAACAAAGCATTTAATCAGGATATAATTTTTACAATGTGCGCAAAGTGGTTCTGCAGGCTGTAAAGCATCTAATCTGCCAGATATAAAGCAGAGGAAGTTTTTTTCCAACGTGACTGCGAAAATTCAATTCATTCAATAAGTAAAGTATAGAAGGAGGTGAAGTGGTTCAGCCTGGTAATTCAGTTTAATAATAAGTAGCGAAAGTGCAAGGTTATTTTCTGTACCTACAAGTAGGGCTGGGTATCGCCACTGATTTCCTGAATCGATTCAATTTCGATTCACAAGGTCCCGATTCAATTCAATATCTGATTTGATTCGATTTGAGACGATATTGATTCAATTGGAGATCATTTTGCTGGAATGTGAAAGAGATTCTCAGAGAACTAATGTTGTAAATTTTATGAGGAATTATTTAAAAGCAAGATTAAATTCAGAACAGGAATAAAACTGAATATTTTATCACTAAATGTTGTTTCTAGAGCAGCAACAGTAAAATTAAAACAGCAAAGTCACAATATAAACTCAATATCTCACTGAAATCAAATCTAAAATAAATCATATTCTTTCTACATCACAAAACTGAGAAAAGTTTGGCGATAATTAAAAACACAGGCATCCGTCAGTGCCACTCCTCCTGTTTTTTTAAGGCAGACTGTTAGGTCACTTGTTTTGTCGCAGTTAAATTTTCTTGAATTAATAATTACATTTTTTTTTTTACTAATTTGTCATATCATCAAGAAAATTGTTATTGCAAAAAAACCCTGTAACATTGTGATATTATTTTAGGAGCATATCGCCCACCCCTATTACAGATGTCCCCTAAACACCTCACATGCTAACCTATTAGTAGACTGTACAATCCACAGATGTTTCCTAAACATCTCATATGCAGGCTACAGCTACTGGTACCAACAGACGACCGCTATGTCCAGCAACTTCACACTGCAACCTGAAACATCAATGTCACATAACACAACTGTTTCAAAATCAAATAATATAATTAGTAATCAAGGCACTCAGAGAGAGAATATAGCTCTGGCAAAGCGCTTCATAATTTTTGAACTTATTAACGACTCTCTGTCAACACCGGCAGGGGGAGGTGCGTAGAAACGGTCAAAGGTTTACACCACCCGTCTCAACCTGATTGACAATACCTTGCGATAGGGCCAGGGCGTGCCAGTCTCTTTCAATTGACGTGATTACATGAGGCATTTTTATTCTGATTGGGCTACTGTTCTGATTATTAGTGGAATATTAGGGTCTGTGTAAACGCACCTACTGTTGAGGGGCAATATTATCAGACACCTGAAATTATCTGAACATTTATGTCACTATCTCTTCATAGTTACATCCCACTTATGTATGTGCTAGTGTGAGCTGCTTATCTTTGATGCATACCAGTACAAAGAAGTAAGATGGTAGAGGCACTCCGTACTCTCCAGGAAAAACTGCCTCCATGTACCAGGCCACCAAGCCATAGAGCACAGAGTCAAACAGCAGCAAGCCCAACACCTGGGCCAGGGAGAAGTCATCATCTACTGTCACAGAGTCAAACAAGTTTGACCACTGTATTCCCGTTCCTACAGGGAGGAGAGAGAAACATTTTTTAAATGTAGTTTTAAAAGAAAGGAACAGAAAAACTGACTCTGACCTCTTCACTTCAAACCTCAAGTCTCACCTTTGCCTTCAAACATTCCTATGAGCTGAGCTCCCATGGCCATGGCCACATTGGAGATTAGGCAGGCTGACACCTTCTGTGCATGGCTCAGCAAGTCGTAGCGTGGCCACAGGAACAAGTAAGGCAGGTAGCTCAGGAAATAGATGAAGCCGCCTGCTGCCGCTGCCACGTTGGCTGAAATCAGAGCCAGAAAGAAATGTTGAGAGGATGCTGAGCAATACTAAGATTCATGTAGCCTTAAAATAGTGACTTGAAGAGCACAGCTTCTGGCACTCTCTCCGTTGTCACAGTTACAGCAGGTGATCACTGCTGTGCCGCTAGATGAGCTTAAATGCACGCACATATGCATTTGGAGAACTAAGCAAGAGGTAACAGGTAAATTACTATGTGAAGAAAACTACTTTTGCCGCAAAAACCCATTTCCCTGATTGCCAGAGCAGGTCTGTGAGTGCTGTTCAGACGAAGCATTAAGGAGGAGAAAAGAGAGGTGGGGGAAGGAAGTTGAGCACAGTGGATGAGGCAAATGAAAGACTTTCAGGGCTGTTTTTGCTTTTCCATTTCAGAGCAGCATGACAAGACTTCTCGAAAGAGCACTTGTGGCACACAATGTGACATTTTGAGACTGTGTGGAACACGCATTGATGAAGTGCCATTACCTACTTCTAAAAAGTACATCAGTGGTGGGGAGAAGTATCCAGACGACTGTTCGCACAAAGACGGCTAAAAGAGAAAAAAATCTAGCTTTCTTAAAAAAATGGCCACTGAAGGATCCTCTCCGCTGGCTTGGCCCAATTTCTGTAAAAGCCCCTCATTGTTGCTTCTTTCCTCCTCCGTCAACAAATCGTTATTTCTAAGAAAATCTGTAGGGCTATACCTGACGCAGAATTACATCCGAGTTCAGCGGGACGTTCAGGGTGACAGTGATGTTCACATAACAGGCTATAGTAAACAATCAAAGCTAATGCATGCTAACTACACTAATGACAGACTGAATATGTGCAACATTTTTGCGGACACTAGGTATCAAACAAAAGCAAACACTATATTGTATAAGGTTGCTGTGATCTGTAAATTCACCACTTCTCCTACTCTGACCAGGCAAAGCTGCTCCTCCTCTGGACAGCTGCCTCTGTCTCACACAGACTCACCCTGGATCTGAAGCCCCTTTTACACTGCCAGATTTTCGGCGAATGTTGGGCCGTTTTGCAGATTGGCCAGTTGATCCAAGGTGCCCAATTTTCCGCCGCGTAGGGGTAAACATATTGGCGGAACCTTTTGGGTTTAAAAAGACCGAGGTGCCCTTCTGCCACGGGAGAAGCTGTTGATGACTTGTGGGAGCTGCGCTTGATGACAGGAATGAGCAGCTAGTAGTAAGAGGGAAAACGCAAACAACGTCGACACCAACCTGAAAGAAAGTGTAAAGATGAGCAACTGGGGAGACAAGGAATTGCGCACCCTCCTTGCCCTCGCAAACGAAGAGGCCATTAACCATCAAATGACGGGAACGCTAAAGGACGTCAACTGTTTATGTCACACGCTGAGCTACACATTTTGTTACTTGCTCACGCCCCCCATTGCCCCAAAAAAGGCACATTCTGTATGAGCAAAAGTAGGCAGGCGGCATTTTGCTGCACTCCCTGATTTTGTTTTTATACTGCCAATGCTGAACAAAGACTGATTGGGCTTTCTTGCAAATTTGCACAATTTCTATTTAAAAAGGGCTTGAGTCTGCAGCTACCTCTACCAGGGGGCAGCGTGAGAGCTAGGACACTCACTCTGCAGCTACACTTGGAGACAAAGACATTCCCAGTAGTAGACTGACCGAAAGACTAGACCAAAAAATTAAACAAAACAACTGCTCGACTTGAGGAATCTCGTCGACTGAGGGGTCTCCCACTGATGATTCAAGTCTTCAATTTTCAGGGGCAGCCCTAGAAATCTCTTGGACCTAGTTGGAGTTCATCGTGTCATGATCTTTGTGTTTTGATAAGCCCATATTTATGTACACAGTCAGAGGGGAAACAACATGATAATGCAGTTTCTTTAACTCATGCTAGTGGTAAGTTCAGCAGTCACTGACACAGGTTTAATGACTCAAATCAGGCTGTCAAATACCATAGTTTGGATAATTATTCATAGGGCCAGAGACAGGCCAGGCTGAGGGAAGGCAGTGAAAGCTGAGAGAAGAAAGGAAGAGCAGGACAAGATTTAAAAAAAAAAAAATACACCTAAAGTACCTTGGCTCATAATGTCAAAGCAAAATAGGAAAGCTGTCTGGGCAAGTGACAGAGCACATGACATTACCCAGAGGACAGAAATACAATATGATTAATGTGAAGAGAAATCAGCACATCAGGCTCTTTTCTTTTTGAGTCAGCTCCTGTGGACAAAAGGCTTTTAAGGTTTAATTCTTAACAACTATAATCAAGTGAAGGTTTATTATGATTGTAGTTAAAAAAGCCAAATAACACCATGAACTACAGCATGGATAGGCAAGCGCTTATGAGCTTTGCTTTGCAAAGGCTGCATAAAACAGAGGCAGTGACAAGCACTTGCAACCTGAGCTGCTTTGTTGCGAAAAGTTGGAAAAGAAGGCTTTCATTCAGATGCTGGTCTGAATGAGTGTGAGTACAAAGAGGGAAAGATAAGAGGAACATGAGGAAGAAGAGATAGGATTTAAATAGTTTTCTTTATCGTCTATGTTGTTGAGGCTGGATGGGGTGCTTTAATTTCAAGTGGCTGAAGACAGAAAGAGCCCAGAACAGCCTTATACAAGAAAATTACTACTTTCTAAAGTGAACAAAACATGTCTCTTCACTGAGAAAGGCACCATACAACACCAGCAGCTGAAATAGATTTACTGTAGCAGTAATTACGTGACTTAAAGGGACAGGTAACCTCCAAAATCAAAAATACGTATTTTTCCTTTCACCTGTAGTCACTGTGAGCTGCTGAGCACTGGACATATCGACCATACAGATGTCTGCTTTCTCTTGAATATAATGGAACGAGATTGCACTCAGCTTGTGGTGCTTAAAGCAACAAAAAATACATTTAAAAAACTCAATAGCAATGTCTCTTTACAGAAATCATGACCTGGTTACTTAAGATAATCTTAGCGTATAACAGCACATAGGGCACATAACTGTGCTCAACAAGGTCTGTGGATTATCTTGAGTAAAGGGGTCATGATTTCTAGAACGAGACACTGCTGTTGAGTTTTTCAAATGTCTTTTTTGGCATTTTGTGCAACACAAGCCGAGTGCCATGTAGTCCCACTATCTTAGAGAGAAGACTGACATCTCTACAGCTGATATCTGACACCAAAACAATCTAAATAGCATGACAGGTAAAAAGAAAAATATGTGTTTGTAAATTAGAGTGAACTTTTCCTTTAAATATTTACCCTCTTATGACTGATCAATACAGACTGTGTCATGTGATTATAATGTACAAGCCTTAATCCTTGTGCAGATCTTTGTGTAGTTCAAACATGTTGTAGCTGATGTGCCATTTACTGCTGTGTCAATGCTTTAAACCAACTTGTAGGAGGAAGCAAAGCAAACAGCAGGCACTTTGACCTACATCTGAGATACCACACACTGTTGCACATAACTGTACATTTCAGCAAAATAGAGCCCAGAGTGTGCCTTTTAAAGGGCATCTGCCCAAACAAACACACCACAGTACACACAGCAAGAGACCGAAAGTCAAAGAGACAAATTTATCATTCAGGAAAGAGTGGGCGGACACTTCACACTCACCTCGTGAGAAGAAGGCACTGATCATGAAGCTGAAGTTGATGGTGGCCACGGTGAAGACGAGCAGGAAGACAAAGACCAGCGTGGGGTCACTGTAGGTCAGCACTGCTCCGTTAGGGCTCACCTAAAACAACAGATAGAAAACAGACAGCTTCATGGCGTGCTGAGGCACGAGTATAGCCTCTAAATGACAAATGAACTCATTCCTGCACTGTTGCAATCATGACACTGAGCTATTGTTCATTGACTACACTGCTCAACACAAAACAAATCTCTTATTACTTGCTTTGCGCCAATATCTCTCTTAAACTGTCTTTTCCTCTTGGTTTTAGTTATTCCAAAAGCATCACAGCACTGCCTCTTGTTGCTTATTAGTTAACTACACCACACCACATGAAGTATTGCTTTAAGAGCTACACTTTAGCTACATATTTGAACATAATGAAATAGAGACTGCAGGTATTTTCCACTAAATACTACTGTAGAAGATATCGGATTATCTTTTATTTATCTAAGAAACTACTTAAACACGTGGTGAAGGTTTTCCGTGCTGGAATGTGTGTTATGTCGCAATGTTTTGCAGCACAAACTCACCTGGATACAAAGGAGCAGAGTCACAAAAAAGACTGAAATGGAGAGGAAGAGGAAGAACATGAGGAACCAGGCGCTCCAGTGGAGCCAGTTGCTGAGCCCCATCATCCTCATGTACTCCTGAAACGCAAGAAGAACAAGTAGAGATTAAGGATCGGTTTATTATTCAGTGCCAGGATCAACAGCCCATACAGAGACACACAAACACACCTTGAGCTTCCTCTCCTTCTCCTGTACCACAGCTCGTACTATGTTGAGGGAGGTGTAGGTAAAGCTGAGCACCAGTAGCAGGGGCAGTTGGTTCTGAATGGCCAGGATGAAGACGTCATATATAAAGGCAGGGTAAGGAAACCGCGACAGGACCACTCTGGTCTGTCGCAGCAGAGAGGCAGCAGCTGTTCTGTTGTAAGAGCGCATGATGGCTCGGTCCACTGCATGCTGTACAGCCAGGAATCCCTCTCGGTAATAACCTTAAAAGAGAGAACAGACATAAACACTTAAGAAAATAATGTTTACGTAAAAAATGACGCATGGCACAGCCCCACCTACGAAGTGACCTGTTCCATGAGGCACAGTCCTTCTTACCTCACTCGAAAAGTGAACATAAAAATGGGTACGCGGCCTTGAGGAACAAAACTGGAGCTGCAGTTGTGAGTTATTATGCATGTGGAGGTTGGAAATCCATATTCATGGGACTCTAAAAGCTTGTCAGCTCTATTATGCTGTGAGGATGACTTCATCTTCGGGAGCACGCCTCTCAGCTTCATTATGAAAAAAGGTCTGGGCCACAGCAGAAGAGTGTCTTATGTAATCCCCACTTCATCATGATCATCGCAAATTACAAAGTCGGGTGTTCATATTAGAGTTCAACCGATTTAACAGTTTGATTGATTAATTTCATAAACCACAGCAATTGCCTCTGATAGTGGCCAGTGGCTGTGCCATCTCCACCGGTCACTTGAGGACGTACATTGCTAATCTAGGCTGAGGAGGAGAGGGCTGTGTTGAATAGAGCAAAAGCTCGAGGACTCCGGGTTTGAATCCACCAGACAGCTGAGGCCCTTCTGTGTTGAGTTATCATGTTCTCCTCGTGTCTTCTTGTCTCTTCAGGTTCTCTAGCTTCCTCCAACAGTCCAAAGACATGTAGGTTAGGTTAATTGGTGACTCTAAATTGCACGTAGGTGTGAATGTGAGCGTGAATGATTGTCAGTCTCTATCTGTCAGCCCTGTGGTTGTCTGGCGACCTGTCCACGGTGTGCTCCGGCTCTTGCATAATGTCAGCTGGTGGATTAATTGGCTATCAGCTGTTTCTTGTGTCAAACTATAATTATTACACTGACCTTTAAAAATCCACTATCAGTTGACCTCCAGTTCATATTATACATAGCCAAAGTTTCAAATAATGAGATAAACGTATGTAAAAGAAGTAGTAGTAGTGAGCAAAAACTTCAGACTTCAGTGCATATTGAATACTCTGTTTTCAGGGCTATTTTCTACTTTCGAAATGAGCTGATGTCATTTCTTGAGGGATTTCTTTATATAGTCATCTGGCACGCTTTGCATGATGTAGCCTACACTGCTACATCTGGCTACATGCTAACATCAGGGAAACATGTAATCTTGGTAGCTGATAAATTTCTCCCAGTTTCGGATCATGTCCTTGCTGGAACAAAACAGTTGTGAAGATTTTGGTTTAGAAGTTTTTGTTGGTGAGTTTTCACATTAGAAAGTGCCACTGAACTCTATTACGGTCGTTCCCCTGCTGCAATGATGATGTAGAGACACCGAGATGCAAATGACCAATCAGAGCAGAGTGGGCTTTTTCACTATGAGGGCCTAAAAAGACAGGAAGTAAAACTGTGTGTTTCAGACAGAGGGTGAACACAGATACATCCAGGCAGACAGTATGAGGAAAAATAAAGCTTCTGAACATTAAAGCATGTAAACACGTTCTAGTAGTAACCCTAAACACAAATATGAACCTGAAAATGAGCACAATAGGTCCTCTTTGAATTTGACAAGTCAAACAACCTGAGGGACAAACGTGAAGATTAAGTTGAGAGCATTTGGTGCCTGACAACTCACAAATGGCCCACAAATGATCTGACGGCACAATGCATCCTGATAGTGACAAAGCTAAATGCGCAGGGGCGTAGTTGCCATGGAAACATAGTGTGAGGAGAGGGCTCTCGCTCAAGAGATTGTGGGAATTAAGTGCTTTTCATCAATCATAATCTCTTTCTAAGCTGAAAAAAAAATATATTTTTAAAGGACTTTTATGAATAACTCCTCCAAGAAATGTGAAGTTTTTAAGAATATTTAACATTTAACATTTTCTGGGTGAGAGGCCCTCTCATAATGGTTAAGTAGCATGGCTTAAAGGCGACAAAGAAAGGGGAAGAGAAGACAGATAAAGAGAAACAGAGGGTCAAATAGATAGGGGTTCTCACCAGGCGTGCCACCCTCCTTGTCATACTGCTCTCTCGGCCCTGGCAGCTGAAAGAGGGGATAGAGGCTGAGCGTGTGCCAGTCCAGGTCGCTGTTTGGGTTCAGCTCCGACCTCTCCTTAGGTGGGGCGTTGCGCGGGGTGAAGCTAAAACGCAAGTGATAGCTCACCTGTGTATGAGAGTGCAAAAAGAGAGCGGAAATGGTAGACTTGAAAACAAAGCCAAGAGAGGAGAGGTGTGAATTTCACACTGACTCTTTATCACCTTGGCTTCAAGTAATGCCTCTCACTTAAGCTGAACTCAGACTACAGAAGTTTCTAGATTAAATGTTGCTGCCTTGTTAATGCACTCTATTATGTATTGCATTATGACATACCTATTGACTGTTGTGATTTGTTGTTTTTGACATGGCCTGCCTTGGCTAGGTCTCACTTAAAAGAGGTTTTAATCTTGAAACTTCACAGATGTTCTTCTCTCTTATCTCAAACATACACACACTATAAGATCTGAATACAATGATTCATCATACACTACAGGATGTTCTTGAGATTTTCATGCCAGAGGGAGCCAATCATGTGTTTTCATGGGGAAGCAGATGTAAACAAAATGGAGACTGGCGTGGTGCGACAACTTGCTGTGATGTTATAAATGCTTTGTAGCGAGAAAAATAAAAGCAGAGGACTAGAAGAGTCTAGTCTATTCTTCAACTGGAGGTGAGATTTTCACTGTCAGTTTTAATATCTGTCAACAGTAGTATGCTAGCTAACATTAGCCTCAAGGGCTGGATGTTTACTGTTACAGTTTACACCATCAGCATTCTTGTCTCCTTGTAGACTCGTCTATATTAATTGCTATTGTGAAAGTACTGACGTAATTAGATTCAGCTGGGGGAAAGTATAATTCAAAATAAGATATCCTCTTTGCCCAGCTTCTTTTTCCTAGACATAGGTGAGCTCAATATAACATCAAGATAAGATTTTCACCATTTTCTCGTACTTCTTAAATTCACCTCCTGAGAAATAGCCTTCCTCTTGTCTCAGCCTGATCCTAATTGAAGATCTTAAAATGCTCTTCTTCCTCTCTCACTGCCGTAAGCTTTATTTGTCTGAAATAATCAGCTCTTGAGATAACAGCGAGATCCAAAAGAAACTTGACCGGCATATAAATGAGCCTTAGCACTTTCAGAAATGTGTCTTCGTGATCAGATTCAATTCTCAACTCTGTATTATAACTTGAGTTGAGAAACCTCTGAGAAGCCTATGAGCATAACAAGTTATTTCTCCTAGCAGGGTGGGGGTGTTAGGAGAAACTAATGAGACAAAGAAAAGACTATTGTGAGCAGCAAAATTTTCCTCTGGGCGTTAACATCCAGATTTTAACACCTTAATTTTAAACAAGTTTAAAGAATGATCACGGCGGCCCTGATGAGTCTGCTAACAGTTCTGGAGGTTTAACACTGGATCAGTAAACCACTCACATTAGTCTCAACAGTACGGACCAAGGCTCCAGACCACATCAGGAATAAATTGGCCCACCTGTAGCCTATGTCCTCAGTTTTATTGAGTGAATAAATCAACTAAGCAATAAATACGCCTACACTGAGTTACAGTATGCTCCAGCAAATCAAACACATCATTGTCTGTTTAAAGTGATTAATTTGTAAGATTTTCAGCCTCTTATTGTTCCTGTTATACCGTATATACCCTAAAGTGTTTCCCTGTTTCCTAATTTTTCTAATTTGTTATACCTTTGTTTATTGTCTACTGTTGTTCAAAGACAAAAGGCATGATGGGGGGATGTAAAAACAAGGAGAGAGGAGAGATAAGACAAAAGAGAGCAATAAAGAGCCGCTGGTGTCTTATCACTGTTTGTGTATTTATGTTTATGGTTTTTATGCATCTGGTGGAAGGAAGAACTTTCTACAAGGTCAATAAAGTAATTAGTGCGAGAAAATGATTCATCCAAAAATGTGTTCCTCTCTCCTTGGGAGCTTGGGGCTGTCTGAAGCCGTCAAGCCAAGATAAAACTTTCCCTACATGAGATCAAACCTGTGAATTCATCAGTCCTCTGTCAGGTTTTTCCTGATACACAAGAGAATAAGTCTCATCCCTTCTTTTATTCCATGTGTATCAGAGCAGACGTCCATCTGCTAGTTATAATCATCATGTCATATCATACAGTTGCCATGCACTATGGTGCTTTGTAATAAACCTGATCACAAAAAATGAGCTTGTTTGTTCGTCTAAGACTCTTCCTTCCATGTTTAATCTACCAGCTGGCCAAAATAATCAGAGTAAACAAACGTTCAAGGAGCAGAATTAAGTTCCTAGACCAGTATTACTGGTAACACATACTGTTAGTCTTTCCTCCTCATCAGTCCAACACACAGTAGGTTATTATGTTGCATATTTTACACCTCTTCAAGTGTTTACGCTTTTGTTAAAATACAGAAAAGAAGAATGTATCACTCATGTTGTGGCTAGACTCTGCAGTGTCCCTGATGATATTACCAGACATCAAAACAATGCACCACTGCCACAGTATGTGTGTCATTGCAGTGTGTGTGCTGCCTTTAACCTTTAGCGGCAGGGGTTCATCATCATGGGTGAAGGGGTGCTCGAACACCACAGCAGCCAGCAGCTTTCCTGACTTTGGGTTATTTCTAACGTAGTCCTCAAAGTGCTCCTCTGTCTCGAAGCCACGCACTGGAAAAAGAGACACACACACACACACACACACACACACACACACACACAGACACAAACATCATTACATTACTTGTAGTGGTGCATTCATCTCACGTACGTCTGCTTTCATGCTTGTCTCATTGCCCGACCTTGGTGCTTGCTACCCTCACTGACAGCTAGGAAGTTGGTTAAGGCGCTGTCAGCATACTGAATTCAATGGCCAGTATTACCAATATAACAGGTCCAATTACTGAGGAAAAGGTGCACTAAAACACACACACAGGCATGCTTTCTTTGTCACAGAAAAAAGAAGAGATTCGCACAAAGCTGAAACACACAAAGCAAATCAAAACCCAGAGGAAGGGGGGGAAATGAAACAGATTTGGTTTTCTTTCACTTTTGATTACATTTCTGTCTTTCCCATAACTGGATTTCTCGACTACATTTTTGCTAACACTTATCAGGCAGACATGAAGGTATTCTGGACCTGGCAATGGACGTCAGTGTTTCACATTGGTACACATTTGTAAATCTTGGTCAGTGTCATAAAACAAACACTTGTTTGCAGACACACAGAGGTGCACTGAAGGAAATAGGTCAAGGGTAACCAGCAGCCAAACACACCAGTTCAGACATGCATTTGTCACACTTCTCTTCACTTTGGCTGACTATGTTGAATACAGCAGAAATGGTTAGTGAAATTCCCAACCAACCTAACCAGGGTTTAATTCCAGTTATCAGGGGGGTATAAACTTTGTGCGGAGTACCACAGTTAATTTCAATATAAATCACATTTGTGTTGAAGAAAACAAACATCCAAATAGAATTTTAAAAACGAAAGAAAATGTACTGTCATGATGACCAGTAGACTGGCTAGACTGACCGCACAGTACACACTTCCTATTAGCCTGAGTCAGCTGAAGTAATGAATATATGGTTTAAATTGTTAGAGAGAAACGGGAGAAAAGTAATTAATGAACATTTAAAATAGCTGAAATTAACTAATTAACTATTCAATAATTAGCCAAGTAGTGGATAAACTGTCCAACTTGTTAGCTAAAAATAATAGCTAAACAGTTAAATTCATTAGCTAACAGTACTGTGTAAATGGCTAAAATAATTAACCAAAAGTAATGGTTAAAATGTTTTTTAAAAAATAGCTATAAATAATGTTTAAAAAGTTAAATATTTAGCTAACATTCCCGTGTAAATGGCTAAAATAACTATCTAAAAGTAATGGTTAAAATGTTTCAAAAATTATCTAAAAGTAATGGATAAAAAGTTTGAAATAATAAGCCAACAGTACTGTATAAATGGCTAAAATAATTAGCTAAAATTTATGGTTAAAATGTTCAAATAATTAGCTAAAAATGATAGTTAAAAGTTTAAATAATTAGGCCTAGCTAAAAGCAATGGTAAAAAATAATTAGCCAAAAGTACTTGTTAAAAAGTTAAAATAATTAGCTAAAAGTAATTGTAAAAGCTAAACAACTAGCTAAAACAAATGGTAAACATTTAAATAATAAGCTCAATGTAATAGATAACCACTTAAAATTGTTAATACTTAAATTAATGACTAACAACTTAAAAATTATGCTGGTTAGCCAGCTGAATTAAAGTGCAAGAAAACATAACATCTGTTACTGATGATCTTCACAAGAGAAGTCAAACCTACTTTCTATGAATAACAAAAAAATTAGATTACACAATATAGGAAATCTCATTTCACAATTTACTATTTCACAATGCAGCATGTAAGACTAATGACTTTTTTAATATCTTTAGAACAAAAATACCACAATGTGCCTCCTTTTTTAGTGGTCCCACTTCAACAATCCTTAGTTGTTAACATTATGTATGTAAAACTGTGACATTTGAAATATCACAAGTTTAGGAGAATACCTTCATTGCTAGCCAGGACACTGAGGTCACATTTTAGTGGTCTTCTGTGTGTATGACACACTCAAATTCAACCTTGATCATTCCCCTGCACCTATTCCTCTGAACGAGGAACCTAGCTAAATTATTCATTTATGGCTGAGCCGGGTCCTCACACCGCTGTGTACACGACAGCCTACACAGATCTGCCTACCTGCTGCTACATTTTTGCCTTTGGCCTCACACTGATGCATTATTCCATGTTGCTGATTGTCTGTCAGTGTACAAATATGTAAACAGCCTGTTAGCACATCTGTCAGTCAAACTGTCTGCATGTTTATCTGAATAGCTGGTCACGAAGAAGCGTGTGTGTGTAAGTGTGTGAATTAAAAAGAGACTGAGTGTAGGTCTCCTGAGAGAGGAGACTAACATGCTTTAGTATGTGAACTTCCTTTATTTACCTATCTAAACTCCCAACTGATACAGTCTGGCACAAAAGCAGGGTGCGGCCGGCTGGCTCTCCTGAGGGCTGTTTCCAGAGGAACCAGTATGCCTGCTTCTGTCCCAAATTACAATTGGTGTTAAAGCTGTGGTATTTGTTCCACAGGTTATAATGGTTATACTAACAGCTCAGACTGGAGAAGTAAAAGGAGGCTTTACTGCAACTTCTCTCAAATGTTTGTGGAATATAATGCGACAATTTCTTTCGGTAATATCCAACAAACTTTAGCAAATGATTTAAGTTTTGAGGTAGAATGCTGTCACTGAATTTTAAACATGTTTTATGAAGTGTTGTATTCAGAGAATGACCACATTGAAGGCACTTTCTATCCTGTAAATATCAGGCTACAGCTCGCAGCCTGTAAACTTAGCTTAGCTCGTTTTTACATTTTGCTGTAAAGCAACAAGATATAAAGTGTTTGTTAGTGAGCTTTAGATTTGCTGCTAAGCAGACCTTCTTACCTTAAGAGAAAGCCAAGCTAACCATTACCACCATTTCATGTCTTTATGCTAAGCTAAGCTAACAGGCTGGAATTATATGAAGCATTAGATGCCCTGCTTTTTACAGATTTGCATGTGGAGTCGCTTTGTAAACAAGCCAGCATTGTTTTACTGAACCCACCACCCATTTCCTGCCCAACTATTACCCACCTGCGGAGAGACTCAGGCTGCCTCGCACATCCTCTGCCACCTGACGCACCACACTGGAGTTACCGGGCACATAAGCCAGCTGGAAGCGCGTCAAGAACCATTTGGGTAGTGTATCAACAGCATAGCTCTCATAGACCGTGGCATTTGGGTAGTCCTTAAAAGGCACCTTCTGGCGTAGCACGATGAGGATGCCGGAGAAGAGGAGCGGCAGGAGTATCTCCACCAGAGTTACCAGGATTTGACGTTTCTAGAGAGGAGGAACAGAGATAACCTGTCACCTGTCCGATAGGGATGTATTCAAAGATGTAGAAAATGAAAAGAGTGCAAGAGGAGTTTAACGATCAAAAAGAAGGAGCACAGCCACTGACCAAAAAGATATTGCGATTAATTTACTACGCTATATTTGACAGAATATTCATGACTTTAAGTAACTGGGTACCTCCTTAGAAAGTGACAAATGGCTCCATATTTCAGCCACAGGTGAGCAATTTACAATGAATTCCCTTTGAGCTCCTCATACAAAAACTGAGAGCGCCGCAGCCTTTAAAAGCGAACGCAACCCCATTTCCAGTTTATTAACGTGCTTTGAAAATGCTAACTCCAAATCATTCTTAGTCAAGATGGGGTCTGGCCATCAATTTATTCTTTTCACACTATTCAGAATTGAAAACAGACAATTTCACAGACAGTTGACATGATGTGACAGCCTCCTACTGCTGAGTGATTGGAGAACAAAGCGGCGTGGACAGTTTGAGGACATTACAGTCAATCTCAAAGGGGCGCCAATATCAGACCTTCCCCTTTCAGCACTCAATCAAAATGATCACTTAAGAGGGATGAATAAGAGCCTACAATAGACACATTCCCCGTTTGTCCACGTTTATAAAGTGCGTTTTAATGTATGAATACATTTAGTCATAACACTGTATGAAGCCTTCAACTAAAAGCTCAATGCTCGGTCAGTGTAGAATATTTTGATCAGACTTTACTTGATTAAAACAACAGCAATGTTAGATTCATGCTCTACTTCATGTATTGTTTACACAGAATTCCCAGAACTGTATCATTCAGTATGTGCTTCAGTGCTACAGTTAACCTGAAAAAGCAAGAAAAACAATGCTATGATTAATGAGCACAGATCATGTCTTCCAAGAACGCTCTCCATCTTGGTTAGTCTTACCATCGTTCCAATAATCAACATCTCTGGTTTGCTCAAACCCTTTATTCACGGGGACAGATGTGGAAAAAATGCTGGCTCTACCGCGGTTTTTCCCAGCAGTCTCTCTCTGCCGTTGCTAGCCAGCTTTTTAACATTCCTGTAGCGTTACCACCACCGCTCAAAGTCGCCATTTTACTCAGTTCAGTTGCCGGCTCGGCTCCGACAGTGGGGACCGACCTCTGGTGGCGCATGCTGTGCAATACATTACCTCAATACAGCATCTCTGTATCAGTTTAATAGAAAGAAGAGCATCTGTATTTTTGACGGTATTGAAAATGTTACCTTCGGGATTTCTAATACCCAGGTATACCATAATACGTTGATGCTGTCTGAGCCTAGTCATGACCAAACGTTAGTCGACGAGAGAGGTCATTAGTTGGCAAGACTTCATTGGTCGCTTCGTTGCAGAAAAAGAAAAAAAAAAAAACTCTACTAGGAGCTGCATCTTGTCAAAAAAAATCAAAACCTATATGACCGAACCATACGGGACTTTAATTTGAAAGGACAGACACAGGAAGCGCCCACACTCAGCAGTCAGACAGGAGTCATCTTACAAACCAATCACAGCCAACGGATATCTTTCCCTTCCTCTGTAAATATTCAGTCTGGTAAATGCAGAAAAGTTGATCATTTTAGTGCAGGGCTACCCAGAGCTTTACATCTGTTCCACCGACGACAAGACCTACACACTTATATACAGCGACAGGAAGAAGATCAGCTCTGCACTCAGGATGTAAGGTAAATTAGGCTATATGGTGCTTGTAAAGGTTGCTTAGCAACCTTGGAAACAACCTGCTGCCACGCTCTTGAAAGTTGGCACAAAAAAAGCACAAGAGTAGCACCCAGCATCCGACCCTTCGTTTTCCAGGCAGTCAAAGACATGGCATGTGTACGGCCCCTAATTTCCAGGGCTGGTACCTGCGGTTATTCCACAGGCTAGTTAATAACATGTGGGGCAGGAAATCCAAAGTGTGGGATCATTTTGAGAAGGTGAAGGACCAACCCAAGGTGATATGTAAACTCATCTTCATTGGTCGACTACAAACATGACGTATCATCTGAAACATGCCCATTAGCCCACAGTGTCATTAACAGGCGGCTCGCTCAGTGTGTGACGTGCACTTGTAGATAAAATATCGGCCTATATTAATGAAGGTTCATTAGTACGGTTTGTATTTCTCTGTAATGTAGCACAGTGTTAACAAAGTTACTGATACTATTCTTTCACACACCTTCAACTCAAACCATTGTGTTTGCTAGTCAACTAATGGCCCTAAACGATGACTACTGATCGACAAGGAAAGTCTTAGTCGGGGGCAGCTCTAGTCGTGACGCCACTGTGACTTGTTAAATGAGTTATTTATATGTGTGTGCGTGTTCTGCCGCGTTATCCGCAGGTCCTGTGGTGCCAGTGGGACAAGGTCCATGTGGAGAAGCTTGAGACAATTACCCCAGTCAGTAAAAATAACACTAGTGTAATTGTCTCAAGCACTGCTATACAGTATCTAATTTAGCAAAAACATCAGCTATCACTTACAAATCATTAACCTCGTCAATTACTAGGGCGTAGCAGTTTTTATTGAGGAAATGGAAAAGGTTGGCTCAAAGGAGTTTGAACATGTTTTGTATGGATTCCTTTACGGCTCTTATATAGGGGTTAGTCATATGCAACAGTTATTTTCCTTAACTCACGATTAAGTTGGCACTATCTTTCATTATGCTCTTGTTAGACTACATGCCACTTTAGAACAGAGATGAAGCCCGGTGATAAGATTCAAAGAACTCAAGATCCCATCAGCTTTCAAAACCTGCTGTAGCCGAGCTGGAAATATGTCAGCATGACCTCAAGTTCCCTAAATGTGGTCTGTTGTCCATGAGAATAACAACACCACCGAAAAACAGAGTGGCACAAGAATACAGCATCTTTGCCATTAACTGTTTTTACAGCAGGCCTGAGTAGCAACATCCACATTTTGCTGGAGTGGGTAAAACATCATAATGCATGCATTATATCTGGTAATACAGCTTAAGTGATTAAAATGCACTCTGTGGATATTTTCTGCAGCCAAGATGGACAAGCAGCACCAAGATGCACTGTTTTTTTCCCCTCCCTGGTCCTAATGGAGTCTCTGCAATCTAAACAGCCAGAGCAGCAATCTCACACCACGCACGCTGTGCAGCACAAAGCCAATTTCACTTCTGAATAGTTGCAGGCAGCATTGTGCAACCATTGTCTGATATTAGTGTTCAAAACTATGCAAGCTGCTGTTCAAAACGATACACTGGCACTGTTTAGAATAAAAATTCCTTCTTATCTTCTGTAAACTGAACACTGACTGTGAAGCTGATATATTTTTCCATGAACTACATAACAGGTGCAAATGGTGCTCGAGTGAACTGCAACCTCGTCTTGCTTGGAGATTTTGGGTTGTGATCAGGTGTTTGTAACCTGCCTAGCATGTTAGCAGTAGAAATGTGAAGCAGAAAATGTAGTTACATGTGTGCATGTGTATCTCCAGTAGCCTATAGAATACATAAGTTGCTCGTTACTTTTCACCCCCTTCCCTTTATTTCTTAAATGTATGAATTCATTATTTACAACAGGAGAAGGAAGCACTGCTGGGCTCAGATGGCTGGTCTGATAGGTGCTTTTTGGAGACAAAAACAAGATTCAGGAAGTCTTAAAGTGGTGGAACAACATTGTTACAGTGCTTGAAGAATAAACATGAGATTATTTGACCTCAGAGTGCCTTGGTTTGTTTCCCATGGTCGTTTGCCTGCATCTTTTTTTCAATAAAATATACCACACATGAATCTATTGCTATGTAAAACAAAATCATACTCTAAAGATTCTTGTCTCATGATCAAGTCTCATGCTCCATGTCACAATTTAAAAAACAAATTGTACAAATTGGGATTCCCCTTAAAGATCGACATATAAGGCTCGGAAAAGCATGTGACAGCTACTGACGTGTTGACCTAGCTTGAGCCTGTGACACAACAACCGTAAAGGCACACTGTATATCACCAGGGTCAGTTTCCAAGTAACTGAATAACATCATACGTTTAGAAATGTTAAGACAGTTTACTGTATTTATGATGTCCCGTAAGACCATAACTTAACAAATACTGTCATAAAGGCCTCTGCTCTTTAAACACACACACTTCTGACAATTCACAGTTGCAAACAATGTCAGCACCTAAAAAGGGCTCATACATGCTGATTGTAGGTCTACCTCCCTCCAACTCACCTGCTGAAGATAGTTCTTCCACACCAGTAGTCCAAATTGTCTCGCAATAGCCATTTTGAGCGAACACAGGACACAGTCAAGTCAGCCTTCTACAGTGGCTGGAGAGAGAAACAGAGGGACATTTTGAGTTTCAGGTTAGAGCTAAATGAACAGTTCAATCTATAAACGATTTATGAAGGGGTTTTTTTTTTTAAGCTTAGTTTTGTTTTTTAAACCAGCGATGATGACTGTACAGGTTTCTGGTCTCAGTTTCTATTTAATAGAAGCTCTAGAAAACGAACAAAAAAGGAGAAGTGAAATTGAGCAATGAGCAGTATGACAATAAGCATGATGTTTTAGTTATATTTAAAAGGTACACAAAGCAAGATGTAGGTGAAGCAATCATGAAAAAAGAGAAGACAAGAGGGGATAAAAGCCATGCAGTAATTATAATATATACTGGGAGGGAACAAATCCCTGATATATTCATTAAAAAATATATTTAAGTGTAACATATTGCCATTATCACTACTACCAGTTCTGATACTGCTGTATTGCAGGTCTGTGTGTGGTTTGTGGAAACGGTGTTGACGTACCACAGCAAAAGCCGTTGCTTAACCCTTTGAAATCATAAATATTTCTATTATTATTATTACATTTTAAATTATGTTTTCATTAAATTATTATAATTTTAAGCACTTTTCCTGGTCATTTCCTTGTTTATTTATTTTTAACTTTTTTTCCTTTCTCTTTTAAAAATAGCGTTCTTGTTTTTAATTTTCTCTTTTTAGTATGTTTCTTGTGTTTTTTTTAATTTTTTTTTACTAATTTTCTTGTTTTTCAGTTTTTCTTTTAACTTAATTCTTGCAAATTTTTGGGTCATTTCTTCTTCTGTTGCTCATTGCCTTCTTCTCGTGTTTTTAAAATAAATCATGCCAATTTGCTCAGGTTTCAAAGGGTTAACTGCTGTGGGAGGTAAAATCATTGTCAAACACTATACTGTCTCGCTATTTCGTTATTTTTAAATGTATTAAAAAGTGAGAAACTAGACGGTAATATGAGTGTTACATACGCTATATCATTGTCTATTGTGAGTATGTTAGTGTGTCGTAAAAATGTCATAAAAAAGTCGTGGTGTGTGCACTTTTCTTGTGCAGTAAGAAAAATAAGCAGGGAGAGCCAGGGGTGTATGGTCCAACACAAACTCTGACTGTGTGTATCGAATAAATCAACAATTAGATGTGACAAAACTGAGGTAACTGTATATGGAGCCAAAGAGGAACGATTAAAAGTCAGTGCTCAGCATCAGCTGGCAGTGTTAAAAACCACAGACCAAGCCAGAAATATTGGGGAAGTCATGGACTCAGACCTGAATTTAAATGGCCACTGTAAGACAATTACAAAGTCAGCCTACAAACACCTGAAGAACATATTTAAGACAAACGGGCTTAAGTCTCAACAAGATTTTGAAAAACTCGCCCATGAATTGATCTTACGTACATGTGATGATTGTAACACTGTCGTTACAGGTCTCCCTAAAAAAAAAAATCAATCAGACAGCTGCAGCTGATTCAGAGCGCTGCTGCTGAAGTCCTCACTAAGACCGGGAAAGTAGATCACATCACTCCTGTTCTGAGGCCTTTACACTGCCTTCCTGTCAGTCAGAGAATTGATCTCAAAATACTATTGTTGTTAATGATAAAGCACTACATGGTTGAGGGCCCATCTGCTACAGCATGAACCACACAGACCTCTCGGGTCTTCTGGGACAGGTCTGCTTTGTGTCTCCAGAGTCACTACTAAACATGAGGAAGCAGTGTTAAGTTTTTATGCACCATATATTTGAAATAAACTCCTAGAAAACCACATGTCTGCTTGAGCTTTGAGTTCTTTTAAATAGGCTGGGAAGGTTGGACACTGATCTGTTTGCTGCTGCCTTTCCATAAATCAAATATTTATTCAAGACTGTAACCTTTATTCTTGTATTTTATGCATGTTTTTTTAGTGTTTTACTATCTATTCTCGACCTCTTTAAGGTTTTTATTGCATTCAAATGTCCTTTTATAACTTTAGCACTCTGTCTTGGTGCTTTTGATGTTTTATGTGGAGCACTTTAAATTGCCTTGTTACTGAACTGTGCTATGTAAACAAACTTGCCTTGCCTTGCCCTCAGTCATATCCAGGCTCCCTTAAATGGCGCTCAATCATCAAAACTTTGAGAACCCACAATCGACGATTTTCATTTCAAAATGCTTTAAAATGGTCATTTTAGCTGTCAAGTTTCTACAAAGTTCTCCAGAGGGAATGTGAGAGGTGATTACAGCCTTGATGAAAAGGTCCAAGGGTGCTATAAAATCAAAGAAGGAGAGGAAATTAGGTCAGTCAGAAAAAGGAAAACTACAGGGAAATGGGCGAAAAAAAGAGGCAGGCTGTTGACATCTAAATGCTGAAACCAGTTTTACAACCCAATGGAGATAAGTGTTTTAACCAGGAACAGGACTGTAAGATGTTGACAGAGATATCTTTATAAGTGATTATAAAACAGCTAATAAAGAATATTAGAATATTTTGCAATTATTAACACTCACATTGGCAGATAGTCACCTTAGAAGTACAGTCCAAAGAGAGTGATCAATAAATATGAATTGTTATGGCTTTGGCAAACATGTTAACCTCATGGAAAGTCTTAGAGCACTTTATTTTGCCTCACTGGAGTCCCATTTCACAGTATATAGGTTTATATATGTAGTAAAACAGGTCATACGAGGACTGTGTATTTCACACGGGTGCCATTCATCTCTGAGTGGCTCCATCCCTTTCATTATGTATTATTATATGTATTATAAGTGTAATTAAACTCATAAGACCATGTACGAAACAGTAAAAGCAACTGTTCTCTATTATTATGTACTAGCAAACAAAAAGCCATTTGAGACGTGAACGTTTTTCCTTATTAACTAAGACCCGCCTTGCTCTTTTCTGATTGGTCCAGCGCTGCGTTCTGGAGCTCCTGATTGGACAATCGACTTGCTCGTCAATCCCTAAGGATTCTGATGAATGCTAATGATGGAGCTGAGGAATAGAGCTAGGTATTTCCAAAATAAAACGTGCTGACTCACCGACATTATCACATTTTACACTCTATTAATCACCGGCTGTCTTTAGCGAAGTACATTTGTGACATAAAGGTGTCAAAATTACCTCAAAAAAGCAGGTTTCGGCACATGAACTCAACGAGCTGCGGTCCCTCTTCCTGTCGAGGTGAATACAATTCCTCCTTTTTGTCTCAAACCGACACTAAACCATCACTGTGAGGCTTCTCCCTTCACCGACACTACCGAGGCTCGGCTAACATTAGTGGGGCCCAGGACGTCTGCTGCCGGGTCCAGGTTTTTGTCCCCCCTCCAGTTTGCTGCCTGCTAGCGAGGCGATGACATTGCACCATCCCGTGAATTCATCGTGCAAAATGCAGCGACAACCGTCAACAAAACACGTCACGTGACCACAGTGGGGCAGAGTGTCACGTGACCTCAACAGCTGGGCTCCCTCAAAACTAGCAATATATATAAAAATGTATTGTGGCTCATATTTATGTTTTTTAATCACTTATTATTACAGTTTCTGTCACTTGTAGTCATATTGCCATTCTACAGTGTTTCAGCCATTCCTATGTTGTTGTTATCTTTTGCTCTCACCTTGTTTCTATTTTAAAATAATAGGTGGATTTATTTTTGCGCCATGAGGTTTTGCTGAGCTGTTGAATCCAACTTTTTAATCTCCAACCTCAAACATGAACACACTATGTACAGCAGGTGTGTCAAACATACAGGCCGCGGGTCAGAACCGGCCGCCAAAGGC